>CM065590.1:568183955-569383955 GCA_033119425.1 Bufotes viridis | reverse complement strand
CATGTTCTATTTTGTAACCAGAATCTACCACCAGAATATTGCAAAGGGGTACTTAGCCCCAAACTATGCTTATCTGCTCATCTACCCCCTGCCCCCAGTCCTGGCTCTGCCAGTGCACCCCTTTATCTCCCTGGTGAACCCTCCTGCTCCTGGGATGAAGGTGACTGAGCTGGAATTTTCGCCCAGGGCCAGTTCTGCTTCACTTCTCAAGGACATTGTAATATTATGTATAAACCTGGGAGGAGGAAGTGGGGGGTGCACAGGGTTGAAGGCAGGTAGGTGGTGCCAGTCCCAGGAGGAGGAGGCACCTGCAGAGAAGAACAGGATCCTGCAGTCCCTCAGAGGGCTGCGCCTTTCATCCCTGGACAGACCCCGTGCCCGGTGAGTGCTGAGGATGTACCAACTGAGATAACAAGTGATGGGCTGTGAGTATCACCAAGCAGGAGTCTGGGAAAGCTGGGTGGTAATTTGTGTAAGAGCAATGATGGTGGCTATATGGTTGTAGAGAGGCTACAGATCATCAGTCATTGTTCACATGGAGCTGGAAGCAGCTGGATAGTTTTCGAGTCCATCATCAGGCGTGAGGTTGTGCCGCCTGAGAGAAAGACAACAGAATTGTGACTGCAGCTTTGGATGTGACTGGAGTATAAGGCGTGAAGATAAGCACGCTATTCTACTCAGCGTTCAGCAGGGGCGCCATGTCTCCTTCTTCACTGGAGGGCAGATATTTGTGTCCATGTCTGATGGTTCCTTTATAGAATGTGTGTCGTGTCTTTGGTCCTCGTTCTGTTATCGGAGTTCAGTGAATATTTATAGCAGTAGAGAGGAACATGTCAGATTAATCGCAGAGCGGTGATAAAACGGGCGATGACGGAGAGACAGATCAGATGCCACAGACAGTGACACAAAGTCTGAGCCAGGCACCAAAGTGACCTTCACAAGTCACTGCATGTCCCACAGCTATTCCCAGCCTGTATATATGGACACTGCACAGTACCACTTCTCCTGTCCTGTATACTGGGTGTAATCCTCAGTCTTTTATTAAATGTTGTCACAACACAGGGACTTATTGCCAAAACAGCTGAGTAGGGGGTGTGGATCAGGGGCAGGTAAGCCGAGGAGTGGTGGTTGTGTTACCACTTGTTAGAAGATTTAACGTTAATTGCCTCTGTTGTCTGCGGATGCTCCAGATAATGACAACAATTAGTCGTATATCTCGCGGTTTCCACCCCGGAGACCGGGTTTCTGAAAGCTGCTGAGTGAGGTCGTCATCCGGTGCGAGGCCCGAAAAACATTCATAGAATAAGGAGTCAACCATGGGGCTAAATATCAGAGACCCCCACAAAAATTACCCTAGACCCCCAAAAAATAAGTACCAGAGTACCCCAAAATAATGTGTGGGGGACATTGCACCATAATCTACTCCCAGACTAAGGGCTCATGCACACAACCGTTGTTGTTTTGTGGACCGCAAACACGGATCCACATAAAAACCGGATGACATCCGTGTGAGGTCCATGCTACATCCGTTTTTTTGCGGTTCCATTGTATAAATGCCAGTCCTTGTCTGCATGCAAAACAGATAAAAATAGGACATGTTCTATTTTGTAACCAGAATCTACCACCAGAATATTGCAAAGGGGTACTTAGCCCCAAACTATGCTTATCTGCTCATCTACCCCCTGCCCCCAGTCCTGGCTCTGCCAGTGCACCCCTTTATCTCCCTGGTGAACCCTCCTGCTCCTGGGATGAAGGTGACTGAGCTGGAATTTTCGCCCAGGGCCAGTTCTGCTTCACTTCTCAAGGACATTGTAATATTATGTATAAACCTGGGAGGAGGAAGTGGGGGGTGCACAGGGTTGAAGGCAGGTAGGTAGTGCCAGTCCCAGGAGGAGGAGGCACCTGTAGAGAAGAACAGGATCCTGCAGTCCCTCAGAGGGCTGCGCCTTTCATCCCCTGGACAGACCCCCGTGCCCGGTGAGTGCTGAGGATGTACCAACTGAGATAACAAGTGATGGGCTATGATATCACCAAGCAGGAGTCTGGGAAAGCTGGGTGGTAATTTGTGTAAGAGCAATGATGGTGGCTATATGGTTGTAGAGAGGCTACAGATCATCAGTCATTGTTCACATGGAGCTGGAAGCAGCTGGATAGTTTTCCGTCCATCATCAGGCGTGAGGTTGTGCCGCCTGAGAGAAAGACAACAGAATTGTGACTGCAGCTTTGGATGTGACTGGAGTATAAGACGTAAAGATAAGCACGCTATTCTACTCAGCGTTCAGCAGGGGGCGCCATGTCTCCTTCTTCACTGGAGGGGCAGATATTTGTGTCCATGTCTGATGGTTCCTTTATAGAATGTGTGTCTTGTCTTTGGTCCTCGTTCTGTTATCGGAGTTCAGTGAATATTTATAGCAGTGAGAGAGGAACATGTCAGATTAATCGCAGAGCGGTGATAAAACGGGCGATGACGGAGAGCAGATCAGATACACAGACAGTGACACAAAGTCTGAGCCAGGCACCAAAGTGACCTTCACAAGTCACTGCATGTCCCACAGCTATTCCCAGCCTGTATATATGGACACTGCACAGTACCACTTCTCCTGTCCTGTATACTGGGTGTAATCCTCAGTATCTGCTCTTATTCTGTATATATGGACACTGCACAGTACCACTTCTCCTGTCCTGTATACTGGGTGTAATCCTCAGTATCTGCTCTTATCCTGTATATATGGACACTGCGCAGTACCACTTCTCCTGTCCTGTATACTGGGTGTAATTCTCAGTATCTGCTCTTATCCTGTATATATGGACACTGCGCAGTACCACTTCTCCTGTCCTGTATACTGGGTGTAATCCTCAGTATCTGCTCTTATTCTGTATATATGGACACTGCACAGTACCACTTCTCCTGTCCTGTATACTGGGTGTAATCCTCAGTATCTGCTCTTATTCTGTATATATGGACACTGCACAGTACCACTTCCCCTGTCCTGTATACTGGGTGTAATCCTCAGTATCTGCTCTTATTCTGTATATATGGACACTGCACAGTGCCACTTCTCCTGTCCTGTATACTGGGTGTAATCCTCAGTATCTGCTCTTATTCTGTATATATACACTGCACAGTACCACTTCTCCTGTCCTGTATACTGGGTGTAATCCTCAGTATCTGCTCTTATTCTGTATATATGGACACTGCACAGTACCACTTCTCCTGTCCTGTATACTGGGTGTAATCCTCAGTATCTGCTCTTATTCTGTATATATGGACACTGCACAGTACCACTTCTCCTGTCCTGTGTACTGGGTGTAATCCTCAGTATCTGCTCTTATTCTGTATATATGGACACTGCACAGTACCACTTCTCCTGTCCTGTATACTGGGTGTAATCCTCAGTATCTGCTCTTATTCTGTATATATGGACACTGCACAGTACCACTTCTCCTGTCCTGTACTCTGGGTGTAATCCTCAGTATCTGCTCTTATTCTGTATATATGGACACTGCACAGTACCACTTCTCCTGTCCTGTATACTAGGTGTAATTCTCAGTATCTGCTATTATCCTGTATATACAGACCCTGCACAGTACCACTTCTCCTGTCCTGTATACTGGGTGTAATCCTCAGTATCTGCTCTTATTCTGTATATATGGACACTGCACAGTATCACTTCTCCTGTCCTGTATACTGGGTGTAATTCTCAGTATCTGCTCTTATTCTGTATATATGGACACTGCACAGTACCACTTCTCCTGTCCTGTATACAGGGTGTAATCCTCAGTATCTGCTCTTATTCTGTATATAAGGACACTGCACAGTACCACTTCTCCTGTCCTGTATACTGGGTGTAATCCTCAGTATCTGCTCTTATTCTGTATATATACACTGCACAGTACCACTTCTCCTGTCCTGTATACTGGGTGTAATCCTCAGTATCTGCTCTTATTCTGTATATAAGGACACTGCACAGTACCACTTCTCCTGTCCTGTATACTGGGTGTAATCCTCAGTACCTGCTCTTATTCTGTATATATGGACACTGCACAGTACCACTTCTCCTGTCCTGTATACAGGGTGTAATCCTCAGTATCTGCTCTTATTCTGTATATAAGGACACTGCACAGTACCACTTCTCCTGTCCTGTATACTGGGTGTAATCCTCAGTATCTGCTCTTATTCTGTATATATACACACTGCACAGTACCACTTCTCCTGCCCTGTATACTGGGTGTAATCCTCAGTATCTGCTATTATTCTGTATACATGGACACTGCACAGTACCACTTCTCCTGTCCTGTATACTGGGTGTAATCCTCAGTATCTGCTCTTATTCTGTATATATGGACACTGCACAGTACCACTTCTCCTGTCCTGTATACTGGGTGTAATCCTCAGTATCTGCTCTTATCCTATATATATATGGACACTGCACAGTACCACTTCCCCTGTCCTGTATACTGGGTGTAATCCTCAGTATCTGCTCTTATTCTGTATATATACACTGCACAGTACCACTTCCCCTGTCCTGTATACTGGGTGTAATCCTCAGTATCTGCTCTTATCCTATATATATATGGACACTGCACAGTACCACTTCCCCTGTTCTGTATACTGGGTATAATCCTCAGTATCTGCTCTTATTCTGTATATATACACTGCACAGTACCACTTTTCCTGTTCTGTATACTGGGTGTAATCCTCAGTATCTGCTCTTATTCTGTATATATGGACACTGCACAGTACCACTTCTCCTGTTCTGTATACTGGGTGTAATCCTCAGTATCTGCTCTTATTCTGTATATATACACTGCACAGTACCACTTCTCCTGTCCTGTATACTGGGTGTAATCCTCAGTATCTGCTCTTATTCTGTATATATATACACTGTACAGTACCACTTCTCCTGTCCTGTATACTGGGTGTAATTCTCAGTATCTGCTCTTATTCAGTATGTATGGACACTGCACAGTACCACTTCTCCTGTCCTGTATACTGGGTGTAATCCTCAGTATCTGCTCTTATTCTGTATATATACACACTGCACAGTACCACTTCTCCTGCCCTGTATACTGGGTGTAATTCTCAGTATCTGCTCTTATTCTGTATATATGGACACTGCACAGTACCACTTCTCCTGTCCTGTATACTGGGTGTAATCCTCAGTATCTGCTCTTATTCTGTATATATAGACACTGCACAGTACCACTTCTCCTGTCCTGTATACAGGGTGTAATCCTCAGTATCTGCTCTTATTCTGTATATATGGACACTGCACAGTACCACTTCTCCTGTCCTGTATACTGGGTGTAATCCTCAGTATCTGCTCTTATTCTGTATATATGGACACTGCACAGTACCACTTCTCCTGTCCTGTATACAGGGTGTAATCCTCAGTATCTGCTCTTATTCTGTATATATATACACTGCACAGTACCACTTCTCCTGTCCTGTATACTGGGTGTAATCCTCAGTATCTGCTCTTATTCTGTATATATGTACACTGCACAGTACCACTTCTCCTGTCCTGTATACTGGGTGTAATCCTCAGTATCTGCTCTTATTCTGTATATATGGACACTGCACAGTACCACTTCTCCTGTCCTGTATACTGGGTGTAATCCTCAGTATCTGCTCTTATTCTGTATATATATATACACTGCACAGTAACACTTCTCCTGCCCTTTATACTGGGTGTAGTCCTCAGTATCTGCTCTTATTCTGTATATATGGACACTGCACAGTACCACTTCTCCTGTCCTGTATACCGGGTGTAATCCTCAGTATCTGCTCTTAATCTGTATATATATACACTGCACAGTACCACTTCTCCTGTCCTGTATACTGGGTGTAATCCTCAGTGTGCTGGAGCCAGTCGACGGGTGTGGTTGTGTTTGGAGGAGCTGCTGATTGCTGACAAGCTACCAGGGATTTTTCCACCTTTCCCAGCCCAGGCCCTGCCTCTCCCCAGGGAGGTGGTGGGGTCCTGGGCAATGAAGCGACTGAAGACCCAGGATCCTACTTCCCGGGGTAGGCCGGCGGGAGGTAGGGGAGGTGAGCTACCGGCCTCAGTTCCATCTTCCGCCCCGGGGGTCAGAAGATCTTCCAGGAGTCGTGGTGTAGCGGCCCCTGCAGCCCCGGAGGTGAAGCCGTGTCCATCGCCGGCAGTTCCAGGAGGGCGGACGGTAGCCCTCCAAGAGGTACGCAGAGTGCTCCTGGGGTGGGCCGGGCTCGGTTGAGGCTGACTGGGGCACCATGAAGTCCCAGGAACTAATCACCGTTTACAGCTCCCGGATCACGGCCTACCTCCGGGAGTATGAGGAAGCGAACAGGACCCTCAAGAAAATTAGGGAGAACCTGAAGCTTGAGAGGGGAAGGTGGACAAAGCGGCGAGGAAAAACAGGCCAGAAATAACAAATAAAATAAAAGGCCTAAAAGACATCATTAAGGAGCTAAAAGAAAGAATGGCGTCCATTCTGGAAAACAGCGGTCCCTTCAAGGAAAAGCTCAATAATGACGCAAGGTTCAATGAAATGGCTAAAAGCCAAAAACAACAAGAAGATGACTCCACAAGTGAGGAGGAAGAGTCGGACATGGGGGCAGCCTGCGGAAACATTTATCACCACAGGTATCCCCGCAGAGCAGGTATGCCTGCCCCCACTAGTTCTGATGAGGAAGGGAGTTCGGTGAGAGCAGCGGAGTTGGGGGGCAACTTATGGCCGAAATACGCCACCTGGAGTCCCCAAAATACGTGATGACATCTGCTTCGGTAATGAATTACCTGAAGATGAGCCGATGGGAAAGAGGAGGAAGAAAAAGCCAGTAAAGCCAGAGGTGAGGTATGTTTATGTGACCCACCCTGCGTGCCCTGGGCAAACTGAAAAGCCAGCTCAGGGCACGAACCCCACCATCCTCCCTGGCCCGGTCTCTGCTGTGGGACCGGTGCGTAGGAGTGGGGAGAAAGACGAGACAAAGATGGCGCAGGGCGCCGTCCCTGTTTGCGGTAACAGGGGCGGTGAGGAGACGCAGGAGGGGTCAGACAGGAAGGCTCTCAGGACGGGCGGCGAAGGAGACATGGCTGGTGGTCAGGTGGCTCCGACCACCTCTGCTAGTGCACTGGACAAGTGCCAGGTGGAGGCTGCAAAGACTGCTATAAATGTGTCCAGCATGAAGATGCTGGACAAAACGAATAGTGTTACCTCTGTCCCCTCTGGCCCAGTAGTGTGTGTGGGGGAGGGAGAGTGTGACAGTGGCCACTGAAGAAGTGGTCACTTCTAGTAGTGTAAATGCTGTTTCTGTTAGTGGTGTTGCTCCGGGCCCTGATGGAGGGGTGAATGTTGGAGGTCGGCCGGCCACTGTACAAGTGGCTGGTGCGCCTCATGTAGCCCCTTTAGAGGGGTCTGGAGTGGCACCTGCTGTAGATAGGTCTGGGGGAGGGGTGGGCCCGGTTCGGCTGCCCCTCCTGCGTCGGTTACGCCTGGCAGAGGTTATGCTGGTGTGGTCGCCGGCGCAGGGGGGAGGCGGTCCCCATTGTCCTCCCCATTACCAATGTCTGGTGACGGTAACTTGCAGCGGCAACTTCTTGAGGCTCTTAGGAGAGGGGAGAATTCCATTACAGTAGGGGGCAGCAGGTGGATCTATCCTTCTGGATAGACAGGCATGGCGTGCGTGCCTTCCGAGAGCAAGGCGGGGCGAGACCACCTGGTCCTCACCCACAACCGGCCCCGGGTCAACCAGACGGAATGTTGTCTGTCTGAAATGGAGAGGCAATGAAGCATGCCCTACCAGGAAGAGGGTGGCAGAGCTTCTCTTTCAGATGGGCATCAGGGCATGTGACATCTTTGCCCTGATACATCCGTATGGCACCCGGGAGTTTGATGTCAGTTTTGCCCGGCCAGAGGGTCTTGAACTTTTCTGGTCTGGGTATGAACTGGCAAAAGACCAGCCGGACTGGCAGGGGTTTTTCGTGCAAGCGATAACCCGCCAGAATGAGGTCAAGAAAGTGACCGTTCTGACCCGTAACGAATCACTTTCTTGTGTTGACATCTTGACCTGGTTAAGCAGGTACGGGGACGTCCAGGGTCTTCCTAGCAAGAACCTGGATGAGTTTGGCATCTGGTCGGGTGCCTGGACGTTTCAGATTAAGTTGAAACATTCAGGGGGTCGGTTTCCCACATACCATCATCTGCTTTCCTTGGTCGGGATAGGATCATGGTGTTCTACAGGGGGCAGCCTAAGCTGTGTTACAAGTGCGGCAGCCCTTCGCACTTCAGCGCCAGCTGCCAAGTGCAGAGGTGCGCGTTGTGCAGGGGTGAAGGTCATCTAGCTGCATCTTGTGGGCAGATTAGATGCAACCTGTGTGGTGAGCTAGGGCACCCGTTCAGTCGTTGCCCACGCTCTGTCGCCAACGTGGCTCGTGCAGCGCGGAGGTGAGCCGGGAGGCCCCCACCGCCGAGGCGAGTGCTGGCGAAGGTGACAGGGCAGTGGGGTCGATGAAGAGAAAGACAGCCCGTCCCAGCAGAGACGGAGGGGAGGCGTCAAATGGAGAGGGGACAGGTGGAACCCCGTCCTGGGGTGATGCCTGCGCCCTCCCAAGAGAATGCCTCTCCTAGAGCTGAGACCCTGGGGGATAACGAGGTGAATGAGGAACTCAGGAGACTAGACCGTCCCGAGGTGACTCTGTCCTCTTGCTACGAGAGTGCAACAGAGGGGAGTGTGACAGAGTCTAAAAGAACAAGAAGGAAACGTCTGACCAAAAAAAATCAAGCCCGACCAGAGTGGCTGCGGAAGGCGAAGCCAGCTCCCCCTGGACCTCTCTAATCCTGACTCTCTTCCCTGGATCTTTCCAACCGGTACCTCATCTTGGATGAGATCTCCGCCTCCTCTTCTTCTGGGGAGGAGGTCGAGAGGTGAGGAGCCGGAGGGGCAAGAGAAGGAGCCTCTGGAAGGGCCCGCCCCCTCCAGTGAGGATGCAAGGTCCTCGGGAGGTGGGGCGGGTCCAGACACTGCGAATGGGAATGACAAGGGTGGTGCGAAGGGGAGGCGGTGGTGACTAATGAGATGGACACCACTGTCTCTCTCAAAAGAAATCGTGCCACCTTAGGGGTAGCCCCGGGAGGGTAAGAAGAAGAATGGGAAGGGAAGGAAGAAGGCCGTCTAACTTAATCACTCTGTATGGCGGCACTCACTCCGTTGACCCTGGCGACCATTAATGTCGCCAGTATTAAATCGGATGCGGCTAGGTTTGCAGCCTTTGATTTTCTCAGCCGGGTTGAAGCTGATATTTTATTTTTGCAAGAGACCAGGCTGCCAGATTTGGCGGCTGTATATAAAGCAAAAAGGAGTGGAGGTGTGGTCCATCATATTGGTCTCTTGCGGCTGAGCCGTATAGCGGAGTGGCGGTCCTTTTACCGCACCAGTAGAAAGCCGACGAGTGATTGAGTTAGAAATGGGGAGGTGTTTGATTTTAGATGTCCTCATGAAGGGTCAAGAGCTTCGCCTGATAAACATCTATGGTCCCCAAACCAAGCGGGATCGGAAGCATCTCTTTTGAGGATCAAACCTTTCCTTTTACGAGTCGGCAGGTGGTCTTTGGCGGGGACTTTAATACAGTCACAAGGTCCCAAGACCGGGAGGCGCCAGAGACCGGCTGGCTTATGATAGTGTATCCCTGAATAGCATAGCTAGCGAGGCTCGCCTGGTGGATGTCCACATTAGGCACACCCCAGGCCACGGGGGTTTCACTTATTATAGAGGTAGTCAGATTAGGTCTAGAATAGACAGGTTTTATTTAAAGGAGGAGACTACTTTTTCACCTTTAAAGGTGGTAGAGGTGGAATTCTCCGATCACTGTATGATTATGTTCTCTTTGAATGTTGCAGAATCCCCCAAATGGGAAGAGGCTATTGGAAGCTAAATTCGGCCCTCCTGGAGGAAGCAGAGGTGAGACAATCCTTTGAGGACTTCCTTCAGACTCAGGTAGAGTTGCTGGATCTTTGTGACACTAAGTCGGAGTGGTGGGAGATATTCAAAGATCGGGTGGCAAAATTCTTCCGCCAGCTCTCGAGCCTCAGGTCCCTGGACAAGTATCGCTTGTATCAGGGTCTGAGGAGGAAACTCGAACAACTGGTCTCGACTGGAGGTAGCCGAGAGGATATCTCCAGGGTGAAATCTTTGCTTAAGAGGTGCCAGTACGATAGGCACACATCTTTGGTTTTTGAGAGGGATTTCGGGAAGTACCGCTCGCCCGACCCTTACAGAAACTGTAAGATGTCAGTGAAAAGTAAGTTGGTGACGGGACTGGTCGATGGTACGGGATCTCTGGATAGGTCCAGATCAGGGATCTTGGAAATCGTCAAGTCCTTCTACTCGTGCCTCTTGAGGAAGAAGGATCTGAATCGGGACAGAATTTCGGCTTTCCTGGCTGAAACCATCCCTGAGTCAAGAGTAGACCTTTCTCTTGGCGTTTTGATAGAAGAAATCAGAGAAGAGGAAGTCAGCCTGGCGATCGAAGGGCTTGCCCTAAAGAAGTCGCCAGGCCGGATAGCTTAACATCCGAGTTTTATAAGACCTTTAAGGACTTCTTGGTTCCCCTCTTGACTAAGGTATTAAATGAGTGCCTATCCTCGGGTGCTCTGCCGAGGTCAATGAGGAGGTCAGCTCTGATCCTTATATCAAAGGGTAAAGATCCGAGCCGTATTGAGAATTGGCGTCCCATAGCGCTTCTCAGTACGGACAGAAAGATCCTGGCCAAGATACTGTTTAATCGGTTGGTGCAGTTTGCACCCGGCTCCTTCGGAGACCCAACATTGCTCAGTTCCAGGCCGAAGCACGTTTAGTGCTGTACTCGGTGTCCGAGAGGCAGTGGAGCAGGGTAGGGCGGGTAACTGGAAGGGGTACATGCTGGCCTTAGATCAGGCAAAGGCTTTTGATCGGGTTAACCACGAGTACCTCTGGTCAGTCCTTCTGAAATATGGCCTGCCGGGGGTTTGTCGATTGGTTAAAGATCTTGTATGCAGGGGCAGAGAGTTTCCCGCTGGTGAGCGGTTGGTCTGGCAGCCCTTTTGAGGTCGGGTCTGGAGTCCGCCAGGGTTGTCCATTGAGCCCGCTCTTATACGTGTTTGCGATTGATCCTTTTATTAGGAGGATTGATCGTGGGCCGTTAGCGGGAGTCAGGATGAGTCTGGAGGAGCCAGAAGCCACTCTGAGGGTGGTGGCTTATGCCGATGGCGTCACTGTTTTCGTGTCCTCGGGAGGGGAGGCGGAATACGTGATGTCGGAGGTAGAACGCTACTCGGAAGTCTCCGGGTCCGTGATTAACCGGGATAAGTGTGAGAGTCTCTGGCTGGGAGGGGTGATCCATCTTTCGGTCTCCCGGACACCCTCCCAGAGCCCCAGTCGTCAGCCAAAGTCCTAGGCGTTCAATTCGGCCATGGGGATTATCCCACCCAAAATTGGGATAGCAGGCTTAAGATCGCTGCTCAGAAGGTTGACCAGTGGAAGGGTTGGTCTTTGACCCTCAGGGAAAGGGTGAGCCTGACCAAGACTTACCTTCTCCCTTTGCTTATCTATTTGGCCAGTGTATGTGTCTTGCCAGAACCTCTCTGGACTCGGGTTTACAGTCTGTTCTTCCAACTGTTATGGGGGAATAGGCTGAACCTAGTCAAGAGAGAGGTGACATACCGTGCGAGGAGACTAGGGGGTTGGGTATGGTCAACCCCGTGGTGTTCCTTGTGAACACCTTTGTTAAGATCAACCTGGCAAACCTCTGGAAAGAGAGGGCTCCTCCGTGGGTAGTCTCTTGCAGGGGTTGGTTTCGGCCTTTCTTCCAGGAGTGGGAGACAGGAGGGCAAGTGAAGGATTTGCGTACACCTCATGGATATCTTCCGGCTTATGTCACCCGATTCTGAAGGTGATCCGCCGGTGGGGTTTGGGAGTGAGGGAGATCAGGACCCAGTCAAGGAGATCCCTTGACGAGAGGGTCTTGTTGACCCACTTCCAAAAGCCCCTGGCCCTTAAGGATTGCCCAAGCCGGGATCTAGACAAGGGGTTACAGTTGTTAAATTCGGCAAGGATCCCCTTGAAGTTTTGGGACTTGGCTTGGCGCTGCTTTCACGGGAAGCTGTATGTAAGGGGCAACTTGAGGTATAGGAACTCTGATGAAAGGGGTTGTCCCCGGGAGGAGTGTGGCGACATACTGGAAAGTATGGAGCACTTCCTGCTTCAGTGTCCCTTTAATACAGAGGTATACAAACGGGTGGGTGCATCCATTGGCTGGCCTAGGCTAGCCAACCTCTCCTATGCGGAGTGGGCTTATGGAGCATTCAAAGGTTTGGGAAGAAGGGACCCATGCACAGCTTTTATAGTTAGCATAGTGGTCAGGTACTTCACATGGAGCGCACGGTGTTTAGTTTCAACCCAGCAGAAAGTCCTCCCTGTGGAAGAGGTGTGTAGGAACATTCTCGGTGACCTGGTGAAGGTTCGCTCTCTCGAGTGCGAAAGGGTGGAGTACGGATGGGGTCTCTTACCTCTGGAGAGGCTTCACCTTCGATGTGCCTTAGCCTCAGTAGCACTTTTCCTGGTGTTGGGCTGAGGCTTTCACACTAGGTTTTTGTTTTGTATTTAAGATGAGTTTTTGAAGAAAGGTTTGCAAATGACTGAACTTGGGCCTTCGGGTGTATTTTGATATTGGTTTGTATAGATTTATGTTTGTTTGTATAAGTTGTATATATTGTATGATAGGGTAAGTGGGTGTAGTTAGGTTGGGTGGGATGGGGTGGGGGGGTCATATTTTTGTGTGGGGAGGCCTGCATCCAGCCCTGGACTATGCGGACATAGGAGGACATGAGGCGAGGGGCTGGGTGTGGGTGGTGGAGGAAGGGCTGGCCTCATGGAGGGACAAGAGGCGGAGGTTGGCCCTGGGTGAAGGTGATGGGATAGATAGATTGGTAGGGGTAGTATAGGTTTGTAATTTCTTATAATATATGTGTGTTTAAAAAAAAAAAAAAAAAAATTTAAAAATAAATAAAATTAAATTGGAAAAAAAAAAATGTATTGTTATATTATGATTGTTTAATTTTTGTTTATTATTATTTATTGTGACAAGTTGTCATTTATTTTCTGTTAGAAACAATTTGTATAAATTTGTATATAGTCGGGGTTCAGCCGGATCGGATGTTTAGGTTCGGCTAGGTTTCATTTTCTCTTTTGTAGTAGGTATGAATGAGAGTCTGCGTGTAGCTGGGCCAGTAGGGTGAGTGTATATACGTTATTCCTTGTTTTATATCTTGTTTGGAAATTTTATGGCAAAGTTTTTGTATTTTTGTATAAAATTAATAAAGAGTTCCTCAGTATCTGCTCTTATTCTGTATATATGGACACTGTACAGTACCACTTCTCTTGTCCTGTATACAGGGTGTAATTCTCAGTATCTGCTCTTATTCTGTATATATGGACACTGTACAGTACCACTTCTCCTGTCCTGTATACTGGGTGTAATCCTCAGTATCTGCTCTTATTCTGTATATACAGACACTGCACAGTACCACTTCTCCTGTCCTGTATACTGGGTGTAATCCTCAGTATCTGCTCTTATTCTGTATATATACACTGCACAGTACCACTTCTCCCATCCTGTATACTGGGAGTCAATGGACTGCATAACGGATCCGTCCTGTTTCCGTTATGCAGGAGAGGACTCTCCTGCATAACGGAAACGGTACAGATCCGTTTTGCAGGCCATAGACTTCTATTATGACGGAACGTATAACGGAATGCCTCTAAAGGCATTCCGTTATGCTTTCTGTCATATAATTGCGTTATGCTCTGTGGTAACGGAATCCATAGCGCAATTCTGCTTTTAACACCAAACTAAGTGCGATCGAATTTCAAAATATAAAATTCGCTCATCTCTCATTCTCAGTATCATCCTCTTTTCTACATGCATGGATATTGTACAGTACCGCTTCTGTGTAACATCTGTCCCTTTGCAGCCCTTATTCCGTACATTAGGTTGATGGTGGGAGATTTTGTTGTGTGTCTCCACCTGCTGTAGATTTTAGGTATTACCGATTCCATCTCGATCTCTGCTGCAAGTAAATTTCTGTTGCTCCTGGATCTTGGCTGCGATGTAAACAATACATAAAATTCTATCATATTAAATCAATGTATATCTTATGTAATGGCGTAAATCATGTTATACTAATTATATTGCACTAATTACGGTGATTGGCTGAATGTGAGGGGCACTATGGCTGTTGCCCCCTTTGCTCAGTTAATTTATAATTACTGCAATCATCCAAGTTATCAACAGGAAACGAGCTCTTGATCCCAAGAGCTGACAATTTACTATCAGGCAGACCCATCCTGTAACATGACACTGCATTATCTTGCTGCTGAGTCTCTTTTCTCATGTATTAGACACTCCTCTTCCACCCTGTGGCCCCTGGAAGACTTTTGCAGGAGCCAGATCCATGGAGGGCCTGGTCATTGAACATGGCGAAGTGGAGGATAAAATGCTGGCGCGGAAAGATGTCCTCAGGCCGTTCCCCAGAACGCGGAGGGCGATGAAAGGTAGGGTAAAATGTTGTGTGATGACCACCAGGGGGCAGCGTGCTGTTATGACCTCTTCATACACTTTGGTGGAAGAATTCTGAATTGGGGGCAGACTCATAGTGAAGGATCTTAAGGGAAGAGTTCCTCCTAACGAGCTATTCCTATTTTTTTGCAGTGTTCCTCCTGGGAGTGAAAAGAATCCTTTTCCGTGTCGGTGATGACTGGTATTTCCTCTTTGCTCTGGGGGTCATCATGGCTCTGATCAGCTTCACCATGGACTTCACCGTCTCCAGACTTCTGAATGGTAAACATTTTACTACATAATGGTGGATGGCAGAGGAGTGCCCCTTTAAATTTCTCTGACCTTTCTTGTTTCCCCACAGCTCATCGGTGGCTCCAGCAGGAACTGGGGGACAACACTCTGCTCAGATACCTGTCCTGGATTGTCTACCCCATCGCCCTGATCGCCTTCTCCACCGGATTTGCTCAGAGTATCACCCCACACTCTGGGGGTAAGATCGTAGGGCGGGCCCCATTACGCCACCCTCAGGGCAGGTTACTGGACTCTCCTCAGGGATGGACCCTTGAGATTATGAGGTCTAGGACATTGTCCTCTCCATGATCTCCTGCAAACAAAGAACGTTAGGTCACTTGCCTTAAAGGACCCCTCCAGCTCCACATAAAGTCACACTGAAGCATTACCCTGGAGGAAAGCAGTGATAACCAGGCAGGAAAACTGTATAAATCCCTTACTATTTATTACAAATCTCTCATCTGATGTTTCACTTCCTGCGGCCATTTTATAACTCCTTCTTCTGAGGGGTGGAGCTTATTCATCACATGACTGTGCCCCTGGTGTAGGGGAAGGAAATGACATAAGTGGGAGGAGTCTGAACTCTGATTCAAAACTGTTACCGTGACCACAGAGGTGTGGCAACAAGATTTTATAATAGAGGGGAGGAGCTACACACTATGGGGAAAGGCAATAATCATTTATGATCCATGCTATAGGATCCATGCTTGGACCACTGAACAGTTGCTCCTCCATCCTGGAGGTGGGTTGTCGTGTAGGAGGAGGATTTGGTTCCGTAGTTGTCCTCAGCCTAGTGCAGCCATGTTCCCCTCAGCCCCCTGAATATTGCATGTCTGGTCCATATCTCCCTTTTTCCGCAGGCTCAGGAATCCCGGAACTGAAGACGATCCTCACGGGCGTTATCCTGGAGGAATATCTAACCATCAAGAACTTTGGGGCCAAGGTGGTGGGTTTGACCTGTACCCTGTCCGCTGGCAGCACCATGTTCCTGGGCAAAGTGGTGAGTGCTTTGGTCCATGGTGCAGGAATGATATAGGGTTAATGACGGCATCTGTGATATCTGTTGTCCTGTATGGGGTAGTTCCACCATGAAGGACATGCCGTACCGGACTGACCTGAGATGGTCACCTCATGTTGTTACAGGGCCCTTTTGTCCATTTGTCCAGCATGATCGCAGCCTACCTGGGGCGGATGAGGACCTCTGTCACCGGACACTACGAGGTCTGTATTACACAATTAAGGGGGTCACTATAGAATAAGTTGACCACCCCTGGAGGTCATTGTTCACCTTGACCCCAAAAACAATTATCTCCACAGAACAAGCATAAGGAACATGAGATGCTGGTGGCGGCCGCTGCTGTTGGTGTCTCCACTGTGTTTGGTGCACCGATTAGCGGTAGGTGATTGCGCCTCTTTTCCGTAAATATACCGGTATATCTACATTTTTGTTGATTTCTTGTTCCATGAAGAATAGGGACAAATAACGTTTGATCTCCACAGGGGTGCTCTTCAGTGTGGAGGTGATGTCATCACATTTTGCCGTGCGGAATTACTGGCGCGGATTCTTCGCAGCCACTTGTGGAGCGTTTATGTTCCGTCTTTTGGCTGTGTTCAACAGCGAGCAGGGTAAAACCAAGGCTGATCTCTTATTCTGTATAAGTATATGGATGCTGAAGCCAGTGTGGTGGGTCAAAACTGATGTAATGTACAGGCTAGAGCGTGGGGTTAGTGGAGGCTGAGAGTAGAGTGCAGGGTTAGTGGAGGCTGGGAGTAGAGTGCAGGGTTAGTGGAGGCTGAGAGTAGAGCGTGGGGTTAGTGGAGGCTGGGAGTAGAGTTTGGGGTTAGTGGAGGCTGGGAGTAGAACGTGGGGTTAGTGGAGGCTGGGAGTAGAGAGTGGGGTTAGTGGAGGCTGAGAGTAGAACGTGGGGTTAGTGGAGGCTGGGAGTAGAGTTTGGGGTTAGTAAAGGCTGGGAGTAGAGTCTAGGGTTAGTGGAGGCTGGGAGTAGAGTGTAGAGTTAGAGGATGCTGGGAGTAGAGTGTACGGTTAGTGGAGGCTGGGAGTAGAGAGTAGGGTCATTGGTGGCTGAGAGTAGAGTCTAGGTTTAGTGGAGGCTGGGAGTAGAGTGTAGGGTTAGTGGAGGCTGGGAGTAGAGTTTAGGGTTAGTGGAGGCTGGGAGTAGAGTGTAGGGGTAGTGGAGGCTGGGAGTAGAGTGTACAGTTAGTGTAGGCTGTGAGTACAGTGCAGGGTTAGTGGAGGCTGGGAGTAGAGTGCAGGGTTAGTGGAGGTTGGGAGTAGAGTCTAGGGTTAGTAGAGGCTGGGAGTACAGTGTAGGGTTAGTGGAGGCTGGGAGTAGAGTGTAGGGTTAGTGGAGGCTGGGAGTAGAGTGCAGGGTTAGTGGAGGCTGGGAGTACAGTGTAGGGTTAGTGGAGGCTGGGAGTAGAGTGCAGGGTTAGTGGAGGTTGGGAGTAGAGTCTAGGGTTAGTGGAGCCTGGGAGTAGAGTGTAGGGTTAGTGGAGGCTGGGAGTACAGTGTAGAGTTAGTGTAGGCTGTGAGTACAGTGTAGGGTTAGTGGAGGCTGGGAGTAGAGTGCAGGGTTACTGGAGGCTGGGAGTACAGTGTAGGGTTAGTGAAGGCTGGGAGTAGAGCGTGGGGTTAGTGGAGGCTGGGAGTAGAGTGCAGGGTTAGTGGAGGCTGGGAGTAGAGTGTAGGGTTAGTGGAGGCTGGGAGTAGAGTGCAGGGTTAGTGGAGGCTGGGAGTAGAGTGCAGGGTTAGTGGAGGCTGGGAGTAGAGTGCAGGGTTAGTGGAGGCTGGGAGTAGAGTGCAGGGTTAGTGGAGGCTGGGAGTAGAGTGCAGGGTTAGTGGAGGCTGGGAGTAGAGTCTAGGGTTAGTGGAGGCTGGGAGTAGAGTGCAGGGTTAGTGGAGGCTGGGAGTAGAGTGCAGGGTTAGTGGAGGCTGGGAGTAGCGTGTGATGTGTGTATTTTTTTTATCTCCTAGAGACAATCACAGCCATCTTCAAAACCAACTTTAAGATCACCTTCCCCTTTGACCTCCCAGAGACGTTTTTCTTTATGATCCTGGGGTGAGAACAAACATTGTCTCTGTTCTTTTCAACAGAGGAACAACATGAAGGACAGTACAGTCATTGGACACAAAATAATTGCAAAACGTTTTACCCCCTCCTCCCATTGCTAGAACCCAACTACTAAGGAATTTTGGTCAAATTGGTCAATTGGTTTTAGAAATCACAGTGTTTCCATTGACTGTATTAGAAATCCACCTGATGCTGGACTGCTGATGAGGTGACTGAAATGCGCCAGTCAGGGGCAGGACATAGGAATACTCCATACAGCACAATGATGAGCTGACTGAAATGCGCCAGTCAGGGGCAGGACATAGGAATACTCCATACAGCACAATGATGAGCTGACTGAAATGCGCCAGTCAAGGGCAGGACATAGGAATACTCCATACAGCACATGATGAGCTGACTGAAATGCGCCAGTCAGGGGCAGGACATAGGAATACTCCATACAACACAATGATGAGCTGACAAAAATGCGCCAGTCAGGGGCAGGACATAGGAATACTCCATACAGCACAATGATGAGGTGACTGAAGTGCACCAGCCAGGGGCAGGACATAGGAATACTCCATACAGCACAATGATGAGCTGACTGAAATGCGCCAGTCAGGGGCAGGACATAGGAATGCTCCATACAGCACATGATGAGCTGACTGAAATGCGCCAGTCAGGGGCAGGACATAGGAATACTCCATACAACACAATGATGAGCTGACTAAAATGCGCCAGTCAGGGGCAGGACATAGGAATACTCCATAGAGCACATGATGAGCTGACTGAAATGCGCCAGTCAGAGGCTGGATATGAGAATAGTCCATATAGCAAAGTGATGAGGTGACTGAAATGCGCCAGTCAGGGGCAGGACATAGGAATACTCCATACAGCAGAGTGATGATGTGACTGAGAAGGGCGTGAATACTTTTTAAGGGGGTTTGCCAATCTCCTCTTATGCCACAGGGTGATCTGCGGGACGATAAGCTGCGCCTACCTGTTCTGCCAGCGCTGGCTCCTGGGATACGTCAGAAGAAATCCTTTTACCACCAAGTTACTGGCGAATGAGTAAGTGTAAGCTGACGTGTTCCCGGACAGATGATGACATAACAGCGCTGCATCCCCTGTGTACAGTGACTGCCTTGTATCCTGTAACCATAGTATGTGATGTCTTATTCTCCAGTCACATCCAGAGCTGCATTCACTATAACCCTAGTATGTGATGTCTTATTCTTCAGTCACATCCAGAGCTGCATTCACTATAACCCTAGTATGTGATGTCTTATTCTCCAGTCACATCCAGAGCTGCATTCACTATAACCCTAGTATGTTATATCTTATTCTCCAGTCACATCCAGAGCTGCATTCACTATAACCATAGTATGTGATGTCTTATTCTCCAGTCACATCCAGAGCTGCATTCACTATAACCCTAGTATGTGATGGCTTATTCTCCAGTCACATCCAGAGCTGCATTCACTATAACCCTAGTATGTGATATCTTATTCTCGAGTCACATCCAGAGCTGCATTCACTATAACCCTAATGTGATGTCTTATTCTCCAGTCACATCCAGAGCTGCATTCACTATAACCCTAGTATGTGATGTCTTATTCTCCAGTCACATCCAGAGCTGCATTCACTATAACCCTAGTATGTGATGTCTTATTCTCCAGTCACATCAAGAGCTGCATTCACTATAACCCTAATGTGATGTCTTATTCTCCAGTCACATCCAGAGCTGCATTCACTATAACCCTAGTATGTGATATCTTATTCTCGAGTCACATCCAGAGCTGCATTTACTATAACCCTAGTATGTGATGTCTTATTCTCCAGTCACATCCAGAGCTGCATTCACTATAACCCTAGTATGTGATGTCTTATTCTCCAGTCACATCCAGAGCTGCATTCACTATAACCCTAGTATGTGATGTCTTATTTTCCAGTCACATCAAGAGTTGCATTCACTATAACCCTAGTATGTGATGTCTTATTCTCCAGTCACATCAAGAGCTGCATTCACTATAACCCTAGTATGTGATGTCTTATTCTCCAGTCACATCAAGAGCTGCATTCACTATAACCCTAGTATGTGGTCTAATTCTCCAGTCACATCCAGAGCTGCATTCACTATAACCCTAGTATGTGATGTCTTATTCTCCAGTCACATCCAGAGCTGCATTCACTATAACCCTAGTATGTGATGTCTTATTCTCCAGTCACATCCAGAGCTTCATTCACTATAACCCTAGTATGTGATGTCTTATTCTCCAGTCACATCCAGAGCTGCATTCACTATAACCCTAGTATGTGATGTCTTATTCTCCAGTCACATCCATAGCTGCATTCACTATTCCTAGTATGTGATGTCTTATTCTCCAGTCACATCAAGAGCTGCATTCACTATAACCCTAGTATGTGATGTCTTATTCTTCAGTCACATCCAGAGCTTCATTCACTGTAACCCTAGTATGTGATGTCTTATTCTCCAGTCACATCAAGAGCTGCATTCACTATAACCCTAGTATGTGATATCTTATTCTCCAGTCACATCAAGAGCTGCATTCACTATAACCCTAGTATGTGATATCTTAGTTTCCAGTCACATCCAGAGCTGCATTCACTATAACCCTAGTATGTGATGTCTTATTCTCCAGTCACATCCAGAGCTTCATTCACTATAACCCTAGTATGTGATGTCTTATTCTTCAGTCACATCCAGAGCTTCATTCACTGTAACCCTAGTATGTGATGTCTTATTCTCCAGTCACATCCAGAGCTGCATTTATTATAATCCTAGTATGTGATGTCTTATTCTCCAGTCACATCAAGAGCTGCATTCACTATAACCCTAGTATGTGATGTCTTATTCTCCAGTCACATCAAGAGCTGCATTCGCTATAACCCTAGTATGTGATGTCTTATTCTCCAGTCACATCCAGAGCTGCATTCACAGTTCTGCTGGATGATGCTTGGAAGCACACAAGTTATCATAACTGTCACACCATGAGGCCTCATGCTCACGACCGTATGTCCGTTCCGCAAATGATAGAACATGTCTTATCCTGATCTGCAAAATGCAGTGCACTGACCTATTGAAGTCAATGGGTCCTCAATAAATTGTGGATGGCACACGGATGGTATCCTTATTTTGCAAAATACCTACGGTCATGTGCATGACGGCCGTATGGATGTGACGTCATGTAAGTTGCATGTTTTGAGCTGAAATGTTCCCTTTTTACCTTATTCTAGTAAACCCGTGTACTCGGCACTGTTGGCGCTCCTCATTGCAACTATAACGTTTCCAGAATTCCTTGGACAATACCTGGCATCACGGGTCAGTCTTAACTGTAGTTCTGGTATTCTGTTCATGAATTAGAAAGCTCAGGATGAACAGTTATAAGCTCCTCCCATAGAGTGCAGAGCAGGGAAATGTGATCTCTGTGCCTCCGGGTGAAGAGGGACATAATCTGTAGAGAGAGTGGGGATTATCATCTCTGGGGGTCCAGAGGAGGGTTGTTATGGGGTGGGGGTCCTGAGGAGAGGGGTTATGTTCTATGTGGGTCCTGGTGATAGTTATGATTTATTGGGGTCCTGGGGGTGGTGGGGTGCTATGATTTATGGATGTCCTTGGGATTTATGATTTACGGGGGTCCAGAGGAGGGTTGTTTTATGGGGTGGGGGTTGTAAGGAGAGGGGTTATGTTCTATGTGGGTCCTTGTTTTTTTAAAATAATGTATGGGGTCCTGGCGGCTACGATTTATGGACGCCCTTGGATTTATTATCTATGGGGTCCTGAGGTGCTATGATTTATGGACGCCCTTGGATTTATCATCTATGGGGTCCTGAGGTGCTATGATTTATGGACGCCCTTGGATTTATCATCTATGGGGGTCCTGAGGTGCTATGATTTATGTGCGTCCTTGGATTTATCATCTATGGGGTCCTGAGGTGCTATGATTTATGTGCGTCCTTGGATTTATCATCTATGGGGGTCCTGAGATGCTATGATTTATGGGCGTCCTTGGATTTATCATCTATGGGGGTCCTGAGGTGCTATGATTTATGGGCGTCCTTGAATTTATCATCTATGGGGGTCTTGAGGTGCTATGATTTATGGACGAACTTGGATTTATCATCTATGGGGGTCTTGAGGTGCTATGATTTATGGGCGCCCTTGGATTTATTATCTATGGGGGTCCTGAGGTGCTATGATTTATGGGCACCCTTGGATTTATTATCTATGGGGGTCCTGAGGTGCTATGATTTATGGGCACCCTTGGATTTATCATCTATGGGGGTCTTGAGGTGCTATGATTTATGGGCGTCCTTGGATTTATCATCTATGGGGGTCTTGAGGTGCTATGATTTATGGGCGTCCTTGGATTTATCATCTATGGGGGTCTTGAGGTGCTATGATTTATGGGCGCCCTTGGATTTATTATCTATGGGGGTCCTGAGGTGCTATGATTTATGGGCACCCTTGGATTTCTCATCTATGGGGTCTTGAGGGGCTATGATTTATGGGCACCCTTGGATTTACCATCTATGGGGGTCTTGAGGTGCTATGATTTATGGACGCCCTTGGATTTATCATCTATGGGGGTCCTGAGGTGCTATGATTTATGGACGCCCTTGGATTTATCATCTATGGGGGTCCTGAGGTGCTATGATTTATGGGCGTCCTTGGGATTTATGATCTATGGGGGTCCTGGGGGGGGCGGGGCGCTATGATTTATGGACGCCCCTGAGATTTACGATCTATGGGGGTCCACTTGTCTTCCTGACATTAACCCATTACACCCAGGGTCGCGCAGATCAATTTATTGCCATTTTACGTCATTTCCGTTTATGTCGCCATTCGCAGCTCACCATGAAGGAGCTTCTCGTCTCCCTCTTTGATAACCGCACGTGGTGGACACTTGCCCAGAACATGACAGAGCTGCGCCCCACAGAAGTGGACCCCAAAAATCTGTGGATGGAATGGACGAACCCACAGATCTCCATCTTCGGCACTCTGGCGTTTTTCATCATCATGAAGGTTCGTGCGTCATGTGACACAACGTCATAGCTCGGTGATGTCACCAGAGGTGATGGCGGCTTTACGGTTCTGTCCTTCCTCTTTTTCTTCCAGTTCTGGATGTTCACCCTCGCCACCACCTTGCCCTTACCCGCCGGGTACTTCATGCCCGTCTTCATATACGGTAGGCAGAATGATAGAATGATACGGTAAAGTAACCGGAAATTATGCCCATCATCCCTCTGTCTGCAATCCTCATCCGCAGGAGCTGCCATTGGACGACTGGTGGGCGAGACCGTAGCGTATATATTCCCGGATGGTATTACCTCTGATGGCGTAGTTAACCCCATCATTCCTGGAGGATATGCTCTGGCAGGTGAGTCCATATTTATGTTACATAGATATATATATTCCGCCATATAGTAACCGGACCTCGACGTAAGGTACGGTTTCTTACGGATTTATTATTCTTCTACTATACTCTAGTCACATCCAGAGCTGCAGTCTCAGTTGTGTCTTCTAGTCCAGCCTCTGGCTGCAGTACATCTCACTGCTGCCCCCTGCTGGATCTATCTGTACAGAAAATGATATACCCAGCCCTGTGCAGAGGTCTAGAAAAAGCCACATCTTCCAGAGCGCAGTAAGACAGAAAGAATTGCATTATGGGATGTCCACACCCGTAAAAGCTGCAGCTTTGGATGTAACTGGAGTACGATGTGACTTATCTGAGCATTACATGGAGATTATACCGCCCTGTCATGTCTGATTCTTCGGTCACCCTGGATCTCTATTATTAGGGGCAGCGGCCTATTCGGGGGCGGTGACGCACACCCTTTCTACGGCGCTGCTCGCCTTTGAAGCCACGGGTCAGATAGCGCACATCCTTCCGGTGATCCTGTCGGTGCTGATCGCCAACGCCATTGCCCAGAAATTCCAGCCGTCCTTCTACGATGGCACCATCATCGTGAAGAAGCTGCCTTACCTCCCGCGGATCCGCAGCCGCCAGATAAAGTAAGGCGGGGTTTCTGCCCTCGGTGGCGGGAGGCGATGGCGCCGCATTATAACGTCTCACTTCACCCCGCAGCTCCTACAAAGTGAACGCCAAGGAGTTCATGAAGACGGACATCGAGGTGCTCCCACGCAACGCCAGCTTCGACCACGTTCTCCAGATCATTACGTCCTCGGACGACAAAGAGTTCCCAGTGGTGGATAACGCAGGTACGTGAGTGGATGTCCTGTGTCATCCTGAGCTTCCTGGTTTGTGAATAGAATGCAAGAACTACAGTGAAGACTGACACAGTCAGAGTCGGGGATTTCTAACTGGTGTAGACGGCCTCTATATAACGAGTCCAGACCTCACCATTTTATGGATGTTTTTTCTTCCTGCAGACGCTCGGGTCTTGGTCGGCACGGTGAAGAGAAGTCAACTGATAAGTTTCCTGGAGACGCACGAGTCCAACCGGCAGCCCACGAGCCCGGAGCATAAGGTTAGAGGTTACATGGTATCCTACCAACTATGCTCTGTACCAGCAGGGGGCAGCAATGAGATGGAAGTACTCGGGAAACTTGCAGTATTGTGGATGCAGCTTTGAATGTGACTAGAGTATCATTGAAATGAAGTGAGTGTTGCTGTGTCTGCATTGTAGGCTCTGTGCGATGGAACACTTAGTGACGAATGCAGCTTCGATCCGGTCACGTTCCAGCTGTCGTCGTGGACGTCCTTACACGAGGTAAGGATTCCTCCAAAGCTGGAGAGACGACCGCAGGTAGTTGTGAGTATAACTCTCATCATCTCTCCACCTCAGGCTCATCACCTGTTTGAGCTCCTCAATCTTCAGCAAGCCTTCGTGACAGAATTTGGGAAGATTGTCGGCTCTGTCACCCGAAAGGAGGTACGTCCCCCTATTCACTTGTAGTGAATTCTACCAAAAATGTGTGCCCCCCCATTCCTTATTTGAAGGCTACGTTGGTTATAGGGGAGTCCTGTGCAGGTCCACCGCACCCTGGATGCTGAGCGGGACGCCCCCTATGGATTCCCTGTTTATGTCTTATTACAGATGAGGAAAGCGATTGACAACCTTGCAAACCCAAAATGAAGCAGAAGGAGGTCAGAGAAAGGACGCCTCAAAAACCGGAAGCATCCAGAGCGCGGATCCTGATGGACAATCGGATAAATGGACGCTGGATGATGGATCATGACTCCCAACGGGCTCTCCGGTCTCACGGAAATACACAGATTGAAAAGTTCTGCAACTTTCTAACAGACTTTTGTGCTATAATTCATCATCATGTGCATGCTCTCTGCTTGCTGTCAGTGAATAGGGATATTCTTGTTCCATCCAGAGGCTGACCCAGGCTTGCTCACAGCTGAGGGGTTTGTTACAATGTATCCGTTTAGAGTCTAGACCAATCCTCTGGGAGGTAAATATATCAGCAGCGCAAATCTTTCGTGATTGTTTGTGACAATGTATCAGCGCAGGTAAAATGTATCAGTCTGGAGTCTGTGTATAGCACAGAGGATTGTCTAGACCGGGTACAATTGAGAAGTATTAGGACAGTACAGGTTTACAGCTTCTGGCTGAAACATAAATCCTCCCATTCACTCACAGAAAGCAGAGATATTACAAATGAGGAACTGAAGCTTAATGCATATTAGAAAGTTACAGAATTTTTCATTATACCATGACTGAGCTGTAATACTCCAGCCAGGCTCAGCCTCTCCGCTGCTCATGCGACTCATGGACGCCGGTGCCTCTCAGTTTCATCCTCCCCCATGCCCTGCATCTTCCTGGAAATCTCTGCAACCACCGTCAGTGAATGGCACTGGGGGATGACAACGGTTAAAGGGGTTTTCAGGAGTATCGAAGCATGGCAGCGCCACCACTGTCCACAGGTTGTTTGTGGTATTACAGTTCCATCCCATTCGCTTCAGTGAAGGTGAGCTGTTATACCAGACACAACCTCTGGAGAGATGAGGCGCCGCTTCTGGAGAAAAGCAGCCATGTTTTTCTAATCCTGGATAACCCCTTTAAGGTACGGCTGCGAGCAATTTTGGGCGCTACACGTGTCTCGCCAGTGTAGCAGGACAGTCATAGGAATGAATGCAAGTTTGCTGCGACCACAACACGCGAATCGCAAAAAATCCAACTCTGTGACGGCATTCATTCCTATGGCTGCTCTGCTAAACTGCTACGCTTGAGCGCAACACGTGTCACACCCAAAATCACTGTGTAGCCGTACCCTAAATATCTGATCTCGGTGCTGATTGCAGGAAGATGACAAAAGAAGGAGTGGGTCAGCCACACTAAATCTAAACCTTTTCATATATAAAGCAGCCTGAAGTATAAAGCATGGAGGTTTTTTTTTTTTTTCATTTTGGTTGCCATGTCTGTATATACTGAAAAAAAATCCATGTTTTTTTCTTGTCTATAATAGACACACTGATGATATCGTTAAAAAAACACAATTACACTAGACCCCGACAACCCAAATAATAAGAAAACCTCCATGCTTTAAACTGAAGGCTACATCCAGAAAAATAAAGTTTATAAGACAGAGTGATATCTTGTATTTAAACTGCACCGGATTTCTATCATTTTCTATGGCCAACGTGTCGCCGCTTCATAGCACCGCCCTGATACGACCATGTCCTATGTTTCCACTCTGGGTATTGATAAACCCCAGTCACCTGTAATCAGAGTCATTACATTTCACGCTGATTGACGCACCTAGGAGAGATTAAAGTTTTTGTATTATTTCTTGGTGTGTGGTGTGGGTTGTCACAGTGCGGGGATGACTGTATTATATGGCAGCGCTGCTGCTGGCGACAGCTCTGTGTTACATGGCGGTCCCTGTCTCGCATAATTATAGATGACAGGTTATTATCAAACGGCACAGAATGCAATTCCTTTCTTTGTCACTGATCATTTACTATGGGGAACACGGTGAGCTAGTGACAGGTGCGTCCTATTACTGCAGTACCTTTCACACCCACAAGATGTCGCTAGATCCCAGCACAGATCTATAACGTCCCCAGTAGAATTATTTTCTATGGCTACTGCACACGAAACAGAAAATTTGTTGGGTTTGATGCAAATTTTCCACAGATATCAGCCTTGTATTGAAAAAGGTGAATTACCCATTCAAAAAAAAACTATTGCAAAATATTGCGCATTGCAAAAGTCAATTTCCACACAAAAAAAAAATCTGCAAAGTGTATGTGACATTCATCTAATCTCATACACTTTGCTGGTGCCGTGGTTGATCCGCACAAGAATCAGCTCTGACAAACGGCGCATAATACACAATGTGTGCAGGGAGCCTCAGTTCTTCATTGTGTTCAACATATCTTCTTACCGTTAGTGAATGGGAACATTAATTGTTTATATCCTGGTGGAACACAAGTCTTTTTTTCAACCATATTAACTAAATAAGCTGAAAACTAGTTTTCGACTAGCATACCTCCCAACTCTCTCGGATCTGGGGGGACAGTCCTAGATTTTGTCTGTCCCGCAGTCCAGGGAGGGCTGAGACATGTCCCAGTTTAAACTGCATCTGCGCCCTCCGTTGAATGCAGTGGTCAAGCAGAAGCCATCAGCTAACTCCTCCACCATTTCCCGTCCAGTGCTCTGCCCAGCAGCAGGCATGGTGCAGTGACGTCATCACACCTGCTGAACTGTGCAAAAGAGAGATCAGGATCATTCCCCGTCCTGTGCTCTGCCCAGCAGCAGGCACGGTGCAGTGAGATCATCATGCCTGCTGAACTGTGCAAAAGAAAGATCAGGACCATTCCCCATCCTGTGCTCTGCCCAGCAGCAGGCACGGTGCAGTGAGATCATCATGCCTGCTGAACTGTGCAAAAGAGAGATCAGGATCATTCCCCATCCTGTGCTCTGCCCAGCAGCAGGCACGGTGCAGTGACGTCATCACACCTGCTGAACTGTGCAAAAGAGAGATCAGGATCATTCCCCGTCCTGTGCTCTGCCCAGCAGCAGGCACGGTGCAGTGAGATCATCATACCTGCTGAACTGTGCAAAAGAGAGATCAGGATCATTCCCCGTCCTGTGCGCTGCCCAGCAGCAGGCACGGTGGAGTGAGATCATCATACCTGCTGAACTGTGCAAAAGAGAGATCAGGACCATTCCCCATCCTGTGCTCTGCCCAGCAGCAGGCACGGTGCAGTGAGATCATCATGCCTGCTGAACTGTGCAAAAGAGAGATCAGGATCATTCCCCGTCCTGTGCTCTGCCCAGCAGCAGGCACGGTGGAGTGAGATCATCATGCCTGCTGAACTGTGCAAAAGAGAGATCAGGATCATTCCCCGTCCTGTGCTCTGCCCAGCAGCAGGCACGGTGCAGTGAGATCATCATACCTGCTGAACTGTGCAAAAGAGAGATCAGGATCATTCCCCGTCCTGTGCTCTGCCCAGCAGCAGGCACGGTGCAGTGAGATCATCATGCCTGCTGAACTGTGCAAAAGAGAGATCAGGATCATTCCCCGTCCTGTGCTCTGCCCAGCAGCAGGCATGGTGCAGTGACGTCATCACACCTGCTGAACTGTGCAAAAGAGAGATCAGGATCATTTCCAGGCCTGTGCTCTCTCCTGCTCAGCCCAGCATGATGACGTCACAGCACCGTGCATGGTATGCCCGAGCATCAGGGGACTAGGGCTAGGTGAGATTTACTTTTTTATTTTATTAACACTAAGGAGGAACATTATTGTAAAGGGGCATTCTACTGTGAGGGGGCATAACTCCTGTCTGAGGCACTAAGGGGGCATAACAATTGTGTGGGGACCTTAGGAGGCATAAAAATTGTGAAGGGGCTCTAGGGGCATAACTACTGTGTTGGGGGAACAAGGGGCATAACTACTGTGTGGGGGCTCTAACAGGACATAACTACTGTTTTGGGGGACTAAGAGGACATGACTATTGTGAGGAGGCTCTAAGGGGGCATAACTACTGTGTGGGGGCTCTAACAGGGCATAACTAATGTGTGTGGGGCTCTAACGGGGCATAACTGCTGTGTGCGGGCACTAAGGGGGCATAACTATTGTAAGGGGGCTCTAAAGGCTCATAACTATTGTATGAGGGCTCTTACGGGGCATAACTGCTGTGTGAGGGCACTAAGGGAGCATAACTATTGTGAGGGGGCTCTAAGGGGGCATAACTTTGGTGAGGGGACTCTAAGGGGTCATAACTGTGGCGGTGCCAACAGGGCATTCTACTGTGTGGGGCAGAAAGGAAACTAGGCAGGATTGGTTGTGCACAATATGCTGCATCTGTTGTCCTTCCTTGGCCTTTTGTAAAGTTGGGTGGTATGCTAGCCCTGCTTACCCCGCTGATGGGCAGTGTATCCAGATGGCACAATCTATCGGGACTGGAGATTTGTGCTGCTACTGTTGCGTTTGGCTCAAAGGGGACTGTCTAGAATGATACACTGTGCCAAACCCTCAGACGAGTTTTAGGTCTCTGCATATAGACAACCAATGTTTCCATTCACTGACAGGAGCTGGAGCTCCAGCACTTTCATTCTGCAAGGATGGCGCTTTTTGTACTGAGGACTGGAGGACTATGGCGCAGTCTATAGGTGCAGGGGTCCTGTGACCATCGTGTATATTAGCGAATCAGATGTAACAGAAAAGGCCAATACATTCACAAGACACACATGACAGAAACGGACGACACACAGCGCCGGTACCCGGTGACCAACGTGGAACCACGAGACACGTTCCTGTGAAATAAGGCTCGGGGCCGGACCCTGGAAGAGCTCCGGACCCCTCATATTGACAAACATATTGCTGATAGAAGAGTTCTAGACCAGGTTCTGCTCCATGGACTGCTCCTCAACTGACCAGCAACGGCTATGTCCACCTTCTTCTATGTCCACCTCTAACCTAGAGACCCAAGGGGTCACAGATCCTGGGCTTTGTGGATTACCCCCGGGATCCATAGACAAAGTCTCACATACTGGCACTCCCCAGTCCACTGTGGGTGAATAGTCGCTGACCAGTGAGGCTCCAGTGTCCAGTTCAGTTGTAGAACACCTCGTCCTCCGATAACGAGCTGCTGTCCACATAATGGAGAGAACTGTTGAGTCGGGGTTTGCAGGTTTCAGGGGCGTTCTCACCCTCTGCCGGCACCGCCGCTTTGGAGTTGTCAGAGCTGCTGCTTCTGCCGCCATTCAGTAAGGGGCTGGGGAATATGGACTGGTGAGATCGGGGCTCGCTCACGTCCCATCTCTCCACGGGCAGAACTTGTTGGGAAGCTGCAGCCAAGGACATGGCGGAAGAATAGGACAGGCCAGGGAGGCTGCCCCCCAGGTGGGAGCCGCAGGTCCCCTGCGCGTAGCTCAGCAGCCGGCTCTGCAGGTAGAGACTTTCCAGATCTGTGAGAAAAAGAGAGGAGAACCACAAGGGGGCGCCATTATTTATTATCAGGGTGAAAAGCAAACACCACCACTCTCATCATTACAACCACTACTTCACAAAGCCTCTACTTGTACAGATCTTGCTACATCTTATACACCAATCACCCCCAGAGCTGCAGCTACAATTCATCTATGTCATGTCCAATACTCCAGCCACACCAAGAGCTGCATCTACAATTCCACTGTTATGACACATCTTATATTATAGTCATACCCAGAGCTGCATCCACAATTATAATATCACATTATATCTTATATTCCAGTTATCCTCAGAGTAGTTATATCATTTCTGCTGTTATATCATGTCCTATACTCCATTCATACCCTGAGCAGCATTTACAATTCTGTTGTTACGTCATATACTGTACTCCACCCACACCCAGAGCTACATCTTCAATCCTACTGTTATATCATATCTTATAATCCAGTTACCCCCAGAGCTGCATCCACACTTCTGCTCTTACATCATAACCTATATTCCAGTTACCCCTAGAGCTGCATCTTCAATCCTACTGTTATATCATATCTTATAATCCAGTTACCCCCAGAGCTGCATCCACACTTCTGCTCTTACATCATATCCTATATTCCAGTTACCCCAAGAACTGTAGTTACAGTTGTTCTGTTACATCATGCCATATACTCTAGTCTCACCAAAGCTGCCATAGTTCTACTGTTACATCACATTTTAAAATCCAATCGCACACATAGCTGCATCAATAATTCTACCATTGCATCATCTCTAATATTCTAGTCATACCCTGAGCTGCATCCACAACTCTTCTGTTACATCATATCCCACACTCCAATCACACCCAAAGCTGCAGCTGCAATTCTGCTGTCATATCACATCATATACTCCAGTTACTCCGGAGCTGCATCCACAATTCTACTGCTACGTCTTGCCTTATATTTTGAAGCTACATCTACAGTTTTGCTGTTATGTAATGCCCTCTACTCCACTCACATTCAGAGCTGCATCCACAGCTTTGCTGCTACATTACAGCTTAAACTCCAGTCACCTCCAGAGCTGCATCCACAATTTTGCAGGTTGCAGACTATTTTTGTATGGTGTACGTCCCACACGTCCCGCAATGCAGTCATTGGCAGTCAGTGTTGAGAAGTGAGGTCCTGTAGCGTGAGAACTTACAGAAAGCCAGCAGAATACTGATTGCAGCTCTGGAGTGACTGATATACTGTCAACTCATCACTTCTCAATTCCACAGATCACATTTCTTTACATAAATGCGGTGGACCATTCCCTCCAATCTAAACCAATGCTGGTCGATGACGGTGGAGCAGGGGGGTAAGGGAGTTGGGGGGTTTATGAGGCCCCTTAGTGAGCAACTGGGGGGGGGGCGCGTCCCAGATTGTTGAAGTGACCCAGATAACGTAGCCAGCGCTTGGCGTCACGCATGAACTGGGTCGCTTCCATTAATCAACGCTGCAGACCCAGAAATAGAAGCCACTCAACCAGCTGGAGGCAGCGAGATCGGGGCCCTGGGGAGATCCACGCAGCAGATGGGGCCCCGTCATTAACCTCTGCACTAGAAGATATCTCAGTGTATAACCTGACGAGGGCGAGGGGACACGACAGTCATCGACATATCACCCTCTCCATGAGTTTTGAGATTTTCTAGACAATGCTTGCTGTCAGTGAATAGGGGCATTCCGGTCCTGAGCATGTCCTACCTACACTGCTGCTATCGTTGTTGCAATGTATCTGTGCAGCCCGGAGTCTAGAAGAGGAGAGAGATTTGGGGCAGAAGGGATCAGCAAGCTCTGGTGTGGTGAAACTACAACTCCCTTTTGTTTGGCTGTAGAAGCGCATGGAGCATGCTGGGAGTTGTAGTCACGTAACAGATGTTGTTACGGGGGATGCTGACCCCTGGGGAAGGAATATTGTGCAGCATTCAGGACTTCCTTTCTAGCTGTCCACACCGTCGATAGCCGTCGGCCAAACGTTCCTCGGGTTACTGTTACCGAATGTGTACAGGGCCCTATATAGGAGGCAGTGGTCTCTGGCTTTTCTTATGGGACTTACCTTGAAGCTGTCGGACCTCTTGGGAGCCGAGCCCATAATGCATCTCTTCGTCATCCAAGGAGGACCATGTGCTGAGAGTAGCTTCAGTGATGGCGAACTGCTCGGCAACCCCTGAGGAACAGACAACATGGAGGGTCAGAGAAGCGGCGTCAGACCGCCCACCCCCAGCCTAAATCCAGACTACGACCTAATGGCTTCTGTGATGTAGACAACCCAACACTTAAAGCGATGGAGATTCTTTGGTTCCCGCTAGCCTTCCTCACCTTATGCACACAGCCGTAGTTTTGGTCCACATTTTTTGTGGATCAGATGCGGACCCATTCATCTCAATGGGGCCACCTGTGTGCTGTCCGCATCTGTAAGTCCGTTCCATGGCCCCGCAAAAAAAATAGGACATGTCCTATTCTTGTCCGTTTTGAGGACAATGTTAGGACATTTCTGCAGGAGTAAAAAATAAAAATAAAAATGGCAGCATGCACTCGGCCGGTATCCGTGATTTGCCGATCCGCAAAACGGATAGGGACCTAACCAAAGGTGGATATAGACCTTAGTCAGGTGTTATCGCTTACCTGCGGCAAATCGTGCCTCCTTCAGCTCGTCCGTCAGGTCTGAGTAGTGTTCCTCATCGGTCAGGGAGGGGTCCCAGCCGGACTGGGAAGCGCTCCAGCCTTTCCACTCGATCAGATGGGCCACCCGGCCGCGGGCCATGGCGGTGGGCTTGGTGATGTGGTCTTTAATGGTTTGCACCAGACCTAGAGATGGAGGCAGAGCTCATGGGGAGCAGTCAATGGAAGGTTTTGGACAGAATGTGCACCAGGAGCTGGGGCCCCATCTGACTGCTATGGGCCCCCTCACTGTTGAGTGATGGCCTTTGAGGGCTTCTCTGGTCGTATACTTCTGGGCAGGGGCGTAGCTACCGGCTCATGGGCCCTGGTGCAAGAGTTCAGCTTGGGCCCCCCTTCCCTCAGTGCTTTGTGTGTCTTCTTATGCGGCACAAGTGTCTTTGGGCCCCTTCAGGCTCCTGGGCCCGGTAGCGACTGCTACCTCTGCAGCCCCTATAGCTACACCCCTGCTTCTGGGGGAGGGGGGATCCATGATATCTGCACTGTGACTGGAGTCTACCTGGAATTGTCCTGGTGAATGTTCTCAGAAGAGTCAGATCCATGAGGTTTCCACAGTAACGCTCATCTCGCTAATCTCAAGATCACAGTAATTACTGCCGGAGAACCTGAACCACCGCACACCGCACCACGACCGGAGCAGATGGGGTCACCGCAGCGGAGTGATGTGGGGGTGGGGGCATGTCACACAAGCAAAGGAAATGAGGGGGCCCTGGGCAACACGTAAACAGGGTTAAACGCCGTCTGTGAGCGCACTGCTTGCTATTTATGCAACTTTAACCCACATTATACATTATTATATATAGTGTTAACATAACACTGCCAGACACAGTCCACATAATAATGGCTCTATATAATAACTAAATCATACTGCTAGACACAGTCCACATAATAATGGCTCTATATAATAACCAAATCATACTGCTGGACACAGTCCATATGCTATAATACCTACATATTTCCAAAATAATACTACCATAGGCAAGAAAATATAACCGCTATATAATGACCAAATAATACTTTCAGGTAATGCCCACACTGCCATATGACAACCAAATAATACTGCCAGACACAGCCCTCATAATACTGCCGTATGACAACCAAATAATACTGCCAGACACAGCCCTCATAATACTGCCATATATTAACCAAATTATACTGCCAGACAAAGCCCACATAAAACTACCATATATTAACCAAATTATACTGCCAGACCCAGCCCACATAGTACCTATATATATTGCCAGAATACTACAACCATACACAAACAAAAAATACTGCCAGACACAGCCCTCATAATACTGCTGTATGACAACCAAATAATACTGCCAGACACAGCCCACATAATACTGCTATAGGAAAATCAAATAATACTGCCAGACACAGCCCACATAAGACTGTCATATGGCAACCAAATAATACTGCCAAAAACAGCCCACATAATATTGCTATATGAAAACCAAATATTATTGCCAGATACAGACCTCATAATACTGCCGCATGACAACCAAATACTGCCCAACACAGCCCACATAATACTACCATATAATAACCAAATAATACTGCCAGACCCAGCCCACATAATACCTACATATTTCCAAAATAATACTACCATAGACAAGAAAATATAACCGCTATATAATGACCGAATAATACTTCCAGGCACAGCCCAGATAACACTGCCATGTAATAAACAAATAATACTGCCAAGCACAACCCACATAATCCTGCCATATGACAACAAAATAATACTGCCAGACACGGCCCTTATAATACTGCCGTATGACAACCAAATAATAGTGCCAGACACAGCCCACATAATACTACCATATAATAACCAAATAATACTGCCAGACCCAGCCCACATAATACCTACATATATTGCCAAAATACTACTACCATACACAACAAAAAAAAACTGCCACATACAGTCCTCATTATACTGTCTTATTGTGACCAAGTAATACTGGAAGGCATAGCCCACACAATACCACTCACATAATACTGCCATATAATGACAAAATAATATTGCCAGACATAGCCCAAATATTACCAAATTACTACTACCATACACGACCAACACATCTATATAATAACCAAATAATACTGCCAGACACATCCCTCATAATACTGCCTTATAGTGACCAAATAATACTGCCAGCCAGGCATAGCCCACATAATACTTCCATATAATGATCAAATAATACTACCAGACACAACGCACATAAAAGCGCCATATAGTGCCAAAACCATCTGCAGTATCCTAATATTCCCTTAAAGAGCCCACATATTATTGCCAAACTATTTCGCACCATACCCTGCTGAATACTGGACGGTTTTAGTTTTCACAGGGTTCCTGTCTTCGAGGTCTCTCAGAAAACCAGAGTCCGGGGTAATTGGAAATTGTACTACCCCCTGGTGATTGTCACCCCTGAAGGTGAAGATAATTCCAGATCTGCTACTTACCAATCAGCGAGGAGGTCGCCAGCTCTGTGATCTCATAGCTCACTGAATTCGCTTTGGATTCGCACATGAAGCCATTGGGTGTCTTAAAACATTTCTGTGGGGACAGATCATGGCGGAGAAAGTGCAAGGTGAAATGGGGATGCCGTTCCTTTAAATAAAGCGAGCCCCCATTCTACCCCCAGTGACTCACCTGCCCCAGTACATCATTCTCCTCCTTCTCATCATCATCATCATCCTCAGGGCTGTCGGTGGGTGCGGTGCCCTCTGCTGGTGGGGGTAATTCAGCAGATAGTGCTGGGGGGCTGCTCGCCTTTGTGTTGTTGTAGGAGAAGTGAAATTCTTTGTGTCCACTGAAGAAAAACTCTGCAAGAAACAAAAGATGGAGAATTCTGAAACAAAGGCCCCCCAAATACCCAAAAGTCAGGAAGTGCTCCTCCAGAAGTCCTCAGCTGACTGCCGCTTATGGATGACCACAAGGTGTCACCTACTGATCGCAATTTATACATCACACCAGTCAGAAATCAGGTAGACTGTGATGGTGTATTATACACTGCACTATTATATAGTGCACTATTATATTATACCATTATTATAGACCGTACTGCTGTATTATATGCTGTACTATTATATAATACCATTATTATAGACTGAGCTAGTGTATTATATGCTGCACTATTATATACTGTACTATTATATTACACCATTATTATAGACCGTACTGCTGTATTATATGCTGCATTATTATATACTGTACTATTATATACTGTAGTATTATATTATACTATTATTATAGACTGTACTGCTGTATTATATGCTGCATTATTATATACTGTACTATTATATACTGTAGTATTATATTATACCATTATTATAGACCGTACTGCTGTATTATATGCTGTACTATTATATAATACCATTATTATAGACCGTACTGCTGTATTATATGCTACATTATTATATACTGTACTATTATATACTGTAGTATTATATTATACCATTATTATAGCCCTTACTGCTGTATTGTATGCTGTACTATTATATAATACCATTATTATAGACCGTACTGGATTATTATATGCTACACTATTATATTATACCATTATTATAGACTGTGCTAGTGTATTATATGCTGCACTATTATATACTGTACTATTATATTATACAATTATTATAGACCATACTGCTGTATTACATGCTGCATTATTATATACTGTACTATTATATACTGTAGTATTATATTATACCATTATTATAGACCGTACTGCTGTATTATATGCTGTACTATTATATAATACCATTATTATAGACCGTACTGGTGTATTATATGCTACACTGTTATACCATTATTATAAACTGTGCTAGTGTATTATATGCTGCACTATTATATACTGTACTATTATATTATTCCATTATTATAGACTGTGCAGGTGTATTATATGCTGCACTACTATATACTGTACTTTTATATTATATCATTATTATAGACCATTTTGGTATATTATATGCTGCACCACTCATATATACTGTACTATTATATTATACCATTATTATAGACTCTGCTGGTATATTATATGCTACACTCTTATATACTGTACTATTATACCATTATTATAGACCATGTTAGTGTATTATATGCCTACTGTACAGTTATTATTATATACTGTAATGGTAAAATATTTATTAAAAAGTTTTTATTGCAACACCTTAACCTAAAGGGCAAATTAGGCTTCGTCCACATCACCGCTCAGCCTTTCCGTTCTCCTGCAGAAAGGACAGAGAAGGCTCATAACTGACACCGAACTGAGCAGGAGAACGGAAAGGCTGAGCGGTGATGTGAACGAAGCCTTAGAAGCTTGACCACTATAATTTTCCAATAGTGGAGTACTATATATACTTTACTTATATGTAATATACACATTATTATATGATGTTATATTGTGTTATGATCTTTGATTCAGGATCCTGGCAGCAGACTATTATATATGTTATAATGTACAGCTCTCCATTACTATACATTATATAGTATTCTCTATATCAGGTTGTCCACATAATTCGGCAGACTCTCGCAGGTTACTTTTGCTCCAGTACATGGAGGAGACGTCAGGGATGGAGCCCGGGGGTTTCCATGACAACAAAGACACGCACGATGCAGAAAAACGCATCAACTACACAAACAGCCTCACATGACGAGACCCCCGCACACGTCACCAGGGGGACATCCACCGCATGCACTAATCCTGAAATAACCCCACCATACATCATACTCCATACATGATATATCACACCGTACATTATACACCATCCTGTACATTATATATCACACCGTACATTATACACCATCCTGTACATTATATATCACACCATACATTATACACCATCCTGTACATTATATATCCCACCATACATTATACACCATCCTGTACATTATATCACACCATACATTATACACCATCCTGTACATTATATATCACACCGTACATTATACACCATCCTGTACATTATATATCACACCATACATTATACACCATCCTGTACATTATATATCCCACCATACATTATACACCATCCTGTACATTATATCACACCATACATTATACACCATCCTGTACATTATATATCACACCATACATTATACACCATCCCGTACATTATGCACTATACTGTACATTATATTTCACATAACTCTGTACTGTACACTATACAACATGCCATATATTATAAACCACATATTATACACTACACTGTTTATTATATACCACACCATACATATATTACAGCATACTGCATAAAACACAATATATATTATACCCTATCAGGTGCATTATACAGTATATCACCCTGTATATTATATATTACACCATATATTATATATCATACTATATGTTATATACTATACTTGATACACCACACTGTATATTATGGTGCACATCAGACTGTACTTTATAGCCTACACCATACATTATACAACATGCCATACATTATACAGCACACAGTACATTATACATGTCATACATTATATACCACACCATACATGATACTCTACACCACTCTGTTCTATACATTATATACCACATAATACATTATATAGCACACTGTACTTTATACCCTATAGAATACATTAGACAGCATGCCATACAACATACACCACACTGTACATTATACATGTCATCCATTATACAGCACACTGTACATTATACAATATATTATCCATTATACAGCACACTGCACATTATACATGTCATCCACTATACAGCACACTGTACATTATACAATATATAATACATTATTCATCACACTGTACATCATACAATATATAGCATCCATCATACAGCACACTGTCCATTATACATGTCATCCATCATACAGCACACTGTCCATTATACATGTCATCCATCATACAGCACACTGTACATTATAAGTGGCATGCATTATACAGCACACTGCACATTATACATGTCATCCACTATACAGCACACTGTACATTATACAATACATAATACATTATACATCACACTGTACATTATACAATATATAGCATCCATCATACAGCACACTGTCCATTATACATGTCACCCATCATACAGCACACTGTCCATTATACATGTCATCCATCATACAGCACACTGTACATTATAAATATCATCCATCATACAGCACTGTACATTATACACTATATCATACATTATGCCCCACACTGCATATTATTCACTATACCATGCGGTACGCTATACACTATGCCTAACAGTATACAACTCCCCACAATACATTGTACACCACACATTATATACCGCACTGTACATTATAAACTTCCACATTACATGTCACTATTACAAAATAAAAATCAATGGTCAAACATTTCAGTTGCTTGTATATCATTGCTCTTTTTGATGTAATTGTTATTAATTGTAAGTTATTGGATTTTAGTCTGTGGTAGGTTCGTCACTGATAGGTCAAGTGTGTCAGTGAAAACTGCTGTTTGCATCGCCAGCGATGAGGCGACAGTGATGTCCGTGCAGTACCCCAGAACCGGGTTACTGCAAAGGGTTAATTATTGTAATATTATATTGCAAAGTTAAATGTTGGGATTTGTTATATTTCTGTCCCTAATAGTATTGTATGGATGCACTGGCTACCCCTGGCACCGTTGAGGTGTCACCACGTGTTGCTGATCTCCAAAAGGGATGGTAAGACGTGGTGCACCCCAATGGGAAATAAGTCCAAAGACTCAGGGTCTGCAGTAAACCAGAGTGCTTCTTTACTGGAGGAACTCAAGTGCAAAACAATACAGGCAGTGCACTGAGCTGGCTTCTCCAGTCTCCTCCCTGGCAGAAGAAGGTTCTGTGCTGAGGAAAGGCCTGAGCTAGCTGTCCCTCTCTCGGTCTCAGAAGGCTGGTGGTCCAGGGTCTGAGGCTCAGTTTTCTGGCTAGAGTCCTGGTCAACGGACTGGTAAGGCCACTTTCATATCTGTGTTGTAACTTTCGGTTTTGAGCTCTTAAAAACAGAATTCAACGGATCAATGACATTTAATACATCCGGATAGAGATGAGCGAACTTTAAAAAAAAGTCTGGCGTTCGGGTTGTGGTAAGTCGCGCATCCCGTTATGGATTCCACTATAGCAGCATATGGAATCCATAAGGGGCGGCTGCCACCAACCCAAACTGTTGAACAGCCGAAGGACCTGGGGTGACGTCACTGTCATGTGATCAGTGCAGGGGGCGTGGCTCAGCACTGGATTTGATCCCGTGCTGAGCCACGCCCCCTGCACTGATCACATGGCGGTGACATCACCCCAGGTCCTTCGGCTGTTCAACAGTTCGGGTTGGTGGCAGCCGCCCCTTATGGATTCCATATGCCGCTATAGTGGAATCCATAATGGGATGCGCGACTTACCACAACCCGAACGCCGAACACCGGACTTTTTTTTAAAGTTCGCTCATCTCTACATCCGGATGCAACAGTTTTGGCCAGGATCGGGAATGAAAATCATTGTAAGTCAATGGGTGCCAGATCCGTTTTTTTCTCTAACAAACAACAGATCTGGCACCATTGACTTACACTGATTTTCATTCCCGATCCTGTTTGTTCTGTTTCACGAACACAAACCCACAGCTTGCAGCGGTTTTGTGTGTGGCACCAAAACGCAAGAAAACGGAATAGATGCATCCTGATGACTTTTCATTTGTACCCAATGAAAAGGGACAAAACTGAACTGTTTAATTCCGGAACTGAAAATTCAGATGTGAAAGTAACCTAACCCGGGATCTGTGGCTCAGTATCCCCGTCTCAGCGTCTTCAATTTGTCACTCGTACAGTCGGGCAGGGTCTCTTCTACTAAACACCGGTCCCCTGCAGACATCTAGGAGCTCTAACTGCTCTCCTTATAAACAAGTTCTAACTGAACTAGAGCCCTAGAACCTTCTGATGGGAGGGGTGGATTGGAGAAGCACAGCCTAAACAGAAACAATGTTGCAATTTCAGGCCGTCATAGAGTTTTAATACAAGTTTATGGAAATGACCGAGTGTTTTTTCTCCACACAAACAAGTCTTTAGACATAAACAAAAGAGCAAAACCAGGCAGTCAAAAGGTCAATGTCTCTGGTTGTTTCCTTCCAAAACTTTGCAGAGTCCTTTATAGTAACTCTGGAAGATTTCGAACTTCACAGTGAATAGATAGACTTCTCAGTATTAGCTGGCTGCATTAACCCTTTCCATGGCACAGTGCAAATGAACAGGATATAGTACAATAATCATATAAAATACAGTTGAACAATATAAAACAGTATAAGTGTAAACAGCTGCATAAATCATAGCGCAGGTTAACCCTTCATAGTGCAATAAAGTAGGGAGTTGATGGCATTGTGTAGTAGCAATAGGGGCAAATGTCCACAAATATCCATACTCCAAAGTAGCCTTGCTGCACGGTACTACAAGCTGAGTTGCCAGAAGATGGACCTGAGTCCGACCCCTGGTTAGTCAGTCTAGCTCTGCCCGAGGAACAGTGAAGAGCTCCTTTAGAGCTCGGCCCAAGCTTGGAGAACCTTCATTTTTGAGAATACAGCCAAGGAAGCTACTTTATTATCAAAAGAGCTCCAGAGAGAATTAAAGTAGAAGATCCAGAATCTACAAGGCCGTGCACTGGAGTCAGTCAGTAAGGCATTATTCACATTTATGGAAAAGAGAACTTTCTGCTGTGAGAGGGAACACTGCTAATGCACCCTTCCACATTTGGAGACATTTGTATCTCATATCTGTACCTGAGGGTCCAGGACTTTGCAGATCATTGATACCAACTGGCCCGGAGCCTTGACCATTTGCTAGCCAAGACACCTGCTGTCCTGCCCAGACCGACACCCAACATCAAAAGCACCCCAACTATCACCAGGCAGTAGCCCCAACATCAGGGTGTGACCCGAGAGAAGAAAGGGTGTGTCCTCCAGACACTGCACAGCCCCAAGGAACGACAGGAGAGACTGCCACCCAGAACTATAATTACTATTACAACCCTAAGGGCCACAACTACCACTCCCATCCTCCTCTTCTTTCCTCTCCTCTGGGTCACTGCATCTGTATACTGAGAAGTGATACCATAAGCCACACCATTGTATGCTGCCACCAAGAAAAGCACAGGAGCTACATTCGGACACGGATCAATGTCGCCATGGGAACAGCATTATTGAGGATGTGACCATGGGAACAATGTTATTGAAGTTATTACAGGTCTGTCACAGGCAGAGCATTCCACAAACTACAGGGGTGCAGCTACGAATATTAATCCAGCCACCGAGAACATGACAGCCATACCCGAGATATCTGGAAAACTGAGCCACGCCAGTGTACCCAATCCTATCATGTGTGATACTGTCTGCTTAGATGCTGTATCCAATCCCGTCACATGTGATACTGTCTGCTGAGCCGCTGTATCCAATCCTATCATGTATGATACTGTCTGCTGAGCCGCCTATCATGTATGATACTGTCTGCTGAAATGCTCTATCCAATCTTATTATGGGCGATACTGTCTGCTGAGATGCTCTATCCAATCTTATTATGGGCGATACTGTCTGCTCGGATACTGTATCCCATTTTATCTTGCATGATTCTGTCTGCTAAGCAACTGCATCCAGTCTTGTCATGTGTGATATTGTCTACTGTATCTAATCCTATCATGTGAGATGCTGTCTGCTAAGATGCTGTATCTAATCCTGTCTGCTGAGATGCTGTATGCAATTTTGTCATGTGTGAAACTGATGAGACGCTGTATCCAATCCTATCATGTGTGACACTGTCTGCTGAGCCGCTGCATCCCATCCTATCATGATGATACTGTGTGCACCCCAGTTTTATGGTTGTTACCCTGTGATGGGTACACGAAAATTTCCCAGTGGGCCGATGCCTAGGAGGGCCACCCAAGCCCTCCTCACGGCCGCCACCTGAGTACATAATGTTCGGATTCTCTCCTACTCTCCAGTAGCCCTCCTAAATTCAACTGTATGGACATCCTCAGGACAGCGATACCGTTGAATACTGTGGCACAGGTAGCAGTATATTGCTCTGCACTGTGGTATTTGGTTCAGCAGGGGAGGTATATTGCTCTGCACTGTGGTATTTGGTTCAGCAGGGGAGATATATTGCTCTGCCCTGTGGTATTTGGTTCAGCAGGGGAGGTATATTGCTCTGCACTGTGGTATTTGGTTCAGCAGGGGAGGTATATTGCTCTGCACTGTGGTATTTGGTTCAGCAGGGGAGGTATATTGCTCTGCACTGTGGTATTTGGTTCAGCAGGGGAGGTATATTGCTCTGCACTGTGGTATTTGGTTCAGCAGGGGAGGTATATTGCTCTGCACTGTGGTATTTGGTTCAGCAGGGGAGGTATATTGCTCTGCCCTGTGGTATTTGGTTCAGCAGGGGAGGTATATTGCTCTGCACTGTGGTATTTGGTTCAGCAGGGGAGGTATATTGCTCTGCCCTGTGGTATTTGGTTCAGCAGGGGAGGTATATTGCTCTGCACTGTGGTATTTGGTTCAGCAGGGGAGGTATATTGCTCTGCACTGTGGTATTTGGTTCAGCAGGGGAGGTATATTGCTCTGCCCTGTGGTATTGTTGGCCCTCCTACTTCTGTTGCCTCTGCCTAATTATGTTTCCTTCTTTCAGTTTGGACCGTTTACAACATGGGGCCACTTTTAATTTTTTTTCCAGGGCCAATTTTAGTTCCCGGTCCTCTCCTGGATGGGCGGTATTAGAATTCCTCAGGCGCAGGCCTCTCTGCTATGATGCTAGGTGGTGGCGTTTCTCCATTTCCATTGCCGCCCTCTTCCTTGGCTTCATTACTCTTTAGTCACTTTCTTTGGGTTCCTTGCAAGTATGTATCATGCGGAAAGCTTAGAGACCCCATTATAGACAATGGGGTCTGTAACAAAACGGAAGCACGGGCACAGATGTGAACCCCTATTATTAGGATAGGGCTACACGGGACTTTGGCCTTACATCACTGTGTGCCGCTGCAGCATCACAACTAGAGAAAGTGAATAAGGTTGTACTACAACCTGCAAGCTGCTGCAGCCACGACCCAAGAGTCACAAACAATCCAAATTAACTTGCAAGTCGCAACATGACCCCATTCACTTTCACAATGCTGTGATCTTTGGTAATGCGATGTGCTGTGCGGTCAGAGTTGCTGTGTAGCCCGAGCATTTTCTTCTCCAATCGGATTGAACATGCTTGCAGCTCTGCCCAATCGTCCAGCCATCCGTTTTGCGTCTGCTCTCTAGCATGCGTGGAGACAGATTCATTCCTAAGCAATTATCATCTTCTGCGCTTACTCGCTGTTTATCATCATCGGCAAAACAACAGCTGTCACTCAGCGGCCTGGAGCGTGGGAGGCGCTGCAGCTGTCATACAAGCGCACACGAGTGGACAGTGACATCTCTTTACATTCCCGCACCAATCATGACATCCCGAGACATCCCACTATAATTTCACATAAATAGAAATGATGCACATGATGTAGTAGATGTCAACTGCAGTCCTATGTAATACCACAGATAACACAGCGATAGCTTTCAGAGTACAGATAATGTAGTAGATGTCACCTGCAGTCCTATGTAAAACCACAGGTAACACAGTGATAACTCTCTCAGTACATATAATGTAGTAGATGTCACCTGCAGTCCTATGTAACACCACAGAAAACACATTGAGTACTCCCACAGTACAGATAATGTAGTAGATGTCACCTGCAGTCCTATGTAACACCACAGATAACACAGTAAGAACTCCTAGAATACAGATAATGTAGTAGATGTCACCTGCAGTCCTATGTAACACTATAGATAAACACAGTGATAACTCCCAGAGTACATATAATGTAGTAGATGTCACCTGCAGTCCTATGTAACACTACAGATAACACAATGAGAACTATCAGAGTACAGTTAATGTAGTAGATGTGACCTGCAGTCCTATGTAACACCACAGATAACAGAGATATAACTCCCACAATACAGATAATGTAGTAGATGTGACCTGCAGTCCTATGTAACACCATAGATAACACAGTGATAACTGTCCTAGTAGATATAATTTAGTAGATGGGACCTGCAGTCCTATGTAACACAACAGATGACACAGTGATAGCTCTCTCAGTACATGTAATGTAGTAGATGTCACCTGCAGTCCAATATAACACCATAGATAACCCAGTGATAACTTTGAGTACAGATAATATAGTAGATGTCACCTGCAGTCCTATGTAACTCCCCAGATAACACAGTGATAACTCTGAGTACAGATAATGCAGTAGATGTTACCTGCAGTCCTATGTAACACCACAGATAACACAATGAGAACTCCCAGAGTAGAGTTAATGTAGTGGATGCCACCTGCAGTCCTATGTAACACCACAGAAAACACAGTTATAACTCCCACAGTACTCATAATGTAGTAGATGTGACCTGCAGTCCTACGTAACACCACAGATAACAAAATGAGAACTCCCAGAGTACAGTTAATGTAGTAGATGTGACCACAGATAACACAGTTATAACTCCCACAGTACAGATAATGTAGTAGATATTACCTGCAGTCCTATGTAACACCACACATAGCACAGTGATAACTATGAGTGGAGATAATGCAGCAGATGTTACCTGCAGTCCTATGTAACACCACAGATAACACAATGAGAACTCCCAGAGTACAGTTAATGTAGTGGATGCCTCCTGCAGTCCTATGTAACACCACAGAAAACACAGTGAGAACTCCCAGAATACAGATAATGTAGCAGATGTTATCTGCAGTCCTATGTAACACCACAGAAAACACAGTGAGAACTCCCAGAATACAGATAATGTAGCAGATGTCAGCTGCAGTCCTATGTAACACCACAGATAACACAGTTATAACTCTCTGAGTACAGATAATGTAGTAGATAGTACCTGCAGTCCTATGTAACACCACAGATAACACAGTTATAACTCCCACAGTACAGATAATGTAGTAGATGTCACCTGCAGTCCTATGTAACACCACAGATAACACAGTGATAACTCTCTGAGTACAGATAGTGAAGTAGATATTACCTGCAGTCCTATGTAACACCACAGATAAGCACAGTGATAACTCTGAGTACAGATAATGCAGTAGATGTTACCTGCAGTCCTATGTAACACCACAGAAAACACAGTGAGAACTCCCAGAGTACAGATAATGTAGCAGATGTTACCTGCAGTCCTATGTAACACCACAGATAACACAGTTATAACTCCCACAGTACAGATAATGTATGAGATGTGACCTGCAGTCCTATCTAACACCACAGATAACACAGTTATAACTCTCTGAGTACAGATAATGCAGTAGATGTTACCTGCAGTCCTATGTAACACCACAGATAAAACAGTGATAGCTCTCTGAGTACAGATAATGTAGTGGATGCCTCCTGCAGTCCTATGTAACACCACAGAAAACACAGTGAGAACTCCCAGAATACAGATAATGCAGTAGATGTTACCTGCAGTCCTATGTAACACCATAGATAACACAGTTATAACTCCCACAGTACAGATAATGTAGTAGATGTCACCTGCAGTCCTATGTTACACCACAGATAATACAGTGATAACTCTCTGAGTACAAATAGTGAAGTAGATATTACCTGCAGTCCTATGTAAAACCACAGATAGCACAGTGATAGCTCTCTGAGTGCAGATAATTTAGTAGATGTCACCTGCAGCCCTATGTAACACTTCAGATAACTCAGTGATAACTCTCTGAGTACAGATAATGTAGTAGATGTCACCTGCAGTCCTATGTAACACCACAGATAACACAGTGATAGCTCTCTGGGTACATATCATGTAGTAGATGTCACATGCAGTCCTATGTAACAGCACAGATAATATAATGATATACCTCTGAGTGCACATAATTTAGTAGATGTCACCTGCAGTCCTATGTAACACCACAGATAACACAGTGGTAGCTCTCTGAGTACAGATAATGTAGTAGATGTCACCTGCAGTCCTATGTAACAGCACAGATAACACAGTGATAGCTCTCTGAGTACAGATAATGTAGTAGATGTCACATGCAGTCCTATGTAACACCACAGATAACGCAGTGATGACTATGAATACAGAAAATACAGTGAGTGATACCTGCAGTCCTATCTAACTTAGTGTGCTACCACCACTCGGCTCTGCTATATCTGTCGGCAGATATTCGTGTCCTCCATACAACAGGTTGTGTTCTCACTTTTCTGCTTCCTCCGACAACACGGAGGACTCTGCTCCATCTATGCTTTCCTTACGCTCCGTCTTCCTCATCCTTGACATCAAGGTTACAGTCACTTTGACTTTCTCCCTCATTCACCCCCTTCCCCCAAATCTCTAGCCGTGAAAGTGTTAACCTTTCCATGACATTGCATTAACCCCTTGCTCCCCTCACCTACCTTTCGAGATACAGGAGCCCATGATGGTGACTTGCGTGCCATGAAACCCTTGGATGATGAGAGTCAGCTCCGTGGACTCACTTTCCCCACCAAAGATCCAAATCTCATTGTGAATGGAAAAAGAGATTCCAGAGGTTATTCAAATCCCCGGCTCTCCTCGCAGCTGGGGGTCTGGGACGTTTCACCTGGTTAATCCCCCGTGGTCTCTGGGTTGGAGTTGGGCGGGGGTCAGTTTGGTGGGGCTGATAGACATGGCAGTGCCAGGGAGAGGGAGCCCCTGTCTGCATACGCCTCTATATGTACGGATTACACTGGGAATAACGAGCAAGGAATGAGCGTCACGTTGAGGAGCGCTGATGCTCGGCTGCAGATTCCGCCCCTCTCTCCTCTTTGGGAGGGTTTGTCGTGTAACTGGGGACAGGAAGGATCTGGCTTCATCTTTTATCTGTGGAGGTGACAGTGGCCGATGCTCCTCCAGGGATTAACGCTGTGTCGGCCGGAGAGAAGCTTTCTTGCATACGGCAGCAACAGGCGAAAAAGCTTCCATTGCTGATGACACCGAGTTGGCGTGTGGCAAGATACCAGACCTCACCTGATGCATCTCACAATAGAGCCTCCTCCTGTTCTGTAATCACAGCACTCCACGCCGAGCGGCCTCATGGATGACTGTGTCAAGAGAGATGTAATGTAATAATGAATCATTACAGAGATGTCAGGGGATCATACAGATCTACAGAAAAAGTCTGGTCTAAACCCCAAATCACTGCTCCCTTAAAATAAAGAGACACCCAGTAGTCCTGGAGTCATTAATTAATTCATATCCAGCAGCCCCTGAGTTATATCAGTGATTCTAAAACTGGGGATGGAGCCACAACCAACTTTCTAGGGCAGTCAAAAGTAAGATAGAAATTAATTTATCACAATATAACTGAGGTAGAGTTTTCAGTCAGAACTGTTTGAAAGATAGGTGACAACAACCATAGGATGGGCTGTTATGGTGGCGGAATTGGTTGTCAGTCACCATAAAATACTTCCCCGATGTAACTACTATAATACTGCTCCTATATACAAAAATATAACTACTATAATACTGCCTCCAATGTATAAGAATATAACTACTATAATACTGCCTCCTATGTATAAGAATATAACTACTATAATACTTCCCCTATGTACAAGAATATAACCACTATAATACTGCCTCCAATGTACAAGAATATAACTACTATAATACTGCCTCCTATGTACAAGAATATAACTACTATAATACTGCCTCCTATGTACAAGAATATAACTACTATAATACTGCCTCCAATGTATAAGAATATAACTACTATAATACTGCCTCCAATGTACAAGAATATAACTACTATAATACTGCCTCCTATGTACAAGAATATGACTACTATATTACTGCCTCCTATGTACAAGAATATAACTACTATAATACTATGTACAAGAATATAACTACTATAATACTGCCTCCTATATCCAAGAATATAACTACTATAATACTGCCTCCAATGTATAAGAATATAACTACTATAATACTGCCTCCTATGTACAAGAATATAACTACTATAATTCTGCTCCTAGGTACAAGAATATAATTTCTATAATACTGCCTCCTAGGTACAAGACTATAACTACTATAATACTGCCTACTATGTATAAGAATATAACTACTATAATACTGCTCCTATGTACAAGAATATGACTACTATAATACTGCCTCCTATGTACAAGAATATAACTAGTATAATACTGCTCCTATGTACAAGAATATAACTACTATAATACTGCTCCTATGTACAAGAATATAACCACTATAATACTGCCTCCTATATTCAAGAATATAACTACTATAATACTGCCTCCTATGTTCAAGAATATAACTACTATAATACTGCCTCCTATGTACAAGAATATAACTACTATAATACTGCCTCCTATGTACAAGAATATAACTACTATAATTCTGCTCCTATGTACAAGAATATAATTTCTATAATACTGCCTCCTAGGTACAAGACTATAACTACTATACTACTAGTAACATAGTTTATAAGGCTGAAAAAAGGCATCAGTCTATCCAGTTCAGTCTATTTTTCTCCAGGCCCCTCTTGGACTCTTTTATTGTACTCACCATCACCACCTCCTCAGGCTGAGAGTTCCATAGTCTCACTGCTCCTACCGTAAAGAATCTAGTGATGATTGAGCACCAAAGTATTTGGGTGTTCGGCCCGAACACATTGCTATATTCGTGTGCTCAGCTGAGCACCCGAGTATAATGAAAGTCAATGGGAGACAACCAGGCACCCCGTGCTCTGAAAAGCAGGGACGATGTCTGGATGCATCTTAAACTTCCAGGTCGCTGCTGGGAACCATGTTGTCCGAGTTGTACGCCACTTTTACAGACTGATAAAAATACGCACAAACCCCCCCCCCCCCCCAAAAAAAATTAATTTCACAGGAAAAATTGTTAGGAAACATTCTTTCCTATATATTCATTTGTATATAAAGTGCAATTTCTGCAAAAAAGTACAAGCAAGAGGCACTCCTGTATATCACATAAAGGAGGGCCAGATTTACATTGTGGTACAATTGTTCAGGTAGTGGGACTCATACACTCATGAAGCCTATGCTCTAGGTGAAAGGGCTGCCAAAAATTACAAGGAACCGGCACTCCAATATCCCCTTTATTACACATAAAGGAGGGCATCATACATACCCTTGAAAAATTATGATTGGTGGCCTGCTGATGACCTTCTAAAACATTAGGGGCGAGGGCCTGCTGCTGAGCTGACCCTGTAAAACATTATATGCGAGTGCCTGCAGGTGAGCTGACGCTCTAAAACATTATATGCGAGTGCCTGCAGGTGAGCTGTCGCTCTAAGACATTATATGCGAGTGCCTGCAGGTGAGTTGCATGCTGTTCAAATGACGCTCTAAAACATTATATGCGAGTGCATGCTGTTCAGCTGACCCTATAAAAAAAATTGAGTTGAGGGCCTGCAGTTGAGCTGACTCTACAAAAAAATTAGAGTGGAGGGAATATATACAATCTTTTTTTGTGGTGGAAAAGGTGCATGGGAATACACTACAATAGACTGAGTACATTATAAATTATAGATTGAAATTGCCTTTACTGTATGTTCATCATCAGCTCAGCTCTCCTCTGGTGGAGTTGAGAAGTCAGGGGCAATCTAGGCCTTGTTCATTTTTATCTGAGTCAACCTGTCAGCATTGCCAGTGGACAAGCGGATACACTTATCTGTTATAATGCCACCAGCAGCACTAAATACACGCTCAGACAAAATGCTGGCGGCAGGGCAGGCCAGCACTTCCAAGGCGTAGAGCGCAAGTTCATGCCACGTGTCCAGCTTGGACACCCAGTAGTTGTAAGGCACTGAGGTATCATTTAGGATGCTTCACCATCTTCAAAAACGTTTCCCTCCTTGTACCACTAGCCCGCGCTTCACTGTGAGGTTGCTGGCGGGGTGTCATGAAAGTGTCCCATGCCTTGGAGAGTGTTGCCCTGCCTTTGTTGGAACTGCTGTGTGTTCCCCTTGTCTCCCTTCCTCAGTCGCCTAAGGAAGTACGGACTCTGCCGGCCGCGTTGTCAGATGGAAAATTTTGGAGCAATCTCTTAACAAGTACCTTCTGGTATTGCACCATTTTACTCGTCCTCTCCACCACAGGAATGAGAGATGAGAAGTTCTCTTTGTAGCGGGGGTCGAGAAGGGTGAACACCCAGTAATCTGTGTAATCTAAAATGTGTATAACCCGTGGGTCGCTGAAAAGAAAGCCTAACATGAAGTCAGCCATGTGTGCCAGAGTACCAACAGGCAAAACGTCGATGTCGACATCAGGATGACTCTCCATTTCCTCATCCTCCTCCTCTTCTGCCTATCCATGCTGAACAGATGGAATTAAAAGTTCCATGGGTACTACCCTCTGTAGCAGAGGCAACTGTCTCCAGCTACTCCTCCTCTTCATGGTCCAATTTGCGCTGAGAAGACAAAATGTGAGTGGTCTGGCTATCACCCTCTGTAATGTCCTCCCCAATTTCCTCGTCTGCCACATTCAGAGTGTCCTCCTAATTGTGAGTAGCGATCATTTGAGTAGACACAGCAGTGGGATGGTTACGCTGATAATAGCGTTATCACCACTAACCATCTGTGTGGATTCATCAAAGTTTTTTAAAACCTCACATAGGTCTGACATAATGCCCACTCCTCGCTTGTGAATAGTGGCAGTTGACTTGAAAGGCGACGACCATGTTGCAGCTAGTATTCCACAACTGCCCTCTGCTGCTCACAAAGCCTGGCCAACATGTAGAACAGGCATCCTCAAACTGCGGCCCTCCAGCTGTTGTAAAACTACAACTCCCACAATGCCCTGCAGTAGGCTGATAACCTGTAGGCTGTTCGGGCATGCTGGGAGTTGTAGTTTTGCAACAGCTGGAGGGCCGCAGTTTGAGGATGCCTGATGTAGAACATAGCGTTCCAGCGCGTGCTCACGTCGTACAACAGTCAATGAGCTGGAAGCCCCAAGAGCTGCTGCAGCATTGACAGACCGGCTGAAGCTGTGGACGACTTGTGGAAATTGGCACACACGCGGCGCGCCTTCACTAGTAGCTCTTGCAAATTGGGGTAAGTTTTGATAAACCCCCGAACCACTAAGTTTGAGACGTGGACTAGGCATGGGATATGTGTCAGGTTGCCGAGCTCCGAAGCCGCCACCAAATTACGGCCACTGTCATTCACAACCATGCCTGGTTGTAGGTTGAGTGGCGAGAGCCACAGCTCGGTCTGGTCCCTTATACCCTGCCAAAATTCTGCGTTGGTGTGCTGTTTGTCCCCTAAGCAGATCAGCTTCAGCACGGCCTGTTGACGCTTACCCACAGCAGTGCTACACTGCTTCCAGCTAGCGACTGATGGCTGACTACTGGTGGAGGTGGAAGTGGAGAAGGAGGCGGCGGAGGAGGAGAAGTGGGGTTTGGAGCCAGTAACATAGCTGCTGGCAGAGACCCTAATGGACGTAGGGCCCGCAATCCTGGGCGTGGGTAGCACCTGTGCCATCCCAGGGTACGACTCACTCCCGGCCTCCACAACATTCACCCAGTGTGCGGTCAGGAAAATGTACCGTCCCTGGCCACCAGCACTTTTCCATGTGTCTGTAGTGAAGTGGACCTTCCCAGTAAGTGCGTTGGTAAGGGCACGGGTGATGTTCTGGGGCACATGCTGGTGTAAGCCAGGCATCGCACACCGTGAAAAATAGTGCCGGCTGGGGACTGCATACCGAGAGACGGCCGCCGACATCAGGCAGTAATTTCGAAAGTTGCGCATTTAGTGCTATGGCCTGTGGGTGGGTATTTGCACTTGCGTTCAATTGCCTGTGTTATCGACATTTGGATGCTGCGCTGGGACAGGGAAGTGAATGTTGTTGCTGACAGTTCATGCGAAGGTCCAGGTGCAGGGCGAGGGGCATCCGGGCCTGCGCCTTCGACAGGGGATTGACCAGCAGTACATAACACAGGGGAAGAGGAGGCAGTGGTGTGACCCACAGACCCAGATTGTGGACCAAGGCGTTCGGCCCAATTATAAGGGGGCTTGGATGCGATGTGGTGGATCATGCTGGTGGTGGTGAGGATGCTGGTGTTCACGCCCCGGCTCATTTTGGTACGGCACAGGTTGAAAACTACCACTCTTTTGTCGTCTGCACTTTCCTCAAAAAAGCGCCATACTGCGGAACACCTACCCCTTGGCAAGGTAGATTTATGCATGGGGGCGCTCGGTGTAATGGTTGCGGGCCTGTTTGTTGTGGGCTGACTTCTTCCTTTTGCAACCGCACTGCCTTTTCCAGACTGTTGCGGTGCTGCAAATTCCTCCCCCTCTGTACTGCTGTCCTCGCTCGGCTTTTCACCTTACCATGTTGGGTCAGTGACCTCTTCGTCCACCACCTCCTCTTTCACTTCCTCACTCTGCTCATTCTCCAGACTTGACCTAACCACAACCTCAGTGATTGACAACTGTGTCTCATCATCATCCACCTTGTGAACGAATGATTTCCATTCACCACCGTCATTTTCTTGAGACTGTGAAGGCTCAAGAGGTTGGGAATCAGAGCACAATATCTCAGGTCCCTCTTCAAGCGTGCTGGGCACAAGGACCAAATCTAATAGTGGCGCTGGAAAGAGCTCCCCGGAATATCCGAGTGTGGGATCACTCATTTGGCAAGCCTCTCCATGGTGGTAGGAAGGATGATCAGTGAGGATTTGGTTGACCAGACTCTTGGCTACAGAGACTGGACGAGAGGGTGGTGCTTAACCGACTGGAAGCATTATCTTCAGCAATCCAACTGACCAACTGTTCGCACTGGTCCAACTTGGACAGTGTTGTCCTGCGCCGCCCAGCTAAGTTGGACATGAAGCTGGGTACGGTGGATGTTTGTTTTTTTCTGGTGCACTGGCAGCTGGCATAGTTTCATTGCGCCCAGGGCCATGGCCTCTGCGTGCACCATCAGCATCACGCCCACTTCCCCGTCCCTTAGTACTCTCCTTCTTTATGTTAATGGTTTTGTCACTTGATGTGGCGCAGATTGTTTTATTGTCCGCTGAAGCTTTTGGATAAAGGACAGGATGTTGTACAGTATTGGTTACAGAACACCACAGATTATGGACACTATATTAGGCCCAGATTATTGGAATTTGTAATACAGACACTGTTTGCAGATGTTGTACAGTATTGGTTACAGAACACCACAGAATATGGACACTATATTATGCCCAGATTATTGGAATTTGTAATACAGACACTGTTTGCAGATGTTGTACAGTATTGGTTACAGAACACCACAGAATATGGACACTATATTAGGCCCATATTAATGGAATTTGCAATACAGACACTGTTTGCAGATGTAGTACAGTATTGGTTACAGAACACCACAGATTATAGACACTATATTAGGCCCAGATTATTGGAATTTGTAATGCAGACACTGTTTGCCGATGTAGTTCAGCATTTTTTACACAAAGCCACACACTATGGACACTAGATGTGGCCCAGATTATTAAAGACACAGTCTGCGGATGATGTACAGTATATGTCACTAATAGGTATGGTAGAAATGGTAGTAAAAACAGCTAATTTCTCTCCCTGCACTATATGTCCCTTCCGAAGCACTGTCCCTGAGACTGCAGGAGGTAAATAGATTGCTGCTCTAAAACACGCACACACACACAGTAGTCCTTAAAAGGGCTTTTGGGTCTTGGAAAAGCTTTCTCAGAATAAAAACTGTGAAATTCGCTCCCTGCTCTGTCTTTCCCTTCCTACGCTCTGCTCTCCCTATATAGCACCTGATGACGCGTATTGGCCAGCCAATCACTGTAATGCCAGCAGCCAAAATGGCTACTGGCATTAGAGTGAGGGCCATAGTTACCTGCACCTTTATTGGCTGCTTAGAACCCGCAAAACGTGCAGGACGTAAACTCGAGCATTGTGCTCGAGCACATGTGGTACTCGGTCGAGTACTGCCCGGTGCCGAGCATAGCGATGCTCGAGCCGAACAGATATTCGGCCAAGCATGCTCGCTCATCCATAAAAGAATCCTCTTCTATGTTTGTGTACAAATCTTCTTTCCTCCAGAAGCAGAAAATATCCCCTCATCACAGTCCTGGGGATAAATAGATGATGGGAGTGATCTCTGTACTGACCCCTTATGTATTTATACATAGATATTAGGTCTCCCCTCAGTCGTCTTTTTTCTAAACTGAATAACCCTAATGGTGATAACCTTTCAGGGTACTATAGTCCACCCATTCCAGTTATTACTTTAGTTGCCCTCCTCTGAACCCTCTCCAGCTCTGCTATGTCTGTTTTGTTCACAGGAGCCCAGAACTGTACACAGTACTCCATGTGTGGTCTGACCAGTGATTTGTAAAGTTAAGTTTACTGTCAACTAAAATTCCTAAGTCCTTTTCCATGTCAGTGTTACCCAGTGTTTTACCATTTAGTATGTACTGGTGACTTGCATTATTCCTTCCCATGTGCATAACCTTACATTTATGAGTGTTAAACCTCATCCGCCACTTCTCTGCCCGCGCCTCCAATCTATCCAGATCCATCTGTAGCAGAATACTGTCCTCTGTAGTATATATAATCAGTGCCTTGTAAAATTACTCATATCTCCAACTTTTATAAATGTTTTCACGTTAAACCCATACACATAAATGTATTTTATTGTGATTTTATGTAATAGACCAACACAAAGTAGCAAGTATGTGTGAAGTGAAAATGATACATGGTTTTATAATAGTTTATTATAAATAAAAATCTGAAAAGTGTGGCATGCATTTGTATTCACCCCCAGTACTCTGATACCCCTAATGAAAATCCAGTGTGACCAATTGCATTCAGAAGTCACCTAATTAGTAAGTCCATGTCACGAACCATCGGGTGTGAACCCACTGTGCCACGTGTCCCACCTCTTCTAAGGGCGTTGTCTAAGTGAACCCCTCTTCACAGTACCCCTGATGGTGGGGATAGACTTTCCCGAGGGGATCACCAGGTCGCTACCTCTTGAGGAGGGTAGGCACACGAGGCAGATGCTCCAGGCGGACCAGGCGGTACCTGAGTAGGTACCATGAAGTTCAAGCGTAGTCAGGCAGGCGGAGTCGTTACCAGGAGCAACAGTGCAGGACCGAAGGATGAGGCAGAGGCGTAGTCAAACAGGCAAAAAGGCAGGCGGCACAGGTACAGGTCAGGCAATCCGGGTCGGCAACAGGAGAGTCAAGGTAAGCAGGCAAAGATGAGACAGGTAGCCGAATCCAGGAACGAGGTATGAGTCAGGAGCACACGTGAGTATCAGGAGCTTAGCAAACACAAGGACCTTGACACTGAGACATCTGGGAAGGGGGCTAAGCCACTTTAGTACATGCAGGAGAGCCAGGGTTGGTCAGCGAGGTCACATGACCCAACCCATACAGGCTAGGGGAGTGATGCACGCCGCCCCTAGGGCAGTGTAACAAGAAACCAGCAGCAAGCATGCTGTGGCCAGGGCTGTCCTTAGAACCACAGTACATATACCGACAGAGCCCAGGACTGCAGCGGTGGACAGAAAGGATCCCAGCTGAGCACGGTGCCCAGGACCACGGCGGTAAGCAGGGGAACAGCAGCGTATAGCAGCTGCTGTTACAGTCCACTTGTGTGTAATGTATTCTGAGTATAACTACAGCTGTTCTGTGAAGGCTTCAGAGGTTGGTTAATGAACATTATTGATCAAACAGCATCATGAAAACCAAAGAACACACCAGACAGGTCAGGGATAAGGGTATGAAAAAGTGTAAAGCAGGGTTAGGTTATAAAAAAAAACTATCCCAAGCTCTGAACATCTCACAGAGCACTGTTCAATCCATCATCCGAAAATAAAAGGAGTATGGCACAACTTCAAACCTACCAAGGCATAGCCGTCCACCTAACCTGACGGCCCAGACAAGGAGACACACTAATTAGAGAAGCCCATGGTCACTCTGGAGGAGCTGCAGAGATCTACAGCTCTGGGGAAAGAATCTGTCCACAGGACAACTATTCGTTGTGTACTCCACGAATCTGGCCTTTATGGAAGAGTGGCAAGAGGAAAGCCATTTTGAAAGCTGAATACAAATGCAAGCCATACTTTCCAGATTTTGTTTTAATAAAAAACACTTTGTGTTGGTCTTTCACATAAAATCCCCATAAAATACATTTACAATTGTGGTAAAAAAAAAATGTGGAAAAGCTGGAATAAGAGGGATATGAATACTTTTTCATGGCACTGTCTACACAGTATACTGTTATACTGCCTCTTTTGTTTTAATTACTTTACACAGTTTAGTGTTGTCTGCAAAAATTTATATTTTACTGTGCAAGTCTTATAGAAAATCATTAATAAATATATTGAAGAAAATAGGGCCCAATACTGACCCCTGTGGTACCCAACTAGTAACAGTCTCCCAATCTGAGTAGGTACCATTAATACCCACTTTCTGTGTTCTATCACTGAACCATGAAGTACTATTGGATGTACTAACCTTTTATGTAGCACAGTATAAAATGCTTGGAGAAGTCAAGATATATGACATTCATTGACTCACTCTGGTCAAGTCATAGAAACTGATTAGATGAGTTTGACAGGACTGATCCCTCGTAAACCCGTGCTGATACGGCATTATGCGCTTGTTTTCATTGAGATACTCCAGAATAGCATCTCTTAGAAAACCTTCAAACACTTTACCCACGAAAGATGTTAGACTTCCCGGCCTATCGTTTCCGGGCTCTATTTTTGACCTCCTTTTGAATATTGGCCTCGCATTTCCTGTGAAACAGACCCTGTCATTATAGAGTCCGTAAATATCCGAAAAAAGAGTCTGTCTGTTACATTACGTAACTCACTTAGGATATGGAGTTGTATACCATCTGGACCTGGTGATTTGTCTATTTTAATCTTTTTAAGAAAACCACTGCAGTTTTTCCTGGGTCAGACAGGCCACATTTATTACTTTGAAACTTCAGCTTTTCATCTGACATTTAATATAGCTCAGTGAACAGAGTGGCAAAAAATATTTAATAGATTTGTTTTTTCACTTATCCTCTACAACTTCATCCTCATCACTCCTTAAAGGCCAACACTCAAGTTTAATCATTTTACCATTTATATATATCTAAAGAACATTTTATGGTTATACTGTATACCAGGGGTACTCAAGGACTTTTTGTAAAGGTCCACATACCTGAATCTGCTGTAGGATGAAGGTCCAAACTACAAAAAAATATATAAGGAGGGACAACACTGTGGGCGTGTAGCTCTGGATTTTTTTTACAATAATCCACACCTCCAAGCCCATCTAATCTCTTTTCTGCTGACCAAACAGTAAGAATGTTCTTTCAGTGCCCCCTAACAATAATGAAACCCCTTTAATGCCCCTCAGACAGTTTGATATCCCTTTAGTGCTCCACAGAGTATGATACCCCTAAGTGCACCCTCACCAAGTGTGATCCCTTGGTGCCCCCATACATTATGATGCTCCTTAGTGTCCCTGATAGATTGTGATGTCTCCCTAGTTCTTCCCCGCAGAGTATACCCTAAGTGCCCTCTCACAGTAGTAAAAATATAACTACTATAATGCTGCTGCTTTTTACAAGAATATGACTACTATAACACTGCCTCCTATGAACAATAATATAACTACTATAATACTGCCTCCTATGTACACGAATATAACTACTATAATACTGCTCCTATGTACACGAATATAACTACTATAATACTGCCTCCTATGTACACGAATATAACTACTATAATACTGCTCCTATGTACAAGAACATAACCACTATAATACTGCCTCCTACAGTTGTGTTCAAAATTATTCAACCCCCAATGCTGTAAAGGGTTTTAGGGAATTTAGTGTACATTTGTAATTGTGTTCAGAATGAAATCTTACAAGGACTTTTTAAAGAACCAAATGCAACTAAAATGACATCAATTGTTTTTGTAATACAGTATTAAATGTTTTTTTTGTGATTTCTTCATTGACACAATTAAGAACAGACGACCACTCTTAAGAACAGAGGTTCATTCAAGTGTTTTCGATCAGGTATTGAAAACCCCTGTGGATGTCAAGGAGCAGCAATCAAGCAGAATAAGCCCCAATTAGGCAGATGTAAAATGACTGTGATACTCGGCTCCTTCTAGACATTTACTGGTGTGTTTACAGACACGGTGAAGTCAAGAGAATGGTCCAGGAAGACAAGAGAAGAGGAGATTTCTCTTCACAGGAAGGGCAATGGCTATAAGAAGATTGCAAAGATGTTAAACATACCAAGAGACACCGTAGGAAGCATCATTCGCAAATTCAGGGCAAAGGGCACTGTTGAAACGCTACCTAGTCGTGGCAGAAAGAAGATGCTGACTTCGACTGCTGTGCGCTACCTGAAGCGCAAAGTGGAGAAAAGTCCCCGTGTGACTGCTGAGGAACTGAAAAAAGATTTGTCAGATGCGGGAACTGAAGTTTCAGCTCAGACAATAAGGCGCACACTGCGTAATGAAGGCCTCCATGCCAGAACTCCCAGGCACACCCCCTTGCTGTCTCCAAAGTATAAGAAGAGTCGACTGCAGTATGCCAAAAGTCATGTGGACAAACCACAAAAGTTTTGGGATAGTGTTCTGTGGACTGATGAAACAAAATTTGAACTGTTTGGGCCCATGGATCAACGCTATGTTTGGAGGAGGAAGAACAAGGCCTATGAAGAAAAGAACACCTTGCCTACTGTGAAGCATGGCGGGGTCAATCATGCTTTGGGGCTGTTTTGCTTCTACAGGTACAGGGAAGCTTCAGCGTGTGCAAGGTACCATGAATTCTCTTCAGTACCAGGAGATATTGGATGAAAATGTGATGCAGTCCGTCACAAACCTGAGGCTTGGGAGGCGTTGGACCTTTCAACAGGACAATGATCCCAAGCATACCTCCAAGTCCACTAGAGCATGGCTGCAGATTAAAGGCTGGAACATTTTGAAGTGGCGATCGCAGTCACCAGACTTAAATCCGATTGAGAACCTCTGGTGGGACTTAAAGAAAGCAGCTGCAGCGCGCAAGCCTAAGAATGTGACTGAACTGGAGGCTTTTGCCCATGAAGAATGGGCGAAGATACCCGTAGATCGCTGCAAGACACTTGTGTCAAGCTATGCTTCACGTTTAAAAGCTGTTATAACTGGAAAAGGATGTTGTACTAAGTACTAAGATTGAATGTCACTTGGGGGTTGAATAAAACTGATAATGATGTGAGCAGAGAAAAGACATTTGTGGTTATTTCATTATAAATGTTATGTTATATTTGTCTGACTTACAAGGGCCTCTTTGATTTAATTGTAAACAAGATGACTGAAATGATCAAAATCAATGTCAAACTGGCCAAAACACTCAATTTCAGTGGGGGTTGAATAATTTTAAACACAACTGTATGTACAAGAATATAACTATTATAATACTGCCTCCTATGTACAAGAATATAACTACTATAATATTGCTCCTATGTACAAGAATATAACTACTATAATACTGCCCTAATGTACAAGAATATAACTACTATAATACTGCTCCTATGTACAAGAATATAACTACTATAATACTGCCCTAATGTACAAGAATATAACTACTATAATACTGCTCCTATGTATGCATGTCTGTCTATTAGCTGGAGAACAGTGCTTTGTTGACTGCTTCTTCTCCTTTATTCGTGGGTTCAGCACCCACAACGTAATTGAAATAAATTGGACCCCTTAATAGCCGGATTAATCCATCTCCCAGCTTTTGAGAATGCATAATGCTGATAATACTCCTCTACTGTTCTGTGCAGTTCAGTTTCCTAATACATTAGTACACAGCTCTAAATGCCTGACGTCACCACTAGGAGGCGCTCCCTGCATGAGTAGTGACACAGCTTCCAATGGACTCAATAAGAGCTGCATCTCTCCTAATAAGCGCCCCCTAGTGGAATTTGCTGGCAGCCACAATTTCATGATTTCTGGACTCTGGCAGTATGGTGCTCCTCTTGTGGGTGGATCAGACCTCTGTGATATATCCATCTCTGGGACCCACAACTACAACTGGGACATCCTTCCTAGCTGCAGTGGCCATAATCCTGTGACATCCAGTAGGGATCGGGCCGAGGACTGTGCTAGGGATCGGTGCCTGTCCCAGACATAGGGGCCACATCTGTCGGACATGTAGGGAATATCCTGTGAATACGACAAGCGAGCGGCCCTTGAAACCGAGGGCGGAATCCACTATTTACTAGTGGGGAACGAGTAACGCAACGGCTAGGCTTAGATACACACTCTCAGCAGACAGTATCACACATTGTAGGCTTAGATACACAGGCTCAGCAGACAGCATCACACATTGTGGGCTTAGATACACAGGCTCAGCAGACAGTATCACACCATAGGTTTAGATACAGAAGCTTAGCAGACAGTATCACACATGATTGGCTTAGATACAGCAGACAGTATCACACAATAGGATTAGATACAGAAGTTCAGCAGACAGTTTCACACATGATGGGATTAGATACAGCAGCAGACAATATTACAAATGATAGGCTTAGATACACTAGCTCAGCAGACAGTATCACACATAAAAAGCTTAGATACCAAGGAATGAAACCACTAGTCATTTACTAGTGGAGAATGTTTAACACAAAGGCTAGGCTTGGATACACAGCTCAGCAGACAGTATCACACATGATATGCTTAGATACAACAACTCAGCACACAGGATCACAAATGATAGGCTTAGATACAGCATCTTGTCACACAGTATCACACATGACAGGATTAGATACCGCATGTCAGTATCACACATGATGGGATTAGATACAGCATGTCAGGAGACAGTATCCCACCCAGGAGTAGATGTTAGATAGAGTGGTCCAGTATCACACATGACAGAATTAGATACATCAGTTCAGCAGCAGTCTACAATCCATGTAGTCAGCGGTGGAGCTTCCCTGCAGGGGTTAATCCTTCGCGGTCACATGCACTCGTTTCTTCTCAGCACGCGCCGGTGACAGCACCATCACAGAATCTTCAGGGAAGCGGACCCTGCGTCCTTGGGCAAAGTCATCTCAGCCGTACGTGTGTCAGATGCCAATTACCCACACAGAACATGGCCACCGCCGGTGTGGACGCCGCCCGGCCGTGCCCGCACTGACAGTCCACGTACATCTCCACAACTGTCATTGTCCTGATAAATCTAAACGGGAAAAGAAAGCAACTTTGCAATAATTAGAAATGTCTTGTCGTTTCCTTCCTACAGCTCCAGCGTGCGCTATGGGTCTCCATGGTAACAGACAACGAATCCATTCTGCGCGGTGTAGTCCCGCACTCTCATACTTTCTTCCATTTCTTCCCTACTTTAGGCCTTATGCACGCGGCCGTTGTTTTGGTCAGCGTCCAAGCCGCATGTTTTGCAACTCAGGCGCTGACCCATTCACTTCAATGGGGGCCGCAAAAGATGCGGACAGCACTCCGCGTGCTGTCCGCATCTGTTGCTCCGTTCCGTGGCCCCGCAAAAAAAATAGAGCATGTCCTATTCTTGTCCGTTTTGCAGACAAGAATAGGCATTTTTACAATGGGCCGCGTTCTGTTTCGCAAATTGCTTCCGTGTCCAAGTAGCTTCCGTGTTTTGTAGATCCGCGGTTTGCGAACCGCAAAACACATACGGTCATGTGCATGAGGCCTTATGCTGACGTACAATGGGTAGGTGAGCCAGAGGTAGATGTCAGATAGATGGAAATAAGATAGGGCAGGATCAGACTACACTGTTGCTCTGTTGTCTGTTACCGTGGAGACACATAGGGGGTCATTTACTATCAGATATACGCCAGTTTTCTGTCGCAGATTATTTGCGCCACAATCTGCGACTTTTCTCTGCTCACACAAGGTCTAAAAAAGCGGGCATGGCGTGATTATCCAGGAATTTATATTGATGACGTAACCCCTGCATAGGCCATCATTATCACAGTGGCGGAGGTCCGAATCTCCGCACCACCACCGATCAAGGGAAGCTCTGGTGAGCGTGGCAGGCTACTGGCAGCTTACCAAGCACAGCGCCATACATTATATAGTGGCTGTGCTGGTATTGCAGCTTAGCCCTATTGACTTGAACGGGGCTGAGCTGCAATTAGGCCGTTTGACCGATGTAGGGTGGCATCACGTGGCCTAGGAAGAGGCCGTGGCGATCACACAGTCGAACCTCCACTGATCTGATATTGATTACCTATCCTAAGGATAGGTCAACAATATAAATTTCTGGATAACCACTTTAACCGCTTCAGCCCCCCTAGCTTAAACCCCCTTAATGACCAGGCCACTTTTTACAATTCCGCACTACACTACTTTCACCGTTTATTGCTCCGTCATACAACTTACCACCCAAATGAATTTTACCTCATTTTCTTCTCACTAATAGAGATTTCATTTGGTGGTATTTCATTGCTGCTGACATTTTTACTTTTTTTGCTATTAATCAAAAATGACCGAAATTTTTGCAAAAAAATGACATTTTTCACTTTCTGTTTTTTTTTTAAAACTACATTTCTATATAAATTTTTCTCTAAATTTATTGTTCTACATGTCTTTGATAAAAAAAAAATCCAATAAGTGTATATTTATTGGTTTGGGTAAAAGTTATAGCGTTTACAAACTATGGTTCAAACAAGTGAATTTCTGCATTTTGAAGCAGCTCTGACTTTCTGAGCACCTGTCATGTTTCTTCAGGTGCTAGAATGCCAGGATAGTATAAATACCCCCCAAATCACACCATTTTAGAAAGAAGACACCCCAAAGTATTCACGGAGGGGCATGGTGAGTTCATGTATCATTTCATTTTTTTTCGCAAGTTAGCGGAAAATGACACTGTCTGAGGAAAAAAAAATAATAATAAAGTTTCCATTTCTGCTAACTTCTGGCAAAAAATAAATAAATCTCCCACGGACTCACTATGCCCCTCAGTGAATACCTTGGGGTGTCTACTTTCCGAAATGGGGTCATTTGTGGGGTGTGTTTACTGTTCTGGCATTTTGGGCGGGGCTAAATTGTGAGCATCCCTGTAAAACCTAAAGGTACTCGTTGGAATTTGGGCCCCTTTGCGCACCCAGGCTGCAAAAAAGTGTCACTCATGTGGTATCGCCGTACTCAGGAGAAGTAGGGCAATGTGTTTTGGGGTGTATTTTTACATATACCCATGTTGGGTGAGAGAAATATCTCTGTAAACTGACAACTTTGTATAACATTTTTTAAAAAGTTGTCATTTACAGCAATATTTCTCACACACAGTATAGGTATATATAAAAATACACCGCAAAACTCATTGCCCTACTTCTCCTGAGTTCGGCGATACCACATGTGTGACACTTTTTTGCAGCCAAGATGCGCAAAGGGGCCCAAATTCCAATGAGTACCTTTAGGATTTCACAGGGCATTTTTACGCATTTGGATTCTCACGCTTTAGGGCCCCTAAAATGCCAGGACAGTATAAATACCCCACATGTGACCCCATTTTGGAAAGAAGACACCCCAAGGTATTCCGTGATGGGCTCATATTCCACTAACTTGTGACAAAAAATAAAATTTTACATGAACTCACCATACCCCTCACGGAATACCTTGGGGTGTCTTCTTCCTAAAATGGGGTCACATGTGAGGTGTTTGTACTGCTCTGGCATTTGAGGGTCTCCGTAATCATTACACGTATGGCCAGCATTAGGAGTTTCTGCGATTCTCCTTATATTCAGCATACGGGTATTGAGATTTTTTTTTCCCGTTCAGCCTCTGGGCTGGAAAAAAAAAATAATGAACGACACAGATTTTTTCATTCGCATCGATCATCGTGGATGAAAAAATCTCTGCCAAAATCAGTGACTGCGGTGCGGTGGGCTGGGTGCTAACTACCTAACCAGTAGCTAACTAACTGACGGTGATAAGGGACCCTTATGCCCCATTCACACGTCCGCAATTCTGTTTGCAGAACGGAATTGCGGACCCATTAATTTCTATGGGAACAGACTTTGTCCCGCTCGGATCCGGAATTATGGATCCGCACTACTGGGTCTGCACTACCGTTCTGCAAAAATATAGAACATGTCCTATTCTTGTCCGCAATTGCGGGCAAGAAAAGGCATTTTCTATATAGTTCTGGCAATGTGCGGATCTGCAAAATGCGGAAAGCACATTGCCGGTGTCCGTATTTTGCGGATCTGCGGATCCGCGGATCCGTGGATCAGATCTGTGGATCCACGGATCCGCAAAACACATATGGACGTCTGAATGGAGCCTTACAGGGGTGTGATCAATGACAGGGGGTTGATCAGGGAATCTAGATGGGGTGATCAAGGGGTTGACAAGGGGTTAATAAGTGACCGGGGGGGCGGGATTGTAGTGTGGTGCTTGGTGCAACTTTACATAGCTACCTGGTCCTCTGGTGGTCGATCCCAGCAAATGGGACCACCAGAGGACCAGGTAGCAGGTATATCAGACGCTGTTAACAAAACAGCGTCTAATATACCAGTTTGATGCGATTTATTTCACATCTACAGCCTGCCAGCGATGGATCATCGCTGGCAGGCTGCAGTATAACTGTCGAGACGCGCGCCACTGTGAAACCTGAGCTGGTTAACCCCTTCACGCACAGCGCCGTACATGTACGGCGTTGGGCAGGTGTTTGAGGATGGCGCCCGCTCCTGCTCGCTGCGGGCGCCATAGCCACGGGTGGCTGCCTTCTTCTTTTAGCAGACACCCGCGGCTAATGTCCGCAACCGGCAGTGATGCCGATCGCGGACATTTAACCCCTCAGATGCCGTGGTCAATCCTGACCACGGCATCTGAGTGCGCTGCAAACCGAAAGTGAAAGCTTTCGGTTGTGCTATGGCTCCCCCCGTGCGGCGATCGGAGGAGCCGGAGTGTATATGCAGCAGCCCGTGTCTTTATGAATGACACGAGGCTGCTGCATAGTATTTACTATGGACCCCTTGCCTGTAATAGATGATTGCATGTTATAATTCCCTATGGGAACTATAAAAAAGTGTAAAAAAAAAAAAATAAGCTTAGAAATAATAATTTAAAAAAAAACATAAAAATTCAAATCATCCCCCTTTTCCCAAAATATAAATAAAAGAACTAAAAAAATAAAAAAATACACATCATGGGTGTCTCAATGTGCAAAAACGCCCATAGTATAAAAATATATTCCCCATATGGCAAACAGCAAAACGAAAAAAGCATCTAAATGGCCGATGAAAAAATTTCATAAAAAGTGATCAAAAAGTCATACACACCCATGAGTGGTATCAATGAAAAATTCAAATCGCACCGCAAAAAATGAGCCCCCATACAGCTCCATACACATAAATACAAAAAAGTTATAGGGGTCAAAATATGGCAACAAAAAAATAAAACTGATTGTTTTTCCCACTTTAATTTTTATCACTATCAAAACACAAAAGAAACTGTACATATAAGGTATCGCTGGATTCGTACTGACCTGTAGAATAAAAGTAACCGGTCAGTTTTATCGTACATCGAACGCCGTAATTAAAAAACTGTGGTGGAATCGCTTTTTTTTTTTCAATTTCACCCCATTTGGAATTTTCTTCCCGCTTTCCCCTATATCATATGCAATATTAAATGGTGGCGTTGGAAAGTACAACTTGTCCTGCAAAAAACAAGTCCTCTCATATGACTATGTGAACAGACAAATAAAAAAGCTTTGGCTCTGGGAAGGCAGGGAGCGCAAAACAAAAACGCTAAATAAAAAAAAGGCCCGTCTTGAAAGGGTTAAAGGGGTTCTTTGGGCTACAGATACTGATGACCTACACCCCCAGGATGGTTCATTTTCAGATTGGTGGGGATCCGGCAGCGGGCACCCCCACTGATCAGCTGTTTCGGGGCTACCGTGGCACTGGTAACTATAGCAGCTGAAGCTGGAGGCAGACAGCGCCTTACACTGTGTAGTGGCCATGCAGGGTATAACAGCTCAGCTCCAGAGCTTCAGTATGCCAGTGCTGGAAACTGCAGAGCAGAAACTGCAATCAGTGGAGGTTCCAGCTGTTGGATCCCCACCAATCTGATGTTGATGACCCATGGTGAGGGTAGGTCATCATGATCTGTAGACCGGAAAACCACTTTAAGGTTAAAGGTACACATAATTATATAAGTATAAAGTATAAACTCAGTACTTGGATGAAAAATCCCGAGGGTAGTGACTTGGGTAAGTTTTCAGAGTTTTGGGGTGCGCAACCATGATACAAACAAAATCACTGACTGGGTTCAGACAGGTCCCCGTTTATGGTGAGATTGCAGCACTACAACCCTGCTATGAAGTCTTTTCAGGCTGTATAGCTTTTACATTGTAATACATCACTGTTCTTTAGTATATAAGATCTGGGTGACCCAGTGAGCTATCAGGCAGAGCTGGGGCCCCTGACTTCTATAGTACCTAGGGGCCAACAATACAATCGATCCCTCGTCAATTTCTGGATGTGTTCACATGCTACAGTTATGGACTCTGGCCACTAGAGGGCGCACAATCACTGTAGATCAGGGGTAGGGAACGCTGGACAGGTAGAGGTCTATACAAGCAACAAAAGATCTCCCATGTTTGGATCACAGGCCGCACATATACAAAGGGGCTCACGGTCACCCATGTGTGTAGCTATAGGGGGTCCAGAGGTAGCAGTCGCTACCGGGCCCAGGATCCTGAGGGTGAGGGGACCCAAAGACCCTTGTGCCGCATAAGAAGACACACAAAGCACTGAGGGAAGGAGGGCCCAAGCTGAACTCTTGCACCAGGGCCCATGAGCCATTAGCTATGCCCCTGCAGTCACCACATGATGATGTTTGCCTATTTTGTGCACACATATATTCCAAAGCAGCAAAAACGACATATCTGCTCAGGACCGAAGAGGAGCAGACGAGGGAGGGACACATCATTCAGGCGGAAACTAAAAAAATGCCCACCCATCCGAGTGACTCTTCACAGATGACTACACCTGAATGTACATTAATCATCCATAATTACTGATTTCCACCACGTATTTCTGTGTCTCCTTCATTTACATGGCACGAAAGACCGTATTAGGGCACGTCCATGTAGAACGGCCTACAACGAGATCAATAGAAGCCAGATCACAGCAGGAGATCACATCATCAATTTGTAATTTTGACTTATGACCTAGTCATAGAACTATAGAAGGTCCCTCATCCAAACCTGAACCCACACCCAGACCTGATCCCATATCCAGAGCTGATTCCACATGCAAAACTGATTCTGTATGCATACTTGATTCCATATCCAGAAGTGATCACATATTCGAAGCTAATTTCCTATCTAGAGCCGATTCTACATCCAGAACTGATCCTACACCCAACAGCTGATCCCATATACAAAGTTGAACCTATATCTACAGCTGATCCCACACTCAAAGCAGATCCCATATCCAGAGCTAATTCCACATCCAGAACTTATCCCATATCTAGGGTTGATCCCACACCCACAGTTGATCCCATATCTAAAACTGATCCCACACGCATAGCTGATCCCATATCTAGAGTTGATCCCTCCTATATCCACAGCAGATTCCACATGAAGAACTAATCCCACACTCATAGTTGATCCCATATCTATAGGTGAGCCCACACCCAGAACTAATCACACGCCTAAGGCCTCTTGCACACGACCGTATGGCTTTTTCAGTGTTTTGCGGTCCGTTTTTTTCTGATCCGTTTTTCCGTTTTTTGCTTCCGTTGTGTTTCCGTTTCGGTTCCATTTTTCCATTCCGTTTTTCCGTATGGCATATACAGTATACAGTAATAACATAGAAAAAATTGGGCTGGTCTTAAAATTTTCAATAGATAGTTCCGCAAAAACCGGAACGGATACGGAAGACATACGGATGCCTTTTTTTGCGGACCCATTGACTTGAATGGAGCTACTGAACGTGATTTGCGGACAAGAATAGGACATGTTCTATATTTAAACGGAACGGAAAAAAAGAAAAACGGAAACGGAAGGCATACGGAGACACTTCAGTATTTTTTGCGGTCCCATTGAAGTGAATGGTTTAGTATACTGTCAGTATACTGAACTGAAAACACACGGGGTGTGATCAATGATGATTTCTGTTTATTAGTTTCAGAGCAGGGGTTTATATACAGTCATGGATAATACTGTTTGCACAGGCGCAGTATAGGGATTCATCTTAGAAAATTACCTTATAGTCCTTATCATATTTGGCCAGCAGCCTAGGACATCTGTAGCTTGTTAGTATGGAATGTGAATGATTATCAGCAGAACTCGACCTTGAAAAGGTATCTAGTTATTATTATCTTCAGAAGCTGACTTCATAGTAAAAGGTGATAAGATGCTATATGAATCTATTATGAGAATCTGAGTCTGCCAGCTTCTAGAGGACAACATGGAGTAAACCTTGCAAATACAAAGACAAGATGGAGACCGTAGGGATTTCACTCACAATCCCATATCCAGAGCTGTCCCCATGTCTACAACTGTTCTTATATCTAGAGCTGTCCCTATTTCTAAAACTATTCTCATATCTAGAGCTGTCCCTATATCTAAAACTGATCTCACATCAAGAACTGTCCCCATATCTAAAATCTATCTCATATCCAGAGCTGTCCCATATCTAAAACTGATCCCATATTCAGAGCTGTACCCATATATAAAACTGATCTCATATCGAGAGCTGTCCCTATATCTAAAACTGATCTCATATTCAGAGCTGTCCCCACATATAAAACTTATCTCATATTCAGAGCTATCCCTATATCTAAAACGGATCTCATATCCAGAACTGTCCCTATATCTAAAACTGATCCCATATCCAGAGCTGTCCCCATATCCAAAACTGTTCTTATATCCAGAGCTGTCCCTATAATCTAAAACTGGTCTCATATTTAAAGCTGTCCCTATATCTAAAACTGATCCCATATCCAGAGCTGTCCCTATATCTAAAACTGATCTCATATCCAGAGCTGTCCCTATATCTAAAACTTATACCATATCCAGAGCTGTCCCTATATCCAAAACTGATCTCATATCTAGAACTGTCCCTATATATAAAACTGATCCCATATCCAGAGCTATCCCCATATGTAAAACTGATCTTATATCTAGAACTGTCCCTATATCTAAAACTGATCTCATATCCAGAGCTGTCCCCATATGTAAAACTGATCTCATATCCAGAGCTGTCCCTATAGCTAAAACTGATCTCATATCCAGAGCTGTCCCTATAGCTAAAACTGATCTCATATCTAGAGCTGTCCCTATATCTAAAACTGATCCTATATCCAGAGCTGTCCCTATATCTAAAACTGATCTCATATCTAGAACTGTCCCTATATCTAAAACTGATCTCATATCCAGATTTTATACCACATTCAGAAATAATCCCATGTTCATGGCTGTGTATGAAGAAATAAAATCTGGTGCCTCCACAGACAATGCCACAAACCCTCAACATGATGATTTCTACAGAGTGGCAGCTCCAGTGACATCTGAGAAGATTCTTGGAGGAGACCAAGCTGGAGGGACACTAAGTACCAAACTTTCCTAGAGCCCTAAACAGCTGGTCTACCAAGACATACCATGGCCTATGATCTAATTGTGCTTCCACTGTGTTGGAGCTGTAATGGAGGTCACATTGATGGCTACCCAGCTTTCCCGGGAAGAGATATAGCTGAACATTGCAATGGATGTTTCAGCGAGCAGGTGGAGTAGACCCTGGCCTGGACTCTACATTATGGACCCGGAGTCTGGGCGTTCCTGGCCACAGCTGGAATGTGTCTGAGTCACATCCTGGTGATGAAGTAGAACATTCCAGACATACCGGCCTATAATTATACTGCAGCCGCTCTACCTGACCAGCAAATATAGCCACCGAGGGCGGATCTAACGGCGCAGCCGCCACACCATATGCTGTACGGTCACATGTAATATACATGAACCTGGCACATCCAAGTCCCCAGCCCAACACAGAAATCCCTACCTCTCTGCAGATCTGCAGAGCATTGCTCTGTCCTCTCTACCTTCTGACAGATACACAGTGATTATAGATGAGCGATTTTCATATTTTGAAATTCGTTCACGCTCGTTTGGTGGTAAAAGCAGAATCGCGTTATGGATTCCGTTACCACGGACCATAACGCAATTCTATGACGGAAATCATAACGCAATGCCTTTAGAGACATTCCGTTATTCATTCCGTCATAATAGAAGTCTATGTGCTGCAAACCGGATCCGTCCCGTTTCCATTATGAAGGGGAGTCCTCTCCTGCATAATGGAAACGGGACAGATCCGTTTTGCAGGCCATAGACTTCTATTATGACGGAATGAATAATGGAATGCCTCTAAAGGCATTGCGTTATGAATTCCGTCATAGAATTGCGGTATGGTCTGTGGTAACAGAATCCATAACGCAATTCTGCTTTTACCACCAAAGGAAGCGTGAACTAATTTCATAACATGAAGTTCGCTTATCTCTAATAGTTATGTATTCTGCTGATTATTACACCTCTGACCTCTCTAGAGATCTGCAGAACATTGCTCTGTCCTCTCTACCTCCTGACAGATACATAGTGATATATTCTGCTGATTATTACACCACTGACCTCTCTAGAGATCTGCAGAACATTGCTCTATCCTCTCTACCTCCTGACAGATACATAGTGATATATTCTGCTGATTATTACACCACTGACCTCTCTAGAGATCTGCAGAACATTGCTCTGTCCTCTCTACCTCCTGACAGATACATAGTGATATATGCTGCAGATTATTCCACCACTGACCTCTCTAGAGATCTGCAGAGCATTGCTCCCTCTCTCTGCACAGCTTCTCTGGGGTGTGCACATTGTGGGAGCGCCGCTGATCTCCTATGTGGGAGTCATTACTGGGCCAGAGCTGGGATATTTGTGGTCGGGGAGCGGTCCTCACTTTTGTCATCCTGTTGCCATGGAGACAAGATAAGCGCCGCGCTGATTGTATTGCCCCTGGACACGTAACGGCTCCTGATGTCGATATTTTACTCCCCGCTCTGTAAATATCCTCTGTACAATAGTTGGAAGTATTACGTTGTCGGCCTCTGCTTTGTACTTGAGCCCCGGGGTCAGAGACCTCTATACTGGGCTGATCCTACACATTTAATGCTTAGATCTTCACCTGTTGCCCTATACTGAAGAGCTAAGACCCTCAAGATCTAAGTACCCCCAGAAAGTACAAGTCCTCCATCCAAATGTTCACATCTGTTTCTGAGAAAGGTGGGAGACAATCAGTATGTCCGCCATTACTTTCCCAGAGTCCTGAATGGCAGCTCCTCCTCCACTGACAATTCTCCTGCAGGTCCTCTATAGATAGCTGCAGCCTGGTGTCAGCCGTGTGTTACCCCAGCCATGCGGTGGTGGTTGTGTGAAGGTTCACAGGTCGGTTGCCATGGTGACAGAGGTGTCATGACCGTCACATTCTGCTTTCACACTTCGAAAAATAGAAAGAGACAAGGAACGAGAAACATGGAGGCTATGAGGTTTAACCTCCGAACCACGACCCATCTGTGTACGATACTGTCTAGTGAGCTTCTCTATCTAATCCTGTCATGTGTGATACTGTCTAGTGAGCTGCTGAGTCTATGGCAATCAATGCAATACTGTCTGCTGAGACACTGTATCTAATCCTATCATGTGCGATAGTGTCTGCTGAGCTTCTGTATCCAATCCTTTTGGAACCGAACCTGAGTTCGGGAAATGTTTTTTTACAGTACAAATTAATTTATGAAGTTAGTACCCGAAGTCTCGCGAGACTTCTCAAAGCAACTACTTTGGCTCATCGGAGCCAATACATTCTAACACTGTACGGAGCTCCTGCTCCGTACAGTAATAGAATGAAGTTTTATGCGAATCGATTTCGGATGTTTCATCCAAAGTCGATTCGCTCATCCCTACTTATCATATGTGATGCTGTCTGCTAAATCACTCTAATTCTATCATGTGTAATATTGTTGGCTGTGCTGCTTTATCTAATCCTATAATTTAGAAACTGATCGTATCTCTCTCCCTTCCTCATATTCTCCCATCATCTCCTTTTTTTTTTTCTAACCTTCCCCCTCCCTATTCCTCTTCCTCACCTGCTTGTTCTCTTCCTTTTCCTCCTCTACCCCTTCCTTTTCTCTTCCCTACTTTTTTTTATCCTCCTCCCTCTCTTCCTCCTTTCTCCCCTCTCCTCTTCTTTCATATCCTAATTGCCTTCCATTGCATTGCATATCCTCTCCTTCCTTCACCTCCTCTTCCTCCCTCATTAATTCTCCTCCTTTGCCTCATTCTCCTGTCCTTACTTTCCTCCTCTTTATCCCCCACTTCTTCCATATCTTCCTTCTCGTCTACCTCCTCTTCTCCTTTTCCTCCTCCATCCCTTCCGGTTTTTCCCCTTTCTGCTTCCCCATTCTCTTCTCCTTTTCATCCTCCTCACTCTCTTCCTCTCTGCTCTCCTTCCCTCCTCTTCCATATTCTCCTTGTCTATTTCCTCTTCTTTCTTTGTTTCCTCAACCTCATCCTTTCTTTCTCCTCCTTTGTCCCCTCCTCTTGCCTTTCCTTTCCTTTCTTCCTCTGTCTCCATCACTTCCTCCTCCCTCTCTACCTCTTTTTTTCTCCTCCTATTCCTCTCCCTTGGCTTTTCCCATGTTAATACACTTCCCACTTTCTCCCTTCTCCTCCTATTCCTCCTCCCCTTCCTCTTCTTCCCTTTCTTCTTCCTATCCTTCCTCACCCTCTTCTTCCTCCCCTCTTCCCTTTGCCATCTTCCTCCTTTTCTTTCCCCTTCTCCTCCTCTTTCTCTTCTCTCTTTATCCTGACTTTTCCCCATCTCCCTCCTTCTCTTCCCTCTCCTCTTTCTTCTCCCCTTCCTCTTCCCACTCTTCATCCTCCTCCTCTTCCAGTCATTAGTGGTAGTCACCCACCATCTTTTCAATTTGTAGAAGACAAAAGAGCTGCGATCTCAAAATAAACTTTTGATTCTAGGAGAAATTTGAAGTTCCAATTTCGCAAATTGGTTTGTAAATTTATATGCACATCCCTTTATAAAATTAGCCAGAACTGAAAGACCAAAATCAAATTTTTGCAGGAAATTCTAAAGAAAAACATCAACCTATAAAATAAAGGGACTACACACTTTGAAAAGTAAGTGCACCCCAAAAACATTTCCTGAAAGCAGACAACCTGATGCCCGTGAAGCAGTTGTCTTCACAGGGTGTTGACAACCATGTCCACCCTCATGTAACTTTGTAACAAATAGGAATGTGTCAAAACAAACATTTGCACCTAAAAGGCACATCCAAGCTGAGGTTTACACATAAAAACAATGTAAAAATAATAGATCAGGGTGTGAATGCTCGTATATACCACAAGTGTATAAAACAAGAGCAACACAAAGATTTAATATTTGTCCGTCATCCACAAATGTGTTAAAAATATGTATTGTACACTGCAAACAGCTTTTGTGTGGCAAAAATCAAAATTTTTTGAGAGCACAAAATATGCCTCGTATGAAAATATAACCTAATAATGAATACATACAACCACCTTCATACAGCTTTGCAGCTTTGATTATTAGCAAAAATTGCACTAAAAGTATTCGGAATTATATTGGCATATCATTTTCAGTTATACAAACTGTATTCTTGATGACTATAGACCCTAAACCTAACATAAGGCCGCATTCAGACAGGTGTTATATGGGTTCTTTGTTGCTCCTATATTACTAACACAACACCTGAACCTCCAAAGAATGAGTGCCATAAACCTTGTTCTGCTAAAGATCGTGTGTGGACAGGATAGGAGCAGTTTAAAATGGAAACTTTATCGATGTTTGTGTGGTGCGAGTGAAAAAAAGACCCCTAATGTGACAGTCAGAGAGCAAGTATACACAGAAGTCCATGTTATCCCTCCCCTGTGGTCATCTGCAGTTAAAAAGGGAGAGGAGGGTCTAATTCTCTCCTCCTCTCCCTGTAGCACGTCCCCCACTGATCTTTCATTCTTCAGGTTGAGTGAGATCATAGCTGAAGGAGGGAGGGCTGTTTCTAACCCCTCTATCTCAGGCTGTATAGCAGCTACAGATATGAGCCAAGTCTTATTTTAAAGCTGACAATGTAAGGTTTTGAATAAGTCCACTACACAGCCAGAGATAGAAGCTTTAGAAACCGGTTCCTGCAGGTATATGCAGCTTCTACTTCATGTGGCTCCATTTTTGGTTCTGTCAGCTTTAAAACATTACCTAGCTTATATCTCTAGCTGATATACAGCCCGAGATACAGCCATCAGTACCATGCACAGGTTAACTTTGATGCTTCAGTGTTGATCATGGTGAATTATTAAAATTGACCTAAAGGAGCAATTTTCATACTGCAGTGAAGGGGTTAAGAAGTTGAATCTCCTGGTGTCTGGTGGTGGCAAGCAATTTTTCCCCCTATTAATTAGCTTGGGCCCCTGATGGTGGTGCCAAGTGCACTGCTGCTCTGCTCACTTGTTTTGTGCCCATATTTCTACCCACTATAGAAGTTATTGTGATGCCAGAATAGAAGAATGATAACCAGCAGGGAAGTCCCCTCCTGAATTTCAATGGAACTGACTCATTCTACCTCTGTCTGCATTCACCCGCCAGGCAGTGACAACTCTGGCAATTACTGCCAATTAGCTTGAATTGTGATCAAGTTATTAGTGGGGCACCTTATGTTTTTTTATGTACGGTCACCACCACCCACCATTGAGATGCAGACGTGCCAGCGCACATAGATCCTGCAGCTTGGAATAGTTGGACATGTCAGGGCACAGTCCCTGGCATTCACATCGCTAACTTCTCTGTGAACTGGTTTAATCATGGGAATCAGAAGGTGGTAATATTCAGGCTGGCCAGCAGATGGCACCCTCTGCTTTGCACACTCCACCTCCTTGCAGAGCTGTAATGGTATGGGGGAATTCTCTTTCTTTTTTCTTTTTTTTGCGCCCATTGTGTTTTATGGTTAGGATCAGAGGTTGGATGCTTCCCGAAAACGCCTGCACCTGGAGGAGAATGTGTAGCCACCTGCACCTTGTAAAAAGACATGAAGGCGGCACCTGAAAATCTCAGTTTGTGAGATCCATTGCAACTTCCACTGATGCCTGCCGGACAACGAGCCACGGGGTGTAGGCTGGTTTCTAAAAGGAGACAAAATGGCTCTTATATGGGGTAACAGATGAAGACCCAATACAATATAATGTCCCGTACTACAGAACCGTAGACACCCCAAGCGCCAACATAGGGGGGTTGGAGTAATGCTATAAACGTCTCCATAATATGGTACCTGCTAAAATTTGCCACTCTATACTGTTTTCCTGTTGGGCTCATATTGGTTATGACATCTATAGACTTCTGTAGGCGCCATATTACAGCTCAGAGAGAGGATCCAACAAGTGTGAGGAGTCTGCATAGTCATCGGTGATGAGGTGCTGCCAATCACACCCTCCATCTGCTGCTCCTGGTATCCGTCACACATGGATCCTACAGGACAGACATGTCTCATGCCTGTAAATCCATCATGGAGCGGCTCACATTCCTGCCCTAGATGTGATCCCCTCCCTCCATGATTATTTATATGCTGCAGCTCCTCAGTGACCTCTCCCCTGAGTCATAAACTATGGATCAAATGAAAGTGGGTTAATCAGCCCTTGTACCCTCCAACGCTACAGGGCAAGACCCTCGCATAACTGCGCTGAGCCTGAATATACATCCACTAGACCACATACAGTGAAGCTCTGCTAATCCGGCAACTGGTTGTCCAGAGAGACCTCGGCATTGGTAGCAGCTCAGCAGACTGCATCACACATGACAGAATTAGGGCTCATGCAGACGAATGTGTGCCGGCCGTTCCGTGCATTGGGGACCGTGAATGGGTCCGTGATCCGTGATGCACACGGCCGGTGCCCGTGTATTGCGGACCCCCCGTTATGCAAGCCGCAATACGACCACGGCCGGCACAGGGTCGTGTGCATGAGCCCTTAGACACAGAAGCTCAGCAGACAGTATCACACATAATAGGAACTCTTTTTATTATAAAAATTTTAAATAACAAATAGTTATAATTCCACAACCAAAACGTCCAAATACATAATCATACATAATCAAACCAAAACCTGACCAAGCCCTGCTACATTCATACCAGGAGCTACAATACAAATATACACATATATACAAAATTGAACTAAAACAAAATTAAACATAGCCACAAAACAATAGTACTACTACTAACAACAATAAAATATAAATACTAAATTACATTTCTTTCCCCACAACAAACAAAATACATCCAAATCTAAACCACCACCATACCCCGGCCAGTATCTTGCCTCATGTCCACATAGTCCAGATACTACAGCCCAAAATCCAATTGGCCGGGAGCACACACATCCCAACAAAAATACCCCCTCCCCCTTATACTCCCACCCAACCTAATCTAAACCCCCTAAGATCCAAAAAATTATAAATACAATGTCAGCATAAACATCAAATTTATAACAAAACCATAGCAAACACTTGACTACCAACAACTCCCGCAAGCCAAAGTTCAGTACTAACAAGCCTTTAATTTTCAATAAAATAAAACAAAAATTCTAATAGTGGCATGCCAGCCCACCATCAGAGAAAGGGGAAAGGAAAACCCCTCCAATGCCCATCTAGAAGACAAGACCCATGCCCACCACAACATCCCCCCTAAACTTTCCCTTATCGTGAACCCTACTCCTATCCCTAACACTGACCCTGCAAGAAAAAATATCCCTGATTCTATCTCTAACTCTGACCCTAAATCTGACCCTAATCTCAGTAAAGGATGTCATGGAGAGCAGAGACCCCATCCACCAAATTGGCAAAGAAAAAAAGAAACCAACCCATTTCAAGGAGAACTACTCAGTCAGAGCACCCAAAAAGGAAAAACCCCTCCAAAGGCAAGAGGCTTTGAATGTACCTAACCTTTCAATCTCCAAAGATCGGCCCTTCACCTGGACACCCATGATGTTGCTACAAACCTCTTCCACCAGAAGGATTTTTTCTGAGTAGAAACTAAGCACCATGCATTCCATGTAAATTGCCTAACCACTATGCTAACTAGAAAAGAAGTGCACCGATCCCTACCGCCCAGACATCTGAGTGAACCATTGGTCCACTATGCATAAGAGAGGTCGGTTAGACCAGGCCAGCCGATGAAGAAACCCACCTCTGTATTAAAAGTACAAAGAAGCAGGAAGTGGAGCAAGTTTTCCAGCACATCACCACACTCCTCCCCAAGACAACCTTTAATCAATACTTCTGGGGGATCCTCACTGAATTTAAAAGTTTTAATCCCACCTCGAGGACTACACTTGGGCAAGTCTTTGAGTGCCAGTGGCTTCTGTACATGGGTCAACAAAACCCTACTGTCAAGTAACTTTCTTTACAAGGTCATGATTTCCAGCACCTCCAGACCCCACTAACCAATCATCTTCAAAACTGGGGCAGCATAATGGTCCGCAATCAATCCTTGCGAAAAAACATATTGCAAAGGACTCAAAGGACAACTCTGTCAGACACCAGACCCAACCTCAAAGGGGGTTCCAACCCAACTGTTCACTAGCGAGAAAGTGCCTGCCCCAGCATACAAAGTCTGAAGCCAATTCACAAACACCCCAGGTAGGCCATACCTCAGATGCACAGACTAGAGGTACTCATGGTTCACCTGGTCGAAAGCTTTAGCCTGGTCTAAGGACAGAATGTACCACTTCCAGGAGCCTGCATTACCTTGCTCCATTGCCTCTCGGACACCAAGCCCAGCACTAAAAGTACTGTGGCCTGGCACAGAGCAATGCTGGGCTGACGAAAAGGAGCTGGGATGCAAACTTCACCAGGTGATTAAACAATACTTTTGCCAGAATCTTTCTGTCCTTGTTGAGGAGTGCTATGGGACTCCTATTCTCAATGCTGGTCGAATTCTTACCCTTCAACAGAATGATCAAGGCAGACCTTCTCATTGACTTTGGCAGAGTGCCCGAGGAAAGGCTGCAATCAAGAGGGGAATTAAGGTTCCCTTAAAGGTCTTATAGAATTCAGATGTTAAGCCATCTGGACCTGGCGATTTCTTGAGGGCAAGCCCTTCAATCGCTAGTCTGACTTGCTCTTCCTTAATCAATTCTGTCAAAACATCAAGAGAGTGGTCTACTTCCGGTTCAGGGACGGCTTCAGCCTGGAAAGCTGACTCTTTATCTCGATTTAGATCCCTCTTTCCCAAAAGGTGTGAGTAGAAAGATCTGATAACCTCCAGGATCCCTGATTTGGATTTCTTCAGGGAGCCTGTACTGTCAACCAGTCCTGTCCTTAAAGCCCATCGCCAGCAGCGGTTCCACCACCCTCTTTCTGGGAGGTCATGTTACATTGAAATGCCACCGTAGATGGACTACAATCCTCCTGGCACCAAGTGGCCCAGCTGTTGGGAGCGACCACTGATCTCCCCCTTTTTCTTGGAAAGCTTCTAGTTCATGTCTGCCGTTTCTGGAGCCTAAAGAAGAGGAGAGGGGGCCTAGCAGAGCAACTGGACCAGGAGCAACTACAGATGTCTGAATTTCAGGACCAACATCACCAATGGCAACAGCAGCATTAACTTCAGAAGCATTACCATCAGCAGCAGCATTAACATTAGCACTCCCCACAGACACAAGCTTAGACATCTTAGCATCACTCACACCGGCCTGGATGGTCATTCCAGATGTTCCTGACCTTGTTTTTGCTGAAACCTCCACATCCTTGGGTGCTTGCACAGAGGCATTACCAGGTGTCATGGTTGGTGCCTCAATACCTCTGACAGCACCCTCCGCTTCATAGGTTTGTTTATTGCCCCTGACCACTGTTTTTACCATTGGCACTGTTGTAGTGCTGTCTAGACTGGGACTTAATCTGTTTCTCTTTGCCACAGGTTCAGGCTGTGAACTGGGCTGTTCAGGAGAAGGAGTACTGCAACTCCCAACCCCAGCGACCCCTCTGCCTGCATGTAACGTGACACTACTTTGCGGTAGTGTAAACAATGGGGCTGCTGAGATTACTTGAGCTGCTTCTGGCACTGGACCATTCCCCTCTCCTACTGAGGAATGGCCAACAGCACCAGAGCCTCACACTTTCTTACCCATGCTTCTGCCACACTGCTTGTGCGAGTGGTCAGCCGACCCACCTAACTTTCGGTCGTCTGCCGACCTATCGCACCATCCACCCACTTCAGTATTACCCCATCAGCTGACTTGCAGTGCACGTTGGAGGCTGACTTCCGGTCTAGGCCTTAAGCGCAACCTGCACCACCCTCACCGCTGAGGAGAGTGTCTGACGCCATCTTGGCCTCACTCGCTCTGCTCTTCCCGCTCCCACATTCAAGCCCCACTTCAATAGCAGAACTTGGGGGCAAACAGAACTCATATCCTGAACTGACTTTTCAGTCGGCTCAGAGCACGGGGGAGACTGTGATATATAGCAGAGTCTCATCTGACCGTGTGTACTCTAGTGTTGAGCGAACTTTTGTTTTCAAGTTCGGCGTACAAGGTTCAGGTTATTTAAGAATTTCTTTATGGATTCCGCTACCAAGGACCATAGGTTATGGTACGTGGTAGCGGAATCCATAACGGAATTTTTAGATAACCCGAAGCTGAACCCTGGATGCCGAACTTGAAAACACAAGATTGCTAATCTCTAGCGTAGCCTTCTGTTTCTTGTTGCTTTTTTTGCCCTTTTTTTTTCTCTGCAGGTAACTCTGACCTAAAACACAGTTTGACTATTCTGGCAGGTGACTCCATGGTGCAGATCTGGGTCAGCATGCCTGGTGGATGATCTTCCTCATCAGGGGGGCTAATTGGCAGACACACCTGCCTGGCTCTCAGCTACACGATTTCCTAGGTCCCCTCCTCCGGGGTCAGCTTCTTCTGCTTGGGATCCTGGATTAATCCTCCATTTTCCTGCACAGGGTCCTGAACCCCTTCCTCCATGCTGCTTTCCACCTGGTCAGAGTCTTCAGAAGAGGTAAAGGAGTCCTCCGAATAACTGTCCTCAGATGATAACTACATTATCTTTCTTCCCATATTTCCTCTTTTGCAGGTTTCACAGGGGATGCCTTTGAAAATCGGTCATCATTTTGGAGTCATTCTGAGAAGGTCTTCTCTCCTCCAGCTTCTCTACCTCCACCATCACTTCTTTGATAAAGGCTGCAAATTTGCCGCAGAGATCTTCCTGAGTTGGACCCTAGCCATGTTCAGTTACCCCCGGAGCCACTGCAGGGATCTTCCAGACTCCTGGAGCCAGGATGCTATACGAGAGCTGAAGGTAGATGTCAATTCTCCAGCTCTCAGCAGCCCCCACTCCTCCACCTCCCTGCGGCTGTGCTGGGCTTACTCCGGAGGGGCCACAGTCTGCGGTTTTCTGGGTTCTTTCCTTTTGCAGCCTTAACGCTAGCCCCAACCTCAAGGGGGTCCAAGGCCGCATTACTGCGACCCCGAACTGATCGTCTCCCCCCTGAGGGTGGTTGAACAGTCCCAGCCGGTTCGGACAACCTCCAAACCCCCGCTGGCTTACTCTGGTGGGTAGGAGTGTGAGGCTCCATCCCAAGATGGAGCCTGCAAGATCCGCTCTATCCAGAGACAAGAGCAGGTCCTGGGCAGGAATGGAAGGCCACCACACATCTGATCAGCACACCATAGGATTAGATACAGAAGCTCAGCAGACAGTATCACATATGATAGGATTAGATACAGAGGCTCAGAAGACAGTATCACACATGGTGGGATTAGATACAGCAGCTCAGCAGACAGTATCACACATGATGGGTTTAGATACAGCAACTCAGCAGACAGTATCACACATGATAGGATTAGATACAGTATTTCAGCAGACAGTATCACACATAATAGAAATAGGATTAGATACAGAAGCTCAGCAGACATGATCACACATGCTAGGCTTAGATACAGCAGCTCAGAAGACAGTATCACACGTGATAGGATTAGATACAGCAGCTAAACAGACAGTATCACACGTGATAGGATTAGATACAGCAGCTCAACAGACAGTATCACACATGATAGGATTAGATACAGCAGCTCAGAAGACAGTATCACACATGGTGGGATTAGATACAGCAACTCAGCAGACAGTATCACACGTGATAGGATTAGATACAGCAGCTTAGCAGGCAGTATAACACATGAATGGATTAGATACAGTATTTCAGCAAACAATATCACACATAATAGAAATAGGATTAGATACAGAAGCTCAGCAGACAGGATCACACATGCTAGGCTTAGATACAGCAGCTCAGAAGACAGTATCCCACGTGATAGGATTAGATACAGCAGCTCAACAGACAGTATCACATGTGATAGGATTAGATACAGCAGCTCAGAAGACAGTATCACACATGATGGGATTAGATACAGCAACTCAGCAGACAGTATCACACGTGATAGGATTAGATACAGCAGCTTAGCAGGCAGTATAACACATGAATGGATTAGATACAGTATTTCAGCAAACAATATCACACATAATAGAAATAGGATTAGATACAGAAGCTCAGCAGACAGGATCACACATGCTAGGCTTAGATACAGCAGCTCAGAAGACAGTATCCCACGTGATAGGATTAGATACAGCGGCTCAGAAGACAGTATCACACAAGATAGCATTAGGTACAGCGGCTGAGCCGACAGTACCACATGATAGGATTAGATACAACAGCTCAGCAGACAGTATCACACATGAATGGATTAGATACAGTATTTCAGCAGACAGTATCACACATAATAAAAATTAGATTAGATACAGAAGCTCAGCAGACAGGATCACACATGCTAGGCTTAGATTCAGCAGCTCAGAAGACAGTATCACACGAGATAGAATTAGATACAGCGGCTCAGCTGACAGTATCACATGATAGGATTAGATACAGCAGCTCAGCAGACAGTATCACACATGATAAGATTTGATACAAAAGCTCAGCAGACACATGATAAGCTTAGATACGTCGGCTCAGAAGGCAGTATCCCACATGATAGGATGGAGCAACTCAGCAGACAGTATCACACAAGAGTGGTCTTCACACTCGGTGCAGCCGATCACCTCATGGATCTGTCAGTATCAGCTCGGATGTGTCGGTGCAGGCTCCATATCCAGCAGGCAGCTCTTGCTCAGGTATATCTGTCACTATCCATATCTGTCATCGTCCTGAGCGTCGGCCACAGACATCTCCACTTTGATATTCATTTTCTAACCAGATCCTGCTGTCTGGAGGGGGGGGAGTGAAGGGGTTACTGTAAATTAATTAGGGTTTTAGCATTAACACAGCAATGATGAGAGTAGTGGTGAGGACTGTCATTTGAGCGGCATGGCCGCCCCCAAGTCTCGTCTGTGCATTTTAGCCCGGTCTCTCCCTCATTCCTGTACATGGCGTTATATCGGCAGCCCTGACCCCTGACAAGGCGTACATACTATAGAAGCAGACCATACAACTGCAGTAGGGCCCTTAGAGAGTCACCCACGATGTCATCCTGCTAGTGCTCATTCCTCCGTAATTTTGCGGAAAGGGTGCGGACCTATTCATTTCAAGGGGACCGCAAAAGATGCGGACAGCACACCGTGTGCTGTCCGCATCCGTGGTTCCGTTCCGCGGGAAAAGATAGAGCTTGTCCTATTCTTGTCCGCGGACAAGAATAGGCATTTTCTATTATGGTTGTGGCGATGTGCGGTCTGCAAATTGTGGAACGTACACGGCCGGTATCCGTGTTTTGTGGATCCACAAAGCACTACAGCCGTCTGAATGGGCCCTTAACATCAGAATAGGAGGGGATTTCTACAGGATAAAATCACTAATGTGCCCGGGCTGGGCACCCACCACATGTGATCCGGGCAGTGCCATTGGAAAGTTCTGCAGGGACTCCCCTCTCCACCAGGGGCGCTGTTCCAGTGAAGTCTATGGAGTTCTCCACTCTACAATAATATCTTCCCATATGCTAGAGTGTGGGGGTCATTGTGGAGAACACGGTCACCCATGTAATGCTTCTTATAGCAAATAATCAGTATCGGGGGTCCCTGGTGATGACATCTGATAATGGGGGGACATTACAGCAGGATTCCCAATGATAATCTGAACCAAATATCCATAGATGCTCCTGATAATGCAGAGTGAATGGAAAGAGTCTTGGGGGGGGGGGGGGCAGGGACTGTGCATTTCTATGAAGCCCAGGTGACTCTGTGACTATATTATAGCTCCCTGCAGTGGCTGCTGTAACTTTCTGGAGAAAGAAGAAGTCAGGAGCAGAACTGGCAGACATAGGGGGAAAATAGCTGACAAGGATGAAACATGTGGAGGTCGCCATCCAAAAATTTGTTTTTCTTCAGATACAGTTTCTTTCTGTGGTCATGAAATCCTAGCTTTCAGAGACAGATCAACTTTTTTTGCTGACATTTATAGTCCTTTACGAATGTGTGCATCATGTTCTAACGGCAGAATTATGATCGCAGCTCTTGATGGGACTGGAAAATAAAACTGCCATACACAAGACACAGCTATCTCTCCTGACACTTCCCCCACCCCCTCTCCATATAAATGCCTGCTTGGCTCGGCCAGATTTGAACTGGGAGAGGCAAGAAAGTGGCTGCCAGATACCTCAGGCAGTGGCTTATCTCTCTTATAAAAAAAAAAAAAAGAGGATTGGGCATGTTCAAATCCTGATCCGTCTCTCCCCTATCATCTACCATCGGGGTGAGTCGGGAGGCCCCCATATTAATCATTAGATTCGTTCGGCCAATGTGTAAGGCTAGCTAAAAGGGGTATTCCTCTGGAGATTTATGGCTCATCAATTTGTCGCGCGACGATTTTTGTAATGATAGTCTATGGTGTCGCACTGCGACATGTTGCAAAAAATCCATTTGAAATGGATTTTTCTGCGACTGTCGCATCGTAGTCGCAGCATGTCGCACGTTGCAGTTCGACTATCATTATAAAAATTGTCGTGCAATATTGGTGCTATAAAACGTCGCGCGACAAATGTTGCAGTGTACTTGTGCCTTATGTGTCGCGCGACTTATTGTTGTGCGACACATGTCGTCATGTAGACCTAGACTTAAGACATGCTTTCCATTGCGTTACACAGCATCTCAGCTTGTTCATTTTGGTCGCTGCGCATAAGCACAAGTCGGCAATGCTACGTCTCCGAAGATTCACAGGGGGGAAGTTAAATAATAGAAGGAGCAGTGCGCCCAGCAGCACAGAGTATTTCAGGAGATGAATATGCTTAGCTTGTGGATGGGGGGCAGTGATTCTAGCAGTCATGTCATGATGGCGGACTCTCACCGGGCCCCCGTGTGTTTGACTCTGATGACAGTTGGAATTCCTGCAGTACGGAAAGCTTCTGTCACTAATTGTGTGCGGTGCTGTGTGAGCGGGGGAGGGGCGGGGTAAGGCCCCATTTTATCTGCGTCGGGTCATGTCTGGACTAAGTGCAGCTTATTTCGGGTTTTCTATTAAGTGGCAACATTTTTTTCCTCCCGACACTTTGCCTTTTTTATCTCCTTGCAACCCTGCATTTTTGTGGCCAGAAGTTCCAGAGGATGGGTGTGGAGTCATTGGGAGTTACACGGAGCGATGCTCTGCAGCCTCTTAAAGGGATAACACCAATCAAGTATGCGACATCGTTATCAGTGTCTATGAAGTTGATTCTCACCTCTAAAATCCAAACACCCCAATAAATACAAGTCCCAAAGATATATTTGTTTCTGGGAAAGTTGGGTGACATCCAATATGGCCACCATTACAGCTCCCACAATGCTTGTCTTCTTGATCTAGGATCCTGCATATGAAAGGGCATCTGATTTGTCCCTATGACACTGGCTGACCTGTTATGTGTGTGCTTGGCAGCTGAAGGCATCTGTGTTGGTCCCATGTTCATATGTGCCCGCATTGCTGAGAAAAATGTAATATATGCTAATGAGCCTCTAGGTGTAACGGCGACGCCCCCGTTGCTCTCGCTGCAATTGCCGCGTCCTCTGCACTTTGATTGCCATGACCAGGCAGTGAAAACGTCGTCACACCTGGCCCTATTAATCAAAGTGGAGAGGCCGTGGAAGTTGCAGAGAGAGCAGAGCCTCTAGGTGTAATGGCAACGCCCCCGTTGCTCGTTTGCATATGATACAAATTTTTCTCAGCAATGCGGGCACATATGAACATGGGACCAACACAGATGCCTTCAGCTGCCAAGTCCATGTAACAGGTCATAGGTACAAAACTGCTGACAGATGCCCTTTAAAGCAGCGTATGACTCATATAATGCCACCGCCATGACAGATCCCATACATGTGTTCATCTATTCCCCAGACCCTTGTCCACCATATTGATCCCACCCCTGGAAAGCGGTTTACCCAGCAGCGGTCCCTTTCCCTCCATGTGAATGTCTCTCTGTATTGGCTGTATCTTTCCTGGTGGTCTTTATGTATAGTGGTCTCTCAGGTACATCGGTGCGTTTGCTGAGGGCTGTGTCCTGTATTTCACTGGTCACGCTCCCTATGGTGGATGGTTGGAGGTGTCTATACATAGCGGGCAGCACTGGCAGCCATAATCTCTATCGGTGCCAGTCCAGACCGGGTCACTGCCATCCTCATACAATGTACGCAATGCAGCATGGCATCCCGGCCCAATAAAACCCCTTTAAGGCTCATTTGCAGGACCATATTTTGCATCCGTGTCTGATCCACATTTTATTTTTCGGATTGCACATGGATGCCATCATAACAGGACTAATCCTAATACACCGCTGGTACATGTGACCATGAATGACAGGTAGTATGTGCCAGTAGGTCATGAGTTAATGAAGGTTTGCTCGTCAGGTCTGGTGCCCATATGTGGGGGGATTCCTGACATGGTTCTTGACAATTCATCTTCACCTTCTCAGAGGCCAGTTCAGACATGACAGACCTCTGATGGGGGAATGCGGGATGGTCATTGATGGACATGAGCAACGTGGTCTGTGGGAGCAGGTACCAGACGACCCCCCCTGTGGGCCCTGGGTCTAAAAATAAAATGGGCACCAATGATCCAGTAGAAGACAACCCCATACGAGGTGACTCTGGAGCAACCATTCAAAGGGGAGATTTATCAAAACTAGCTTAGTTGCCCATAGCAACCAATCAGATTGCACCTTTCATTTTTCAAAGCGCCTTTGGAAAATGAAAGGATCAATCTGATTGGTTGCTATAGGCAACTAAGCCAATTTCCCTTTACACCAGTTTTGATAAGTCTCCCCAATATGGGATGATTCACAAATAACCCATTCATTATGATATGCCCTATGTCTGGGGCTACACATTGCCGTATTTATGGACTTCTTATGGTCCCAACACGAATAGAGAGCCCTCAGCTATAATTTCTGGCCGTTTTTTTTTTTTTTAGATGGGATCCGCACTAATCCTATGCATATACCATAAATGTCCAGATGAGAATACCCTCCCCTTGTAAGAAGAATTCCGGAGCATCTATTCTTAAGACTCAAGTTTGTGCTATTCCTCTATTATTCCTGCTAGAAGTTATATATGGATTACTAACATTTTGCAATGAAGGTCCAGCAGGGTGTTACCATTTGGGGGTGCCCCTGCACTGTTTGACACTATCCAATCAGTGCTACCAGTGTCAGACTGTGCGGGGCCAATCTCCCAAGTGGTAACAACTATCTGAAGCTTTATTGCAAACTGCTAGTAATTCATTCATAATTTCTAGCAGGAATAATAGTGGAATGACACAAAAAAGAAACATAAGAATAGATGCTCCAGAATTGTTATTTCATGGGAAATGAAAAGGCTCCATATAAACAATGGAATAATCCATGGCAGAAATCCCAGGCTGGCCATTTACTTGAATAAGAGCTGAGCTGCAGTACCCTGGCAAGGCCACCACGTAGGGGATGGCGCTGTCTGTTTCTGGTTTCATTAACTGTATAGCCTTTGGCACCAGCGGCAGCCTTAGGCCTATTGCACACGAACGTGTGCGCTCCGTGCCCGTATTGCGGACCGCATTTGCGGATCCGCAATACACGGGCACCATTCCGTGGCCATTCTGCATTACGGATGCGGACCCATTCATTTCAATGGGTCCGCAAATCCGGAGATGTGGAACGGTGCGGAACGAAATGAAGGAATGGAACACTAAGGAAGCACTACAGAGTGTTTCCATGGGGTTCCGTTCCGTACTTCCGTCCCAGAAAAAGATAGAACATGTCCTATCTTTTTGCGGGAACGGGCAGATCGCGAACCCATTCAAGTGAATATGTCCGCGATCCGCTGCAGCTGCACAACGGTCTGTGCCCGTGCATTGCAGGCCGCAATTAGCGGCCCGCGGCTCACACGTTGGTGTAAAAGATCCCTAATGGGGGCATATCCCTTCTCATGGGTGTGTCCTTTCTGCTGCAGCTGGTGGCAGTTGAAGGATGGAACTCAGCATGTGCTTCCTTCTTAGTGAACAGGACAGAGAAATTGGAAAAAAGGCAAACAGCAGGTGGCGCTAGACAGATATAGTTCCCGAGTTATTCACTGAAATCTAATACATTTTTAATTACATGCAGTTACAAAAGTATTAAGATCGAGGTGCTGGTTTGAAAAATGTATAATATTTTTATTTTTTGCGACAACCCCTTTAAATATTGAAAATGATAAAAACTCCAAAGTGATCACCCTGTCCCTCAGTGGTGCCTCTGGGTGGGACGCTGGCCGCTGAGATCAGAGGAATAAGTCTGTCTTGTAATTTACATTCCTTATGATTTTGTCAGGACGTTCCTGCTTCTCTATGCTGTAATTACCCCGCCATGTGCCGAGAGACAGGGGGCAGCTCCTGAAACCCAGGCTTATGTCTCCCCAGTACTGGGGTGGAGGTCATGTCTCTCTGCTGTCTGCCTGGGTTGAGCTGTCTCGGTCCTGGTGTGCAGGTGGAGTACACCGCAGTGCTGCAGCAGCCAGGAAGTGATCTGTAATCACATTAGCACAGGAACAGAAGCATCCGACCTCTATAGACCGGCTCACCCAATGACTTCTCCAAAGAGGCGCCAGAGTGATAATACTTCAGCCTCTGCTCCCTGTTATCAGCCACATTCCGGCGCTGATATCAGTTACAGCTTTTTAATTACCTGGACACATTAACTTATACGAGGGTGAGTCACTGTGCGCTGTGCCCATTTATGATCACAGAGTCCAATTAACAATTATGTCTTGATCTGCCCAGAATGCCCCCAAACCCAGCACAAAGAGCGCTCCCGCACTGTCAGCACATTCCTGACATTCTGGGCCGTGTTGGCTCGAACCGCAGCTGTTTGTTAAGATAAAAGGAACCATAATTATAATTCAGCGCTGGTTTTAACATCACGTGGCAACCCGATGCTCTTATCCGGACATTCCACATGCCGACGTGATGGGCGATGAACAGAGGCACACAGTCCACCACACGTCGTTTATGGGGACAACAGGCCATCGAGGGCATCCAGATGTCGCTTGTACATTTACTTATCCAAATGAGCAAAATAATTACGTCTGTGGCCCCTTAGGCCCCTTTCACACGAGCAAGAATTCTGATCGGGTGCAATGTGTGATGCGGAATCCGGACCCATTCATTTAAATGGGTCTGTGTACATGAGCGGTGGTTTTCACGCATCACTTTTGCGTGAAAATCAGAGCATTTTCTATATTCAGCGATTTTCACGCAACACTGGCCCCATAGAAGTGAATGGAATTGCGTGAAAATCGCATCGCATCTGCAAGCAAGTGCGGATGCGATGCGATTTTCACGGATGGTTGCTAAGAGATGTTGCTTGTACACATTCCGTTTTTTTATCACGTGCATGCAAAACACAGTACATCGTATTGCACCCGTGTGATAAAAACTGAACAACTGAACGCGATCGCAAACAAAACTGAATGACTTTGTTTGCGAAATCGCGCAGTTTTCACTGAACGCATCCAGACCTAATCCGGACATGCTCGTCTGCAAGGGGCCTAAAGGTTATAGACACCTTTGGTGTCATTTTTTTGTAATGATTTAAAATTATTTGGGGCTAAAATATATATTTTTTTTTTTATTGAAAATCTTACTTTTTTCAGCTTCTGCAGCTTCTGTGTTTCACAATCCATAGCAGCTGCAATACGCCATTCACAGGGAAATCCATCATAAAGCTCATCTGATGGCTCGGTCTAAAGTTCCTCTCTCTCCTCTCCTGAACAATCTTCTAAGCTGATTTATCGCCCTGTCATTTGTTCAGGAGAGGACAAAAAGATTCAGTTTGTTACTAGAGGGCCTCCGCCCACTCTGAAGCTTAAGAAGGAGCTCTCCTGACACGCCTGTTTTAGTAAATACTTACATTCACCATGTGATTATTAGATGCTCCAGAATTGTTATGACTCCATGATGTGCCATGAATTGATAACAGATTGCAATAAAGGTCCAGGTGGGTGTTACCAGTTGGGGGGGGGGGGGGGTACCTACACAGTGTGGCATTGGCAACACCGATTGGATAGTGTCAAACTGCATGGGCACAATCCCAACTGGTCGAAACAATGTAGCAGGTCCAGCACTCAGGTGTTGGATAAAACCATACATTTTTTTATTTCAAATATCTTTAAAAAGAAGTCATAAATGGCACACAGCAGGACATCTCCCCACACCAGTCCCCACATGCATTTCGGACAGTACTCAGTCTTTATTCATAACATTACTCCAAACTGGTAACTCCCATCTGGACCTTCATTGCAAACCAGTAGCAATTCATTCATAACTTCTCGTAGGAATAATAGGCAAACCAAGGGGATAGATCTACTGTGTGGAAAACGTATGGGGCGTAACTATCGTGTGGGGCACTAATGCTACTGTGTGGGGGCACCGAGGGGGGCGTAACTAGTGTGGGGCACTAAGGGGGTTTTCTACTGTGAAGGGGGCATTAAGGCGGCACAAGTACTAATGTGTGGGACACAAGTATATCTACTGTCTACACTGGTATCAACTGTAACAAACCCACAGCTGTGTAAACAGAACTAATTACTCACAGGTTTACTGCTTCTGAATGTACAAGTGGGCTCTAAGGGTGCAACATTTTTGTGAAGGGCATAACTACTGTGTGGGGGCCCTAAGTTTTTTTTTTTTCTACTATGAAAGAGGCGTAAGTCGGCAGAAGCACTGTGTGGACGGATAGATCTACTGTGTGAGGCACTGGGGGGGGGGTAACTACTGTGTGAAGCACTAAGGGGGTTTTCTACTGTGAAGGGGACATTAAGGAGGCACAAGTTCATATGTGGGGGCACCTATGGGGCGTAACTACTGTGTGGGGGCACTAAAGGAGGGGGGTGTACTTACTATGTGGGGGCACTAAGGGAGAGGGATGCACTTACTGTGTGGGGGCACCAAGGGGGTTTACTACCGTGAAAGGGACATTAAGGCAGCACAAGCAGGGGTACCAATGAGGCGTAACTACTGTGCGGGTGTGCAATGGGCGTCTCCCCCCAGGGCCCTCTATATCGCGCGCCCCAGGTGTAGGAAATGCTGAGTGATATGTTGCAGCCTAAAAGGTCTCTTTATGTGTGTCACGGTGCTCCTACCTGGATACTGCTGGACCCCAGGCTTTGGCTCCGAAGCAATAAATGGGGGGGGTATTGAGGGATTTGAAGAAATAACTTGAGTCCAGACCTTGAGATGAAGTTCAATGGCAGCTTTACTTGAATAAACGTTTCTCCAAACAGTTTCAGGCTTTGTCTTTGTTCCAGCAGGCAAACTCAACTCTACTATATCTCTCACTCTGCTGTACTGACAATCTAACTGGATAACTTAATTTCTTCTTTACGCTGCACTTAACTTTTTAGTCGGACTTATCTTCAGCCAAGGAATAGATTAGAATCCTGGCAGCTCAAATATGGAGTCTCAACCAGCACAATCCAGAACTGCCCCATCTCCTTGGGACGGGCCTACTGGCTTACTTCTGACCAAAGGAAGGGGGGGGAATGGAATGGTGAGTTCCATTCTATCTAACTATAGCTTTGCCATGTTTGCCACAAACTGCTGGTGAACCAGGCAAATTACGTGAACAGTTACATAAAATTATTAGGAATGCACAGTTTTGTGAGACCTGGAAATAAATATGCAAGATGACATGCTATTAGACCATTAAAGACAGTAGCAGGGTGCCAGAGTGGTAACACCACTCTGGGGTGTTACATACCCCCTTACTTAAAACCAAGCCGCCCTCGGCTTGTGCTTAGGATGTGCTCTAAGGGTACCAAAGGAAAGTTAGGGTGCTGCATAAGACTATTTACTATTACGGACTGATATAACAACGGCTACCACTAGGTCTCTGCCCGTATAAGTAGGATGTCTAGGAACATACGAGTATTCACCTCTGAAATGTGCAAAGAATAGTCAACAACGTTACAGAGTAACAGACAAGAAATGACCATAAACAAAGAGAGCAGAACCTGCTAATCCACATAAGGTAGTAGGTGAATCCCACAGTGGGTAGTTTTCCTCACAGCACGAGGTCTCCCCTGGGAGGGGTTGAAGTCTTCCTCCTGGGTCCCATATTTGAGGGAGCAAAAGTCCTTCTTTAAGCTGTGTGACATCCTCATCGCTGTCACTGCTAGCTCTGGTGCTCTCTGCCGCTGCAACTCCAGCAGAAACTTCATCTGCGATCTCCTGGGGGCCTTCTGTGGCAGAACTAGAAGTGCAGGATCACCTTCCTCTGGAGGATCCTCTGTGAGCCTTGGCCTTTTCCTGGTAGGTGACAGATTCTCTGGTCAGCAAGAAAGGATAGACACTATGGCCATGATTTATCATACCTTCACTCCAGAATTCTGGCATCAAAAAGTCCCAAAATAGGGCATTTGCGACTTTTCACACTCATTTGTGCATAATTTTGCGACTTTTTTACATGTGTACACCACTCACTCCAGTTTTGTAAAAATGGGCGTGGTTAGCCATGTTAATAAGTTTCACTCCAGATTTATCATTGGGACTTTTTTAAAAAGTTGCAAAAAAGGCCCAATTTCACTCCAGTGAGGACCATGCTTATCTTATGCGACTTTTTAATAGATCATGCGACTTTTTTGTAAACATGTGCGACTTTTGTAAAGCCGCTTACTGAAGGATGAACTGCTGCCATCAAACCACATTTATCACAGTATTAAAGGACCATTAATAAATCTGACTGAGCCAAAAGTGACTTTGGACTTGGAGTAAGATGGAAGTGTAATGATAAATCTGGCCCTTGGTCTTTCATAGCAAGGAGCTCCGGATTTTTGGGTGGTTCCGGAGTGCATGGAGCAGTATCAGTGGACGCCTCCTTATCCTCGCACACCTTAGGGCAGTGCTCCTGTTTGGTGGGCTCAGGCTGTACAGAAGCAGTAGTAGTAGGCCCTGAGATTTCTGTAGTGGCAGTGATAATGGCCACAGGGCAGTCCTTCTCTGACCCCATTACGGCAGTAGTTAGAGGCATAATGCATATGGCTGCAGCTGCTGATGGATTGCTGAGTGTTATCCTCCCTGTCGGACATGGTTTTTGATACAATATACCAGACTAGAGGGGTCAGTGTAAGCTAAAATGCAATTTAAGTGCACGTTGCAATGGGCAACTGCAGCAGAATTGGTGCGTGGCTCCTTTAAGAATTGCTGCAACTGCTCAATTTTGGGGAGTATGATGCTCTGGCAGGCAGATAATGGCCCCAAAACAGTCGTTAGCAAGGTTATTTTCCCCAGCAGTACTCACTCAGACCTCTGGACATTGCTTCTCAGGATCCAGGGAAGCTGGGACTGTATTTTTTCTTTACCAAGATGGCCACCGCTTCCACTTCCTTTAAGGGGTACAGTTGGTTTCTCTGTCCTCCTGGGAAATTGTACTGAGCACTTTAGTTCCATCTGCTGCAAGAATGGTTCCTCTGTGAAGGCGGGCTGTTTGGTTCCCTCCCCTCTGCTGGGTGGATGTCTTCCTCGCAACACAGGATGCCCAAATCCAAGATGGCCGATTAACCCCTGTTTTGCCACATTGCTGCAACTGATGCAGATTCACTCTCACCAGCAGTAAGTAGATGCTATAAAGTCTCCTGGGGTTTTACAGATAGAGGGGGCCTTCCAGGTGCAAAAGTAGATCCTGTTTCGTGACGCCAAAATGGCAACAGGCGCCTCCCCTCCAGGGCCCTCTCTATCACGCAGCCCCGGTGTAGGAAATGCCGAGTGGTAAGTTGTGGCCTAAAATGTCTCTTTATGTGTGTCATGGTGCTCCTACCTTTATACCGCTGGACCCCAGGCTTTGGCTCCGAAGCAATAAATAGGGGTTTTTGAGAGATTTGAAGAAATAACTTGAGTCTAGACCTTAAGATGAAGTTCAATGGCAGCTTTACTTGAATAAATGTTTCTCCAAACAGTTTCAGGCTTTGTCTTGGTTCCAGCAGGCTTTAGCATAAACTGGCAGGCAAACTCAACTCTGCTATATCTTTCTCTCACTCTGCTGTACTGACAAGCTGACTGGATAACTTGGCTTCTTCTTTACGCTGCATTTAACTTTTTAGTCGGACTTATCTTCAGCCAAGGAATAGGTTAGAATCCTGGCAGCTCCAACATGGAGTCTAGACTATCACAAACCAGAACTGCCCCATCTCCTTCTGGTAGCAAGCAGGACTGTCTCCCTTCTCACTAAAGGGGGGCAGAACGGAATGGTAAGTTCCATTCTATCTAACTATAGCTCTGCCGTGTTTGCTGCCACCTGCTGGTGAACCAGGCAAATGACATGAACAGTTACAAAACATTATTAGGAATGCAGTTTTGAGAAACCTGGAAATAAATATGCAAGATGACATGATATTAGACCATTAAAAACAGTAACAGGGTGCCGGAGTGGTACACCACTCTGGGGTGTTACAGGGGTACTAAGAGGGAAGACACTGTCTAGACTGGTATCAACTGTAACAAACCCACAGCTGTGGTGGATAAACGGTGAAAGGTGAATCTCAGTGAACCCGCGCTATAAACTGGGGTGATGTCAGATCACTGAGAAGATGAGAACTCCATGCTTAGTTCAGTCAGGGACATTTGGCTGCACCCACCTGGCATGACAGAGCCGTCTTGAAGGTGTAATAGTGGATGGTGTGTAAGGTATGCAGCTCTATCAGATGTCGCAACAAAGAGCGCTCCTCCAGTATCCAGCTGAGTAAACTCCCCATGAACTCTCACATCAAGTTTAAGAAAGCTTAAAATAACATGGAGTTAAAAGGCCACTTCCTTATGCCTTGACCTCCAGGCTCCGATTGTCATGTAGGATCTCCAATTCCATTAATGACATCTGTTTCCCACGTACTCTCCGACCACATCCGCCCGGCAAATAAAGCTGCGATTGTCTGCTCAGACGGACCTAGAAGTACCAGCCGCACAAAGAAAGAACAACCGAGCCGCTGTATCTAAACTTATCGTGTGTGATACTGTCAGCGGAGCCACTGTATCTAATGTTAGTGTGTGATACTGTCTGCTGAGCCACTGTATCTAATGTTATTGTGTGTGATACTGTCTGCTGAGCGGTGTATCTAATCCTATCATGCGTGATACTGTCTGCTGAGAAGCTGTATCTAATGCTATCGTGTCTGATACTGTCTGCTGAGCTGTGTATCTAATCCCACCATGTGTGATACTGTCTGCTGAGCAGCTATACCTACACCTATCATGTGATATTGTCTGCAGAACTGCTGTATCTAATCCCTTCATGTCTGATGAGTTGATGCATCGAAGCCTCAAATCAAGTGAATGGCATCCGTGATGCGGGGAGCATGTGGCCGGTGCCCGCATACTGCGGACTCGCTGTTTGCGGGCGGCAATACGAGCCATGGCTGGGTGCATGAGGCCTTATTGGAAAACGGGAAAATTCTTTGTGGGGTTAAATTAAGAAACTCTTATTAAAAAAAATAAAAACCTTTAAAAAATATATATTTCCATCACCATTTTCTGACAGCCATAAATTTTTTAGATTTCCATCCACAGCGATGATCACTGTGATCTAATTATTTTTTGGGGGAAAGGTGACTAAAAATGGCAAATTGTGTTTTTCATAATTTTTTTTCCATAAGGGTACTTTTACACTTGCGGCAGTACAGATCCGGCAGGCTATTGAGCCTGCCAGATCCGTCCTGCCGCAAGTGGCCGTGCTGCCACTCCGTCCCCATTATAATGGGGCGGGGGGCGGAGCTACGGCGCAGCACGGCAGTGCACGGCCGGAGATCGCCGGACTAAAAGTCCTGCATGTCCGACATTTCAGTCCGGCGATTATAGTCAATGGGGAGGGAGCAGCAGCACGGCAGTGCACGGCCACTTGCGGCAGGACAGATCCGACAGGCTATAGCCTGCCGGATCCGTCCTGCCGCAAGTGTAAAAGTACCCTTACAGCGTTCACCGCACGGGAAGTTTTAATAGACATTTTCAGATGTGGTAACAGTGGCGTGCCCAGGGGTGGGGCTGCGGTCCGCCCAGGTGTCGGCTGTCAGGGGGGTGCCAGAGAAGCAATGACCGCTTCCATCAATACAGATGGAAGCGCTCATTGCTGGAGCGCTGCCGCCCACATACTGTGGCGGGGCACAGGAGCTCATAGTTCCTTGCCCCGCCGCCGATCACTGCCCATGATAGGCTTCAGGCCTAGTAGGCCTGAGGCCTTTGCGGTAGTGAAATCCCGGCACAGGTGTGCGTGATGACATCATCGCACGCGCTTGTGCCTGGACGCAGCAGCACAGTGAAGTGTGCAAGCAAGCTTCTTTTATGTGCCAAGTAACTTTGGCGGACACAGGAGGACATGTGGGGGGAAAATATTATGGTGGGATACTGTGTGGGGCAAATAATTCTGGGAAGGATTACTATGTGGGGGTCAAATTACTAAATGGGGGCAATATGGGGGAAACTACTGTGTGGGGCAATTACTGTGTGGGGGACAGTGTAAGGGAAACTACTGTTGGAGCAGTGTGGGGTACTCTACTGTATGGGGGGCAGTGTGGGGGACACTACTCTATGGGGGACACTGCTGTTTGGGGGAAACTACTGTGTGCTGCAAATTACTATATGGGGCAGTGTGGGGGAAATTGCCCTGTGGGGGGGTAAATTACTGTGGGGGGATTACTATGGGGGGCAGTGTAGGGGAAGTTACTATATAGGGGCAGCGTGGGGCGCGTTGCTATTGCGGAGGCACTGTAGTAGAACTGGCTTAGTTGCCCATAGCAGCCAATCAGATTCCACCTTTTATATTTGACAGTTCTTTTGGAAATCCAGTTCTACTTTACACCAGTTTGATAAATAACCCCAATTATGTCTACTGGGGGTCACTATTTTTCAGCAGTATAGTACCTGGGACATTGGGGAGCACCACGGGCACAGTATTGGGGGTGGCAGCAGGATGACATTGTGCGGACACCAGGATGGGAAGGTTGATGGAAAAACTGAGAAATCTAACGTGTCTGTGTTACAAACTCTGTAGAGACGTGATGTGGCTGAAAGAATTTGTCATGGCGGTCTAATGGAGAAGAGGAAAGAGAAGGTCCCTGGATGTAAGAGGTATGTGGTCAAGTATTGGGGGGGTGCTAGAGAAATGTCCCACCCCGGGTGCCAAACACCTTAGGCACACCACTGCATGGTAACAGAGCAGCAGGGAACTTACCATGGCAGGCCTTAAATTGACAACAAAAATACATAATAAACCGCACTATTTATGGGAGTTTTGGTGCATTTTTTAATGTTTTTGTTGCAGATTTTCTGCTTATGTTCACAAACCCATTGAAATCTATTTCCGCATGGAAAACATGAAAAGTGTACACGGGATTTTGCAAATCTCATTGACTTTTCTGGTTCTGTATTATGCTGCATTTTTTAATTCTCAAAAACCCATCTGGACAATACATCTGTAATCGGCAACGTGTGCAGATAGCCTAGGGCTGGGCTGCTGTTGCACCACTTAGAATTGCTGTTTAGCATTGCAGTCACTGAATTGAATGGGGTCAGACTGCAAATCACAAGTTGCAGCAACCCTTGAATCTCAAAAAATCCAGCAGAGTGTGATCCTATTCAGTGGCTGCAGTGCTAATCCTTTGTCATGCAACACTTTTAAGATCGCCAAGCCATATAAAAGAGTATGCCGATCGCCTCCTTCCTTCATCGCAGATCTCCCGTTATGAACAGGGGATGTGCTGTCGACAGTAATGGAACATGTAATTGGGCCCGTACACCATAGAGGGTCGCTTTCAAGTGTAGATATTCCACATCCCACCTCATAAATATATGGCCCCCGGACGCTGATAGTTAAACACACAACACCAAGATCTTTTTGAAAAACTATTGTGCAGGTTTATTTCTGAGAAAACTTACATTCGGCATCCAGAAAACCTATCAATAAATATAAAAAAATAAATTATTACAATACAAATGTACAGCATTAACACTGGAGCAAGAAGCGCATACAAAAAGGCACGAGAATAAGTTAGAAAATGAAAAAACGGTTATCAGGCACTTGTAGAGAGAGGCTGCCGGGGGGCAGGCCCCGTCTCACTGCACGCACATCGCCCCCGGACCTGGAAGATCAGTTCACATAAAGATGGCACTTGTGCTGTGCTCCGGGCAAGAGGGGGAACCAGGCTCAATAAAACTGCTGTGCAATTTCCTGAACAATATTAGGAAGGAGCAGACGTGATCAGGATCCGGGGAGGGCAGGAGGAAGGAGCTTTACCATTGGCCTCTGCAGTCTTTATGGGGAAAGGGTGGAGGTAAAGTTATAAGGCCTGATTAGGCTACTGAAAACCTGGGACATAGCACGCACTGCAAACTGGCAGCAAATCTCACATTTGTGCTCTTGAAATGTGGATCCCATCTCGTACCATGTCACGGCAACCACGGCTGCACATCGAAAAGTTCACTTCTCTTTTCAATTAAAAAATTGCAGGTGCAAAACCCAATACCAACAATGTCGTTCTATGTAGTAGGCCAGATGTTTGCGTCTCTGCAGGGACCACGGCGGGATCTCTCCACTAGCAGAGCTCTATGACTTATCCGAAAATGTAAATTCATAGAACGTGGGAAAGTGCTCTCATATTCAGCAGCACATTCTGCAGTGGAGCTGCGTACAATCGGCAGGGTTGACCATAACAGGAGAAGTCACAATAAAGACGTCTGCATGTGGCAGCTCAATGAGGGGTCCTCGAGATACTATGTACATCACCTCCCTCACCCTGGAGAACTCCCAACTGGCAAACCAGCACCACAGAACAAAAGCAAGAACCAAAAAAAAAAAAAAAAAAGCCAGAGCGGCCCTCTGAGCAGCACATGTTGGTCCTGGTCTTTCACCATGTCGGGGTCCCTGCAGTTTGAGGAAAGTTTGGTCACCAGTAACGAGGGTGAAGCTCCAAAGTGGTTGTAGGCTTCACCAGTTCTTCGGCACATCCCAGCTGCTGGCACTTAGATGGGGATGCCCATTTGGCTGGCCTGTTCCTTCAACCCCAGGATACTGAAGGCTACGCGTTTCTGGTGACCTGGGAGGCGGATTCCCAGCTGTTTGACATCACTGTAGAGAAACCAACAGAAAGGGTTAAATGATTTGTATATTATATATACTTCTCCAATACAATATCCTAGACCTCCCTGTATATCTGAGACTGAGCCTGGAGGCTTGTGATCTGAAAAAAGGCCAGTGTCCAGACGCCTGAAAATGAAAATCTGTATAATTCTAAATTTTGGGTTACATTTTTTCTCCATTTCAAGAGCACTGCTTGCTGTCAGTAACATTACTGTTTACATACAGAAGCTGAAAACTAATCTTAACCGAATATTTCTCTGAGGGTATGTTACAGTGTATCATAGCCCACAGACGTAGCAGATCAGTTCATTCTTATACTTTGGGTGGCCGGACACTCACTCTTGGTGCATCAGGATGATTTTGTCCATGGTGTTGAACTGTGAGGACATAAAACACTCGGTGTATTGCTGCATCTTGATGGATTCTAACCACTCAGCGATGCTTCTAAAGGGCATCCCCTCTGATCCGCTGGTGCTGGGTAGACGGATGGAGATCCTGTGGGGGAAAAGAGTACAGTCTGGGGTTACACTCACTGCCAGCATAGGACTCGTGCACAGGCCCTATTGAGCTCAGGAGTAGTAGTACCCACCTTGGGTCAAAGTCAGCCAATGTTTTCAGAGAGTCGGGGGCTCGGATCAGCTTGTCCAGAATGCTGACGATATCTGGGAACTTGGGCCGCCGGTTGCGTTCTTGTTGCCAGCACTGCATCATTAGCTGGTAAATGGCGGATGGACAGTCCATAGGGGCAGGAAGACGGAATCCTTCGTTAATAGCCTTCATGACCTGCGGGAGATGGGATGGTAACACATCAGCCAACAAGCCTACACTAAATCCACAGTCTAAGATCAGTTCTGAGGACTGCACCTACCTCCTGGTTGGACATCTCCCAGTAGGGTCGTTCACCATAAGACATCACTTCCCACATGACGATGCCGTAGCTCCACACATCACTGGCGGATGTGAACTTCCTGTAGGAGATGGCTTCAGGAGCCGTCCAGCGGATTGGGATCTTGCCACCCTAATGGGAGAAGATCAGGGTAAATCTCAGGAAACCTTTCCACTTGCTACTTCCCCATGATCACAAAATAGATTGTCCTCTAAAAAGTCTCCACCCAAGAAAAACAAACTGATCCTAAAACAAGCTGCATCCTAATCCCGGGAGTGCCCAATGTATAGAAACATTTACTTAAAGGATCAGAAGCACAAACTACATCTACTCTTAGGACTAATGAAGGGTTACGACATTCAGGCTTTGCTCTCAAATAAGACAAATCCTCTGAATTTCCCTTCCAGGCGCTCCAAGCCCTCGATCCTGACGCTCTTAGCGCCTTGCTGGCTTCATATGAACCCTTCTCTTTATACTGCATACTCACACTGGTTGTGTATGTGGCCTCTGGATCATCTTCCAAGACTCTTGACAGTCCGAAGTCCGAGACCTTGCAGACCAGCTGGCTGTTTACTAGGATGTTCCGAGCCGCCAGATCCCGGTGAACATAGTTCATTTCAGAGAGATATTTCATCCCGGCAGCGATTCCTCGTAGCATGCCCACCAGCTGGATGGCACTGAACTCTCCGTCATTATCCTGCAAATGAGAAAGTAAGAAATGAGTCAAACACAATTACAGACGTCTTCACATAGCGGGTAGATGTGGGTCTAATAAATGGGCTCTTTGTTCCATCCGTCTTTGGTCGTAGGTATTAGTCTATACCAGAGCCTCCTGACAATGACGTCACACTCTATAGGATCTATATACATTATAATATCTTATGGGCCTTCTATGTCATCCACACTGAAAAACTGCTGTACATTGCCGAGATCCTCTGTAAAGAACTTTGGCTCCAACCATCACTACACCACTGTATGGAAAGCAATCTCTCTCACTGCATTACCTTCAGAAACTTGTCCAGTGCTCCATTTTCCATGTGCTCGGTGATGATCATCATCGGTTTATCTGTACGGAAAAAATGTCTTTTTTGAATCTGGTTCACCACAAGCAAATAGAATGAATTCCAAAGAGGAACTAGAACCAATGTGTGAATGTGAAATCATCTTACATCTGGACACGACTCCTTCCAGGCGGATGATGTTGTGGTGACAGAACTGCCCCATGATGCTGGCTTCGCTCAGGAAATCTATGCGCTGCTTCTCTGTATATCCCGCTTTTAGAGTTTTAATGGCCACGGGAATCTCATTCTTTGCAGGCATCTTGAGAATCCCTTTATAAACCTCTCCAAACTCCCCTGCAAAAACAGGTTTATGCAAATTAATCCCAGCTCAACCTTAAAGGGGTGGTCTAGGATAGTACTATCAATGGTCCATCCTCAGGATAGGTCTTGATTACCTGATCAGCAGGGATCAGACATCCTGCATCTCCGCCGATCAGCTGTTTTGGGGCAGCTCTGTCTATTGTGTAGTGGATGCAGCTGGTTTCTGCAAAACTGCTCCTATTCACTTTAATGTAACCAGCTCTATCCGCTACATACTAGAGCTACTGCAGAACAGCTGATCGTCGGAGGTGCAGGGGGTGTCAGACCACCACTGATCAGATATTGATGGCCTATCCCGAGGATATACCATCAACAGTAAAAACCTGGACAGCCCCTTTATTGGTGTCTATGACTATATGAGGCTGCAGCTTCATTTCTGAACACCATATACAGATTCAATGTTTACTGATGTTGTACATTATATCTTATGCTCCAGTCACATCCAGAGCTGCATTCAATTCTGCTGGCTGCCACTTGAGATCATTCAACACCCCTAATATACCACTGCATTCTGCTGAATTGTAAATATGCTGCAATGTGCCACCGCTGAGCATGCCCTGTACATTTTTCATAAGATAATACAGCATTATAAGCCCAGTCAGCACCACTGGACCCATCCTTAAGAAGACTCTTACCTGCACCAATCACTTTTTGCCGGGTGACAGCATTGGGAGGGATCTCGGTGGTAAACTTTAGCACAGCCTTGTTAGGGTCTTCATACGTGTGGGGGTCTACGTAGGTCTTGAGAGGTTTCAGTTGTTCTGCAGGGAAATATGGGAAAAGTAGGACATGAGAAAAAGAAGGCAAAAAAAAAATATAAACTAGATTTAAAAAAAAACTAAAAAAACATGCCACTCACCGGATTTGGAGAAATAGACGTCTTCAGCGGACTGGCGACTGCGACCGTTTCTTCTGCTGCAATATGAAAATAATTAGAGGTCCATACAAGGAAGAGATGGCAAGGAAAGCAGTGGAGGCAGAGAGGAGAGTGCACACTGCTTACCTGCGATGGAGAAAGATCACAAATAATATAACAATCACAATGATGACGACGCCGGACGCTGCCCCTGCGATAATGGCCGTCTGATTTGTACCTTCGGGCTCTGCAAGAAAAAGGACAAGGAACTTGAGATATGTGATCCTCGCCTTAAAGTGAATGGGGAATCGTGCTCTGCATTCATAAGACTGCCTAGACTGGATACAATTGTAACAGAGCCTCAGCAGTGAGAAGTATTAGGTTAAGTGGATTTAGAGCCAAATAAACCAAGTCAATACTGACCTTCAGCGAGGGTATCAAACTCATATTCCATGCTGTACATCCCTGCCGCTTCTGGAGTTTGGGCCTGGATGCGGACAATGTAAGTTGTGCTCGGGGAAAGTTTTGCGAGTGTTACAGAGTTCCCCTCACATCTGTGGACGGTGTAACTTTTCTCATCATTCTGTAAAAGAACGAAAAACAATGGAGGTTAATCAGAAAGTTCAGCCCAGATAGGCCAAGTGGGTTTCTATCATCACCAGGATGTAAAAGGACGCGTTACCTTTTTATTATAGGCCACTTCATAACGCAAGATCCGATTCTGCTGACGAGGAGAAACAGACCAGGACAGGCTGAGAGAGTTCTTGCTGCGATTGTCCAAGTTCACAGAAGTCACTTTTGGGGGCTCTATAGACAACAGTAAGTTAGATTGCCCTCATACTGCTTTATCATCACACTGATTTACAGTAGAAGCGAGCAGCTCCTCACCAGTCTGGTTGACGCTGACGCGCAGGGTTGTGTAGCTGCGGCCAGATCTGGGGCTGGACACTCCGTTCCGGGCCTCTACGGTGAAAGTGTAGTTCAGGTGAGGCTCCAGGTCAGCTATGGTCAGTGACGTCCCTCTCAGGTGTTGAGGATCTTCGGAGTACCGTAAACTGGCATCACACGGCTGGCATTCTCCTTGGTCGGGCAAGCACTGCTCGCAAGTGACTACGTAGATGACATCTTCACGGCCTCCATTGTTACTGGGAGGCAACCAGTGCAGCATTACCTTGGACCCAGAGCCGACAACCGTGAGGTCCCGAGGAGCTGATGGGGAACCTAGAACAAATCAAAACAATAAGGGTATATACCTAAAAAAGAGCTAACACGTCTTGATACTACAGCAAGATCCTCCATTTACTTACTTGTGCATGGAGAAGAGATGGCATCCATTGTAGCTCGAAAGTAGCCATCTTGACAGATACAGGAAGTGGCACCTTCAGAAGATGGTTCGGTGTGGTCGGGGCAGAGTTGGCAGGGGCTGTTGGAGGCGTCCGCTTTGAAGTAACCTGCTTTACATACTGTAGAGAAAGAAAATTCAGACTGGTAAGTATCTGGATGTATAGAATAAACCTAGAGATACAGCGGAGTCATTGTCTACATACTTTACTGACCCTGAAGTTTTATTGTACCGTTTCACATACCAGTATTGGACACATTAGTCATAACTGGTAAACTGGGTATCTTTAGACCTAGTGTCTTTTTTGTGTGCATTACTCCAGAGCTGCACTCACTATGCTGCTAGTCAAGTTACTGTGTGCATATATTACATTCCTTGAGTGCAACGCTAGAGCATAATACAGGATAAGTAATGTAATTTTTGTACACAGTGACTCCACCAGCAGAATAGCGAGTGCAGCTCTGGAGTATAATACAGAATAAGTAATGTAGAGTATTTATACAGAAAACTGGAAAACCTTTCCATCCAGTATACGGCAGCAATGTTTATAGACTATACATAAGCTATACTATGCCAGGTGAGGGTGGAGGCACCGGACCTGTACGTTATACTGCTATAATAAAAATTGTCGATTTTGCAGCCTCATCGATAGTGTGCTCTTATGGTACACCGCGCCTCCCTACAACTCCATAAGCACAGCAGCTCAGCGGGTCAGTAGATCAAGGCTTTTGTCTGTCATCCCACAAGAGGTGCAGCTCCGAAACCAGTCATCCCGTCCAACCAGTTCCTCGACCCGAGACCTTCTCACGGGCTGCGGCAAGAGACCGGGCGCACACAGCTTTCCTTCATACAGTTTTGGTGAATGCCAATCAGGCAGCGGAGAGTGGCTCAGGGGGTCGTAAAACATAGATGTGAAGGCGGCTTGGTATTCCAGGAGTTGGCCTGGGTTTTATGACAGGAGTATAATGCACGGCTCAGACCGGTTAACGCAATTCATATATTTTTACAATGCTTTTATAGGAACCTGACGACTGGGGAAAAAAAAAAAAAAAGCTAAAATACGTTGCATCGCAAATAAGAAACAGATGCGAAGCTGCGGCCAGCAGAGTTTATGCACCCAGGACACATTTTTTATGTATATCCCTCCTGACAATCCATGGTTGTCAGCACCCCCCCCCCTCCCCAGCCCCTATAACCCCCCTTTCTGCATAGAAATAAATCAATCACCAGTTAGAATACCTGCACGTCCTCTCAACCTGGAGCTGGGCGGGGGCAGATCAGAGGGAGAAGACAGGATTACAACCCCCACCCCTACTCCATTCCCTTTGAACACCCGGGGAGGAGTGGAGCTGCAAGTGGTTAAGTCCTTAAAATAAATGCAGGTTTCCTGCCTGAAGCGAAAAACTCAATCACAGAGGAAACCGGCCCGACAGAACAGCGAGATCCGACATGACACCAACCTGACATTGAGTGCTCTAGAAAAATTCCTCTCGTTCATGTCCCTGACAGACAGGATCCTGGGAAAGCTGGGTGACAACCACCCCATGCCAGGGTTGCAATGATGGCAACATATGCCCGACTGCACTCCAGCAGAAGTGGGATCTGCACCAATCAGAACAAATAGGGAGAGTTATAAAATGCAATGCAAAGTGGCGCAGTTGCCCCTGGGCAACCGGACTCAAGCTCGCCCTTTGGAAAATAAAATTCAATTGGTTGCTCTGGTAAAAATTAAGCCAGAAGTATGGTCATAGAAGTCCATGGTGGGGTGGATACTAGCCGAATAGCTCTCCCCCCACCATCCCCCGTCACTCAGCTTTCCCAGCACAGATTGATAGAGGTCAATGGAAACTCTTGACCCGTCATGTCGGCTGCAATAACAAAGAACAATCTACACACCAGAGCGAGCGGGAGTCATTGTGAGCGGCTGAATGGACTGTAGGACAATGGAGTGGATAAATGAGGAGAAGGGGGGGCCGGGAGCATCTGCCAGCTATGGGCCTCCCCACCCACCCCAGGATTCGAGTGAGGCCCGACGCAGCCTCAAAAGGAGGCATTCTGATACCAAGACGGCCGCGTCCGTGGGAAATGGCTGGAGAGAGACGGATGCATTGTCCTAGTGAAATCATCAAAGGATGGAGGGTCTCGCTTCGCTTGCAAAGGGGGTGGGAAACCTGCATTAAAAACAAATATGAGCCACACACTGAGCGCCCAACAACGGGCACCAGCCCTGGCAACTGTCCCAAGACATCAAGCACGGGCTCTGGACAAACACAGTGCCAGGCCTGAGGGCCGGAGAACCATTATATTAGATGACACTGCAGCGGTCTCACACCGGTGACCTGAGCGTTCACGATTATAAGGGATAAGGTTGGAACGGTCTAAAATGCTCCCAATACAGAGACTTCTAAGTGAAATGGTTGGGGGAAGGGCACTAACTGGGGTCTCTGGCTATTTATATGGAGGGCTTTAAATTCCAGACCACATGGACAGACAATGGCTGCTATTCCTACGGAGACGCTGGCCAGACACCTAACAAAAGGGAAGGGGTCGTCTGACCATCACCTGACCTCACCGGGACCTGGACCCCAACCATTGCAGCCAATGACATTTTCTGCACAGAATTAGAGTGTCAGCTCTGCGAGCAATCTGTATTTCGCCAATTTCCCTCGTGTCTTGGATAATCCTCCTCTGACAGGTACATTCTGTGACCTCGGTGGAGTAAAGACCTCTCCCCGCCCTAGGGGCAAGACAAGTTTGGTGCAGCTGGTGGGAGGCGTACAATCATCTAGTGCCCCCGGGGGGCCCCGACTCCCCTACCCTCCCTTCCATTTTCTCATATTGACCTCTGACTCCAATTTGTTCTATAGAAGACAACCAGCAAGAGTGTTTAATCCTATCCTTGTCTCCAAACCATCCGTTGGCACTGGGGCTGGTCCACTGCCCCCGCTGCCGCGATGTAAACCGCAATTTTCTGTAGGTAAAAGACCCATTGTTCTACGTGCAGCTGGGAAATTATCACATTAAGGGGGTGATGCCACTTATGACCCAAAGCAGATAAACTGGCACGGGCAGGAAATATGCACGATGCGGGGGGAGACGAGATTATTTGGCTCCTGGTAATAGACGCAGAGCGGCCATCAAGGTCAAGACTATGAAAACCCCTTCCAGCAGCTGCCCCATCCCACGCTCACAGCTGGGGGAGATAAGTCTACGGCCTCTTCCCAGAACAGGCAGGATCTTGATCGGAATCCAAGACATCACTTCAGGACAAGTCTTTAGTTGTTAGAACAGAAAGTGAGCTTGAGATAAGTTTTTCCAAACTTTCATCTATTAGTACAAGACGCCTCCGCAGCCCCCCCCTTCCCATATCCTACAAGCAAGAAAGCTGGCAGCACACGCAAGATAACTACCGCTATACTCACATCACCCTAGACATCCAGATGCTGGGGGGGGGGGGTCTGGCGCCTGTCATACAGAAAGCAGGTTCTGGGACAGGTTTGCTTTATATCTTATGAAATTTACGGAAACGTTTGTCAGTTGCAGTACTGCGTGTGACCACATGTCAGAAGGTCAACATTTCCCATAGAACTCCATACAACAGCACCCCCCTCTACAATCGATTTTGGAAAAAAAAAACGGGAGCTCTCACGTACATGACCGTTTGGTCTGCATCTTATTTTTTTGGGGGATACGGACTCATTCATTTCAATGGGGCCGCTAAAGATGCAGGCGGTACTTCACGTGCTGTCCGTTTTGTGGACAAGAATAGGACATTTCTATTAAAGTGAAAAAGAAAAATGGCTGCATGCACACGGCCGGGATCCGTGGACCGCAAAACACTTATGCCCGTGTTCATAGACCGCGTGAAAAAAGCCCAATGCTTCCAACATGGTGCAAGATAAATCTGCAAAACTGTCGACCGAGGAGCGGTCAAAAGTCAATTTCCTTCTTTAATAAAGCTCCACGTGCATGCAGATTTACTCTGCAGGAACCTAAAATTAACTCCTTCCAAAACCAAAGCCGCTTATTCTCCATCTCTGCAAAATGGGTGATGGGGGTTCTGTAGCCACCCAACCGCTGGCGGAGGATCATTCAGGAGGCCGCCCTTTGCTCAGATTGTGAAACCGTCTCTAATCTTTGATTGTCGCTCCTGATCCGGTACAAATTCCAGTGAATCCACGTCGGATATCCCGCACCATACACGGCTTCCTGTTTGGTGGCTGTTTGGGGGTTCCCTTCCTAACATGGATGAGAGCTGCTGCTGCGAACCGACCGACCTCAGGATGTAAAGAGGAAGCCGCGTTTCCTGCCGCGGTTCTCTCCCCGATGCGAACCATACCGCAGTTACGGCTGGAGGAAATGAAGCACTGGGCTCACACTCTCAGCCATTTTGGACATTCACTGTGACATTGTAGCACTGGGGACCCAGGACTGCATCCAACCTGGGGCCACATTTGTATCTTCCTCCATTAGAAACCATGACGCACTGCTGCATGATGGGACACTATCGCAGTTGCAGGAATAGTGTAGCACCATTATTTTGGGCAATGGGACAGAACGCAACGGACCCTATAATAAGTCAATGGCGTCATGTGTCGGTTTCGGGACTGCGCTGTAAAGGAAACCACAACGCACATGTGAACAGCGGCGTAACTCCCCCAGCTGTGTGCTGATGATGTGCATTAACATATATCCTGGCGAGCGTCCAGGCTCCTCACTCCAAACACGTCCGGAAATCTTCGGAAGTGAAACCCAACACGGCTGAGGTGAGGACGCGGCCTCCAAATATCATTTCCTGAAGGTCTGACACCTGCCGGCACTTCATGACGGTAGAGGACACGGCTGCGAGGTGCGAGTCATTGCTCCCTGCCCTGAGTCTGGCGACAGCACCACCCTGTTCCCACGGTTCTTGAGGCCGGGATGGATCACCTGTCGGCACTGAATCATGCGGTGACACGTCGAGGACGAGCGCTTCCTGGCCGAGTCCCCACCAAATGGCTAAGAAAAAGGCACAGCAACATCAACAGCTACTGTGCTACAGAGTTAATCAAACTAGGGGGGGGGGGGGGTCAGCAACATCTGGACAGTCTGTGTGGGTGCCATTTTTACCATAATAGTGAGAAGAGGGGGGGGGGCTTTCCTGCAGTGGTGCTACGTCTCTGGATACACAGCGGCTACTCAGAAACAAAGGCCCAAAATATAATCATAGAAAAAAAAAAAAAATCTGAATTCCCATCTGTGTGCTCTGGGGTGAGAGAACACGATGGGAATTTGGACTGACCACAGAAAAACAAATACGAATATAGCTCCGGAGCCGCGTTCCCAGACCCGGGGGTCATCCCCCTGCAGATTATGGCAACACGTACTGACTCAGCAGCGAGAGGGGGAGGATACGAGCATGGACCCCAAGGGGACTTATAAAAAAGCGCTTTTATTTAGGCTCAGGGAATACAGATATCTACAGGGATCCGAGTTGCCATTGGTTGCACGACTCAAAAATGTGCACGATCTGCCTGTGACTTGCTGCTGCATCAAAGCCGGGCGGCTATTTTAGTTGGGAGTCATGTGCAATTTAGAATCTAGAACGCAAAAGGACACCGAACGACCTGCCACGTGCCAATGCAACCTTGGGATCTTCATGTTGTGTGACCACGTAGCCCGGCATCACATACTTTACCGATACAGTACGTGCCAAAATTTGCTTCCCCTCCTCCAGACTTTAATGTCTCAGCCCGGCAGAAATTGACTCCTCTCCATTTCTGGCTCCTCAGTCCTGACATAACTGAACATAAATCCCGCAATCTTGGGGTGTAGTGACACCTGCGGCTCCCGTCTGCTCCTCCTGCGCTGGATTCAGACAGACAACATGGTTCTAATCAAAGGCTCATTAAAATCACACAGACCTTGAGGAAATTGCTGAACCTACAGACTGCATTAGAAAAGAGAAAGTGGGTGCTAGTAACCAGGCGTTGTGTGCCCCGCTGCTAATTCGTTGAGCCTCCAGATAAGTGAGCTATATGGATATATACAGCCGGGTTCGCACAGGATGTCTGATCCCCACCTCCGCCATACTGTATTTGTTCAGGTGAATGGAGGTTGTGTAGTTAAGAGGCTGCTGATCCTAGAACACATAACGCAGCCAGTAGGGAAGACGATCTGTAATCCACTCATAGAAACTCTAAATCCTGTGCGATCAATCACAAACAGCGGGGCGATCATCCGCTCCTTGCACACCACCCTCCCCAGCTCTGCGCAGCAGCGCCCGTATCCCGCTCAACCGGCCATAATCACCAAGAAACCATTCTGACATTTTATAAATACATCGCAAAAAAAGTTGCCCCAAAAAGCGGCGGTGACAAAGGCGAAAACGCTGTTTCCAACACAAAACGTGGAGTAGCAGATAAAATGGAAGGAAGGATCAGAGAGAAGAAGGGACGAGGGAGCAAAGACGTCTCCCCTGGAAATGATCTTGGCTTACAGACACCGTTGCCGCATTCCTCAGACTTGTTGTAAGACGGGAGCCGGCTCCATGTGTTTCAGGGAACAGTGACTGCCATTGTTTCCCTGCAGAAGCAGCGTGAACCTGACACAGGAGCCTGGAGCTCAGCGATGAGCAGGATCCTGGTGACAGACAAGCACAACGAGGATGTAGGATCCGGCAGCCATCTTGTAGCTGATTAAAACCTCATGGTCTACACCCCCACGTTAATGGCTGAGAGTGCACATGTATATCCAGACGAGAATAAAAGCTGCCTCTTCTATGAATACTTAACATCCGTATTATACTCCAGAGCTGCACTCACTATTCAGCCGGTGGAGTCACTGTGTACATACATTACTTATCCTGAATTACATCCTGTATTATACTCCAGAGCTGCACTCACTATTCTGCTGGTGGAGTCACTGTGTACATACATTACTTATCCAGTACTGATCCTGAGTTACATCCTGTATTATACCCCAGAGCTGCACTCACTATTCTGCTGGTGCAGTCACTGTGTACATACATTACTTATACTGTACTGATCCTGAGTTACATCCTGTATTATACCCCAGAGCTGCGCTCACTATTCTGACCGTACAGAGCCTGGAGTAATAATGATGCTTTCCAGAATGCAAATCACCAGAACAAGCAGGGAATAAGATTGTGAAGCTGTGAAGTGAATGTGAAGCTGCAGAGTGAGTGCAGCTCTGGAGTATAGATATATATTCACCCAGTGACTGCACTGTTTACGCAGATTTGGTCAGCATAGACTTCCCCGCAGTAGAGCGACTATTCTACCAGTCAGGCCCAGGTACTGCTGCAGTTTAGTGAATCGATGATTACGAGGTCATGGAGATAAGATTAAAACATTGCTTTCATATTTTACCTTGACATGTGTTCCCCACTTTCTCGTATCCAGCCTCACAGACGCACTGTCCGATGAGCACCAGCCATTCTCCATCTGTATTGCAATGCATGCTAGGATCGTCTTCACCAACCGGCACAGAGTTTTCCACACACTTTCCTGTAACCTTTGCCAGGGACTGAGAGTCGGCGCCTGCGACAGTTTCCGGGAACAGCGCCATTCCTTGTACAACCCCTGGACACTTTTTGTAGTAGATACGGACGGAGAGCAGCGCCACGCAGGCGCCGATGTCCTGGAAGGCCAGGTAGAACCCTTTCTTGGTCAGCTTTCCCACCGACCGCACTTCGACATTTAGCTTGAGGTTGCGATAATTGATGTCTTCCTGCAGCGTGATTTCGTCGGGCGCAATTGTATCGATCTTACGGAAGAGTCTCTTCTGAAAATTGATGCCGACGTCCACGTCCGACTCCATATAGTACAAGTTGAAAGTCTCTTTGCAGGACCCCGAAACGCCAGAGAAGCTGTTGCAGTCGCGGACGGTGAAGTGCAGCTCGATGAAGATGCGCTGCGCTTCGCTGCGGTAGATCCAGCTGGTGCGTAGCCAGTTATCCTGCTCGCCTTCTTGCACGTTGCAGACAGTATACATGAAGATGGCGCTCCCGTTCCTCCAGTCTGGTAGGAGATCCCACTGTAAGAGAGAGACGAGGAGAACATGAGACGCTTGCAACGCCACGCCAATGCCACAATACATGGCCTCGGGGCCCAAACATCAGCAGCCGCCATAAAACTAATGTTCCCAGCCGCCCGGAACATTTCATTCCTTGTCCCAGCAGCTTCGGCGGTGGCAATTCACGGGCAGAGCTTTTCCCACGTCCGCTGCCCCCAATTACCGTAAAGGCTTCAGGCCAAACGCGAATAATTACAGTCACGATAATGATTAAGACGCCACTCACATTATCTTCAAGGATCTGTACCACGTGAGAGAGCGACCACTTGACCCTCAAGGTCATTGCTGGCGTTAAGTGGCTACTGATTAGGAAGAGTCCCCGGGATTAGGGCTGTCATCACGTTAATTAACCCCTTCATTTCCTTTCCCCTAGAGAAAATGAGCAGCTGGTCTGCTAACTTCAAGGCAGACAGCACACATGTCGGGAAGATTCTGGGTAATAATTGCCCTAAAACCCACTTGCTAGTAGTAGAAATTACAACCAATATAATTCCTTGTCTGGATGACCTGGCAGCTGACAATTTAAAGGGGTTGTCCAGGCTTAAAAAAAAAAACGTGGCGGCTTTGTTCTGGGAGAAAAAAAAAAAAAAAAAGCACCACCCTGTCCATGGGTTGTGTTTGGTATTGCAGCTTGACTCCACTGGAATCAATGGAGCAGAACTGCAATATTGTATACAACCTGTGGACAGACGTGGCACTGTTTTTCTAATCCTAGACAGCCTCTTTAAAGGTGGTGTTCCCCTTTAAGAGGCCAAAAAAAAGGCACATGATTTTATATTAAAGGGGACCTAGACCCATGGTCGAGCAGCAGCACTTCTCCAGTGCCGGGCTTCATCTGCTCTGCTCGACTTTTCCAGCGTGCGGAGTACAGATCGCATATGCTACTCTGGATCCGCACTCCGCATGCTGGAAAAGCCCAGCAGAGCCGGTGAAACCCCAGGGTCCAGAGCGCACAGAGACAATGATTTCATCAAAGGTTTAGGGCCCACTTAATGAGACTTTCTGACCCCCATAGGCAGTGTGGCTGCCTTTTAAAACCTGTACCCTTCTCGATTTAAAGGTGTGATGGGATTAAGCGGCTAATGATTAAACTCAGCACACACATTTCACGCCGCCATCGGAAAAAAAAAAAGAAGAAATTTCCAGGTGAATGGTCGGGGCGGCTGGAAAGATAAACACGTCCCTTGTAAGTACAGGAGGGTGAAGGACGAAAGGAGGATCCGCATCCCTGGACGGCGCCAGCGGCTGAAAACAGAAATATAAACCGGTCGTAATCCTCTAAGACGGTTTACTTACCCCTTTCCCAAATGGGTTGGTGAGCCAGCCGCTCTCTCCCTTCATCTTCTCAAAATCCAACAGCATGACTGAAAGAAAGGAGGAGAAGCAGACGGTCAGTACAGGCAGCGAGAAACATTAGGATACATAAATGGGCAATTCAGGCTCCCAAATGGCTTGCGTCACTACAAAGACCAGCATGCCTGTAGGCACGAGATGGTATACGTAGAGGGTTTAATAGAAACCAGCTGCGCGTTATGTAACGTGGCCCACATTCCTCCACCATTTAATAACTCCTAATCACATGTCCAGACCAGCGCATGCACAGAGCCAAACACCACCTCCGTGGGCACACAACCGTGTCCAGAAAGGGGATATCGGGGCAGGTTGTGGAGCTCAACATCTGGCAGGGAGCATTAGAAAAGCTGACTCACTGGAAGAATCACCAAGATCAGGTTCTCCGACGGTAGCTCTGGCCAAAAATATACTAACCCCCTCCCGACTGTGCAGACGCCGTGAAACTAAAAACTACCGACACGTCCCCATCTGGACAGACAGCATCCGGGGAAAGGGAGGGGGTGGTGAGCATCTGATTAGTTATCCTACAGAGGCCCCCGAGGTGCAATGTACATAAATGATATCTGCCCCTTTAATGGATGGAGGCATGGTCCAGGTAAGACGTAGTGCTGCCCCCCCATATTACAGGTAACCACACTCATCTCCGGGGAGGCACTTCTAGGTTTCCGGTGTGAGCTAGGAATGTCAGGTGTGTTCCCGGTCCTGGTGCCAGCTCCCCCTCCCTCGATAAACACTGACAGTGCAAACAGCGCAGCGTGCTGGAATAGAGGACATAAGGTGGAGGACCAAGGGCTGACACCCCGCAACTATAGCCCAAAAAATAATTAGCCAGCATGGACGGTCGATGCCATCCTATAGCACAACCCCACCCCGCTCCAGACACCATAGTTATGATGAATCCTGAAAGAAATCCTAAAGATTCCAGCATGCGGTTCACGTAGGCGACGGACAGAGAAATTCACAAGATATTTGCATCTCTACTCTCCCCTGGATGATGTTGCACCAGGCAGAAACCTGGCGCGTGGGAAGGAAGAGGAAGCATGAGGCGTGTGCGTGAAAGCGGAGAATGGAGGCACAGGATAAGAGAGTCACGCTTCCTGCGCTGGAATTTCCACCGATTTAAATGAAGCTGCTGATTATTAAAGTGTGGACCCCCTTGCATCCCATACACACTAGCGCAACATTGCTCCGGGGTGAAGAACCACCAGTAATTGTTGGCCATGTGGTAAATGGACCAACGTCACCTGTTACTATGTCTTTAAAGGGAGTAAGGGCTCATGCACACGAACGTGTGCAGGCCGTGGCCCTATTGAGGCCCGCATACAGCGGGTCTGCGATACACGGGCACCGGCCGCGTGCATCCCGCATGACGGACCCATTCATTTGAATGGGTCCGCGATCCGGGAGTTGCCATGCGGAAGGATGGAGCGGAACCCCTACAAAGGGGCTTCCGTGGTGTTTCTGGCCGTGCCTCCGCACCGCAAAAGAGTAATGCATGCACTTCTTTTTTGCGGAACGGACGGATCAAGGACCCATTCAACTTGAACGGGTTCAGATCCGTCTGCATCAGCTGCACGGATGTTGCCCGTGCATTGGGGACGTTCGGGTGCATGAGCCCTAAGGAGGATTATTTTTTTGTAACCTGGAATTCCCCTTTAAGGCCTGAGATAATGGATATTGTTAAGGAAGGCAATACCGCCAAGTGCATGCATCCTTGTACCGCCTGACATGGGGGTTGGACCTGGTAGGCCTTGTCACCTACAGTGACCCCCCCCACCACATCCTTATACTGATCCCATAAAAAACAAATCTATCCCCAGAGGAAACGTTACTCTTACATGCGGTGACTTTATCCCACAATCTTCTTGTATGTAACACAATGGAACGCTTACACAACACTTACACCCCTGTCACAAGCAGGAAGAACAGGAGCGTCGCACGCCCACTACAAGCCCGGCCATGTCTCATCCAGGAACATATTTCTCTGATCAGATAATCCCAGAACGTCTTCTGATCCATGACCATGTATGTTCCACGCGACCTCCTATGGAGCCGCACAGGGGTAGGTGGTCTCCCCTGCCAAATCGCTGGGTTTATGATAATTACCTGGATGAGAAGGGTTTGGTTCCATCAGCCCTTTCACCTGATCTGACACTTTTACACAGCGGGGACATCGCGGCCTTGGTATTTGGGGTTCCTGCATTATCCGGTCAGGGGCCCAGGCTCACGTATGTCCCTGCATACTGAGGTCAATGGTTCCATGATCCATCCACCTTGAAATGCGTCGGTGGTATGAGGTTAAGCAATATGGAAACCATATCCTGTCTGATACTTCTATCAAAGATGGAGGTAGTAGTGGCATCAACGAACCCAGCTAAACCCAGACCCAAACGTGGTCCAATGTCACTAGAATCAGCCCTGCAGAACCTGACGCATTTCGAGTCTCATTCATATAGCCTGAACGCCCAACCTTTATCATGACCTCCACAATATATTTTCCATAGAAACCACTGGTCTCTGCTCAGGCGGGAGGACAGGAGGGAAGGCCGCACTTTTGCCCTCATCTTCGTTAGCATTAAAATGGCAAAGAGAGCAAAGTTTCCAACCCCAAGGAAGTCACAGCGAGTACCCCTCCCCCACCTCAGGTAAGTCAACCGTGCTGTATAAAGACATTAAGTGCCTAACCCCCCCAGTAAACAGCTCATTCCAGGAGATGAGAGGCCATGTAACACCCTGTTATTATACATGAATGAGGCGTCAGGAATGTGAATGAACCTCATTAGTGAATGAATACGGGACACATGCGAGAAGAGCTCGTCATATGCAACTAACCGGATTCTCATGACGCCCAACATAGTCCAGGGGTGACTCAAACTCCCATCATCCCCACTGAAATATTCTCTTATTCACATAGCTGGGTATGTAGCTCTGCATCTGACATTGGCAGTAATGATTGGATAGTGTCAGACTGTGCAGGTAACACCCAGCTGGACCTTCCAGTGCAAACTGCTAGAAATTCATTCAGAAACTTCTAGAAGGAATAATAGAGGAATAGCATAATATAAGAAACATAGGAATAGATGTCCCAGAATGGTTATTACGTGAGGAATTCAAGCATTTACTATAACAGACGTGTCTGGGGAGGGAACCATTAAAGGGGATCTGTCCTGGATACTCTGGAGCATGAAACGCATCAGCCAGCTGGCAGAGCGCAGGAATTTGAGCACCTGTAATTTTTACACCAGGTGCCTCCCCCGCTCACAGCCAAACGTATTCTAAAAGTGGCTGTTTTACAACCTTCACAGAAAGCTTTCATGCCGGGCCAACAGAGCAGAGACTTTTTTTTTCCTAAAAAAAACTGCAACGTGAGGGAAGAACAGTCCATTATCCGCCATCCGAGCGCCTCCGCCATCAAACTGGAGACTGGATGGGAATAGATTATCTCATCCTTTTAAAGTGCCAATCCACACAGCAGCCAATGTCTGGACGGGGAAAAGCGTTCTCCGATATCCTCCGAAAAAAACTAAAAACATGGCCCAGATTTAACAAAAGACGCCATTTTGAAAAAAACAGCGCCACCTACTGCCCACATCACTGCGAACCATGGTCTTAAAAGACGTTTTACAGCGGTAGCTCGCTTTACGGCACGAATAATGCCACAATGGCTTCAAGAAAGTTCTAGTTAATGGGAATCTACGGCGAGTTGGGACTACAATGCAGTGTCGGGAAGTGCTCTCTGGTTCTGGGAAAGCTGGGTGACATCCCAAAGGCCGTCATTGAGGATCCTTTATGCCTGTTTGGTGCATGGTCTGTATTTTAGGATTTCTGACCTGTCCAAGGGGGATTTATGAGCAGCCTTCAGGGTGAAATATTTCTATTTTATAGCACTGGGAATACAAAGGTTAGTTTTATACCTTTATGACCATAGGGGGGTGGAGTGGGGGGAGACATCACTGAAGAGGACAGAGGTTTTGCATTCCTCAGTGTGAATCAGGGCCGCACCCCGATCTCTAAGGTGACTTCATAAACATTTCCGGCCTGAATACCATAGAAGCAGCCTCATGATGGTGCCCAAGCTGTGTGTGTGCATATATATACACCGAGACTTCCTCCCCAGCGAGACTCTGGAAGTATCGCTTCCTATCCCGTCACAATGTATCAGTCCTATTTCCCTGGTTCCAAAAAAAAATAATAATAATAATATATATATTTTTTTTTTCAGTGATACCAGAAGGTTTTGAGGACGGGGAGCCGTCCATTAAGAAGGACTCGGCCTCTTCTGATCCTGATGGATCAAAGGTCCTCCTTGTGTTTAGGGTTACACGGGTGCCCACAACCACATACATGACGGGAGGGGAGCTTCCAACACGCCACAAGCGGTCAATATTTATCCAGAGACACACAAAGTCCAGCCATCACCAAATTTAAACCCCCCCCCCCCCCAAAAAAAAATAAAAAAAACGGATGGCTCTTAGATTGCAAGCTCTGAGGCCCAGAAGGTTAAAACATTCCAAAAAAATATATAAACAAAATAATTTTATATCTCTATATGATATATAATAAATCGATCAGTTAGACGCTCTGCAAGCGGTGGTTAGTCCACCATCTGGAGCGCTGCGGTCTGGTCACATGCTCACGCCGTGACAGTCTGCATTCAGAATTAGTCAAGGGACGGCAATTTTTTTTTCTTAAAAAAGCAAAACCGCAGCATGAAACGCTCGACACAAGAGGCTATTGTGTGCGGGAGAGGAAGGAACAGGACGGCTTTAAGAGCGCGCTGCGAGGCTTTACTGTACAGGAGCGCAGATTATCATGGCGGCCACATACGAGCTATATTATAGAGCATGGTGGCCTCTTACCCACAGAGCTGACTCTCTACACACAAGGTGGATCTGCCCTACCCCCTCTTTCCTGCTGGGCTTGTAGCTTATTCCCTCCCCTGGAGAGAAGGGCCCTGCGAAGCTCGCTGCTTGGCACAGTCTCTCCCCTGGCACCCCCAGCCTATATAACCAGGCAGCTCCCCCCTCCCAGAGGGGCCCCCAAGTTCTATATTTGACTCTGCACATAACGCAGCTCCAGAATGCACCTTGCCGTTTGCTTTTTCCATTAATCATTGACACGTCTGATCTCACGGCCGCCGTTTCAGTCCTAGTTAACATTATGTGTAGAAATCAACGGTGAGAAGTAATGGAGCGGCATGGAGGGGGTGGCGGGCACACTACACAGGAATATATATATGCTGGGACGTAGTTATACCAGGCAGGTGCTGTCAGACAAGGGCCTAAAGGGGGCCCAGGGTGACAAACTGTTGAGTGCCCCTGGCTACAATGCTGCGCGGTGGGGTAAGCGATCCGGGCAATGATCCAGTGCGGCACATGACACTGTAATGGGTCTGACAGGGACAGCGCTGGGAACCTCACCCCGCTCCTGAGGTCCGCAGGCCGCTCGTCAGCCCACGGAGTGGGGGATTAGATTACTGCTTGGGTTTGGCTCAGGTAACAACTGAGTCACTTGCTTTAATGTAAAGACCAGGACGGGGTTAAACCGAGCAATAATTATCCCTGTCACCTCTGAATGGGAACATACAACATGCCAATGATATGTGTGGGAGCGTCTAACCTTGGTTGTACCCTGTCACCCCACCGTGTGCCAGCTCACCAAAGACCACCACATACTGCCAATAATAATATCAGATGACCGCGTGCCAGCTCACAAAAGACCACCACATACTGCCCATAATAATATCAGATGACCGCGTGCCAGCTCACCAAAGACCACCACATACTGCCCATAATAATGTCAGATGACCGCGTGCCAGCTCACCAAAGACCACCACATACTGCCCATAATAATGTCACACGACCGCATGCCAACTCACAAAAGACTACCAGGTACTGCCCATAATGTCAGACGACCGCGTGCCAGCTCACCGAAGACCACCACATACTGCCCATAATAATGTCAGCCGACCGTGTGCCAGCTCACCGGAGACCACCACATACTGCCCACAACAATGTCAGCCCATCCTCTGCCAGCTCACCAAAGACCACCACATGCTGCCCATAATAATGTCAGCCAACCGCGTACCAGCTCAATGGAGACCACCACATACTGCTCATAATGTCAGCTGACTGCGTGCCAGCTCACCGGAGACCACCACATACTGCCCATAATAATATCAGCCCACCCTGTGCCAGCGCACCGGAGACCACCACATACTGCCCATAATAATATCAGCCCACCCTGTGCCAGCGCACCGGAGACCACCACATACTGCCCATAATAATATCAGCCCACCCTGTGCCAGCTCACCGGAGACCACCACATACTGCCCATAATAATGTCAGCCGACCGCGTGCCAGCTCAATGGAGACCACCACATACTTCCATAACAATGTCATCTCAACAAGTGCCAACTCACAAGGGACCTCATACCAATAGTGACCCCCAAAGCACAATCTTAAATACTAGATATATTTCTCAGACACAGGGCAGACACCCCAGCCTCCTTACATCAATTATACAAGCACCCCAATATCTAGTGTGCCCCCTGATCTAGGGAGCAGTGCCAGTGAACCTTCTAGAAAACTGGGCTTACAAAACTCTCAGGTGCAGGATAACAGAGAGGGGCCCCTCAACCCCCCAGTCCTCACTGTATCCAGATCAGCCCCCCAGTCCTCACTGTAGGGCACCTCAATATCCAGATCAGCCCCCAGTCCTCAATGCTGGGCACCTCAATATCCATATCAGCCCCCAGTCCTCAATGCTGGGCACCTCAATATCCAGATCAGCCCCCAGTCCTCACTGTAGGGCACCTCAATATCCATATTAGCCCCCAGTCCTCACTGCAGGTCCTGGTGCTAACCTGGCACAGACATCGGGGCAGGCAAAGGGAGCCGCAGAAGTCAGGGATCAGATATGACCCCATAAGAGAAGACACCCGAGATCCGGGCCCCCACTCACCTTCTGTGGTCTGCAGGGTCAGGAGGACATTGCTGGTGACCAGGAGGAGCAGGGTGCAGGCTCTGGAGGGGCTCATGGTCTGGGCTGCGGCTCCTGCTCTCTCCCCTGCAAACTTCCACGACTTTCTGGCTGCCAGAGTTCTGCGGCTCTCCGGCTCTCTGCTCATTCATGCCACTGTCTGGCCCCGCCCACCCGCTCTCTTAAAGGCACAGTATATCCTGTGCTTATTGCTGCTTTGATCTCCTCCCTGAGAACATCAGGGCACTCCAGTGAATGCTGCCCATTGTCCTCCTCCCGGGGCTGCCCTAATAGAAATGCAATCACCCTTATCTGCAAATGCACAGGGATTATTACAATAAAACCTGGAAACATCCGATAATCCGGCCAGAACAACCCATAATCAGGACAATCACCTCCATCATCTGTTAAGAAAAGCAAATAATGAGACAAATAATTATCATCTATTGGTTGTCACCCAGCTTTCCCGGACTCCTGTTCAGTTGTACATCCAGCTTCCATATCCAAACTTTCCATTCTGGACTACAAAAAAGTTGTACTTCTCTAGTTATTCAGGAGCCATTAAGGCTCAATAAGCAGTTGTCACCGGCTTTCTCCTACTGACGGTCATTACAGCCATATCGGTTGTCACCAGCTTTCTCCTACTGATGGTCATTACAGTCATATTGGTTGTCACCCGCTTTCTCCTACTGACGGTCATTACAGTCATATTGGTTGTCACCCGCTTTCTCCTACTGATGGTCATTACAGCCATATTGGTTGTCACCCGCTTTCTCCTACTGACGGTCATTACAGCCATATTGGTTGTCACCATTGTTCTCCTACTGATGGTCATTACAGCCATATTGGTTGTCACCCGCTTTCTCCTACTGACGGTCATTACAGCCATATTGGTTGTCACCAGCTTTCTCCTACTGACGGTCATTACAGCCATATTGGTTGTCACCCGCTTTCTCCTACTGACGGTCATTACAGCCATATTGGTTGTCACCAGCTTTCTCCTACTGATGGTCATTACAGCCACATTGGTTGTCATCAGCTTTCTCCTACTGATGGTCATTACAGTCATATTGGTTGTCACCCGCTCTCTCCTACTGATGGTCGTTTCAGCCATATTGGTTGTCACCAGCTTTCTCCTACTGATGGTCATTACAGCGACATTGGTTGTCACCATCGTTCTCCTACTGATGGTCATTACAGTCATATTGGTTGTCACCAGCCTTCTCCTACTGATGGTCATTACAGCCATATTGGTTGTCACCATTGTTCTCCTACTGATGGTCATTACAGCCATATTGGTTGTCACCCGCTTTCTCCTACTGACGGTCATTACAGCCATATTGGTTGTCACCCGCTTTCTCCTACTGACGGTCATTACAGCCATATCGGTTGTCACCAGCTTTCTCCTACTGACGGTCATTACAGCCATATTGGTTGTCACCATTGTTCTCCTACTGATGGTCATTACAGCCATATCGGTTGTCACCAGCTTTCTCCTACTGATGGTCATTACAGCCACATTGGTTGTCACCAGCATTCTTCTACTGATGGTCATTACAGCCATATTGGTTGTCACCAGCTTTCTCCTACTGACGGTCATTACAGCCATATTGGTTGTCACCATTGTTCTCCTACTGATGGTCATTACAGCCATATTGGTTGTCACCAGCTTTCTCCTACTGACGGTCATTACAGTCATATTGGTTGTCACCCACTTTCTCCTACTGATGGTCATTACAGCCATATTGGTTGTCACCAGCTTTCTCCTACTGATGGTCATTACAGTCACATTGGTTGTCATCAGCTTTCTCCTACTGATGGTCATTACAGTCATATTGGTTGTCACCCGCTTTCTCCTACTGATGGTCGTTTCAGCCATATTGGTTGTCACCAGCTTTCTCCTACTGGCGGTCATTACAGCCATATTGGTTGTCACCAGCTTTCTCCTACTGATGGTCATTACAGCGACATTGGTTGTCATCAGCTTTCTCCTACTGATGGTCATTACAGCGACATTGGTTGTCACCATAGTTCTCCTACTGATGGTCATTACAGTCATATTGGTTGTCACCAGCTTTCTCCTACTGATGGTCATTACAGCCATATTGGTTGTCACCCGCTTTCTCCTACTGATGGTCATTACAGCCATATTGGTTGTCACCATTGTTCTCCTACTGATGGTCATTACAGCCATATTGGTTATCACCCGCTTTCTCCTACTGACGGTCATTACAGCCATATTGGTTGTCACCAGCTTTCTCCTACTGATGGTCATTACAGCCATATTGGTTGTCACCAGCTTTCTCCTACTGACGGTCATTACAGCCATATTGGTTGTCACCATTGTTCTCCTACTGATGGTCATTACAGTCATATTGGTTGTCACCCGCTTTCTCCTACTGATGGTCATTACAGCCATATTGGTTGTCACCCGCTTTCTCCTACTGATGGTCATTACAGCCATATTGGTTGTCACCAGCTTTCTCCTACTGACGGTCATTACAGCCACATTGGTTGTCACCCGCTTTCTTCTTCTCATGGTCATTATAGCCACATTGGTTGTCACCGGCTTTCTCCTACTGATGGTCATTACAGCCACATTGGTTGTCACCAGCTTTCTCCTACTGATGGTCATTACAGTCCTCATTGGTTGTCACCCGCTTTCTCCTACTGATGGTCATTACAGTCATATTGGTTGTCATCAGCTTTCTCCTACTGATGGTCATTACAGTCATATTGGTTGTCACCGGCTTTCTCCTACTGAAGGTCGTTTCAGCCATATTGGTTGTCACCAGCTTTCTCCTACTGATGGTCATTACAGTCATATTGGTTGTCATAAGCATTCTCCTATTGATGGTCATTACAGCCATATTGGTTGTCACCATCGTTCTCCTACTGATGGTCATTACAGTCATATTGGTTGTCACCGGCTTTCTCCTACTGATGGTCATTACAGCCACATTGGTTGTCATCAGCTTTCTCCTACTGATGGTCATTACAGCCATATCGGTTGTCACCAGCTTTCTCCTACTGATGGTCATTATAGGTCAGGATGAATCCACTCTCCATACTTATGGAGTCCTGGCTAGCTCATCACTGTCGTTCAGTGACAACTGTCCAAAAGACAGAGAAGAGAACGGGGAAGATGAGTGAGGCCGGGGTCCCATACACAAACATGACACGTACTGTATGACACACCTGGGAATGCCATCACTGCACGTTTTTACAGCATGTCCATGATGTATGTTTAGTGTGTGTACAGAGAAAGCTCATGACATACATGTAACACGCAACATGTGTGTATGCCCACCTCCATCATATAATACCCAACATGCCCATTTCTATCATATAAGAGCTATTCCCTCAATCATTTAATACCCAGCATGCCTCTCCTTCATATAATACCCACTATGCCCCCTTCTACCATATATTGCCCAGCATGCCCCCTCCTACGTGTCCCGTATGTGTGAGGCTGGCACAGGGACCTGCAGTGAAGACAGGAGGGTTGTGCTGGATATTCAGATGCCCAGCAGTGAGGACTGGGGGGTTGTGCTGGATATTCAGATGCCCAGCAGTGAGGACTGGGGGGTTGTGCTGGATGACATCCAGTATGGCCGAAGTGACCATCAACAGGAGAAAGCTGGTGACAAGCAATATGGCTGTAATCACCATCAGTCATTCCCCCCTCCATCATATAATACCCAGTATGCCCCTTCTATCATACAATAATCAGCATGCCCCTCCTTCATGAAATACTCAGCATGCCCCCTTTTATCATATATTAACTAGCATGCCCCCCTCCTTCATATAATGCCCGGCATACCCCTTTCTATCATATAATACCTAGCATGCCCCCCTCCTTCATATAATACCCAGCATACCCCTTTCTATCATATAATACCTAGCATGCCCCTTTTATCATATAATACCTAGCATGCCCCCCTCCTTCATATAATGCCTGGCATACCCCTTTCTATCATATAATACCCAGCATGCCCCTTTCTATCATATAATACCCAGAATGCCCCCCACCCCCCTTTCATATAATACCCAGCACGTCCCCCCCCCTTCATAAAATACCCAGCATGCCCCCTCCTTCATATAATACCCAGCACGTCCCCCCCCCTTCAGAAAATACACAGCATGCCCCCTCCTTCATATAATACCCAGCATGTCCCCCTCCTTCATATAATACCCAGCATGTCCCCCCCCTTCATATAATACCCAGCATGCCCCCTCCTTCATATAATACCCAGCATGTCCCCCTCCTTCATATAATACCCAGCATGTCCCCCCTTCATAAAATACCCAGCATGCCCCTCCTTCATATAATACCCAGCATGCCCCCCTTCTTCATATAATACCCAGCATACCCCCCTTTCATATAATACCCAGCATACCCCCCTTTCATATAATACCCAGCATACCCCCCTTTCATATTATACCCAGCATGCCCCCTATCATATATTCAGTCCAATATGCCGCTTCTCTTTAATCCTGACTGAAGTCCCAGCATGCAAGGCTCCATCAGGTAAAGCTCTACTACCAGGAGGGGCATGCCTGTCCTAACGAGTAGCACTACAGGTCCCAGCAGACGGACAGGGCTCTCTGCGGACTTTCTATGCAGGAATTCAGCCGCTGACATACAGTAGGAAAGCCTCCTCAGAGACGTCGCGTTCAGCTCTACTGCAACAGCCAATCAGATGTCAGCTTGTATCTGGAAACGGCAACGACTCTGGAGTGAAACGAGCCATCTGATTGGCTGTTGTAGGTGAAAGGATTTGCAAAACGAAAGCTGAACTGTGGTTGGTTGCTTGTTGCTATGAGTCATTTCTCAGGCCTGGTTGTCGTCCTTCATCTTGGAAGGTGTGTGGCCCCTGTGACAGGCTATGGCAGGAATATCTGGGATTATTGGGGTATATTTACATGTGGTGCTCTTTATTTCTGCAACAAGCACACCGCAAAATAGTGATGTGTGAAGGCACTGCGGTCAGTAGTCGTGTCGGGTAAACCTACCGCCCCTCACAGTCTGAGACTACATGTGACTAGGGTGCATTGAAATTATAAGCTTCACCTACAAACCGCATGGCTGAAAACCGCGGCAGCCTTTTGGTATGATTTTCTCGAAAACGTCCCATGTAAACGCCCCATTTACACAGAATGTATGTGACTTTCAGCTTTCTGACACAGTACTGAAGGCTACAGATCCACCTGCTGATTTAGCCCCATTCAGTGGACGTGGCCCTTCCTGACGCGATTTGGAAACCCGTGTGTTAAGAAACTGCAGTGTCGATTCCCATTGAAAACAATGGAAGATGCATTTCGACATGGAGATTCGCACACAAAATTCGCCGTGTGAGAGAGCTTTAAGGGTAACTGCACATAGTGGATTTCTATGCAGAAAATCCGCCTTAAAAATGTGATAAAAAAACGTAAATCTTCACTTTTTATTGTAGTTTTTGCTAATTTTCTGAGTATAACTCCACCGAAGTCTATGGGAAAACCACAATACATCAGCCTCTAAGCCGCACAATCGTCGTGCTGCGATTTTAAAAGCCGCACGGCCGGTCGGTTTCTGCACATACAAAAGACGCGGCGGGTACATGAGATTTGGCACAAAAATCCGCATAGTCCGCCACATGTGCAGATACCCTGAGGCCTTATACACACGTCCATGTCTGTGATGAAATCCGCAACAGAATGGTCAGCGGTTCATCTGAAGATTTCCGTGAAGGATCCATGTTTGTTCCACGTGTCCATTTTTTGCTCTCTTTGTTATCATCCGTCGACACTGCACAACTGAAGCGTATTTTCTTTCCGTATCCGTTCCGTTGTGGACCGTATACGGAACCATTCAATTCACTGGGTCCACACAAAAAAAACGGAAGTTACTCCATGTGCATTCCGTTCCCATATGTCCGCATGTCCGTTCCGCAAAAATATAGAACATGTTCTATTATTGTCCGCATAACGGACAAGGATAAGACTGTTCCGATCCGCAAAATATGGAATGCACATGGACGTCATCCGTATTTTTTGTGGCTCTGTGTCTTGCGGACCGTAAAATCCCTAAAAGGAAGGGTCCATTAACCACTGACGTGTGAATTAAGCCTAAGGCCTCATGCACACGACCGTTGTTTGATTCCATGTTCGTTGACCTGTTTTTCGTGCTTTTCTGCGGACCCATTGGTTTTTAATGGGTCCGTGGAAAACTCGTCAAATGCACCGTTTGTCGTCCGTGATTACTGTCCGTCAAAAAAATATAACCTGTCCTATTCTTGTCCGCGGAAAACGGTTCGCGGACCCATTCAAGTCAATGGGACCGTGAAAAAATGCGGAGGCACATCCGACTGTCATCCGCGTCCGTGACCTGCATATATATTCCATTATCCTGGGTGGAGATAAAAAATTAAACTTTTTTTTTCCTTCCTTTTTTTCTGGCGAACCACGGAAACACAACGAAACCAAAAACGGATCACGGAACAACGGGACCCCATTTTGCGGACCGCTAAAAACAACTGTCGCGTGCATGTAGCCTAAAGCTGCCTGCACATGGTTGCGGGTCTCTCTGCGTTTCCACACAAAAGCCCTTGGATTTTCAAATCCGCACGGAAAATATATGCATAGTGTACGTGACATTTGACAACTCTCATTGACTTTGCTGGTACGGTATTATGCCGCTTTTTTTTTATGCACAAAAATCCACGCGAAGAAGCTGCACTTAATCCTCAACGTGTGCAGGTATATGGGTATGTGCACACAGCAATATAGTTTATGCGGATTTTCCATGTTGATTTTCTCTTAGATTTTGACGCGGATTTGCCCGTAGAGCTCACACTTTGCTTTGCAAAGGTTGAAATTTCACTGAAAATCCTCACAAACAACTGACATGCCGTGGATCTCAAAATCCGCCCCACAGGTCAGTTCCCGTGCTGGAACTTTCCGCACCGTGTACATGAGATTTTGAAAATCTCATCTACTGAGCTGGTGTATTAGGCCTCGTGCACGCGACCGTGTCCTCATTGCGGTCTGCAAACCACAAATACGGATACCTTCTGTGTGCACGCCGCACTTTTCTCATTCATATAATTAGAAATACCTCTGCAAAATGGACAAGAATAGAACATGTTCTGTAATTTTCGGATGTGGACAGCACATGGATGATATCTGTGTGCTCTCCGTTTTTTTTTCTTTCTGGGCCTATAGAAATAAGTGGGTCTGTGTGCGATCTGCCAAAAATGTGGCGCGGATGCAAAATACGGTCGGGTGCAGAAGTCCTAACTCGAACATCCGCGTGTGACATGCACCCTGTGCATGTCGCGTGGGGGTGCAGTCACATGTATTGGCCGCTGCTGTGACCAAAAACGGCAGAGCCGCACAAAAAATGCGCAACTATTAACCAGTCACAACGAGTTGCCACTTTTTTCATTAGCAATCTGCAGGGACCGCCAACTTCCGGCAGTATGGCGGCTGCTGCTCTTCAAAGCGGCATCCGGTGACACATGCGAACAAGGGTCATTGGAGTGGCCGACATCATACTGGTACGATTTAAATGTGTCGAGGATTAGGCCTCATGCAATGCACACGACCACATTTTTGGTCCGCATTTTTTGCGGATTGGATGCAGACCCATTCATTTCGATGGGGCTGAAAAAATTGCGGAAAGGAAACCGTATGCAGTCTGCATCCATATGTCTATTCCGCCGTCTCGCAAATAAAAAAAAAAAAATAGAACATGTCTCGCAGACAAGAATAGAGACGGGATGGGAAATAGCGGAACACACGTGGACGGTATCCTGGTTTTGCGGATCGGCTATTTGCGGACTTGAGAACGTATAGGATCGTGTGCATGAGGCCGAAGAAAAATGTTAGATTTCAGATGATCAACATTGCAAATGTAGATTATCAAACGCAGATCCCTGATTGCCGCACAAAACCGCGCCTCACCAAATGCATTGGTGAAAGTGACTTGAATCGCACTCCCGTTGTCTGATCCTCTCCGCAATTAGTAATCATGGCCGCCGACCTGCAAAACACCTCTCTGGGAGCCATTTGATGTGTAAATAAACACCTCCGTCTATCTGCCCCCCGAGACCGCCTGCGATAGCAACGCGAAATAGAGCCGTCTTGTGTAGTGGCAGCCGCCCTGTGCACAGAAGCCACACGTGTTTCACATTATCCTCCCAGAGGACGGTTTACGGGGCTTGCTCTGCGCTGAGCAGACGCGGATTTTTTTTTTTTACACTATTAAAAGTCTTAGTTGTATTTGGCAGTTGTGCCCCCGGGACCCTAAGGCCTTGATTGGGGATCTCACACCTTTTTACGTGACCCTGTCAGAATGCGATCACCTCCAGAGCGTTAACCCAGCACAGACATTTAACCCCCGATCAGCAGTGCTCACTCGGAAATTACATGGACCAAATCAGCCACTGCTGACTGTACCGCACATGATGGCTTAGATACAGCAGCTCAGCAGACAGTATCTCACAGAATTAGATCCAGTAGCTCAGCAGACAGTATCACATATGATAAAGATTAGATACAGCATTTCAGTGACAGTATCACACATGATAGGATTAGATCCAGCGGCTGAGCATGCAGTATCACACAGGGTAGGTTTGGATACCGCAGCTTAGTGGATAGTATTACACAACAGGATTACATACAGCAGCACAGAGTACAGTATCCAGCTCGGTAAGATTAGATACAGCAGCTCAGCAGACAGTATCACACAATTAGATTAGATACAGTGGCTCAGCAGACAGTATCACACAATTAGATTAGATACAGTGGCTCAGCAGACAGTATCTCACGATAGTACTAGATACAGTGGCTCAGCAGCTCAGTATCACACATGATAGATTTAGATACAAATCTCAGCAGACAGTATCACACGATACTATTAGATACAGTGGCTCAGCAGACAGTATCACACAATTGGTTTGGATACAGTGGCTCAGCAGACAGTATCACACGATAGTATTAGATACAGTGGCTCAGCAGCACAGTATCACACATGATAGATGTAGATACAAATCTCAGCAGCACAGTATCACACATGATAAATTTAGATACGAATCTCAGCAGACAGTATCACACGATAGTATTAGATACAGTGGCTCAGCAGCACAGTATCACACATGATAGATTTAGATACAAATCTCAGCAGACAGTATCACACGATAGTATTAGATACAGTGGCTCAGCAGCACCGTATCACACATGATAGATTTAGATACAAATCTCAGCACACATGATGGGCTTAGATACAGCAGCACAGTATCACACATGTAAGGATGGGATTCACCTGGTCGGCAGCACAGTATCACACATAAGCTTAGATACAGAAACTCTTTTGTTACCCAGCACCATGTTAATAGCCTGGCACTCGCTCAGTAGATTTATGTCTGCGTTCATTACACCCTCTTGCTGTTTTGCACACTTTGCTAGAGCCATGTGGCGGTGGCCTGCAGGTATATACGGCTCCAGTGGCAGGTATATACAGGGGAGATATGCATACAGGTACTCCACATTAACCCTTTATTCTTGTTTTTGTTGGGACAGGCAGGACACCGCCATCATCACGTGGCTCCGTGTGCTCAGCATTCTCTGTTCCTGTCCCCTGTGGTCCGGCGCTGATGACACAGGAAATGTATGGAGTACATAGAGGTAAGTGCTGCCATTCCCACACTGGGGACTGGAGAGGCTCTGCAGCTGCCATTGTCTGCCCTGTCACTTCTATACAAGTCTATACAATGAAAACACAATTAAGTGCTTAAACCGAGAGGGGTGTCAAAGAGGGGGGCGCTCTTGTGTGTTCAAAGGGGTATTATCTTGCTTTCCATTAAAGGTGCATTTACTCTGACATATCCTAGAACCACATTCCCTGCCGCTGTATTCAGCTACAATTGGCCCCCGGCCCCCGTATGGGAAATAATCTGATAATCGTACGTGAAAGAAGCATGATTGATGGCTTTGCCCGCAAATGATTTATTACAGCGTTCACTGGGACTTCAGAAATGTAGTTATCTATTTTCAGTACGTCTTCATCATCAGCGTATTGGTGATGAGTTTTAGGGCTTGTTCGCACGACCGTGCCGTGTTTTGTGGATCCGCAAAACACGGATGCCGACCGTGTGCCTTTCGCAATTTACGGAACGGGCGGCCCTTTATAGAAATGCCTATTCTTGTACGCAAAACGGACAAGAATAGGACACAAATTTTTGCGGGGCCGCGGAACGGAGCAACGGATGCAGACAGCACACAGAGCGCTCTCCGCATCTTTTGCGGCCCCATAGAAGTGAATGGGTCCGCACTCGAACTGCAAAAAAATGCGGCTCGCATGCGGACCAAGACCACGGTCGTGTGGCTGAAATCACACAGCCAAGAATGGATCCCAAAACTGCGTGTGTGAATCCAGCCACACGGCCCCTACACACATGAATTCGGTCATCCAGTTTTTTCACCAGTAAATTGCCATAGAAACCACTAGAATTTGTTTTTTTATGGCAGTTTTTCCCTATAGACAAAAAAGTGTCGCAAAAAGCACAAAAGTGCTGAAAAACGCCACAAAATACTGTACCTATGTGTTAATCCATCCTGAGACCTCTTTCACACATGGGTGATGACATTCGTGACAAGATGGCCAGTGGTTCCTCCATGAAGATGTCTGTGAAGGATCCGCGTTTGGTTTGTGGGTCTGTGTTTTTTTGCCCTCTGTGTGTCATCCGAATTCCACGGGCACTGGGAGGTTGAAAATTAGTTTCCAGACCTTCTCCTACCAGTGGTCCGTGAAAAACCACTGACAGTACGCGAGTGCCATCTGTTGGTTTTCACGGACCCATAGACTTCAAAGGGCATGTTTGGTAGTGCATGTCTCCGTAGTCTTTCCTCTGACCCGCGGTCAGTGGAAAACCACTGATGTATGAACAAACTGATTAAAATCCGCTGTAGCGCTGTAAGCAAATGACCCCCAGTGTGTCTTACCGCTAGCATTTTCGTCATGGCACTCTCCTATACAGGAGATGTAAAAACTTCCAAAAAACGCCAAGACCTCCAGCATGCTGCAGTTTTGAAAAGAAGCTAGAAAGACAAAAAAAAAACACACCACCTAATGAGCTACAATGCCAGGAGCAATTTTTGCTGCAAAAAAAGGGCAAATTGAAAAAAAAATCAAATGCAAATAAGCCTCTAGGAGCAACAGGGGCGTTACCATTACACCTAGAGGCTCTGCTCTCTCTGCAACTGCCGCACCCTGACAGGACCAGGTGTGATGGATGTTTTTACTGCCTGGTCCTGTCAATCAAAGTGCAGAGGGCGCAGCAGTTGCAGAGAGAGCAGAGCCTCTAGGTGTAAGGGTAACGCCCCCGTTGCTCCTAGAGGCTCATTTGCATATAATAAAACATCATTTTTCTCAGCAATGCGGGCACATATGAACATGGGGCCAATACAGGGGCCTTCAGCTGGCAAGTGCCCATGTAACAGGTCAGCCAGTGCCATAGATACAAATCTGCTGACAGATGGACCTTAAGAGCTTTATCATAGGCATAGGTCACAGCCACAGAGGTAGCATTGTTACTGCTGATTATCACAGGGTTAATGTGTTCATCCCGAACTACCTGAAGCATCAATAGAAAGCAAGAACTGCAGTAAGGACTGCCACTTACACAGGTAGCACAGTGAAGGAAAAAGGGGGTATAAAGCTACACAAAAACGCAGTTATATTCTATACAGAGTTCGCAAAATCTGGACTACAACCCCTATTGTCCATCATGTTTACCACTTTCAGTTCTGCTGTTGTGGTCGAGCATTCCTGCCTTTTTGCTTTTACTGTAAAGAATTCTTCCTGTTGCGGAGTGAATACTTTGTAGACAGATGTTGCTATTGACCCGGGATGCATCGTACATATTGGAATGATCACTCCGCTCCAATCTATTATGTTGAGCAGTAACTCAGAGCTGATGATGGATTCCTCTCAGGCCCTATCTCTGCTGTGATCTGGAGTCCATGTTCTGCATCTGACTCCCAGTCACACCCCTCCCCCCGTACTTTGCCTTTGATTCTTTTACCTGCTCCCCCACCCCCCATGCTGAAGGAATTTGTAGAACACTTTGTACTGTATGTCATCTTTGGATGGTGGTGTCCCTTTAAGGCCTCATTTTAAAACCTCCATCAAAATGGAATAAATGTCTATGTATTTCTGCACACGTAGCGGAATGGAAAAACCGCCGTCTAGTACAGAACCAGCAAAGTGAATGAGATCCAGCAAATGTCATGTACACTTTGTGGCAGGGGCGGACTGGGAACTTAAAGTGGCCCTGGAAAAAATACTAAAAGTGGCCCCATGTTGTAGTTGGGTCCAAATTGATGGATGGCAGGGTCAGCAATACCATATTGCGGCACATTATACTGCCCCAACAGAGCCAAATACACAGTCCACCAGAAAATACTGCCAGCAGCACAAAATACACTTCCACTGGCCGGCCCCTGGGCATCGGCCCACCAGGAAATTTCCCTGTAAGGCCTCATGCACGCGAACGTATTTTGTTTACGTGTCCGTTCCGTTTACGTGTCCGTTCCATGCGCTGTCCGCCTCAGTATGTCCGTTGCAAAGCCGGCAAAAACAATAGAGCATGTCCTATTTTTTTCTAGTTTGTGGACAAGGATAGGCATTATTAAAATGGATCCGCCAAAATAACGGATCCGCAAAAAAAACGGATGCCATACAGACGTCATCTGTTTTTTTGTGGACCGCAAAACACATACGGATCGTGTGCAGGTTTGAGCCTAAGGTTTACCTTAGGTATCTTACACACGTCAGTAAATCACGGATGTGCGCTGTTCACTAATGCATCCATTGGGGGTCATTTACCAATGGTTCTAACAGTTTTACTCCTCTTTTCGGCATAAAATTGTTGCACGGTTCAGTTTTTGCAAATTTTTAAACACCTGTATGATAATATTTGTCGCAAGTGCTTCATTCATGCCGCGTTCGGCACAAAGTAACGGCGGAGGTGTGCAAGGCAATTTATAATGTTACGCCAGGAAAAAGGCGTAAAACTTACCGAAAACCTACTCCAGCCAGGGACTGGTGTAGACTTTCCGGCAAAGACAAAGGCTACCAGAGATGCACTTAATTTATGATAAGGCGCACGCCCCGTCACAAATTAGGTGCATCTTCTGGAAGCAAAGCCAGCTTAAAGGGTACTAAAAAGACTGTCAAAAAATGACGGTCTTAGGCCTCATGCACATGACCGTTGTTTGTCTCCGCGTCAGTACCGTCCGCAAATTTTGCATCCTCCCGTTTTTTTGGCAGATCCATTGTAATAATACCTATCCTTGTCCGCAAACGTGAAAAAAATAGGACATGCTCTATTTTTTTGACGGAATGTAAACACGGACCACGGATGCGGAACAAAAACGGTTGACCATCCGCATTTTTTGACGGACCCATTTAAATGAATGGTGAAGCATCCTATCCGTGTGGCTTTTTTGGTGTTTTGTGGTTCGTTTTTAACGGAACCGTTGCTCCTTTTTTTGTTTCCGTTCCGTTTCCATTCCGTAGTTCCGCAAAAAATCTCCGTATGGGTTCCATATGCGATCCATTGTTTGTGGATCGCAAACAGAAACATAAAATTTGTAATCATTAATGTAATGTACAGTAATGTGTTTAAACAGTAAACACATGGGCAAAGTGGGCATGGATCCGCAAAAAAACTGAAGACATACGGATGTGTCCCGTATGCATTCAGCATTTTTTGCAGACCCATTGACTTGAATGGAGCCACGGAATGCATTTTGTGGGCAATAATAGGTCAAGTTCTATCTTTCAACGGAACGGATATACGGAAATATGGAAATGGAATGCATACAGAGTACATTTGATTTTTTTGCAGAACCATTGAAATGAATGGTTCCACATACGGACCGCAAACGGAATCCGCAAAAATGGAACTGAAACGAAAAAAAAAAACGTTTGTGTGCATGAGGCCTTATCCGTGCCCCACTTCAGAGAAATCATGCTTTTAATTTTAGACTCAATGGCCCCACCCTTGTTGCACGTAGGGGCTAATTAGCATAGCTTTAAAAGAATTATTTCTCTGAATGGGAAAAAGAGCATTACACTATGGTGACAAGGAGACATCTTTCAGTTAAGCTGCATTCACACGTCTGTGGAACACGGACCGTGTGATACCGGACTGGCACCCAGCTTACTGCAGGAGCGCACGGCGTCATTCGTTCCTATGACGCCGTGCGCTTCCTGCTGCCGGCGCTGCACAGTAATACACTCCTATGATCTATACGAGTGTACTACTGTACTGTGGCGGCAGCAGGAAGCTCACGGCGTCATAGTAACGAATGACGCCGTGCGCTCCTGCAGTAAGCTGGGTGCCAGTCCGGTATCACACGGTCCGTGTTCCACTAACGTGTAAATGCAGCCTTACAGGTAACCTGGTGACAGATTCTCTTTAATGTGTCTGCTCACACTTCAGTGGTTTTCCACGGACCGTGGGTCCATGATGACACCATAGAAGCATGCCCTATTTTGCCCGTGATTACAGATTCCACACTATGGGTCCACCGTGGACACAACACGGATGCCATCCATGTTCGGTCCATGTTTTTCACGGACCATTGGTAGGAGATGCACTGGAAACAAATTTTCAGTCTGTGAAATACGTATGACACTCGGAGAGCAAAAAAACGGACACACAGAGCACACAGATCATTCACTGACCATCATGTCATGGATGTCATCACTGACATGTGAAAGAGGCCTTAGGTTACGTTCACATGGCAGTACGTGATCTGTGAAATGCGGTCCTTGTGCCGGCCATATTTCCAGGGCTAACCACAGCTCATGTGAGCCAAACTCCCTGCATGATGGTGATCTATGACATAATGAGTTCGGGTCAGATGAGCCGCAGTTGGTCTGGGACCAATGGACCGCATGTCACGGACCACATACGGCCATGTTAAAGCAGCTTAACCTCCTCTTTGCGCCATTGTCTTGCTTCCATCAGGTCACATTGCGATCACAGTAAAGCTCGGTATGATTGGACTGCACCACGTGATAAATTCTCATTCAGTTGCTGTGATTGAAGTGACCGTGGCCGCTGTTTAATGCCCACGTTTTTGCCATGATAAGGTTAGTTTCACACCCATTTTATTGCGAGGCTTGTTTCAAGCCTTTTTTTTTTTTTACTAAAATCCTGCTGCCCGGATGTTAGCCAGGCAGTAGAGGAATATGAAAGGCCATGTTACGTTGTTCCTCATTTTTGGTGCCAGTTTTTTTAAAGGCATTTCACGGTAGGCTTCTGTATGGGTAAATAAAAAAACGGACAAAAATGTCTGTATAAAGAAATGCCACCCAAAAGACGCTTTAAAACGCGTTTTTTTTACAAGCCAAGGACAAAATGCCACAAAACGCCCTGGGGATCAGTTTCATGGGTGGAACAATCAGAGTTCCTGGTACCACATTAAAGGGGGTCACCGCCCCGTAGGCAGCCATTGGGACGGGATGCCACATTTACTGGTCCAGGTCCTGTCCTCCAGATGCCAGTTCCTATGGTTTTTAGACAGAAGACCTTTGGGGTCCGTGGCGGAGGGGACAAGGCTGTTGCTAACGTCTCGATCTTCCACGTTGTCTCTGACAATGCTGGAGACTTCCAGGCTGCGACTCTCGACCGCAGACTCAACACCGCGGGGAATTCCTGAGCACGTTCCGTCATGTCGCCAGCATGTCACGTTACCTGGGAGCATCCATCACACCATACTGTCATGGTCCTGAGCCGGGAGAGGAGACGTCCTCCGGAATGAGCTCCACAGCCTCTATGGAGGGTGGGATCAGCCTTTTGTACCATTATTGGCATGTACTATATGGAATATCTGCTCCCCCAACTGAAGATTACGAGAATATGATAAGCCACTATCTGCTGAGCCTGCCTTATAGAAAATAATAAAATCTACAGAACACCGATCCCAAAGCCGAACTTCAGTGAAGAAGTCCGGGTTCGGCTCTGGGTACCACATTCAGTTTTTTCTCACTCGCATGCAAAATGCATTGCACTCGCGCAGAAAAAAACTGAACAACGCAATGCAATTGCAGTCAAAACTGACTGAAATTGCACACGCACTCGCACGTTTTCCCCGCCACGCACCCGCATCCTATCTGGCCCTCACACGCGACGCCCGTGTGAAAGAGGCCTATAAGGCAGGCTCAGCAGATAGTGGCTTATCATATTCTCGTAATCTTCAGTTGGGGGAGCAGTTGGGGCGCACAGAAAAAACTGAACAACGCAACGTGCGCACCCGCGTCCTATCCAGCCCTCACACGCGACGCCCGTGTGAAAGAGGCCTTACACCTTCCATACAACGCCCAATGCTCCCTGGCTATAATCAGCGACATCAGGACGTATTGCGGTACACATTATACTGTCGGTAGCTTGTTGTCAGGGCACGATGATGCATTTTGTGTTATTTTAGTGTCTCTTTAACACTTTGTGGCTTTGTTCATTGATACAGGCCTGACATGGGCCCAGGATTGATGGCCGCTCATCCATCTATCCACAGCAAGGCTCCCAGTGAAAAGATGGCAGCGTGGCCTGGACTGACAGATGGATAATGGATGGGATGTTTCTTTCATGTCCGTCCCTCACCAGTGGAAGGAGCTGTAAGGGGTGCAATGATAGATCTACTTGTGTCACTCAACATCCCAGGACCCCCAGGGAGCGTCCTGCAGTGTCCAGTCCTCTGTCACTGACACATGAGAGAAAGCTGTCACAGTTTACCTGGAATCCGGGGCCGGGTGAGGGGCTGCAGCATACAGCCGGTGTCCACATGTCCGGCATCAGGGCTATCAGCCTGTTACTGTTACCTCCATATGTTAAGTAAAGGACTGACGTATCAAGAGCGAATGTTGATCATCGATAAACAATATATCTCTGATCTTTGAGATCATCTACCAGAAAATGTAGACATCAGCGCTGTTGTTACCTGTGAACGCCCTTGAAGGGTTACACCCATCTGGACATTTATTGCAAATCGATAAGATATGCCATAAATGTGAGATAGGTGCAGGTCCTATCACAAGAGAGAATAGAGAGGAGGGCCGGCTTGTGTGGCTACTATGGGACTCCCTAAAAATAGGCGAGTGCTTGTCTATTTTTGGAAGTCCCATAGCAGTGAATGCACAGGACGATGCACGTGCGTTCACGACATAGCCCCATACTTGAGATAAGAGCGGGTCCCGGGGTGGGACCTGCACCTACTGGACATTTATGGCATACCGTATACTATGAATATGCCGCAAATGTCCAGATGGGCATACCCTTTCAAGGGTGGTCACAACTTCATAGCTATGACTGTGTGACTGAAGAATGAATGGCAGTGCAGCCTTCTATTGTAAACTATGGCAAGCAGATTCTACACGGCCGACGCAACCTTTTTGGCAGGGATTCTGCGACAAATTCCGCTGACAGAAGCTTCCGTGTGAACAGGGACTAACAAGGGTGCGTCAACACCTAGGTGGTCATGTACAAAGATTGCTCTGCCAGTTTTTTGTCATAAAAAAGCCTCAACTTTTTAAATGGCTATGCGACAATATTTTGTTGCCTGAGGGATTTTACACCGTCCTAGCCACTTGCGAGTGGTGGGGGTCGGGACCAGGACATCGACCCCGACAAATTTACTAACTTTTACGCCTGGAAAGAGGCGTAAATATTGGTGAGAAGCTTCTCCGCTTGGGGAGTGGAGTCGTTTTTCACTTCAGGTGCATGGACTGTCGTAGATGCGTATGCCTCATCATAAATGATGTGCATCCTCTGGCAGCCGAGGGGGAATCAAATGACCACCTTAGTTTTATTGGGGCGTTTTATTATTTTTTATTTTTTGGGGGGGAGGGTTTGCAAAAAAACACCATGAAATTCAGACGTTTTTTGGTGTGCCGTCTTTCAGTCACACAATGTTTTACTTGCGTTTATTTCCAGACTTATTTTTCCCTATAGAAAAGCGTATGGGTAAACTGCAGAAAAAACGCCATAGACCATACCTCATGCACACAACCGTATGTGTTTTGCAGTCCGTAAAAAAAACTGATGACGTCCGTATGGCATCCGTTTTGTTTGCCGATCCGTTATTTTTGCGGATCCATTGTAATGATGCCTATCCTTGTCCGCAAACTAGAAAAAAATAGGACATGCTCAATTTTTTTTTTGCGGGGCTACAGAACGGACATACTGATGCGGACAGCACATGGTGTGCTGTCCGCATTTTTTGCGGACCCATTGAAATGAATGCGTCCGCATCCTATCAGCTAAAAAAACGGAACGGACAAGGAAACAAAATATGGTTGTGAGCATGGTGTGCTTTGGAAAAACCTCAAGGGACAGAAGCAGTGCCAGGAAGCTGTCTTAAAATGCCACAGCGTTTTATAATTTCCTATTGGCTAGCACGTAACCAGTGTTTTTGAAAAAAAAAACTTAGTGTGAAGCCATCCTAATATCATTGTGATTTTTCCTCAGCTATTTGGAAACGATCAGACGGCACTGATAAAGTCGTTACATGTGTGGTCGTCTGTTCTGCTGCTCGTTATTCGGGCACAGAGCCCTCTGTATACACTGGCATCGTAAATCAGAGGGTTGCTCTATGAAAACAAGCCATGGCCCCTTCACTCCGAGGCCATAAATCCCGCTCCTGCGGCTGGAGGAGATTTTCTGCTTTGTGGAAACAGATGGAAGTGAAATATTCCTGGAGATTATGGGGATGGCGTATCTAATGGAGACATGTGTGTCTGCCGCAGGAGGAGCGATGTCTAGTGATGGGAAATGTCCTGTATGCCGGGGATGAGGACTCTGTGTGGGGTCTGGATGGACCTATGTCAATGGTCAGTACACACAGTACATGGTGTCCAGGATCAGGGTGCATTCACACGACTCTATGTACTTACAAAAGATGGATGACGTCTGTTTGTTTGCAGACCCATTATAACTATCCCTATTCTTGTCCGGAGAACGGACATCTTTTTTGTGGGGCGGCAGAATAGACATATGGTTTTGTGGACCCATAGAAACGAATGGGTCTGTGTGTGATCCGCAAACAATCGGATCAAATGCGAAAAAAAATACTGTCTGAATGAAACCGTAGTTGACTGGGTCTATGCAATGTGTATGGTCAGCTTATGAATGTGATCAGTATATAGCTAGCCTCTTCAATGATGATCAGTATATGGCTACATGCACACGACCGTACGTGTTTTGCGGTCCGCAAAAAAACACGGATCCGTATGCCATCTTTTTTTTTTTGTGGATCCATTGTAACAATGTCTAAGGGTACTTTCACACTAGCGTTGGTGCGGATCCGCCTGTTTATTTTCACAGACGGATCCGCACCTCTAATGCAAACGTTTGTATCCGTTCAGAACGGATCCGTTTGCATTAGGTTTAAAGAAAAATGACAAAGTCCAAAACGGATCCGTTTTGGATTACATTGAAAGTCAATGGGGAACGGATCCGTTTTCAAATGCACCATATTGTGTCACTGACAACGGATCCGTCCCCATTGACTTACATTGTAAAAAAAAACGGATCTGTTAGGCTCCGCCTCTTCAGACGGACACCAAAATGCTGCATGCTGCGTTTTGGTGTCCGCCTCCAAAACAGAATAGAGGCGGAACGGAGCCGAACTGATGCATTCTGAACGGATCCTTATCCATTCAGAATGCATTGGGGCTGAACTGATCCGTTTTGGAACGTTTGTGAGAGCCCTGAAACGGATCTCACAAACGGAATCCAAAACGCTAGTGTGAAAGTACCCTAAAACGGACAAGAATAGGACATGTTCTATTTTTTTTTTGCGGGGCTACGCAACGGACATACTGATGGGTTCGCATCCTGTTCGCAAAAAAAAAAGAACGGACACGGAAACAAACAACATTTGTGTGCATATGGCCTATCTATGTTATGTAACCCACATACAGACTGTTCTGTGTACACAGTATATATATATATATATAGTACATGTGGTCAGGAATAGGCGGCTGCTGGGGCAGGTGTGTGGCACACCAGCTATGTGTCCTGCGCTCTGTTCCCATGCTTTACACTTTCACTTCTACTCAGTAAACATTTCTGACATGAGAGTCATCAAATTCCTGCGCCGCACCGCACCTGCCTCCTTCCTTCTTAGGTACCGCAATCATATAGATAAAACATGTAACCACAAACAGAGGCCAAAACACCCCGAGTGCTCTCATCCCAGTAAAATGCATGGAACCTTTATGACTTATGGGAAAGTAGTGACTCACGCCGTAACCAGGGTACACAGTAAGGTTCCGGCGCACACGTCTGGACTAGGTGTGATTCATTGGTGGGTGAACTTCACATTGAAGTTGTTCATTAAACCATCAATAGCTAATCAAGTGGCAGAAAAAGTGGAGTCACTGTGTACACACATTACATTACCTATCCTGTACTGATCCTGAGTTACATCCTGTATTATACTCCAGAGCTGCACTCACTATTCTGCTGGTGGAGTCACTGTGTACATACATTACATTACTTATCCTGTACTGATCCTGAGTTACATCCTGTATTATACTCCAGAGCTACACTCACTATTCTGCTGGTGGAGCCACTGTGTAAATACATTACATTACTTATCCTGTGTTATACTCCAGAGCTGCACTCACTATTCTGCTGGTGGAGTCACTGTGTACATACATTACATTACTTATCCTGTACTGATGCTGAGTTACATTCTGTATTATACGCCAGAGCTGCACTCACTATTCTGCTGGTGGAGTCACTGTGTACATACATTACTTATCCTGTACTGATCCTGAGTTACATCCTGTATTATACTCCAGAGCTGCACCCCCTATTCTGCTGGTGGAGTCACTGTGTACATACATTACATTACTTATCCTGTACTGATCCTGAGTTACATTCTGTATTATACTCCAGAGCTGCACCCACTATTCTGCTGGTGGAGTCACTGGGTACATACATTACATTACTTATCCTGTACTGATGCTGAGTTACATTCTGTATTATACTCCAGAGCTGCACTCACTATTCTGCTGGTGGAGTCACTGTGTACATACATTACATTACTTATCCTATACTGATCCTAAGTTACATCCTGTATTATACGCCAGAGCTGCACTCACTATTCTGCTGGTGGAGTCACTGTGTACATACATTACATTACTTATCCTGTACTGATCCTGAGTTACATCCTGTATTATAATCCAGAGCTGCACTCACTATTCTGCTGGTGGAGCCACTGTGTAAATACATTACATTACTTATCCTGTACTGATGCTGAGTTACATCCTGTATTATACTCCAGAGCTGCACTCACTATTCTGCTGGTGCAGTCACTGTGTACATACATTACTTATCCTGCCCTGATCCTGAGTTACATCCTGTATTATACTCCAGAGCTGCACTCACTGTTCAGTCATCAGAGACTGCAGGGAACAGCTGATCGTGGGGGTGAGGGGTGTCAGACTCTCACCAGTCGGATGTTAATGACCTATCTTAAAGACAGGTCATCAATATTAGGCCTCTTTCACATGAACGTGTGAGCCCTGTGCCCCTGCTGTGGACCGCAAATTGCAGCCCGCAATGCACGGGTACCGACCGTGGGGCAGCTGCAGCAGATCGCAGACCCATTCACTTGAATGGGTCCGTGATGCGCCTGTTCCACAAAAAGATAGGACATGTTCTATCTTTTTGCAGGACGGAAGTACGGAACCCCACGGAAGCACTCCGTAGTGTTTCGTTCCGTCACTCCGTTCTGCACTGTTCCGCATCTCCGGATTTGCGCACCTATTGAAATGAATGGGTCTGCATCCGTGATGCGGATTGGCCACTGAATGGTGCCCGTGTATTGCGGATCCGCAAATGCGGTCTGCAATACTAGAACGGGCGGGGTGCTCGTGTGAAAGAGGCCTTAATGTTTCAGAAAACCCACAGCCCTGTGAACAGCCCACTTCCTAGCTCAGCAGGATAGTGAAGCAAGAGGGATACTACCAGTAGCTCAGGCAGAGGCAGACTGGACCAGTCCCTGTAGATATTTCAGGCTGATCTGTGGCAGTAAAATGCTGCAGGGAAATCTTCAGTGGCAAATGCGCATCAAATCTTGTCAGTTTGGTCAGCGTTCCCCCTGTTTCATTTCTTATCATTTCTTTGGCATGTCTGAGGAGGTATTTTGTGAAGCGCTGTGGTTTTTGTTTGGTGCAGTTGGGGAAGTGTTATGTGCAGCACTGTGATTTTTGTTTGGTGCAGTTGGGGAAGTGTTATGTGCAGCACTGTGGTTTTTGTTTGATGCTGTTGGGGAAGTGTTATGTGCAGCACTGTGGTTTTTTGTTTGGTGCAGTTTGGGAAGTGTTATGTGCAGCACTGTGGTTTTTTGTTTGGTGCAGTTTGGGAAGTGTTATGTGCAGCACTGTGGTTTTTGTTTGATGCTGTTGGGGAAGTGTTATGTGCAGCACTGTGGTTTTTTGTTTGGTGCAGTTGGGGAAGTGTTATGTGCAGCACTGTGGTTTTTGTTTGATGCTGTTGGGGAAGTGTTATGTGCAGCACTGTGGTTTTTGTTTGGTGCAGTTGGGGAAGTGTTATGTGCAGCACTATGATTTTTGTTTGGTGCAGTTGGGGAAGTGTTATGTGCAGCACTGTTGTTTTTGTGATGATTTTGCCAGTCCCTGTGCATGGGACTGATCTGCAACTGCGAAGTTTTATCCAATGTAAGATGAGACAGTTCCAGCCAATCAGGATGCTTGTATCAGGTGGGACAACAGAGGAGCCACAGAAGAGGAGCACTGGGATTGGTTGTTTCAGAATGGTTGTTTTGATTGGCTGTTTCCGGTGGTTTGTAGTTGATAGAGCCTTGTGAGACTTACATAAGCCACACCTATTTTTGGCCTAGGACAGCCTGAATTAGCCAGGACTGTCTCTGGAAATTAGGGGCAGTCCCTGCAAATTCGGGACTATTGGCCACTCTGTATATAAGAGCATGTTCTGTTTTGTACATTATATGGGGACACTCTCCGGTGGCTACGACTAATGGTTTGCGGACTACGCCTACTTCTGATGGCTCTACCTACAATAATAAGGACCACTTTAAGCTTACCAGTCCGCCACGGGTACAGGTGTGGAGCATGATTACACTGGTAGGCACACAACGCTGCACATTATAGAAAAAGGATACAAGGCAAACCCAAATTAAAGTCCCTGTCAGTGAAGAAAGGGTTAACCCCGACGTGCGCAGTTCCCATGAATCTGTGGCCTGAACAGCCCGTAATAAATCCAATATTGTTAAATGTGACAGCGCTCATTTGGAAGCGTTCTTACATTCACTGTGTGCTGCGTGCCAGATACACTCAGCGCGTCCTACAGCTAAAAACTGCATTGTACCCAAGGGGCAGGGCTAGATGGCAACTTTTGTCACGCCCCAGTGAGCCACTGAATCTGTGGGGCAATCCCATAGACCCTCGCGAGTCTGGGACTTAAAGGGATTGTCCCACGAAAAATATTCTATGTTTTTTAAACTATCATCCGGATCTCAATTGCATGTAATTAAACATTTAGTATTACCACTGAGTTATTCAATGAGATCCATCTGTATAGCGCCACCTGCTGTTTGCTCTTTTTCTAATTTCTCTGTCCTGCTCACTTAGATGGAAGCCTACTCTCTGTTCCATCCTTCAACTGCTACCAGCTGCAGCTGAAAGGACACACCCCTGAGACAGTACACTCCCCCTAAGCGTACAGCTTGAAATAAATTTAGCAGAACAATTGGAGCAATGAATGTGGAGATCTCGAGGTCCATGTGAGGTACAGGGCTGATTCTAAGTTGGTTAGAAAGAGATTGTCATGGGGATAGCCCCTTTAATGCGCCTCCTATATCGAATTTGTACAGGCCAAAACCAACCAGTGGCTCAGTTTCATCGCCTTTGACTTGTGCGGAAGGCGAATGAGGTGGGAACCATAGGGGACGTTTAAAAAGACAGGTGATTTAGGCGCCGACGTGTACATAACTTAGGAGGACTTTATACTTGACTAAATCCATGCCAGCTCCCCTGCTGGCGTAGATTTAGACCATTTTCTACGCCTAAGGGTCCATTCACACGTCCGTATGAATGGTCGTATCCGTTCCGCAATTTGGCGGAACGTATGCTGACCCATTCATTTTCAATGGGGCCGGAACAGATGCGGACAGCACACTATGCGCTGCCTGCATCCACATTTCCGGATCCGCACTTCCGTTCCCGAAAAAAATAGAACATGTCCTATTCTTGTCCACAACTGCGGACAAGAAAAGGCATTTTGTATTATAGTGCCGGCGATGTTCGGTCCGCGAAATGCGGAACCACATTGCTGGTGTCCGTGTTTTGCGGATCTGCAATTTGCGGACGGCAAAACACATACGGCCTACGTGTGAATGGACCCTAAAGGCGTAGAAAATGATAAATGAGACGGGCCTCCCGGCCGGCCCCCTTCCCGGCCCACTACATGTCCATTTAGACCTGGCGTGAGCGTTGAAAAAGGGGAAAAATGGTGTATATCTGTTCATAAATGACCCCCTATGTGAATGTCACATGACATGAGTCCGCAGGAGCGCTGCAAACACATTTCAGTGGTTCGATCACATGACCCAAAACGTGAGCAATTGTACGATCTCCGCTGCAGGGAGGAAAATTGTGCAAATGTCCTTGGTCGTATGCAACAAGACTTCTGAAACCGATGAAGCGAAACTGTGACCTGAAATGCCTTGGGTTCCCTGCGGAGCGCCACACTCCCATTAGTTTTCGAACTGGCATCAGTCCGAGCTCCATTACAGCAGATTTCCCATTTCAGTTCAGACAATGGGAGAGTGATCGTAGGCAATTTCGAATGAAGCGGTTCATGGGCGCACAATACAGGACGATATGGATCGCTGAGGATCCTGAACGTCCCAAAAAAGTGCCCCCTGACCAGGCTACAGAACAGGCTACACCCTTGCAGCTTAGCGTATATGGACACGGTGCGCGGATTACCGTGTGTAGTAGAGTACCAGCTAAGTAGATGAGAATTTCAAGATCTCATCCACACATAGAAATTGACCTGCGGCGCGGATTTTGAAATCTGCAACGTGTTCATCTACGTCAAAATGCGAGCAAGTAATACATACGGATCCGAAGTATGCTTCCATGTGCATATATGCTTAAATGGGTTGTTCGTCTTTTTTTAAGTGGTGACCTCTCCAGAGTGCAGGGTGTTGGATCCCCGCCGATCAGCGGTTCTGGTCACTGCGGCACTGCTGCCATTGACTTCGTAGCGAGCGCTGTCCACTGCTATGTTAAAGGTGCTCCGTAATTCCGACAAAGCTACACAGAGCAGAACAGCTGATTGGCGGAGGTGTGGCGTGTTGAACCCCTACCGATCGTGAGGATAGGCAATCACTTAAAGGCTGGACAACCCCTCCCCTTTAAAGGGGTATTCCGGTTGTTAGAAGTGGATAACTAACTATTAGATCGGTGGGGTCTCTTTTTTTTTTGCGTAATAATTTTTATTTAGTTACGTTATATAATATCTCAGTACATATCCAAAAAAACACCCCCGTCACCCCCCACCCAACTTTAACCCCACCCAAGCAACAAGGACCATCGGGGACAGAAGGAGGGAAAGGACATAAACGTATTTTCTTTCTGTGTCTGTATTGTTATTTTCGCACACCGTATGCGGCATCATTCATTTCAATGGGTCCGCAAAGAAAACGGAAGTTACTCCGTGTGCATTCCGTTTCCGTATGTCTGTTTCGCAACAAAATAGAACATGTCCTATTATTGTCCGCAAGGATAGGACTGTTCTATTAGGGACCAGCTGTTCCGTTACGCAAACTACGGAATGCACACGGACGTCATCCGTATCTTTTGCGGACGCAAAATACATACGGTCGTGTGCATGAGCCCTTAGACTGTGTATAGGTGATAACATCTAACAACCGGAATACCTCTTAAGCCTTTGCCCTCCTCCTAGGAGATCGGAATTATTTCTGATAAACCCAGAGCCCGGACCCTGCTGTGTGATCCGCACCAGTGGCATAACTAGAAATGACTGGGCCCCACAGCAAATTTTTGAATGGGGCTTGGGGCCCCCTTCCCCAGTAATTTTTTCCCAACCCCTTCCTTTCATGCCATCCCCTTTCCTGTGGCTAGTAAAGATCGCTCTCTCAGACCAGGCCCGACAGCTGCTTCATCCGTTTTCTACACTGTCTATACTGCCACTGTATATAATTTCTTGTGTAATACTGTTGAGGGGCCCTGACAAAGTCTTTCAGTACTTCTCCTCCTCATGGATGGGCCCCTTCTGGGTCAGGGCCCCAAAGCAGCTGCTTCCCCTGCTTCCCCTATAGTTACGCCCCTGATCCGCACCATCACCTGATTCAGTGAGGACAATGCTGGCGACGTAAGTGTCTACTGACCCAACACAGAATGACAATATCAGCTGTCAACAGAACCAGAGGGCCACGTATGAAATGTGGAGCCGGACGTGAGCACAGCAGGTGCCCCGTGTCCATCTATAGGGTAAAGGGGGACCCCACTGACGATGAGCCCCCAGAGTGATGTATCCGGTCACTACCTTATGGCTTTCATACAGTAGTGTTAGAACCTGTGATGAGCACCAGGGGCCCCTACATTCCAGAACAGCGCCTGTCCCCTTGGAGATGCTCAGATCTATAACCTGGTGGTCAAAGGGTCTTTAAAGAGGCTCTCTCACTTCAGTAAGTGGCATTTATCATGTAGAGAAAGTTACTACAAGCCAATTACTAAAGTGATGTATTATCCATATTGCTTCCTTCGCTGGCTGGATTAATTTTTCCATCACATTATGCATGGCTCGTTTCCATGTTTACGACCACCCTGCAATCCATCAGCGGTGGTCGTGCTTGCACACTATAGGAAAAAGCACTAGTCTATGTGCAGAGAGATGCTTTTTCCTATAGTGTGCAAGCACGACCACCGCTGATGGATTGTAGGGTGGTCGTAACCATGGAAACGAGCAGTGTATAATGAGATGGAAAAATAAATCCAGCCAGCCAAGGAAGCAATATGGACAATCCCAATACATTAGGAAGGGGCTTGTATTAACTTTCTCTACATGATAAATGCCACTTGCTGAAGTGGGAGAACCCCTTTAACATCCCGTTTCTCTAAGCAGTGGGTGAGGGGGCTCAGCATGCGAACCCCAAACTGTACAATTCAGTTTCTGGATCAAGCTTCGAGAAGTAAATCCGTCAGCTCTTCGGACCGGGCTCATCTGCAGTGACGGGAGTCACTGGATTGGGTCGGCTTGGGGTAAGGTAGCTGGGAACATTCCTGAGATTATAGAATTTTAGGTTTTTGTTACTGTTTCTGTTTCCGCTCCAGTAGAGATAGCACTGGCGGTAGCCTGTAATTACAGCTTGTGCCTGACAATTGGATTAGGTGATTATTGGGTAATAGGAAATGCTAATATTCTGCAAACAAGTGTCCTCTTGTCCATGGGCTCAGAAGTCACACAGGCCATTTATGATCCCAGGGCTGCAGAGTCATTTCACACCAGTTAACCCTCTAATGCCTCATTAACCTCATAATATTCCCTGGTCTGGTAAGTGACGTAACCACGGCAGGGTGGTCACCGACCGGAGACACAATCCCAGTATCCAAGACATGTACAGATTATTCCTGAGCGAGATAATATCACACAGACATAGGCCCCATTCACAGGTCCGCAAATGGGTCCGCATCCGTTCCACAATTCTGCGGAACGGGTGCGGACCCATTCAGTCTTTATGGGGCCGGACGTGAAGCGGAGAGCACACTATGTGCTCTCCGCTTCCGCATTTGCGGAGCACGGCCCCGAACTTCTGGCCTTCGGCCCCTGAACTTCCGGCCTTCGGCCCCTGAACTTCCAGTCCGCAGCTCCGCAAAAGATAGAACATGTCCTATTCTTGTCCGCAGCTGCTGACAAGAATAGGCATTTCTATGGGGGGTGCCGGCCGGATCCGCAACACACCACGGACGTGTGAATGGACCCATATACAGCGAATCTCATTGAGAAGACCACCCCCAAATCCAGACCAGATTACCAGTGACAGATTTTCAGTCCTACCACATGTTATAGCCACGTCCATGAGATCCATACACCTTATATTATAGTAACCTATTCATCTATTACTGCTGACAACCAGCCTGTATATCATGTCTGAGAGGTTGTCACAGCCCCGCCCCCTGTTACTGACATCACTGATATAATAGCAATATAATTACATTGTGATCAGACATGAGATCCTCACACCTAATACTACAGGAGCTGATATTCACCTATTACTGCTGACAACCAGCCTCTATATCATGTGTGAGAGGTTGTCACAGCCCCGCCCCCTATTACTGACATCACTGATATAATAGTAATATAATTACATTGTGATCAGACACGAGATCCACAGGATCCTGTTACTACAGGAGCTGATATTCATCTATTACTGCTGACAACCAGCCTGTATGTCATGTCTGAGAGGTTGTCACAGCCCCGCCCCCTGTTCCTGACATCACTGATATAATATAATATAATTACATTGTGATCAGACATGAGATCCTCGCGCCTTATACTACAGGAGCAGCTATTCATCTATTACTGCTGACAACCAGCCTCTATATCATGTCTGAGAGGTTGTCACGGCCCCGCCCAAACTATAACATTATGTGTACATATGATTAATTCTATGTAATGTGTAATCATCTCTTTAGGAAACACTTGTCAAGGGTGCGACTTCCCATTCCTCCGATGATGTTTCGCAGTTTGGACCGTAGTATTTGGTCTCCGGCGCTGATTCCCTCCCTCCACAAACAGCCTTATCTCTCATGATTCAGAAGATCGGGAATTCATCAGAGCGGAAATCAGGAATATTCTGCCCACATACTCCGTGTGGACTGTGTAGATATAGGACGGGATTGTGATGCATTAGAGTCCCAGTTACACAGGATGAGAAAAACAGCGCCACACCTGTCCATGGGCGGCGTCTGGTATTGCAGCGCAATGTAAAGTGAATGGGACCGAGCTGTAATACAAGAGGCATGCTGCAGAGAACTTCCACTTTGCAACTGGAAGAAGGTGTAATTTCAGGTCGTGTTCATTGCTTTCTAATCCCTTACTCGTCCATTCGTCATATCGCACATTCCTCCTGACACGCCCCCCACCTTCCATTTGTAACCTGTCATTTCACACTTTCTTCCTGTCCCATTGAGAGGAGCTGTGAATGTGACAAGAGGGAGGAAGTGTGTGTTGTGTGCAGCGGGGGAGGTGTAGGCACACAGCCCTGGAGGAGGAGGGTTACTTCCATTATAATTAGGATAATTATTGCTACCGTCCTCTGCATCCCCTGTCCAGCCGGTCACACGTGTAATGGTCACTGATGATGAAATGAGGGGAAATGGCGATCATTAGCGATTAATAATATGTTACTGTAACAGCGTTTACCACCGGTGTAAATTTCTTTCATCAGACCTGACCGGTCGGGGACTTGCTTTACTTGTTTTTTTTTGCTGTGGTCGTTACTGGATTAACCCTTTGAGGGAACACAATTGCAGCAGCGCGGATCATCGATAGGTCACAAGTAGTTCCCCTTTAAATGACCCGACATTGGTCAGATTAGGGACGTATTGACCCGTCCCTGCCTCCGCGCACGCAACACTGACACCAGGACATAGTACAGACACAGAATGGGCACATGGGGTAGATGGAGGATCGCTTTATGATTTATTACACTCCCTGTTCACGCATTTGAGGTGTTAATGTAGCTGTGAGGACCCCCAGCCCCCCTGTAAAATCATCATATTAATTACTCGGCTCGTTATAATCTACACAAGAACATTGACATGTATGCAAACAGACTGCGCGCTGTTTGCATACGGAGGGGCCTCAGGTGTAAACAGCGCCAAAGGATACTCTGTGACTTTAACATTGATGGCTTGTAGTTAGGATAGAGCATGGGGGTGTGACCTCTGGGACCCCTGCCGATCAGCACAGTAAGGCCCCATACACAGGACTGTCCTTCTGGTCCGTGTGGCTGCGTCGTAGAAGTGAATGGGTCTGCAGCGCATTGTGTGTTTTGCGGATACGCGGTTTATGATCTGCAAAACTGACACAGTTATATGCATGGGCCCTAAAAGGGAGTCTGTCACCTCCAGAAATCCATTTTGGAGTAAGCATACTGCCATGCTGGATAGGTGCCCCTACACATAACCATACCTTTAGTGTGAAAATCTAGTCTAATCCTGAGAAATGATTATATTTATGAAAATAAGTTTTTTGGGTGCACTGTGGGTGGGGCCTTTCCATTGGGTGCACCATCACTCCCCCAGTCCCTGAGATTTCAGAGCCGGTAGCGATGATGCAGGGGAAGCTGGGTGCACAGGACAGAGCAGCCCTGCTCACAGTGCACCGAAAACATTATTTACAGAGAAATAATCATTTCTAAGGATTAGAAGACAAGATTTTCATTTAATAAAGGTATAATATATATATATGTGTGTTTCGGGGCACCTACCCTACATGGCAGTATTGCTTTCTTTGAAATTGATCTTGGAGGTGACAGACCTTTAAAGGGGTTCTCAAGGACTAGAAGAAGATGGCTGCTTTCTTCTAAACATAACCTATGGACAGGTGTGGGTCCGTTTTTGGAATAAAGCAGCCATGTTTTTCTTATCCTTGACAATTCCTTTAAAGGGGTTCTCTGGGAATTAAGAAAATGAAAATACGTAAATATTACTTTATTATAAATATATTCCCAAATACCTTTTATTAGTTATAATGGCTCGTTTTGTCTAGGGAGCAATGATTAGGAGAAACAAAATGGCCGCTGTCCTATTAGAGCACACAAAACCTGTCCTAATCACATAGAAGGACAAGTTACTTCACAACACTGAGCTAAAGCGCTGCCTCATCCTCCTCTCTGCTCTGCTTGTCAGGGATTATGATCCTGAATACAGATGAGAAGATCTTCAGCTGAACCTCTGTAGGAGTCAAGTTCATGGGGAGACATGAAGCACAGAAAGGATGGACTGGACAGACTGTGGTAATGTGGGAATGTGGTAATGGAGACTGTACCTCATATCTCCTCATAAACTCCATTCCTACAGAGATTCAGCTGATGACCATATTAAACTGTATTCAGGATCATACTCCCTGACAAGTAGAGCAGAGAGGAGGATGAGGCAGCGCTTTAGCTCAGTGTTGTGAAGTAACTTGTCCTCCTGTGTGATTAGGACAGGTTTTGTGTGTACTAATAGGACGACGACGACGTTTTTTTGAAGAAATGACAAGGCACACAAGTAAAACAAGAACACATATGGAAAGAAGGTAATTTATTACACATGGATTCATGATTTTTTTAGCTAATATGCTGGTGACAAATTCCCTTTAAGGATAGTCCATCAATGTCCCAGAAAATCCCTTTAAAGAGGACCTTTCACCGATTTAAAAACTAAAAACTAACTATACCTGTGGGCAGAGTGGCGCCCAGGGGTCCCCCTGCACTTACTTGTATGTCTGGGCGCCGCTCCGTTCGCCCGGTATAGGCTCCGGTGTCCGAGCTCCCTCTGTTGTATGGGGCGGGGACTTTGTATCAGGCGTGTCCCTTGCTGCAGAGCTGGCCAATCACAGCGCACAGCTCATAGCCAGGTATAGTTAGTTTTTAGTTTTTAAATCGGTGAAAGGTCCTCTTTAAACCTTTACCACTTTCTCAGAATAATAATAATAATAATAATAATAATAAAAAATCCAGAAATGTAAACCTTTGTGTCGTCTGGTCAGCACTTGGGTGACCACTTGTATGAACACCGTTACGGCCACAGAGGTTGTCACCCGGGTTTTCACTTTCGGTCTAGTTTGGTAGCACTATGGGTGCACCGATTCCTCTCCATATAATTTGGCAGATTTGCCTTCCATGGTTCTGGAAAAGTCATGACAACCCCTGAGGCAGCTCACATGGCATCAGCATTGGTTGTCACCCATCTTTCTAGGAAACAGAGGTAAATAAGAAATGGCTGAATTGGATTTTTAACAGCACAGGAGACGGTATTGCAGGGCATATTTGCTCATGCATTGCTCGGGCAGCAGCAGCAGCAGGTCCCTCAGAGCAGCACTCAGTGCAGTTACCCCCCTTCACCCAGTGTGTTGGGGCTCAGACACCTGTGGGCCACCCTCCGCCTCTGGGGTCTCCTGCCCTCTGCACTGGTAATTATGATTCTGCAGAAGCAGGGGGTGCAGCTGATGGATCGAGCAGTGATGTGTGACTGAAACCTGTTGCACCCTGGGATAGGGGCCTGATAATGAATGAGCTCAGCCTGTGATTCCAGCACTGCCACACGTCCTGCCTATTATCTGCTCTGCTCTTCCTGTGTGGTTTACAGGTGTCAGGAAATTAGATCTTTCAGCACTGAGCCCAAACACAGGGTTTCTTTGTAGTGAGCTCAGCTTAATTCCAGCTTCCGATGACTTGTGACAAGCAACTTCCCCAGGAAATATACCTGTTTTTTGGGGAACGCAACAGGGCCCTGAAGGGCACGGTCTCTGGTACAAAATTTCACCTAAACCATCCCCTCAATACTAATCATGTCACAGACCACCCTACAGAATGAAGATGTCACATTGTATAAAATGATGACATCACAGTGTAACAGATACAGACTTTACAATGTATGAGATGATGTCACAATGTATCTGACAATGACGTCCCAGATGATGTCACAGTATATAGGATGGGGACAGTACAATGTATGAGATGATGTCACAGTATATAAGATGGGGACAGTACAATGTATGAGATGATGTCACAGTATATAAAATGGGGACATACAATGTATGAGATGATGTCACAGTATATAAGATGGGGACAGTACAATGTATGGGATGATGTCACAGTATATAAGAAGGGGACATACAATGTATGAGATGATGTCACAGTATATAAGATGGGGACATACAATGTATGAGATGATGTCATAGTATATAAGATGGGGACAGTACAATGTATGGGATGATGTCACAGTATATAAGATGGGGACAGTACAATGTATGAGATGATGTCACAGTATATAAGATGGGGACATACAATGTATGAGATGATGTCACAGTATATAAGATGGGGACAGTACAATGTATGGGATGATGTCACAGTATATAAGATGGGGACAGTACAATGTATGAGATGATGTCACAATATATAAGATGGGGACAGTACAATGTATGAGATGATGTCACAGTATATAAGATGGAGACAGTACAATGTATGAGATGATGTCACAGTATATAAGAAGGGGACAGTACAATGTATGGGATGATGTCACAGTATATAAGATGGGGACAGTACAATGTATGAGATGATGTCACAGTATATAAGATGGGGACAGTACAATGTATGAGATGATGTCACAGTATATAAGATGGGGACAGTACAATGTATGAGATGATGTCACAGTATATAAGATGGGGACATACAATGTATGAGATGATGTCACAGTATATAAGATGGGGACATACAATGTATGAGATGATGTCACAGTATATAAGATGGGGACAGTACAATGTATGAGATGATGTCACAGTATATAAGATGGGGACAGTACAATGTATGAGATGATGTCACAGTATATAAGATGGGGACAGTACAATGTATGAGATGATGTCACAGTATATAAGATGGGGACATACAATGTATGAGATGATGTCACAGTATATAAGATGGGGACATACAATGTATGAGATGATGTCACAGTATATAAGATGGGGACAGTACAATGTATGAGAAGATGTCACAGTATATAAGATGGGGACATACAATGTATGGGATGATGTCACAGTATATAAGATGGGGACAGTACAATGTATGAGATGATGTCACAGTATATAAGATGGGGACATACAATGTATGAGATGATGTCACAGTATATAAGATGGGGACAGTACAATGTATGAGATGATGTCACAGTATATAGGATGGGGACAGTACAATGTATGAGATGATGTCACAGTATATAAGATGGGGACATACAATGTATGAGATGATGTCACAGTATATAAGATGGGGACATACAATGTATGAGATGATGTCACAGTATATAGGATGGGGACAGTACAATGTATGGGATGATGTCACAGTATATAAGATGGGGACATACAATGTATGGGATGATATCACAGTATATAAGATGGGGACATACAATGTATGAGATGATGTCACGGTATATAGGATGGGGACAGTACAATGTATGGGATGATGTCACAGTATATAAGATGGGGACATACAATGTATGAGATGATGTCACAGTATATAAGATGGGGACATACAATGTATGAGATGATGTCACAGTATATAAGATGGGGACAGTACAATGTATGAGATGATGTCACAGTATATAAGAAGGGGACATACAATGTATGAGATGATGTCACAGTATATAAGAAGGGGACATACAATGTATGAGATGATGTCACAGTATATAAGATGGGGACAGTACAATGTATTAGATGATGTCACAGTATATAAGATGGGGACAGTACAATGTATGAGATGATGTCACAGTATATAAGATGGGGACAGTACAATGTATGAGATGATGTCACAGTATAAAAGATGGGGACATACAATGTATGCGATGATGTCACAGTATATAAGATGGGGACATACAATGTATGCGATGATGTCACAGTATATAAGATGGGGACATACAATGTATGCGATGATGTCACAGTATATAAGATGGGGACAGTACAATGTATGAGATGATGTCACAGTATATAAGATGGGGACATACAATGTATGAGATGATGTCACAGTATATAGGATGGGGACATACAATGTATGAGATGATGTCACAGTATATAAGATGGGGACAGTACAATGTATGGGATGATGTCACAGTATATAAGATGGGGACAGTACAATGTATGAGATGATGTCACAGTATATAAGATGGAGACAGTACAATGTATGAGATGATGTCACAGTATATAAGAAGGGGACAGTACAATGTATGGGATGATGTCACAGTATATAAGATGGGGACAGTACAATGTATGAGATGATGTCACAGTATATAAGATGGGGACATACAATGTATGAGATGATGTCACAGTATATAAGATGGGGACAGTACAATGTATGAGATGATGTCACAGTATATAAGATGGGGACAGTACAATGTATGAGATGATGTCACAGTATATAAGATGGGGACATACAATGTATGAGATGATGTCACAGTATATAAGATGGGGACAGTACAATGTATGAGATGATGTCACAGTATATAAGATGGGGACATACAATGTATGAGATGATGTCACAGTATATAAGATGGGGACAGTACAATGTATGAGATGATGTCACAGTATATAAGATGGGGACAGTACAATGTATGAGATGATGTCACAGTATATAAGATGGGGACATACAATGTATGAGATGATGTCACAGTATATAAGATGGGGACAGTACAATGTATGAGATGATGTCACAGTATATAAGATGGGGACATACAATGTATGAGATGATGTCACAGTATATAAGATGGGGACATACAATGTATGGGATGATGTCACAGTATATAAGATGGGGACAGTACAATGTATGAGATGATGTCACAGTATATAAGATGGGGACAGTACAATGTATGGGATGATGTCACAGTATATAAGATGGGGACAGTACAATGTATGAGATGATGTCACAGTATATAAGATGGGGACAGTACAATGTATGAGATGATGTCACAGTATATAAGATGGGGACAGTACAATGTATGAGATGATGTCACAGTATATAAGATGGGGACAGTACAATGTATGAGATGATGTCACAGTATATAAGATGGGGACAGTACAATGTATGAGATGATGTCACAGTATAAAAGATGGGGACATACAATGTATGCGATGATGTCACAGTATATAAGATGGGGACATACAATGTATGCGATGATGTCACAGTATATAAGATGGGGACATACAATGTATGCGATGATGTCACAGTATATAAGATGGGGACAGTACAATGTATGAGATGATGTCACAGTATATAAGATGGGGACAGTACAATGTATGAGATGATGTCACAGTATATAAGATGTGGACATACAATGTATGGGATGATGTCACAGTATATAAGATGGGGACAGTACAATGTATGAGATGATGTCACATTATATAAGATGGGGACATACAATGTATGAGATAATGTCACAGTATATAAGATGGGGACATACAATGTATGAGATGATGTCACAGTATATAAGATGGGGACAGTACAATGTATGAGATGATGTCACAGTATATAAGAAGGGGACATACAATGTATGAGATGATGTCACAGTATATAAGATGGGGACAGTACAATGTATGGGATGATGTCACAGTATATAAGATGGGGACATACAATGTATGAGATGATGTCACATTATATAAGATGGGGACATACAATGTATGGGATGATGTCACAGTATATAAGATGGGGACATACAATGTATGGGATGATGTCACAGTATATAAGATGGGGACATACAATGTATGAGATGATGTCACAGTATATAAGATGGGGACATACAATGTATGGGATGATGTCACAGTATATAAGAGGGGGACAGTACAATGTATGAGATGAAGTCACAGTATATAAGATGGGGACAGTACAATGTATGAGATGATGTCAGTATATAAGATGGGGACAGTACAATGTATGAGATGATGTCGCAGTATATAAGATGGGGACATACAATGTATGGGATGATGTCACAGTATATAAGATGGGGACATACAATGTATGGGATGATGTCACAGTATATAAGATGGGGACATACAATGTATGAGATGATGTCACAGTATATAAGATGGGACAGTACAATGTATGGGATGATGTCACAGTATATAAGATGGGGACATACAATGTATGAGATGATGTCACAGTATATAAGATGGGGACATACAATGTATGAGATGATGTCACAGTATATAAGATGGGGACATACAATGTATGGGATGATGTCACAGTATATAAGATGGGGACATACAATGTATGGGATGATATCACAGTATATAAGATGGTGACACACAATGTATGGGATGATGTACAGGGAGGAGGAGACTGCCCTGTTACTCAATGGGCGTGTCCTTCTCCCTTGCTGTAGCGCGATCCAATCGCGGTCCAACCTTCGGGAGAAGGCGAGTTTTTTTTCTTCTCAGTGGCTGTGACGCTCTTCGCTGCGATTGGACAGCGCTACAGCCAGGGAGAAGGACACGCCCATTGAGAAACAGGGCAGTCTCCTCCTCCCTGTACCGATGCTACTCATTTGCATACCAGGCAGGAAAAGTGAACGGGGGGCACAGCGGGCGAACAGAGCGGCGCCCAAACAAACTAGTAAGCGATATTACATCCCTGCACTATGCCCTACATAACCTGCTAGTTATTTCATAATGTCTGGACCCATAAACGGTCCTCTTTAAGACTTGATGTAGCTGTAAGTCAAATTTATGCAGAAATATAGTAGAATCTGAAGGGTTCACAAACTTTCATGCACCACTGTATGTTCTGCACTTATTAAAAATAGCCTGTGGTAAAGATGGGTAGTTAAGAGTGCGTGACCAGCACAAATAGATTCAGTCTGTATATACAATCTGCACGTTCAGTGTTTGCAGAGCGCTGTTGCATTGTATTTTCAGCCACAGCGGCGCGCACCTGCGCATTTACTACATTTTCTACAACATGCTGACTAACTTTGTCTTTTGTTTTTGCAGTTTATAGGATGATGACATCACACTTTTTATAATGATGACATCACAATATATGATATATGTCTAGTTTGACCTCAATGTGAACTGAACATCATTCGCCTTCGCACTTTTGCTCTCCTAGGCTTCATGCACACGGCCGCGTCTGTATTTCGGTCCGCAAACAACAAATTTGCAAATTACCTTCTGTATGCAATCCATATTTTTCTCACTCACATCAATTGAAAGGGCTGTAGGACATGTCCTATAATTTGAGGTATAGCATAGCCACATGGAAAAAATATGCAGTGTGCATGTCCCCATAGAAATGAATGGGCCAGCGTGCCATCTGAAAAAAAAAAAATGCAGATAGCACGTGGCTGAAAAATACGGTTGTGTGCATGAGGCCTTATATATTGCAAATTTGGACCCAGTCACATCTGGAACCTACATCATGGGGCATCTGGTGCAAGATTCTCTTTTCTTCATTATAGTTGGAGATAATCTCCCCCAGAAGCCCAGTCGCAATGTTGTGCTCCTGTCCCCAAAATAATTGCAGTACTAGCTCTGTCCATAAGCCATTAACTTTACATTAAGGATTGTCCGGGTCATCACCCACTGTCACCAAATGGCCAAATATTTACTTTGGTGACCCTGCGGTCACGGCTGATGAAGGGGGCTCTATAATACATGCAGACCAGTACAGCACATGGGTCTCCATACACACTAAATAACTTTTTCTTTTTATGTAACTTTTATTTTTTGACATTTAGTGATCCACAGCCACGTGCGCTAATTCATCCGACCGGTCTGTCGTCTTCATCGAAATAGAACAGCGTGACTGAACTGACCAGCAGAACGTGAGCCAGGTGAGAACATTTACCTGTCCTTCCTTTTATTGACCCCTATAAGGGTGCATTCACACGACCGTCTGCAAAAAATACCGGTGACGTCCATGTGACATCTGTCCTGCATCCGTGTTTTTTTTGCGAGCCTATTGTAACAATGCCTATTGTCTGCCAAACGGACAAGAATAGGACATGTTCTATCTTATTTTACGAGACTGCTGAACAGACATACGGATGAGGACAGCAAAGGAATGAATGGGTATGTGTGCGATCTGAAAAAAATACAGATCGGATGAAAACAAAAATTACGGTCATGTGAATAGGGTCCTTTTACATGGACCGGTGATCCGGCAGATTATCGGGGATGAGTGTTTGTATAAAGACTCCCTCCTGATAATCTGCCTGTGTAAAACGTAGCGACGATCACCTGATGAATGCGCATACGCTTATTCATTGGGTGATTGTGTTATTCAGCTGGCACCCAAAATCATCATCCCTGTGCTGTCTAAACACCTATTTGCCACTGAGGGACAAACCGCTATTCTCGTCTGCAATACAGACACAAATAGGATATGTTCTATAATTTGCAGAACAGCCACGTAGATCCACAAAAAATACGAGTGTGTAACATAGTAACATAGTATTTAAAGACCGAAAAAAGACATATGTCCATCCAGTTCGGCCTGTTTCCTACAAGTTGATCCAGAGGAAGGCAAAAAAAATCTGTGAGGTAGAAGCCAATTTTCCCCACTTAGGCCTTATTCACACGTCCATAGTGTTTTGCGGATCTGCAAGTTTGCGGATCCGCAAAACACCTTGCCACCAGCCCTATAGAGATGCCTATACTTGTCCGCAATTGCGGGCAAGAATAGGACATGCTCTATATTTTTGCGGAGCCACCGTCCGGAAGATCGGCGGCGCGCTCCGCAAATGCGTATGCGGAGAGCACAGTGTGTGCTCTCCGCATCCATCACGTCCCCATTCAAAATGAATGGGTCCGCACCCGTTCCGCAAATTTGCGGAACGGGTGCGGAAGAAGATTGCGGACGTGTGAATTAGGCTTTAAGGGGAAAAAATTCCTTCCCGACTCCAATCAGAATAACTCCCTGGATCAACGACCCCTCTCTAGTAGCTATAGCCTGTAATATTATTACACTCCAGAAATACATCCAGGCCCCTCTTGAATTCCTTTATTGTACTCACCATCACCACCTCCTCAGGCAGAGAGCTCCATAGTCTCACTGCTCTTACCGTAAAGAATCCTCTTCTATGTTTGTGTACGAACCTTCTTTCCTCCAGACGCAGAGGATGTCCCCTCGTCACAGTCCTGGGGATAAATAGATGATGGGATAGATCTCTGTACTGACCCCTGATATATTTATACATAGTTATTAGATCTCCCCTCAGTCGTCTTTTTGTGAATAACCCTAATTTTGATAATCTTTCAGGGTCCTGTAGATCCCTCATTCCAGTTATTACTTTAGTTGCCCTCCTCTGAACCCTCTCCAGCTCTGCTATGTCTGCCTTGTTCACAGGACCCCAGAACTGTACACAGTCCTCCATGTGTGGTCTGACTAGTGATGTGTAAAGTGGTAGGACTATGTTCTCATCACGGGCGTCTATGCCCCTTTTGATGCAACCCATTATCTTATTGGCCTTGGCAGTAGCTGCCTGACACTGGTTTTTGCAGCTTAATTTGCTGTTTATTAAAATTCCTAGATCCTTTTCCATGTCAGTGTTACCGAGTGTTTTACCATTTAGTATGTACGGGTGACTTGCATTATTCCTTCCCATGTGCATAACTTTACATTTGTCAGTGTTAAACCTCATCTGCCATTTCTCTGCCCAAGCCTCCAATCTATCCAGATCCCTCTGTAGCAGAAAACTGTCCTCTTCAGTGTTAATTACTTTACACAGTTTAGTGTGTCCCCGTAGAAATGTAAGGGTCACTGTTCTATCCCCAGAAAGTGCGGCCGACACACAGACGAGGCTAATAAGTGGTGAAGCCTGCAGTTCCAGAGTCAGCTATATCAGGTATGTTTTCTCTTGCCCTCTGTGGAGTACGACTTCTCCTGCTATCTCACATACAGTCCCACTCGCTGGCGCCATAATGGAGGCTCCAGGTGAGAACACTGTGGATATCTCCTCAAGCACTGATAACACAAGCGGCTATTGTTGTGTCAGGAAGTATAAAGTGACCTCCACGCTCAGAGCCGGTAACACGACCTTCAGGGGAGGAGGCCGGGCGCGCTTCCACGCACACCGAGAGATGAACGATTCAGAAGAAAGCTCGTCATTGGTTATCACGAGATCTGCGGCAATTGTCTGCTCTGTAGATAATTGCACTCAGGAAGATCTCTATCTGACAGATGCTTTCAGTATGGGTCTCACTGCTGTTCCTGATACACAGATATACACTATGGAAGCGCGGCCTCCTGCAGTCAGATTGTAGCATCAAATAGAGGTTTGTCAATCAAAGAGCCCAGACTGGCATGTACAGAGGCCAGCTTCAATTGAGGAAAATACTGCCCCTATATTAGGGCCTCATGCGCATGACTGGATCTGTTTTGTGGTCTGCAAAACATGGATACCGTCCGTGTGCATTGTTAAAAATGCCTATTTTTGTCCGCAAAACGGACGAGAATAGTACATGTTCTATTATCTTTGCAGAACGGTGTAACAGACGTGCGGATGCGGACATCACACCATGTGCTGTCCTCCTTATTTAAATGAATGCGTCTGCATCCGATCTGCAAAAAAATGACATTTGGATACAGACCAAAAATACAGTTGTTTGCATGGGGCCTAAGGCTGCAAATTCCGGCCTAACACAGGTCTGATCACCTAAACCAGGGATGGGCGAACTGCGGCTCTCCAGCTGTTGCAAAACTACAACTCCCAGCATGCAAAGACTGCTTACAGCTATCAGCCTACAGCAGGGCATGGTGGGAATTGTAGTTTTACAACAGCTGGAGAGCCGCAGTTTGCCCATCCCTGCCCTAAACTAACAAGATCATAATGTGTGAAAGACTCCCAGACTGGCCTAAATTTGCAGCAGTTCTACTGTGGCTCTGGCATGCTCATCATGTCTCCAGATCTGTAGGAGCCTCTCAGAGTGTATCTCCTGTGCGTAAGGCCTCATGCACACGACCGTTTTTTTATGCTGTCTGCAAAAAGGGGTTCCGTTGTTCAGTGATCTGTGTCCGTTTTTGCCTTCCGTTGTGTTTCCGTGTGTCTTCTGTTTTTTTTAGCGGACATGACCCAAAAGATTTTACCAAAAGACAGGCTGACAATGTTTCCCAAGTGCCTGCCAAGGGATCCGCAAAAAAAACGGACACGGAACGCGGATGACACACGGATGGCCATCCGCATTTTTCACGGACCCATTGACTTGAATGGGTCCGTGAACCGTTTTTCACGGACAAGAATAGGACAGGTTATATTTTTTTGACGGACTGGAATCACGGACCACGGACGCGGAGGACAAACGGTGCATTTGCCGAGGTTTCCACGGACCCATTGAAAACCAATGGGTCTGCAGAAAATCACGAAAAACGGAGCAACGGACACGGAATCAAACAACGGTCGTGTGCATGAGGCCTAAATAGCGCAGCAATTTCCCTCCTGCCTGGTTTACTTCTATGCATCAATGTTCAGTCTCCAGTCCAGGCTATTTACAGTTGCCTAGACTGGATATAATTGTAACAAATCCTCAGCTATGAGAAGCTTTAGACTGTTTTTGGCTCACAATCACTGATGGAAAACACTGACTGAACACTGAGTGTGTGAATAAGGCCTTAAAAAGATTTTTAGCCCCTGGATATAAGTAAGATTGTTTTCACTCACTGGGGGTGATTTACCCAACCGGCTTTTTACACTTTTTAGATTCTTCAGCTAATTTATGTCGAGGTGCGCCACGGCAGCCCATGCGAAACTACTACAGCCCCTTGCCAACATTTACGCCCGTTTCCAGGTGTAAATGTTAGTAAATGGCACAACCTCTGGTCATGCCCCCGCTCCACCCATGTCCCATCCAACTGACGAACATGATGTAAACCGTGTGTGCGACTAAATATTGTTGCATGGCCGGTCAAAAAAGGGACTCGCGACAATTTTTATGACTAAAAGAGTCGCAAGTCCCTTACTAAATGACCCCCACTGACTGTAGGGAGACGTATTGAATACGTGAATAAATACCCCTCTATGACATAGATTTGGCATTGAAAAGTCGCGGTTTTGGGACTTTTTAAATTCCATTTTGACTAGGTTTAGTCGCAACTGACATTTTTTCTTCACTTTCCGAAAAGGGGGCATGGTGAGGACAGGACCATCGGCCCCGGCACATTCATCATCATTTATGGTGTAAATGAAGACTGAACTCTACACCGGCTACGTGCTGGAGTCGATTTCAGTCTGGCGCAAGGACTGCAGCGTAGGGCCCATCAAGACTGCTGTAGCGCACGCCGGGATTGATAAATCAGGGGCCAAAGGTTATAAAAATAAAAAAAAATTGCAGAACCTTTCATTTGACAGTACAATGATGAGGGGTCTTTTTTACCTTAACCTCTGTAATCCAGCAAGTTCATCAGAGGTGAGGTGGATGCATGGGTGCAACCAGGGGCGTAGCTAAAGGCTCATGGGCCCTGATGCAAGAGTTCAGATTGGGCCCTCCTTCCCTCAGTGCTTTCTGGCCAGGGGTAGGGAAGCACATGGCCTTTGTGCTGCCTGAGGCAAAAATTGAAAAGGCCACCCCCCAATGTCAAATTTTTGACCTAACCCCTTCCCTCAAGCCAGAGGTGTAACTGGACCAGCATGCACTTTCTATAATACCAGTGTCTTCTTATGCGGCACAAAGGTCTTTGGGGCCCCTCAGGCTCCAGGGCCCGGTAGCGACTGCTACCTCTGCACCCCCTATAGCTACGCCCCTGGGTGCAACCCATTATACATTGAAGTCCTTGTACATATCAGACATTATCAGGGACAAATATTCCCAGGGCACGGTGTTCCTATTATGTGTGACCTGCACCAGCTCCAGAGGGACGTGACTAGTGTTGAGCGAACTTGTTTTTTAAGTTCTGCGTCCAAAGCTCGGGTTCGGGTTATTGAAGAATCCCGTTATGGATTCCAAATTCCGTTATGGTCCGTGGTAGCGGAAGCCATAACGGGATTCTTCAATAACCCTCACTTTGGACGCAGAACTTAAAACACAAGTTCGCTCAACACTAGACGTGATGTTTTCTACAGTCTAGGGCTTCATCCATCTTCAGGTGTCAGCCCCTCTGATGGCTGGCATGGTCTGAACGGCTTTCCACAGCCTTCCTGACCCAACCTTGGTATTTTCAGGGCCAGGAGGCACCAACCTCTCATTGGTTCTGGCTTAGAGGCTTCGGGTGCTGCGCCGTTCACTGCTGAACCAGTAGAACAGGGTTGGCCTGTAGGTATTTACCAAGGTGAACATTTTTCTTGGGGTGGGGGGGGGGGTAGAAGCTGCAGTCGCCCCTCCTGTGTTTGCAGATCATTGCTTGTAAATTCACACAGCAGACAGGTTGTGGCAGCGTGAAACTTGTTTATATAGAGGCCGCCGCAGGCGCCGGTTGTAAAGTTTTTTTCTTTTATTTTTTACCTTGATGCTATAAGCCTGGTATTTTGAAGGATGGATTTACAGCTCGGTAGTCGGGACCATCCATTCTCAGCCGTACAGTCACCAGTGCCTTCCCGGCAGAGTCACCCGGGTCACTGCGTACTGTAGTAACCTGGGGAATAATTACCGGTGACGGGTTTCAGAGGCTGCTGCTCTGTGCGGATTGTTTGTCACCTGGGAGCATTTTGTGAAGGTCGTAAATGGTCTGACACGTGAAACACCTGGTAAATTGTTACCTGTACGAAGGCTGCGGCCATCGTCAGCTCCTGTGATGACTAAGGGGGCGATAGGCACATAGGGAGGACAGACATAGCTACAGCTCAGCCTATCATTAAAGGCATCACTGTCGAGAGTCACTTTTTTTGTTGCTGACGAAAATGATGCCTTTTTTGCCCATAGCAGCCATTTCAGTTCCCGCGAACCAACTTGTTAAAGGTTCACTGTATTGTGGCAGAATTGCCGTTCAGGGGTTTGGGAAAGCCGAGTGGCATTGTCTGTAGAAGGCAGAGTGGCAGCCATATAGGTGGTTGCCCCAATATAAATAATTAACATATTAATATCATTTTTAGTAAGGCTGGTTTCACATCACTATTTCATTTTCAGTTTTTTTCATACGGAAAAAAGTACTTTTTTTCCGTCTGAAAAAACGTATCTCAGATAGAAATCGCTAAAACAGATGTCAAACGTGCATAACGGATGCAACAGGATCCATTTTTTTTTTACAGAATCCTGTTTTTTTTTTTTCCCTGTTCTCCTGACGGATCATAATCACGGAAAGTGAAGCGGTTATGTGAAACCAGCCTCACCCAATTGTTAAAGCTGTACTGTAGGTGGTTGCTATATAAATGATTAAAATGTTTTTTTTCACAATGAAGGCAGCATTTTGCAGTAATCAAAGCATGAAACCGAAATTCAATCTCACAGTGTGAATGGAGGTCTGTTTATGTATGGTGGAAATGCGATGCAAGCACCCGGCCTCAATGACCGGGCACGGCCATCCGCCGAACCGTGTCAATTAACCCCTCGGGTGCCATATACATTAGATAGAAGTTGGTTGATGGTTGAACAGCAGTTGAATGAACGTGTATCTGGGGAACGATCGTTTCACAGACACGGCCATACACGTTTGAGTCCATATTGGCCGTAGTGTAAGGCTAGGTTCACACGACGACAATAAGTCGCACGACTACACTGCAACATTTTGTTGCTTTAATGTCGCGCGACAATTTTTATAACGGTAGTCTATGGTGTCGCATTGCAACATGCGACATGCTGCGACTGCAACTCGACAGTCGCAGAAAAATCCATCTTGAATGGATTTTTTGCGACTATGGCATCGCAGTCGCAGCATGTCGCATGTTGCAATGCGACACCATAGACTACCATTATAAAAATTGTCGCGCGACATTAATGCGACAAATGTCGTCCTGTGAACCTAGCCTAAACTGGCCATACAGGCTCAAAGAAACTGGGCGATGGCCAGAAGATCTTTTTGGAAACGTTTCATAGAAAGACTGACTATTTGGCGAAAATATTAAACACAGCTGGTGTTTTTTTTTTTTAGACGATACCGGTCTGTCATCGGCCGACTAAAACGATTGTTCATTGTTAACTTTCAACCGACGAACATTCGTTTTGGTTGAAATACTCCTTTATGATTAACTAATTTGTATGGCCACCTTAGGGCTATGGTTAAAATTAGGACTCCAGAAGTCCCTAGTGCACTTCAAGCCAGCTCCGCATTTTTCTTTTGTGGGTTATCAGTAAGGCCTCATGCACATGACCTTTTCTATTTTGCTGTCCACAAACTGCGGATCCACAAAATATGGAAATGGTCCACGTTCCGTCCACATTTTGTTGTTTACCCATTGATTTCAGGGGTCCCCAGTTTCCATTTTCAGGACAAGTACAGGACATGTTTTGCCTTTTGTGGAACAGACATACGGATGTGGAAAGCACACGAAAGTCATCTGTGTGCCTTCCGAATCTGTATGTCCTTTCTGGAAAAGATACAAAATGTCCTATACCTGTCTGCAAAATGTGGACCCATTGACGTTAACGGGTCAGCAATAAAATGCGGACGGCACTCAGTGTGCATCCGTATTTTGCAGACCACAAAACGGACACAGATGTGTGCATGAGGCCTCCGAGTGAGGCCTGGATGTTATATTTTCCACAAGGTCTTCCACCATTCCTAGAGGTCATTTCCCATGTGAATGTGTGACATACAGGTGGCTTTGATGGCGCAGTGACACGCTGGCGGCCTGGATATTTTATATTGAATGTCACAGTTAAGACTTAAGCAAATGTCAAGATAACAGAATAAGGAAAGAGAGGGAACCGACTGCGGCAAACATCAAAAGGCAGAGGATGAAGCGTTATCTAAAACAAATAAGCCCAAGCCACAACTGAGGCCGAGCGCAGGAACAAGGGCACCTGAGCAAAGGAAGGACTTATTTATAACATCCTGAAAGGGCCGAGCGCAAATTCCGTCATGGAAAGTTGCCTACTTCTCTCAGACCACAGCCTCGTCCCAGCCCTCATGTCATGGCGGATAAAGGTTCCCAATCTATCTCCAGACTTCCTTCCTGACCTCTTGTTTTATCAGTTGGGGATCTTTTAGATTTGATGTTCCACTTGTAGTCACCACTCAAGTCCCAGATTACCAGTTACGTTCCCAACAATAGCGATCAGCGGAGATGAAATTGACCTGCAAGCCAGTTATATTTTATATCGTATAATCTATGCATACCTGGACAATCATGTCCTCAGCTCTAGAGGCCACAGAATACTCCCCAGACTCCAGACCTGGGACTTGGAGTTTCTTACTGCATCCTGGGTGGAAGACCTCTCCGCTTGTAGTGAATGAGCATCTCAGGACCCCTTTATTCACTCTAAGACAAGCAGTTTTCTTTCTCCTACTGCTCTTCATTGACCTTAATACCCCAAAGGCGTCTCAGTCTGATTGTGACTTGAATGTCTTTTAAAGGATCAGAGGATCCCCCTCTATGAACAAGGCTCTCGACAAAGGAGGATTTATTAATCCCCAGCGTTCTAACACCCGGACAATCCGCTCATGTCACACCCGGCGACTGCGGGGGGTTCATCCCACCATAAAGAGTTTAAGTCATCAGTAATCCCTGCTCTCCATCGCAGGGGGTCGCTCATAGATTATTACCATAATAGATGCCAAGTGCCAGCTAATAAAAGCTGCATTACATAAATACAGCCCTGTGGTTCACAGAAACGGAATTCTAGCTGATTAGAGATAGCAGCGGACACATTCCCTAGGTGTTAGCAGCTCCCAGCAAGCAGAAGCTCTGATTATACCCCACGTATCCCATTATAAGGTCAGTTAATACTGCTTACACATCAATGAATGAATGTCAATAAATTAGCTATATGTACCATTCAGCTAGCCTGAAAGGTCGACGCCATGCAGAGAGAGCCTACTTGCATGGTAGGGTGCCACAAGGGGAAGGGGGGGGGGGGATGTGGAGACATGAAACATACATGCGTAAAGAAAGCCAACCTGGATGATAGGTGGCACATGGGGAGAGCCAAACTGGATTCTTACCATGCAAAGACAGCCAACTCGGAAAGTAAGTACCATGCACAGAGGCAACCCGGAGCTAAGGTAGGTGGCATTTACTGTGGCAGCCTGGGAGCAAAGGTATGTAACCTATGTTTGGAATGCCAGAGAGCAAAGGTAAGAGGCCTATACATGGGCAGCCTAGGAGCAAAGGTAGGTGGCCTGTGCATGGGCAGCCTAGGAGCAAAGGTAAGTGGCCTGTGCATGGGTAGCCTAGGAGCAAAGGTAAGTGGCCTGTGCATGGGTAGCCTAGGAGCAAAGGTAAGTGGCCTGTGCATGGGTAGCCTAGGAGCATAGGTAAGTGCCATGTGCGGAGGCGGCCTGTGAGTAAAGGTAAGTGTTCAGAGGTGGCTAGCGAGCAATAGAAAGTGGCCCATGAGGAGTTGTCTTAGGCACTTAGGTAAGTCACTGAAGGCAGCCTGGGAGCTGAGTTAAGTGCCCTGTGCAGAGGCCACCTGGGATCTAAAGTAAGTGGCTTGTGCGGAGTCAGCCTGGGAGCTGAGGTAAGTGGCCTTCATAGAGCTAGCCTGTGAACTAAGGAAGTGTTCGGGTACAGCCTGGAAGCTAAGGTAAGTGATATAAGACTGCCTGAATGCTGCGGTAAGTGGTCTGTGAAGAGTCGGCCTTGGAGCTAAGGTAAGTGGACCATGCCGAGCGGCCTGGGAGCTAACATAAGTTTTTAAAGGTGGCCTGGCAGCTGAGGTAACTGGCTTGTGTGGAAGCAGCCTAAGAGCTAAGGTAAGTGGTGTTTGTGGAGGCAGCCTGTGAGGTAAGGTAAGTGGTGTGTGTGGAGTCAGCCTGTGAGGTAAGGTAAGTGGCCTGTGTAGAGGCAGCCTGTGAGCTATGGTAAGTGGCCTTTGCTGAGTTGACCTGAATGCTAAGGTAAGCGATTGAAGACTGCCGGGGAGGTGAGGTAAGTGACCTGTGCTGAGGCGGCCTGGAATCTAATGTTAGTGGCTTGTGCAGAGTAAGCCTGGGAGCTAAGGTAAGTGGCCTGTATGGAGGCAGCCTGTGAACTAAGGGAGTGTTCGGGGACAACTTGGAAGTTAAGGTAAGTGGTTGAAAACTGTCTGGGAACTGAGGTAAGTGGCCTGTACGGTAGTAGCTGACAAGCAAAGGACATTGGCCCGTACATGGGAGGCCTGGGAGAAAAGGTAAGTGACCTGTGCAGAGGTGGTATGTGAGATAGGGTAAGTGGTGTGGGAGTTAAGCTCGACTGTTCGTGTGGGGCTTGCCAGCAAAGGTAAGTGGGCTTGCATGTGCTGCTCAACAAAAAAGGTAAGTAAGCTGTAGAGGTGGCTGGCGAGGTAAGGTTAGTGGCCAGGAAGCAAAGGAATATGGCTGTGTATATATGTATGTGGCATAGGCCTGATATTCTCTTGACCACCATGCTCAAACCTCACATCATCTCCTCTCCTGTTCTAGAACCTCACCCCTATCATTCACCTGTACAGACACGTGACTGGGGGCGCTGCGTAGCTCATCCCAAGCGACCCCTGAACTTCCTGTTTGCGTTAGCCGTGTCGGTGCAATGAAACGGCTGACACCGTGAAAGGCCTGGCACAGGATGGAGTCAGCCAGATCCTCTGTGCCGGCCATTCATGGCATAAGCCCCGGCTTCCAGACCATTGTCTCCAAACAAAACAGGAGTTCAGCTCATCCCAGCGTCCATCGCCCCATCCACTTCCAGAACATCGACCCAGCGAACTGCTAACCCCTTGTGCGCTGAATAGTGCAGAATTCAAAGAGACAACAATGTACATGAGACCCTAGAAGGTTCAGTCCTGGAATCGGCAGGTCTGTCCTTGTCGCATGTATGTCTGGAAAAGGGGGTGACAAACATACCTGGCAGTGCCAAAAACAGGGAATGTATCACTGCATAGCCAGGCAAAGTTACCAGGATTCCTGGAAAGCTGGATGACCCCTGTAAGGAATTTTTACACCATGAAGAAATCCGTTGCAAATTCCACAGTCCTGACATTCAGATTTGCCTCAAATTTCACCCGTTTGCAGAAGACTTTTTAGTCTGAAATAAGCTACCGTTCACACAACAATTAAGTGATCACCCAGCTTTCCCAGTAACAGAGGAAAGTGACTGGTATTTACTGAGGACCTCTTTCTATGTCGGGGGCCACGCTCTCCAGCAACTCTCGATCCACACATTGGACATTGTAATTTGGAGGATATTGGGTGCAGCGGAGCGGCTCTGTTGCTGCTGCTCTCTCCACAGATGGTTAAATCCTCGCGTGGGGCTGGTTGGCGGCCATATTGTCCTGGCTCTCTTCCAGCACAGATTCTATATAATCACAAGGAATTCGACCCGGGGAATGTTTCAGCTTTTGTTGTTTTCCGCTTGGAAGCTCATAAAAATGTGCTCTGAACAACACTGGGTGGAGCGACAAGCTGGGCAGAATAGTGACTGTCAAAGAGCTGCCCCAGTCACCCTCAGCAGGGGGCCCCTAGAATAGGGAGAATCTGTGCCTGTGGCCCCGAGCTATGAAATCTAATGCATAAAAAAAAACACAAAAAGTATATAAAGCCTTCACTAATTCAGTACTTTCTACAAGTAATGTCTCCCTCTTTTTTGCAGATCGGATGCGGAACTATTAATTTCAATGGGTCCGCAAAAAAAACGGAAGTTACTCCGTGTGCATTCTGTTTCCGTATTTCCGTTCCGCAAAAAATAGAACATGTCCTATTATTGTCCACATTACGGACAAGGATAAGACTGTTCTATTAGGGGCCAGCTGCTCCGTTAGATGTCATCCGTATTTTTTGAGGACCACAAAATACACGCAGTCTTAATTGCATCCAAAAGCTGAAAAACTGCCCGGACCTAAAACATTTCACAGCTGAGGAAAGATGTCCGCAATGTTACTCCTGTCCTGAACTCCAGGCTGATAGCACTCACATTCACCGATACATTGTAACAAACCCTCAGCTTTGTGAAATACAAGTAATAAGCTTTATTGACTGGAACGTCCCTTTGACATCCTGAGAAGGCACCTCGTGGAACAGCAAGACCAGGGATATACCCGTGGGCGGCCATCTTTGCTCCCAGTTACCATAAGAAATCCCCTGCAGCCTCCTGAGTCTCATTGACCCTGACTTGAGGAATGTGCAGATCTCCATGACAATGGCCCAGTATGGCCGCTCCTGCTGTGCTGCCGCCGCTCTCTTGCCATTGACATTACTTAATAATTTTTCCTTCAGCCGTTTCCTGTGTCTGAAGCCCTGCGAGTTATTTGAGCTCAGGAAAGAAGGTTCTGAATTCGATCTTATTAAGACCCCCGTTACCAGGAGCCGGGACCGCTGCCAGATGCTCAACGACCTGCGTGTGGGGGCAGGGCCTCGCAGCAGGTTTCCATGACGGGTAAGACGCCGAGCAGGAAGGGCAGAGGCCTGCACCGCCGCCGTCGTGTCCCCCTCATTCCTAATACAGTAAATCATCCCCGTGGTGGAGAGCTGCGGCTCGATGGCTTTACCAGACTTTCCTCGCACTTCATTATCAGTCTGTTTGCCGTGATTCCCACATAAATGGCTTCACAAGACCCCAATTAAATATGTCTGCCGTGTGTGAACCACTCCGAATCAGCGTGTAGGACTCCGATCAACCCAGCACAGCGGCTGAAAGGGCTGGCGGGGGGTGACAACGTGAAACACAGATCTGCTGCTAATTAGAGCATAATGAGAAATCTGAGATTATATAACCCTCCTCCCATACATGTGAAAAATCCCAAATGAGGTCCAGGCCCAATGTTTGCAGCGTCCTCGCTCCTGTGTCCCTATGACAACACTTAACACCTTGTGCTGAGGCCTCGTTCAGCCTGATCATAGAGCCACTGCATGCATCAAAATAAGTATCCACAGTCTGTAGGTACCCGTCCCATACCCCTTTAATAGACTAAGGCTACACGCACACGACCGTATGTGTTTTGCGGTCCACAAATTGCGGATCCGCAAAAATAAATAAATGACGACATCAGTATGCAATCTTTTTTTTTTTTGCGGATCCGTTGTAACAATGCCTAAAACGGACAAGAATAGGACATGTTATATTTATTTTTGCGTGGCTACTGAACGGACATACGGTGGCACCATACAAATACATGTTATCAAATAATTCAGTGGCTATGTTAAATTTTTTATTATATGTAATTACAAATGTATTCAGATCCAGGTGCTGGTTTAAAACCTGTAGAACATTTTTCGTGGCACAGCCCCTTTAAGCTTTTCTCCTGAAGGGGTTTTCTGGCACCCATAACTATTCCTCTCCATGGCGCATGCGCAGATGAGGTGGATTCAGGTGATTGTGCATGCACCAGCGAGGAATAGTTCTGGCCACGTCCAGAACAGAAGAGACGTCCTGTCCGTGGCTCAGGCCAGAAACCCGACAAAGGACATGACATAGGTGGAAACAGAATTTTCAGAAGAGGAGCATCACCTGAGTTCCTCAGAGGCCAATCCATGAAACTTTGGAATGGTGAGTATATTACAAACTTTCTTCTAGTGGGAGGCCACATTGATTGTCAACCAGCTATTCCAGGATCAGAAAATGGATAGTTGACATGAACTGGGCAGTTCATTATCGGTCATTCCTCTTAATTACTGCTCCTTGGAGATCCGACGTCTGCCTGTAAAGACCACTTTGCTGCGATTGCCTCCTGTCCAGACAGGAAGGACAGCAGATGGACAGGCCTCTGGGGACAGGGATCAGCCTGTTTAACAAGACTCTGCCATATATCCAGGGTATGGTGTGATGCCACTGACTGGACACAGGCTCCACCAGTAGCGACTGAGCATAAAAGACAAAAAACCATATCACCTCTGGTTATCTACAGTCTTCCTTCTGTACGATTCACACAGGGTGAGATCGGAGTCTCTCTGGGCCGGCGCAGTAACATGGTCCAGTTCTCATCTCTAAGACCAAAAATGATCCTTGAAGGTGAAAACCCCCTGTAAAGTTCTCTCACCCCATACAGGTCATACCTGAGTCACGTGAATAATTGCCGCTGTTAACACGGATGGAACTCGCAGTAAGGAGGTTTATTACATGACGTATGTATAATTACAACGACATTATAGTTTTATTTGCCTCCGAATCGCTCTCCTTCCTCTATGACTAAGAGATCTGACAGCATTCCAGCAGGACCTAAATAACTGTGGCCCCGGGCCCCAGGCTGAGTTGACCGTGGGAACGCACATTTTTATAGATCATACCTAATAATAATAATAATCCAAAGCAATGCGTGCTAATAGATCAGAGACGCTGTTAAGGGTGTGTTCACACGTTGCGATCGTATCTCAGTTTTTGCACCAAGTTATGGCAAAGGCAAAGCTCAGTTAGCGATTCCGGGGATGTAGCCGGGTGTCAGCCCCTTTGGCAGTTGTTATGGCCATCATACCGGTCACTCAGCTTTCCCAGGAATAGAATTGAAAAGCCGAGTAGAAATTTGAACCACTTAAGAAAACAGGACGACTCATGGAGATAATAGATGGACGGTTGAGCCAATTTCGTCAGAATTTGGTCGTCTTGGGGCATCATGTGATGACTTCAGCTGATGCCAGGGAAAACTGCTGCGCGCTATGATGGATTTTTCGCCTGGACGCTGACGTTTCCCCCCATTATAAACAGGAATAACGAGATGGCAGAGGCATAAACACGAAAAGGGCGCAGTCCCCATAATGAACACTTACAGCACAGTCACCCCCTTCACAGCTCCATGCTCTGCAGCTTAAGTGGGACCTACGCCTCTGTTCATCCTAAGATTTCTGGTTCATGAATAGAATGCCAGATCTGCAGTCATGACTGACATTAGCCTGGGAAGAGCGGCCTTCATAGCAGCTCAACAGTCACAACTGAACGGCTGCGCTCACTTTCATGGTCACATTTGTGAAACCGCTGAAAATAAGTAAATGAAGAACAAGAAAAAGTTCTCGTCCGACAGGTTTGAGTAAATGAGGTGGAACAGAGAGGCCAAGTGCGAGGCGCCAGCACTGTGATGACTGTGTCCTGTACACAAAGCGGGCGGCAGGGAAATATTCGTTATATCATATATTCTCGGATCCTTTACGAGATTTAATGGAGGAGGGGGTGCAAAAATACTGTGGAAGGCAAAGGCACATCCACATGGGCCTGGACATGTTCAGTGGAACCTCCCAGCAGAGAGGAAGAAGGCAGCTGCTTTGGGAGAAGAGCGGGTACATTGCAGGATGAGACACCCAGAAGGCGATGTCGCCATTTACTTCTACGAGGGGCGACACCAGTACAGAGGGGGGCCGGAAAGCACCCAGTATGACGATGTGAAAACTGCACCAGTAGGCAGGGGCGGTCTGGGAGGTTAAAGTGGCCCTGGAAAAAAATCTAAAAGTGGTCCAGTGTTTTAGGTGGGTTCAAATTGACCGAAGAGTGGACAACACAAGTAGTGCAACAAAAAATACCGCCCCTGCAGAACCAAATATCAAGGTGCGGCACAAAATTCTACCGCCCTTGCTTCACTATTCAACTGTATCACGGTCCTATGGATGGTGATACCGTGGAATTCAGGAGAGCACCTGCGGCCGCTGGCCAGGCGCATAGGTTCCTGATGCTGCTACCTTTAGTTACTATTGAGAGCATCAGATAGACAGGTGTCCAGCTGGCTGCCATGAGGAGGGCTCAGGCAGCATTTTGGGAAACTTCCCTGTAGGCAGGGCCGGTTCTAGGTCAAATGGGGCCCTGGGGCGAAAAACAATAAGGAGGCCCCCCCCCCCTCTCCCCCCATGGCAGCACACTTCCCTCCCCTCCCCTCATGGCAGCACACTTCCCTCTCCAACCCCCTTCCCGGCAGCACACTTCCCTCTCCTCCCCCCCTCCTATTGCAGCACACTTCCCTTCCCCTCCCTCATGGCAGTACACTTCCCTGTGGCTGGCTGGAACCTGGCGCTCGCTCCCTTCCTTCTTCTCTCTGGGGGCGGAGCTCAGTGGCAACGTCAAACACAAAGACGTGCCTGTGCGGCAGCTACGCTCCAGCAGCCACTGCTCTCTTAAAGAGACAGGCAGGCTGAGGCAGCAGAGCGTAGCTCACAGAGGCCGCGGGCCCCGCCCCCTCCTCACTCTTTTCCATTAGCCCGCGGCCGCAGCAAAATAGTAGCCCGTCTAGTTAGTTTGCGGGCCGGCGCCGGGGGCCCCTAAGGACTCGGGGCCCGGGGGCAATTGCCCCCCTTGCCTCTATGGAAGCGCCGGCCCTGCCTGTAGGGTCTATGGCCAGTCCACTGCTGCCAGTAGGGGCGCCCGTTTGATTTTTGCTGTGGAGCCCTTTTGCAAGTTGCAGGTTCTTTATTCTCTTCTGTCAAAGTCTTTCCTTTTCACTCCCATTGAACCAAAGGTGGGATGTAGTCACAAGACTTGGGGTGCACGAGCTGAAGTCCTGACCTTGGGGCATGTAGGAAGAGGGTATATGCATTCCCTCCCCCACCCCGGTTGGGCCAGTATAATACTTCTTGTCACACCATGATGATGGCCTTATTGCCGGGCAATGTGTGAACACTTTTATGAGTCTGAGGAAGTGGCCAATTGCCCTTCTGTTTTACGATGAGCAGCCCACCTCCTTCTCCCAGTAACAGGTCCCTGTGAACTGTACATCTTATGTCACCTTATAGTTCCTGTAAGGTGCAGGGAGGAGAACCACTCCCCTCCCCCCTAGCAAATTCTCTATTCAGTGGGTAATTACCCCTCCACCATATCTCCTATGATCTCCTCATCCTGATCTCTTTGATGGAAGGTTTTTATGTTTTTTAGTTTTTTCCTTTTGTTCCTTTTATCTCAATCCTCCAATTTCATTACAAATGCAGGAACCTGCGCTACATGGTCGGCTCAGGAGTGGAGGGGTTAACTGGACGCCCAGCGGTGCTGACGGGGACGTGTCGGTAATTGGTCCATATAGAAATCAGGATTTTATGGTCACCTTAGATTTGACTGCAATTACAAAACAGAAAGAGTGTAATGTGGGACACAGGCGGCTATAGGTGTATCGAGGTCGCAATCTGCTGGTACTGAGGGGCTCCATTGTGTAGGCCTGTTGAATGCGATATGATTGTATCGTGGTATTCCCTCGTCGTTTCCAATTTTGCCCCCTTTGGGCAGATTTTTATACTGACACATGGTAGGTTTTTCACAATCTAGGCAGATTTGCCATTCGGAAGCCTCAGAAAGCTCGTGGAGAACCCTTGCAGTTGATGCAATTCGGGTCGTATCGAGGCATTTAGAGAGGAAATGTGGATCCCGCCTTCCCCGCCTGTGCATGCTGCAACGGCTAGGAGGTTTTAGGGGGTGTACGATTCCCACAAGACCCTCAGGGTGGGAGGAGAAGAGGTCCTCAGAGACAGGCTGATTGAAGAGCACAAACTGCGGAGAAAGGAGACTTCATTCCAGAACAGATTCTCCCTAAGAGAAAACGGGAGAGTGATGGATGGGACAGGTGGATGGTGCTCAATCACCGACATGACGCCCCCCGCCAGGCGTAGCTCACAACAAGAGAGGGAGAAGCAGGGCCTAGTGTCACCAGCTGAAAGTGAAGGCTCCATCAGTATGGAAGGTTGGTACATGCACCATCCTGCAACTTTTGCATAAATTTTTTTTTTGTTACAGACATTTTGGTTCCTATACGACGACCCCCTTGGAGCACCGTTGTCTGGGTTTGAATCCAACCCAGAGCAATATGTCATTGTGACGACCACAGGGCACAGGTTGCAGATTATGACGGTCATAAAGGCGACATTCTGGCACGGTTCATGATGGCCTCCAGCTCTCGGTGTATTTACATTAGGAGGAAATAGTCATGTAATGAGTCATTTTTTTTATCAAACTGGTATCCGAAATACAGCCAAGTTCAAGCAGGCAGCAACATAAGTAGAGGAAGGAGTGCTGGGACATGTGGTACTGCAGTCACTGCCACAGCAGGGCTCCTGTATCCCACTGCAGAATATGTTGCTGCTATATAAGCAATGAGAATAAATGTGATATCTAGGTGTGTACACAAATACACTTTAGCACCACCAATCTGTTTTTTCAATTAGGGCCAGATGGAATTCTAGTACGGTGCTGCCCCTAGTGGCAGATGGACAGAACACATCTTGGTCATGCTCTGACAAAGCTCTTTGACGTTTCCCCGAAAGGGATAAGCTGATGTCATGTTCTCTCTTCCTGCTAATGACAAATCCATTGTTCACTCTGAAGCAGGGGTGCACAACCCTCGGCCCTCGATACCATTTTGTTGGCCTCCCAAACAAGCGTGTATGTCTGTCTTAGGGCTGGTGATATGTATTTTCTCATTAGATAGGACTCCTGGAAATGTAAACATGGTGGCTCAGGGGTTAACACTGGTGCCTTGTTGTGCTGAGGTCTTGGGTTCAAATCCCACCAAGGACACCATCAGCATGGAGTCTGTACGTTCTCCCTGTGTTGTGTGGTTTTCCTCCCACACTCCAAAGACATACTGATAGATTGTGAGCTCTATTGGAGACCACAAGTGACTGTAAGGCCCCATTCAGACCATGCCGGCACTCCCCATAGAGATGCCTATTCTTATCCGCAGGCTGCGGACAAGAATAGGACATGCTCTATCTTTTCCGGAAGTTCGGGGCCGCGGCTCCACAAATGCGGAAGCGGAGAGCACATTCACAATGAATTGGTCCGCATCCATTCCGCAGTCCGGGGCCTTAGGGCTCGTTCAGACATCCGTATTTTTCTGTCCGCATCCGTTCCACAATTTTGCAGATCAGATGCGGACCCATTCATTTCAAGGTGGCCGCAAGAGATGCAGACAGCACACAGTGTGCTGTCTTTATCCGTAGGTCCGTTCCGTGGCACCCACAAAAAAAAAAAAAGATATGTCCTATTCTTGTCTTTTTGTGGACAAGAATAGGCATTTCCATCACAGGGAAGGATGTTCTGATCCGCAAATTGCCTAACGCACGCGGCTGATTTTGCAAATCTGCAGTTTGCAGTCCGCAATAACGGATTCGGTCGTGTGAATGGACTCTAAATTGCGGTAGAATATGTCAGCACTATATAAATGAGTAAAATGAAAAAAAAGAAAAAAAAAAAAAAAAAAGACGTATGCCATTTACTATATACCCGTATGCTATAAAAACAGTATTTCAGTTGGCAATACCCCTTTAAGTTTTTTTTATTGGCTCTTGGGATTGCTTCTGTCTGACAACGTGGCCCCAAACCAGAAAACGTTGCGCACCCTGTTCTAAAGGGTTAACATCAGTGTGGGATTCCATAGGACCACTGCTGCCGCCTGCTGGCAGGATCTGGTACTGCACTTTAGCTGTTGGTAATCTGTAGCAGCTCTCCTTATTGTCCAGGATATGAGGCTTGGACTGGAAGGAAAAGGACTCGCTGTCATCTCTATAAAATAGATGTTTATTCAGCACATCGATAAGACACAAAAATGAACAGGGACAAATGTCTCAGTAACTACATGTAATGCCACAGATACAATAAGAACACTTTTCTTGGGTTGGGTGTTTTTCCAACCAGGGCTCCATAGTAGAATCAAATCGCTACTGTCTCCATAACCAAGGGATAGGCATCTGCTCAATCAGCAGAGTTTAAAGGGGGTTCTCTCACTTCAGCAATTTATCATGTAGAGAAAGTAAATAAAAGGCACTTACTAGTATATTGTGATTGTCCATATTGCTTCCTTCGCTGGCTGGATTTATTTTACCATTACATTATACACTGCTTGTTTCCATGGTTACAACCACCCTACAATCCAGCAGCGGTGGTCGTGCTTGCACACTGTAGGAAAATTCACCAGCCTTTGCGCACTCCCACAGTCCTGGCCACCAGAATGTCTGGCGCTTTTTCATGTAGCGTGCAAGTACGACCACCACTGATAGATTGCAGGGTGGTCATAACCATGGAAACAAGCAGTGTATAATGTGATAGAAAAATTCATCTAGGCAGCAAAGGAAGCAACATGGACAATCACAATACATCTTGTTTTGTACTAACTTTTGCTACTCAATAAATGCCACTTGCTGAAGCGAGACAGCCCCTTTAAGATTTAGGCTTAAAATAAAAAAAATTAAAAAAGACGGTGGGTAGAGCCTAGTTGAGGGCGACCACAATCCTGTCCTGCTCTTCCTCCATCATACAATACAGGTATTTGTACCATTCTGACTACGGACCGAGGTTGCAACGTTTGGCATTTTGTACATAAGATTCCCCATAGCTCGGCTCCCCGGAGCAGCGTTTTTGCGGTGTTCTCTTTTAAATCCTGCAAAGCAAAATCTGACATAAGTGACATTAATAGTGGTAAAGGTCGCTGACCCCCGAACTGTTCCAATCAATGGGTCAGAACAATCCTATAATGTATCGTCCTTCACCGGTACAATATTGCTAATTAGTCAGTTCAGGCACTATAGGAATGCATTAATGAGGCCATAGATGGCAGACACTCATGGCGGACCAACGTTCCACAATAGGACGGCAAACGGACAGTTCTTGAAAATAAATGGTTAAATTAAGTGCTCAAGTGACCAAGAGAAATAAATCTGCTCCTGTGCTCTGGATAAATCCTAAAGCATTACCAGTTAGCAGAATAACGGTAACTGGCCGGTGGCATCTGCAACATGGCGGTGACTGGCGATGACTAAACGTCTCTCATTAAGTTATATATACAGGAAAGTGACAGGAGAATCCGTGTCTCCCCCAGTGGCCAGATGAGCATTACATTCTTGTATACTATGCATCCATTGTACAGAACGGTGCACCTGCCCTTCTAGGTATACAGCTGCCCCCTGTTCTGAAGAAGCGTCTGGTCTATAACAGAAATAACCCTGGGAACTGGCAAATCTGCTGTTTACACAGGACCCTTCACCAGTTGTCATCAGAAATATTACTGGGGAAGGAAAGAGTAGTCGGAGGATCCCAGGATCTACGAAATACACAAGGAACGTATGAAGGTTGAGGTTGGAAATGTAAAAAAAATCAAAAAGCGGCTACACCCTGCGATGGCAGTGGACAATGAGGTGCACACCCCAAAGATATCACCCAAAAAGATCAAAAAACATGAAAGGTCAAGGATAAACAAAAGGGGGGCACTCACAACTGTGGGAACCAAGGACTAATGGTTCTAGATAAAAATTTTAATGGAAATGAGTTGGATACTTATCAACTATAAATACACATACTAAAAAAGATCAAAAAAAAAAAAAAACACTGAGTCCCAGAGAATGTCCACAGTCTAGGGACCGGCTCCCTTGCAACAAACGTGTTAGAGGCTGCAGTCCTCGTATCCCCGCTCGTTGGTAAATTAGAAGCAACAGTCACTCCATGTAGTGTGTCTCTTGAAAAATAGTTTTGAGTATTCACATAAATAACTTGCAAGTATCCTCTCCTCCACCGCTGGCGGCCCACATAGGAACACACTTGGGCACCGTACCTTCACTCCACCGCAGCAATACGAGATGCGTTCGTCCGTGCTGACTCCCGGCACCACTGGCGTCCCACGTGGTGCGCTGGTCTCTGCGTGGCGTCCCACGTGACCTTAGGGAGATACGGGAATGTACCTGCGGGGAGCAACACCACTTGGTCTTAGTGCCGACTCTTAGTTCCGTGTGTCTACTGGCGTACTTTTCAATTTACAGATGTTCCACTAAAGGGGGGCTACCCCCTGAAACGCGTTTGGGAGCAGAGTAGTGACCCAAACATCAAAGGGTTAAATGAGAAGCCCCTCCATCATTGGCAATTGTCGCTGTAAATTGAAAAGTACGCCAGTGGACATACGGAACTAAGAGTCGGCACTAAGACCAAGTGGTGTTGCTCCCCGCAGGTACGTTCCCGTCTCTCCCTAAGGTCACGTGGGACGCCACGCAGAGACCGGCGCACCACGTGGGACTCCAGTGGTGCCGGGAGTCAGCACGGACGGACGCATCTCGTATTGCTGCGGTGGAGTAAAGGTAAGGTGCCCAAGTGTGTTCCTATGTGGGCGGCCAGCAGTGGAGGAGAGGATACTTGAGGTTGGAAATGTGCACCATTTTGGAAGGGGGTCTGAAATGTGAGATTTTGAAGAGGAAAGCGATGTCAATGTATGCCACATTAAAATATAGGGTTGTTGACAAGTATACAATGTTGGGGAGTAACAAAACTCACCAATAAGGCCTCATGCACACGACAGTATTTTTTTGCGGTCCGCAAAAACGGGGTTCCGTTGTTCCGTGTCCGTTTTTGCTTCCGTTGTGTTTCTGTGTCTTTCCGCAACGGACACGGAATCAAACAACGGTCATGTGCATGAGGCCTAAGGAATACTCAGGCTAAATAGCAAAATATATATGATCTAGGAGAAAAAAGGCAACTGAGTCAGAATAACAAAACACTTGAACAACTCCATAGTAAATTACATAAATTACCTTTATTGACGTGCACAAAATGCTAACAAGATTGGTAAAAATATACAATGTACAAAGCAGCAGGTAAAAAATACACAGGGAGAGAGAGGACAGACCATGGGGGGCAGCTGCAGGGTCAGCCACAATCACAGCCACCAAGAAAAATAAACGAGTGAACAGTCTACAAAAATAATAACACTAGTGAAAAATCACCATAGTGCAAATAACATAGAAGACTGCAAAACGCTCCACAAGTAAAGAAACATAAAAATAAAGAATAATAAATAAGAAAATACCAAGTGCTGTGATGGGGACCCTGCAGCCATCTCCCGCCCAACGCCGTTTCGCCTGTGAGGCCTTCCCCGGGAGCGTTTTGCAGTCTTCTATGTTATTTGCACTATGGTGATTTTTCACTAGTGTTATTTTTGTAGACTGTTCACTTCTTGGTGGCTGTGATAGTGGCTGACCCTGCAGCCGCCCCCCATGGTCTGTCCTCTCTCTCCTTGTGTATTTTTTACCTCCTGCTCTGTACATTGTAAAATTTTTACCAATCTTGTCAGCATTTTGTGCACGTCAATAAAGTTTTTTTATGTAATTTGCTATGGAGTTGTTCAAGTGTTTTGTTGTTCATGTTGGGGAGTAGATGCGCCATATTGAGAAGTTACCTTGTGTTCATCCCCGGTAATCAGCAGCTCGTTTCCTGAGACATCTGTTGAGTTATCTGGGAGATCCAATGTTCCTTCTCCAATCTAGAAACATGGTGGAAGAGTTAATGCTGCAGAACTAGGTCAGGCCTTGCAAGTCCCTATGAGTCTATATTTAATCCCAACCCCATCAGTATTACATGACGGTATATAAAGGGGCATCGGTTATCACAGCCCTTGTAGGAGACATTGCCCTGTAGATCTTTAGCATGGAACGATGCCAGACAACGTCCCCTCCCACAGATTCTTGCCCTTTTGGTTGCACCTTCTCTATTTCCAGCAATAAGTAGACAAATACAGATCCAGTCTAAATTCTCAGCTACATATTGAAAAAGCATAGGGTGACTTGTTACAGCTAGGTAAGTAGGTTGAAGCACATTGGCCCTGATCTGTTTAAGAGGCCCAACCCACATGAGCCATGGATATTTCTGATTTTTTAAGTCTTATGAAGCAGAAGTTCCTGATAGAACTGCAGCGTCTGCACCCCTTGTAGATGTGCTTTTGGTTATAACGATCTCTAGTAGTCAAATGTAGCCTGAACTCACTCGTTAGGAGCCTGCAGGACGATCTCACAGCTCAAGCCACTGTGGTTTTGAGACAGACGCAGTAAGAAGACCAGTGTGGGGAGGCCGAGGGCCTTGGCCTTAACATAGTCTGCTTTCACGTGCCCTCGTCTAGCATAATCAGTTACCTGGAAGCGACCAGTGCTGGTGGAAGAGAAGAAAAGAATGTATAATCCATGAGGAACCAAGACCTCAACATATAGTATCCTAAACCTGGATATCAGCTGGACGGTAATTTATGGAACTAGAATTCCACCATTTTGGAGTTTTCTGGTATATAAAGGCTTAATTTGACTGTGCTCATATATGGCACTTTCCGGGCTCCCCAGGGCTGTAAAGCCACAGCCATGATGGGAGGACATCCCGTCTATCACATGACCACATTGTCCAGCGACTCCACCTGTGCTACCAGTTCGTAGGAATAATTCCTCAGCTCCCCAGTACACACTTACTCTGTTTTGCTGGATAGAAGCAGCAAATCACTGAAAAGATGGAGATAGACTGGTTTGCTGGCAAGACGTGGTCGATGACCAGTGCCCAACTCTTGGAAAAATATCCTCACCAGTTCTCCCTGCTGAACAAGGACACGGCCCCTGGAGATGAGGGGAAGAGACTGCAAAAGAAGGGGTCCAGCAATTACAATACAGTCAAGGTCTAAGGCAAGTGAGAATCCACCATGGGGGAAGCACCAGTTAATGGAGATTATGGGCCCAGCAAAGATCAAGCCAATCAAAAAAGGCATATTTTAAAGTATTCTCCATACTGACAAAAATCTTTAAAATACAGGCACACAGTAATACAAAGACTGCTGCACCTACAGTCCGACCCCGAGAAAAGCCTGAAGTTAGGCAAAACCCTGGGTTGGGCCACAGGCTCAGCGACCTTTGTATTACAATATCCCTGTATTTTAAAGATTGTGACTATGGAGAATAAATCTTCTTACTTTTAAATGTGCCTACAGTCCGCACCATTTCTATTCCTCTGTCGTAAGTCTCCAAATGAAGATTTATGGAAACTTATGATTACGCCTCAATTACGTTGATTGTGTTTGCATCATTTTGCTGTTATGAGGAGCATTTAATCAAATTGGATCTCTTGATTTTTTTTATGGGATGGCAAAGACCAGCATCCATCCTCTGTGCATACCCTGAGGCACTGAATACTTATTATATACAGAGAGCCAAATGAGGGACGATGAGTAACCACTTGGCTGGAGTTATGCGGGTATGAAGTCTATGTATGGAACAATTATAGAAGATCGATTTTCTTTATTTTTCCTAATGGGTTATCATACGTAAGCACATGTGAGACTGACCATATGTTTCAATGACCACATGGGGTATGAGGATTAAAACCATGAGATTGCGTGAAGATAAAAGGAGAACTCTTAACCTTTGTGTGGTGGAAATCCATCCTCTTCTCCAGTAAGACCAACTCCTCGGTCTGCATCATACATCTTACCCCCTCATTGCACCGAGACACAATCTGTGGAAAGAAAACAGTCGGTTCTGTAGCGAGCATTACCTCAGATACTCTTGAGGTTGTGAGGCATTATACTGAAGTTCACCCCCCCAAAAAAAAGAGACATCTAGGTAATCCTAGTGGAAAGTGGTCAATTTTGCCTTTTAGCAAACCTCAAGTGAAAACTTCTGGCAGCTATCGGCATGATAATTAGGATGGGAGTAGCAATGGTAGCCCACACTGAATATTGCCCTTCACCTTTGACTACTTCCATGCAAACAGAAAAAGGTCAACCATGTGGTCTCCAGATGCAGTTTCCTGCAAAGCAGATCTAGTTAAAGTGAAGGAAAAAAAATATGCAGGTACCTACACACATTCTAGGGAGACCAGATTGAGAAAACCTTTTAAAAGGTATGCTAGCATAGCTATTAATGATAGATCCATTCAATACCCTTTAAAAGTGGTATGTCTAAGAACAGGGAACCCAATACCTACTGGTAGCCCCATATGGTAATTTACTTTACATTACAGTGAAAAAGAGATGCAAAAAGTGCTTGAGCACCATGGTTCATAGAAAAGACTAATGGATTTCCTGGACCGATCACTACTCCACCACTCACCTCTCCAACAGCAGATACAGCATTTCGTACAGATAATGACAACTCTGCGTTACTCTGGCCCAACTTCAGGATGTTCTGAAAGGAAATGCCATTAGTTGGGAATCAGAAGGGAAATGATAAACTCCCAGATGACACAGATACCCTTCTACCTCCAGCAGGATCTTCAGCCGCGTTATCCGTTGAAACGGGAGAACTAGGAAAGACTTTAGGAGTTGTCTCTTGCACACTGGTTGCTCCTCCAGTTTCTGGAGAACCTGCAGGAATCTTCCATTCTCTCGACTGGTGGAAGAGGAGACAAGAGAGGAACGATCATCATCTGGATAGATCAGAACTTGACAGGTATAACAGGAAGAGTCTGTTTTGACCACCTTATGAACACCAGCAGCTCGTATCACACATTTGATGGTCCAGTGACCTGGAACATGAGTCTATGAGGATCTGCAGACATCTCAAACATCCTCAGCTATTAACATTTCTATTTGTCAGTTTCTGGGAAAAGTTGGGCGATAACCAGTGTGGTCCTGCAGTCAAACTGTGCCCCGTCACCAGTGATTCAGTACACAGCTAAGTCTGCAGTTTACAACTGTAGTTTCGTGACCTCTTGGGAGCAGTAATGACAACCATATTGGTTGTAGTCATCTTGCTTTCCTAAACAGATCTAACCAAGAAACAGCTGAATAAAATGTATAACTTCTAGCAGGAAAAAACATCTTCTATTCTCTGTGTCATTGCCCCATCTACTGACCCGAACGCACAGCGTCATAGATTTCTGTTGTAGATACCAGGCTTGGATGGAGCTGACCTGTGAGTTTAGCAGGGAGTGCACCTAAAGGGAGTCTGTCACCAACCTGACCGGATTTAAACCGATCACATAGTTCAGTGGGACACAGATATGACACAGGTGGCACCTTTGTTTTGCAGATCATACAAATCTCCCAAAAAGTATTTTTTAGGATATGCTAATGAGACGACGCAAGTGCCCAGGGGCGGAGAGTTTGCTGAAAGTGCCCAAGTTCCCCATGAATACTATGCTTCTATCCCAACTGAATCAATAAGAGGGGCCATTCTGGGCTTTGACATGGTTATGAGGCAGAGACTTGTCTCTTTCGCCCTTCTCCTAAACAGAGACTTACATCAGTTGCTGCATCAGTTTTTCTTGGTACATCTGGTTGGTCACATAAGGAATGTAAACTCTCCAGAATTCAGGACAGTGTCGCAGAACCCTATCTCCAATATCACACAGATATATGTCCTTCTCCAAACCTTCTTCTAGATCCAGAAGAAATCTAGACATTGGAGATATAAAAATCAATTCTGAACTTATCAAAATGCCAACATAGTAGTTCCAAGCACTGCTGATAAAACAGTGCAGTGACACGGACCTCTCACTGACCTCCCGAACACTGGGGAGATTGGAGAACAGGGTGTGCTTGTCCGAGGTTCTCAGACACTCGGAAAGTCGCCGGGATTTCTGGAAGTGACCAATGGCTACAGACAAACTGCGCTGGTAGGATGCCTCTGATGTCACCACCTCAAAAATGGCCTGTGGACAGACAAAATAATGAACCCCACAGGCCTAACCATTCAGAATTAAGGCATCTTATGAAGTACAAAATCGATTCAGGGAGGAATTCCCAATACTAGAAAAACCTTTTTCCATACAAGGATCATTCAGTCAGTGCTTACGTACCTCCTGGAGTTGCCGCTTTTGGGGGCTCATTGTTTGAGCAATTCCCTTTTCTTTTACTTCTGGGAGTTCCTGCCACAAGGATGAGGTGTAATGTGGGGGGCTTGCATTGTTCACATCACTACCAAGTAGAGTGGAAGAGATGAGACCCGCAAGAGAAAGCGAGGTGTCTAACGAGAAGACATTCGGGGGCAAACCTGGCGCTCCATTAGTGTAATAGATACAATAGTCTTGATAAAGCGGCTCTAAACAAGGAAAAAGACACATAATATGAATGATCCAAGGACACATAGACCATACCACCAAGTAGACGGAACCCCAAAGACATGCTCTACTAACGTGTGTGCACAAACTTAGACTCCTTCCGCTTCCACCGTCGAGACTCCTTCATCAGTCTTCCAATCAGGCTAAGTACAAAGACGTTGTTATCATCACAGAGGTCCAGGTCAACAAATCGATCACATTCAGTGGTCTCAGGCGAGCTTTTAAGTAATATCATCTCATCACAGATCATGGAGATCTGACAAATGCTGGGTTATAGGGTCTGATCAATAATGATCGAGGTTTGTGACCCCTTAGTGACTCTTATGTGTGGCCAGTGTTATGTAAAGAATTTAATGAACCACTCAGAGAAATGGACTCCTCAGTCTTACAATGTTAATGGATATCAAGTACCCTTTCAAGACAGTATCTGAAGATTCACACACGGTCTTAAAAGATGCCTGAGGAAGAGGCCTAAGTAGTCTTAAAAGCTTGCAATTGTGTCATCTTTTCAGTTAGGCATTAAAAGGTATCAACCCCCATGCATTCACAATACATGGCATAAATGTCTTGGCTGACCATGCCATTACAGAATATTTTACACCATGTATAATGAAATGTTTGAGCTAGATGATTTTTGCTTGAGGATTATGGTCGAAATCGGTGACATGTATAGAGAAGACCAAAAATGAAGATTAGAATGGGCAGTGGGAATACTATACATCTACAATATGCCCAACATGTGAATCTATAGTGGAATGTACCTGGTTTCTGGGGAGCTTGTGGTCATGTTCTGTTCCTTAAGAATCTTTACTTCGGGAGATGGCTTCTGTGAGGTGGTATCTGGAGAAACGGGTTCCGTAGAAGAAACACATAGGGGAGTCATTGTCGTACTGACAGGAGGTTGGTAGATGGGATTGTTGAAGACTTTAGAGCCATCAAGTTCGCCTACTGAAGGATTTACAATCAACTTTTCAATATTTTTCGTTTGGATGCCACTGTCCCTTTCTAGACTATTGTTAAATACAGCCTCTGTACTGTGAAGACATCAGAACCTGCCAAGGACAACCCAAACTACACAGAAGAGAAAGAAGACCATATCCAATCCCAAAACTATTTCAGTTAGGACTCATCAGTGGTTGAAGAGGAGGATTGCTGGGGAGATTTTAATATTGTTTAGTAACCTTGTAAATCCTTTCCCTTACTTACAGTAGGTCTCATGCACATGGCTATTAAATTTTCTGTGGTACCTTAACAGAGCTACTGTACAAGTGCATAAGCTGTCTACCGCGATATGTATCTGAACTCATACAAAAAAAATTTTTGTTCCTTCTCCATTAGATTCCACGTCTGCATAGGTAGGTAGAAAACCTGCACACACACAACTGAGTCTGTATGAAACTGCATAGAGGATGTACAGTTCCATACTAAAGAAGCCCGCTGTGGTAAAACTATGACTCCCAAGATGTTCACTTGCTTGGCTGTTCTCAGAACTCCATAAAAATGAATGGCGTATGCTGGGAACTTAGTTTTACCACAGCTGGAGCGCCAGAGGTTAGCTATCACTTCATAGGCTCCATGCACAGGGTCTTGTCTTGAAGATGAGCACAGTGGGCCAGTGGTCAGCACAGCGGTCCTATGTAGCACTACCACTAGGAACATCTGCATTTTGTATGTTCTCCCCGTGTTTGCATGGGTTTCCCCCAGTTACTCTGGTTTACTCCCACAGTTCTCTACTTCTGTCTCAGCCACAGCTGCAGTCAATTCTGCTGTCTGCTGCCACCTTCAAACCATCTGCACTGTGCTGACAAGCACCGCCACTGGCATAGCCAAGATGACCAAATGCTCTGCATCCAGGTGCAATGCTTCATGGTTGTATTTTGCAGTATCTCAGTATACTCTACAGAAATGGATATGAACCCTACATTTCCTTCGCTGTGCAGACACTAAACAAGTAAAGGGAGCACTAAGATTAGGTACTGCAGCAGGAGACCAAAAAGGAAACCTGAAGAATTGTGAGTGAAACACAAGAAGTGATGGAGCTCCCCTTTAGCACATTATGAAATCGCCCATCAAGGTGGAGATAACCTTATAACATAAGGAATTGCGGAACGATCAGGGAATGAAAAGTAAAGAATAAAGAGAATACGTTATATTCTTGTCTCGTGTCCTGGTAAGTGGTACAAAGGCCACGTTTGAGTGGACATGTGTGACCTTTGTGAAATACCTTGGAGGACGCTCTAGAGTAAGGACATTGTTTATGGAGCACTTGGTCATTGTTATACACAAAATAATCTGTTTGTTACATGGTTCCCCCTCATCTATACACAGGGGGATAATCCAGCTAGAACATCCTTCACCTCTTCAGTGTCATCTCTACTGATCACACAATGCTCGCGGTGATGTGCGGTACAGCCACACTAATCCCCACTAATCCGTTATATACACTCTGCAACAATGGCTGCTCTCCTTGTAACCCTTGGGCTCAGTCAGCCAAAATTGATCACATGGTCCGAGAGAGGAGAAACTTTTTAGGTATTTTGTAGAATCTTCAGGAGAGTATTTTTGATGTCAACACTACATGTGCTCCCCACAGATGATCACTCAGAGATGGAGTGCCTCAATCCCCAGCTAGAACATAAAAACGTCTCCCCATTTTTTGTCCCATTCCTCGGATCATGTAAAAGGACTTTTCAATAACCTTTAAATTTTACTAGGGAGTTTTATTATTTAAGATCCTTGACTTACCTTCATTGTGGTTCAGGGCTCCTTGTTGCTGTGAGGTCATTAACCGGATGGTGACATCATCATAAGATTTCCATTTTCCACCACTAACATGTTTTCTCGGCTTCTTGTGACGGAAGAGTCGTGGCAGCAGTCCCCTCTCCTCTCTGAATCCGTGCAGGTTCACCAGGGGCTGGCAGGCCTCGGGGCAGGAGGCACACCGCTTCACCGTCACTTCCACCGGTGGAGGAGACTCCGGGTGAGAGCGTTTTCTACAGAACAGCTCCATATCTGGAGCAGGAAACACTGATTTGCTCAAACAACCTGATTTTTGTTGTATAGCAGATTTACAGTGGGACCTGTACACATTATATACAGCACCCTCTGAACATAAGCAGTAATATGCAAAAAAAAACCTCTGTGCAGTATCCTTATATACAAAATAAGAGCAGATACTAAGGATTACACCCAGTATACAGGACAGGAGAAGTGGTACTGTGCAGTGTCCATATATACAGAATAAGAGCAGATACTGAGGATTACACCCAGTATACAGGACAGGAGAAGTGGTACTGTGCAGTGTCCATATATACAGAATAAGAGCAGATACTGAGGATTACACCCAGTATACAGGACAGGAGAAGTGGTACTGTGCAGTGTGAATATACAGAATAAGAGCAGATACTGAGGATTACACCCAGTATACAGGACAGGAGAAGTGGTACTGTGCAGTGTCCATATATACAGAATAAGAGCAGATACTGAGAATTACACCCAGTATACAGGACAGGAGAAGTGGTACTGTGCAGTGTCCATATATACAGAATAAGAGCAGATACTGAGGATTACACCCAGTATACAGGACAGGAGAAGTGGTACTGTGCAGTGTCCATATATACAGAATAAGAGCAGATACTGAGGATTACACCCAGTATACAGGACAGGAGAAGTGGTACTGTGCAGTGTGAATATACAGAATAAGAGCAGATACTGAGGATTACACCCAGTATACAGGACAGGAGAAGTGGTACTGTGCAGTGTCCATATATACAGAATAAGAGCAGATACTGAGGATTACACCCAGTATACAGGACAGGAGAAGTGGTACTGTGCAGTGTCCATATATATAGTATAAGAGCAGATACTGAGGATTACACCCAGTATACAGGACAGGAGAAGTGGTACTGTGCAGTGTATATATATATACAGAATAAGAGCAGATACTGAGGATTACACCCAGTATACAGGACAGGAGAAGTGGTACTGTGCAGTGTCCATATATACAGAATAAGAGCAGATACTGAGGATTACACCCAGTATACAGGACAGGAGAAGTGGTACTGTGCAGTGTATATATATACAGAATAAGAGCAGATACTGAGGATTACACCCAGTATACAGGACAGGAGAAGTGGTACTGTGCAGTGTCCATATATATAGTATAAGAGCAGATACTGAGGATTACACCCAGTATACAGGACAGGAGAAGTGGTACTGTGCAGTGTCCATATATATAGTATAAGAGCAGATACTGAGGATTACACCCAGTATACAGGACAGGAGAAGTGGTACTGTGCAGTGTCCATATATATAGTATAAGAGCAGATACTGAGGATTACACCCAGTATATAGGACAGGAGAAGTGGTACTGTGCAGTGCCCATATATACAGAATAAGAGCAGACACTGAGGATTACACCCAGTATACAGGACAGGAGAAGTGGTACTGTGCAGTGTCTGTATATACAGAATAAGAGCAGATACTGAGGATTACATCCAGTATACAGGACAGGAGAAGTGGTACTGTGTAGTGTCCATATATACAGAATAAGAGCAGATACTGAGGATTACACCCAGTATACAGGACAGGAGAAGTGGTACTGTGCAGTGTCCATATATACAGAATAAGAGCAGATACTGAGGATTACACCCAGTATACAGGACAGGAGAAGTGGTACTGTGCAGTGTCCATATATACAGAGTAAGAACAGATACTGAGGATTACACCCAGTATACAGGACAGGAGAAGTGGTACTGTGCAGTGTCCATATACACAGAATAAGAGCAGATACTGAGGATTACACCCAGTATACAGGACAGGAGAAGTGGTACTGTGCAGTGTCCATATATACAGAATAAGAGCAGATACTGAGAATTACACCCAGTATACAGGACAGGAGAAGTGGTACTGTGTAGTGTCCATATATACAGAATAAGAGCAGATACTGAGGATTACACCCAGTATACAGGACAGGAGAAGTGGTACTGTGCAGTGTCCATATATACAGAATAAGAGCAGATACTGAGGATTACACCCAGTATACAGGACAGGAGAAGTGGTACTGTGTAGTGTCCATATATACAGAATAAGAGCAGATACTGAGGATTACACCCAGTATACAGGACAGGAGAAGTGGTACTGTGCAGTGCATATATATACAGAATAAGAGCAGGTACTGAGGATTACACCCAGTATACAGGACAGGAGAAGTGGTACTGTGCAGTGTCCATATATACAGGATAAGAGCAGATACTGAGGATTACACCCAGTATACAGGACAGGAGAAGTGGTACTGTGCAGTGTCCATATATACAGAATAAGAGCAGATACTGAGGATTACACCCAGTATACATGAGAGGAGAAGTGGTACTGTGCAGTGTATATATATATATATATATATATACAGAATAAGAGCAGATACTGAGGATTACACCCAGTATACAGGACAGGAGAAGTGGTACTGTGTAGTGTATATATACAGAATAGGAGCAGATACTGAGGATTACACCCAGTATACAGGACAGGAGAAGTGGTACTGTGCAGTGTATATATATACAGCAGATACTGAGGATTACACCCAGTATACAGGACAGGAGAAGTGGTACTGTGCAGTGTCCATATATACAGAATAAGAGCAGATACTGAGGATTACACCCAGTATACAGGACAGGAGAAGTGGTACTGTGCAGTGTCCATATATACAGAATAAGGGCAGATACTGAGAATTACACCCAGTATACAGGAGAAGTGGTACTGTGCAGTGTATATATACAGAATAGGAGCAGATACTGAGGATTACACCCAGTACACAGGACAGGAGAAGTGGTACTGTGCAGTGTATATATATACAGTATAAGAGCAGATAATGAGGATTACACCCAGTATACAGGACAGGAGAAGTGGTACTGTGCAGTGCATATATATACAGAATAAGAGCAGATACTGAGGATTACACCCAGTATACAGGACAGGAGAAGTGGTACTGTGCAGTGTCCATACACATAGAATAAGAGCAGATACTGAGGATTACACCCAGAATACAGGAAAAGAGACATTGTACTATGCAGTGTCTGAATATACAGAGTAGGGGGGCATTTATCAAGACCATCGTCGCACGTCATGATTTTCCCTTCGCTGCTGGAGGATGCGCCTAAATTATGCTGAGGTACAGGCCTCGTCATAGATTTAAAGCATCCTCTAGCAACTAAATCACTGACCATGTGAAATCAGCCTAAGGGCTCATGCACACGACTGCATGTATTTTGCGGTCCGAAAAAACACTGATGACGTTCGTGTGCATTTCGTATTTTGCTGAACAGAACAGCTGGCTCCTAATAGAACAGTACTATTCTTGTCCAAATAATAGGACATGTTCTATTTTTTTGCGGAACGGAAATCCGGACATACGGAAACGGAATGAGTACTTTCCGTTTTTTTTTTTGCGACCACATTGAAATGAATGGTTCCTTATACAGACGCAAAAAACTGCCCGTATACGGAACGCAAAAAAAGTTTGTGCGCAAGAGCCCTAAAGCTCCAGCTGCACAACTGCATTTTTCTGTTTCAATAGTTTTTATTGAGTTTTTTATTTCCAAATACAACTGTAGTTTTCATCCGTGTGCCATCCACACACATTGTGGACCCATTCTTTTCTATGGGTACACACACTTGTCCGTTTTTTGCCAGTGTGGCCATTCTGCAAGTTATAGAATATGTCCTATACTTTGCAGACAAAAACAACCATTTCGGTTGATGGGAGTGAAACCAATTAGAACGCACACAGAAGGTATATATATTTTATGAACCCGTTGTTTACAGACCAAAATATGAACACGGTCATGGGCATGAAGCCTAAGAGCAAATACTACAGACAGTGGGGGACATTTACTAATCTATTTATGCCACTTTTGTGGCGTAAATAGGGGCCACATTTTTTCTGATGCCATTTGTGCAGTAAAATGTGCGACTTTTCCCCGTTCACGGCACTTTTCCAACGTGATGAAAAAGGGGCGTGGCATGTGCGGGAAGCGGATGGACGGTGTATACATCTGTCTGGTGAATATCAGAGAGCTTTATGAGTTCACAGCACCCTCTTGTGACTGTTTCTATTCATAGCACTTATGTGCAGAAGGTCTGAAGTCTACGTAAAGGGAGTCTCACCACATTATGACATTATAGACCGCTTACATAGCGCTGTAGCATAACTGTAGACGATTCAAATGGTACTTTTGTTGTGTTTTTGTACAGTTCAGCCGAGGCAAAAAAAAATTTATGTAAATGAGGGCTCGCTAGTGCCCAGGGGCGGCGTTCACTTCGCTGGAGCCCAGGCTGCTCTGCCTCTTTTGCTCATTTCCCGCCCCAGCCTCTGCCCGCCATTTTCTTCCCTTGCGTCCTCCTTCTCTCCCAGCGAGATCCCGCACCTGCGCTCTCCCTCGCTGGGCCGGGGCATGCACACTGCGATGCCCATTGTGGGCACGGCATCACTGTAGCTACTGCGCATGCGCCAGCCAGTGGTGCGAAACCAGCAGCAAGGAGGCAGACCAGAGACACCCAGGAGAAGAGGAGGAAAGCCAGCCGGCGCATGCGCAGTAGCTACAGTGATGCCGTGCCCACAATGGGCATCGCAGTGCGCATGCCCCGGCCCAGCAAGGGAGAGCGCAGGCGTGGGATCTCGCTGAGAGAGACGGACGACGCAAGGGATGAGCAAAAGAGGCAGAGCAGCCTGGGCTCCAGTGAACGCCGCGCCCGGGCACTTGCGAGCCCTCATTTACATACGAATAAAAGTCAGTTTTTGCCTCGGGTGAACTTCACAAGAACACAACAAAGGTACCATTTGAATCATCTAAAGTTATGCCACAGCCCTATGTAAGCGGTCTATAATGTCATAATGTGGTGACAGACTCCGTTTAAACCCTTGAGAATGGGCAGAAATGAAAAATCTTGCCAAAGTTGCACAAAAAACAAAAATGCATTAGGAAAAAATATAGATCCAAGAAAACCTGATGGGAACCTTTTCTTCAGCTCAGAAAATGAGTGAACCTACCCCGACGCTTCAGGGATTTTGCAGATTATGTGGCAGTTGTGTACAGCACAATAAAACACCTCACCATGTGCATCAGCAATTATATTCCCCCACAGTTAGGCTACATTCACACGACCATGTGTGTTTTGCGGCCTTAAGCCTCTTTCACACGGCCGTAGGTGTCACGTGCCCGTATTGCGGACCGCATTTGCTGATCCGCAATACACGGGCACCGTTCCATGGCCATTTGGCATCACGGATGCGGACCCATTCATTTCAATGGGTCTCCAAATCTGGAGGTGCGGAACGGAATGACGGAACGGAAGCACTACGGAATGCTTCCGTGGGGTTCCGTTCCGTACTTCCGTCCCGCAAAAAGATAGAACATGTCCTATCTTTTTGCGGAATGGGCAGAACGCGGACCCATTTAAGTGAATGGGTCTACGATCCACTGCGGCTGCCCCATGGTCGGTGCCCATACATTGCGGGCCGCAATTTGCGGTCCGCAGCACGGGCACGGGACACCTACGGCCGTGTGAAAGAGGCTTTAGGCTACATTCACAAGAACGTATTTTATTTTCGTGTCCGTTCCGTTTTTTTTGTAGATAGGATGCAGACCCATTCATTTCAATGAGTCCGCAAAAAATGCGGACAGCACACAGTGTGCTATCCGCATCTGTGTGTCCGTTCCGTAGCCCCGCAAAAAAATAATAGAACATGTCCTATTCTTATGCGTTTTGCCGACAAGGATAAGCATTGTTACAATGGATACGCAAAAAAACGGACATCTGCTTTTTTGGCCGATCCATAATTTGCGGACTGCAAAACACATATGGTCATGTAAATGTAGCCTTAAACTGTAATCTTTTTCTATCAATACCATATATCTATATGAAGCCAAAAACAAAAATATTTCCATGATTAGCGCTCTACCATCCCATAGAAAACGGCAGCGTTGTAGCAAATATCCGATGGCGGCAGTAACAGTGTGAGAAGTCACAGGAAAGGGTTACCTGCAAACAAGAAGCACAGGTAAAGGCGTCTCCAATTCGGAGACCCAGCTGGAGCGACTGAGCTGATATTGGGGGAGTCACCATATGCATCTCACCAGGACTAGACACACATGGCTGTAACTTACCAGTATGGTCCTGAAAGCAATTACCTGTCTTCCAGGTGGGGAGGCTGCGCCCCAGCTCTGACTTTAAGTAACCTCAGGTTCCCGGCTAGGATGAAGACCTGGGGTGGGACCAATCAAAGCTGGAGTCTGGGGTTTTAGACTAAACTCAGAAAGTGCAGAGTTCCAGGGAAAACATTAAAGGGGTATTCTGGTTATGTCATCTCCTATCTACAGGACAGAGGATAACTATAAGATCGGCGGGGGTCCTACCTCTGGGAGCCTCACTGATCACGAGAATGCCGGTAGGCATGTGCTCACCCCGATCCATTGATTTCTATGGGAGTTCTGGAGACAGCCGAGTTGTACTTGATCTCCAGAACTCCCATAGAAATGAATAGAGTGGCTGAGTGCTGAGCGTGGATGCTCTGTTCATTCAGGGGGATCCTGCGGGGTACGGGGTCCCCGTTGTTGTGATCTGTTGGACCCCCACAGATCTAACATGACTGGAATACTCCTTAGAGGACCCTGAGATTTTCCATTTTTGCATTTTCGTTTTTCACCCCCCGCCTTCCCATGGTCCTAATTTTTATATTGTGCTGTTCACATAGCCTTATGAGGGCTTTTTTTCTGTGGGGCAAGTTGTACTTTCTAATGGCGCCATTTATGGCTGCATACTATGTAGTGGGAAGCGAGAGAAAAATTCCAAATGGGGTAGAATTGGGAAAAAAAGCAATTCTGACAAAGGTTTTATTATTTTTTTTTTTTACACTATGCGGTAAAAGTGACCTGTTATCTTCTTTCTCCAGGTCAGTACGGTTACAACAATACCACACTTGTATAATTTACTTGCGTTTTAATACTGAATTTTTTTTTTGAATCTTGGAGGGAATTTTTTTTTCAATCACCATATTCTGACCCCTATGACTTTTTTGTAGTTATGTGTAGGGAGCTGTGTGAGGGCTCATTTTTTGCGGGGCGGTCTGTACTTTTCAATGATACCAATTTGAAGTGTGTGCGACTTTTTGATCACTTTTTATAAAACAAATTATTGGGTAGTTGAAGTGAAAAAAAATGGCAAATTGGCTGTTCTTATTTTTTTTTTCCCTTTACACCATTTTCCATTAATCTTGTTATATTTTAATGTATGGGCATTTTTGTACGCGCCGATGCCCATGATGTTTATTTTTTTATTGGTTAAGTATTTTTATTTTAAGGAAGGGGGTGATTTGGAATCCATAAGGGGATTCTTCAATGAACCCGAACCTTGGACAACACTAAGGACCTGGGGTGACGTCACCGTCATGTGATCAGTGCAGGGGCGTGGCTCAGTACTGGATCACCTCTTATCCAATCCAGTACTGAGCCACGCCCCCTGCACTGATCACATGACAGAGACGTCACCCCAGGTCCTTAGGGTTGTCCAAGGTTCGGGTTCCAAGGTAGCGGAATCCATAACGGGATGCTTCGATAACCCGAACCCGAACTTTGGACGCCGAACTTAAAATACAAGTTCGCTCAACACTACTCAGTCTCATTCACTTGAATGGGATAGAGCTGCAGAAAAGCCTTTTGACCGATGGACATAACATCATAGGCCAAAGAAGAAGATGCAGTGCTCTCCCAGCCCTTTCCAACCGATGATCGGGAGGGGTGCTGGGGGTCAGACCAGTGATTAGATATAGATGACCTCTCATGAGTCATGGTCAATCCCTTTAAGGGCTCATGCATTAGACCGAATGTATTTTGCAGTCCGCAAAACACGGATCCTCAAAAAAATACAGATGACGTCCGTGTGCATTCCTTATTTTGTGGAACGGTACAGCTGGCCCCTAAAAGAACAGTCCTATCCTTGTCCGTTATTCGGACAATAAATACGACATGTTCTATGTTTTTGCGGAACGGACATGCGGATATACGGAAATGGAATGCACACGGAGTAACTTCAGTTTTTTTTGTGAACCCATTGTAATGAATAGTTCCGCATACAGTCTGCGAAAAAAATGGAAACGGACATGGAAAAAATATACGTTTGGCTGGATTCCTATATATACGGCTTCCGTTGTATCTATCCAGAGTAGCACAGAAACCCTGGCGGGAACTGGGTCTGATGCCAAAACTTATCCCATGATTTTCTAGTCTCTAAGCACTGGACGGAAAAACGCAGCATGTAGCATTTTTCTGTCCGGCGCTTTTAGGATATCGATGCCAGACCGTACACTAGAGGCTGGATTTAACCCTTTAACCATTTTTTAGAACTAGGTATGATCTTTCTAGATTGATATATAATGTATTCTGGGTGTTAGTTACTGCTTAGCAATTTCCTGGTCATTGCTATGTGCACCCTACACTGCCCCCTAGTGGTTAGAGCTAGTGACACTGAAAGACTCCTCTAAGTTGGGTCATAAATGCAGCACTGGATTCAGGACTTATGGAAATTTTCCCACAGCTTTTTATTTCTGGAGGTGCGATCTGTTCTTGTGTGCTCATCACTTGAACAGTATAATAAGTGGGTTGTGAGACATGGAGCGCGGCCACGTCATTATTTCTGAATGTTTTACCTTGTCCTGCAGAATGTTGCTCTCTGAACCTCATGTGGCTGAACAGGGTAGGTGACAGCAGGATGTCTGTCCTCCAGCTTGGTACTATCGCTGACTATTCCGATAGCAAACAACAAGAGTGCAGCTCTGGAGTATAATACAGGATGTAACTCAGGATCAGTACAGGATAAATAATGTAATGTATGTGCACAGTGACTGCACCAGCAGAATAGTGAGTGCAGCTCTGCAGTATAATACAGGATGTAACTCAGGATCAGTACAGGATAAATAATGTAATGTATGTACACAGTGACCTCACCAGCAGAATAGTGAGTGCAGCTCTGCAGTATAATACAGGATGTAACTCAGGATCAGTACAGGATAAGTAATGTAATGTATGTACACAGTGACTCCACCAGCAGAATGGTGAGTGCAGCTCTGGAGTATAATACAGGATGTAAGTCAGGATCAGTACAGGATAAGTAATGTATGTATACAGTGACTCCACCAGCAGAATAGTGGGTGCAGCTCTGGAGTATAATACAGGATGTAACTCAGGATCAGTACAGGATAAGTAATGTAATGTATGTACACAGTGACTGCACCAGCAGAATAGTGAGTGCAGCTCTGGAGTATAATACAGGATGTAACTCAGGATCAGTACAGGATAAATAATGTAATGTATGTGCACAGTGACTGCACCAGCAGAATAGTGAGTGCAGCTCTGGAGTATAATACAGGATGTAACTCAGGGTCAGTACATGATAAGTAATGTAATGTATGTACACAGTGACTGCACCAGCAGAATAGTGAGTGCAGCTCTGGAGTATAATACAGGATGTAACTCAGGATCAGTACAGGATAAGTAATGTATGTACACAGTGACTCCACCAGCAGAATAGTGAGTGCAGCTCTGGAGTATAATACAGGATGTAACTCAGGGTCAGTACATGATAAGTAATGTAATGTATGTACACAGTGACTGCACCAGCAGAATAGTGAGTGCAGCTCTGGAGTATAATACAGGATGTAACTCAGGATCAGTACAGGATAAGTAATGTATGTACACACAGTGACTCCACCAGCAGAATAGTGAGTGCAGCTCTGGAGTATAATACAGGATGTAACTCAGGATCGGTAAAGGATAAGTAATGTAATGTATGTACATAATGACTGCACCAGCAGAATAGTGAGTGCAGCTCTGGAGTATAATACAGGATGTAACTCAGGATAAGGGTCCATTCATACGTCTGCAACTGTTTTGCAGATCCGCAAAACACAGACACCGGCCATGTGCGTTCCGCATTTTGCGGACCACACATGGCCGGCACTATAATAGAAATGCCTTTTCTTGTCCGTGTCTGCAGACAAGAATAGGACATGTTCTATTTTTTCCGGAGCTGCAGAACAGAAGTGCGGATGCGGACAGCACACTGCGGAACGATGCGGAACCATTTTGCGGACGTGTAAACGGACCCTAAGTACGACAAGTAATGTATGTACACAGTAGGGCTCATTTATTATGTTCACCTGGCGAAAAAATAGCTGTAATGGGTATTTTGTGACTATTTTAATACCAGAGTGGCCTTGGCAAATTTGCTACTTTTTCAGCTGGAAACAGGCGAAAAAGAGATAAAAAACTGCGATAGCCAATGGCTGGCGTATGTTTTAAGAGAGGCACACTGGCTGCCATCTATGCACCTAATTTATGATAAGGCACACGCCTCGTCATAAATTAGTCACATACTACGGCAGTAGTAACGTCTGGCTGCAGCATTTATGAAAAAACAAAACTATGTGTCCATACAGGGGATGTCCAGGATGAGTATAATATCGCAGTTTTCTTCCAGAAGCAGCTCCACACCTGAAGAATGTAGCCATGATTTTCTAATCCTGGACAGCCCCTTTAAATGAGGTATTCAAGGCTAAAAAAAAGGGTTGCTGTGGGATAAAAATGATGTAAAAAATATCAGAGCTGATACTCACCGATCTCTGTTGCTGCTGCTCTGACGGTGTGTGGGTCCCCACTGCGCTCCACTTCCTGCCGACGTCCCTACATGAGAGGAAATGGCTGGGAATACTGCTCAGCCAGTCACTGCTGAAGCAGGTCATCGCTGCAGCCAGTCAATAGCTGAGGTTCCCACTGCAATTCTTTTTTTAAAAATTTTTTGGCCTTGATTCCTTTTTAAATGAGTTTTCCAGGACTGAGATCTTACCAATCTGCTGTTTCGGGCTGTTGCCGGTGCCAGAAAATATACAGTGGACAGCAGGTGCCATGCACTGTGTAATTTCTTGCATCGGCCATCCACTTGAATGGATGCTTAGCTGCTATACCCTAACACAGCCACTGCACAGTGGATGGAGATTTCTGCTTCCTGCTCTGTCTGCTGCATAGTATCCTGGCCATCAATATCTAAAAGGGAACTTTCACACTTGCGTTAAACTTTTTCGGTATTGCGTTCCGTCCTAGGGGCTCAATATCGCAGAAAAACTGATCAGTTTTATCCCAATGCCTTCTGAATGGAGAGAAATCCGTTCAGAATGCATCAGGGTGTCTTCAGTTCAGTCACTGTACAGTTTTTGGACTGAGAAAATACCGCAGCATGCTGCGGTATTTTCTCCGTCCCAAATTCCGGAACACTTGCCGGAATGCTGGCATTATTTTTTATTAAAATGCATTAATGCCGGATCCAGCCCCAAGTGTTCCTGAAAAACAGATCCGGTTTTGCATGCGAAGGCCTTTAAAAATGTCAAAAAGATAAATACCGGATCCGTTTTTCCGGATGACAACTAGAGAGACAGATCCGGTATTGCAATGCATTTGTGAGATGGATCCACATCCGGATCCGTCTACAAATGGTATCAGTTTGCATACAGATTCCCGGATCCGGCAGGCAGTTCCTGCGACGGAACTGCCTGCCGGAATCCAACAACGCAAGTTTGAAAGTAGCCTAACCCGCAAAGCCCCTAGAGTACTTTCTCTAGAATTTATCTGAAGGATCATTGTAAGATCATCTGGAGACCTAAAATGAACCTAACTTTCCCCAAATCTCTGTTAGGCCGTGTTCACATCACCGTTTATTTTTCCGTTCTTCTGATTCGCCAGAAGAACAGAAAAATAAAGAAAAAAACTGATCCTGTATTTTCGGCATCCGTTTTGCTCAGTTATGCATCCGTTTTAGCCATTTTCAGTCTGAGACCATGCAGGACTTTTTTTCCCTTGTCTAAAATAACGGATCTCAGCGGGAAATGGCCAAAACGGATCGAAAATGTGCATAACTGAGCCTAACAGATGCTTAAAATACAGGATCCCCTTTTTCTTTATTATTCTGTTCTTTTGACGGACCAGTAGAACGGTAAAATAAACGGTGATGTGAACCCGGCCTGGGTGGAGCAGAAGGTTGTGCTCCACAGACATGAAGTGACCATTGTCAGCCGTTTTGGAGACTCTGAAGAGCAAGCACACATTTTAGTATTTACAGGAATTTTTCAATTCTCCTTCCGCCCCTTTCATCTCTCCATGTCTTGTGTTTGTTACTCCACATGGACATAGTGTAGCAAAGGAGACGCACCTCAGGGGATGCTAATACCTGCACCCTGAGGCACAGATCTATAAGAAACGTTGAACAAATAACTAAAAATGAGTTGTTCTCAGGCCTAAGAAATAACACAGACACTCATCTGAATGAGATTTAATTACAAGGCAGTGTAGAGCTATTTACAGAGTTCTCTGTGGTGTAAGAAGGAGATCCATTGGACCTCTTGCTAATTTGATTATATTCTTATGGTGTCATAGGGTCTCAGCCCACCCAACATGGACACGTTTGGCCGGAATATTCGATTCCTTGTAGTACTGGCAAATTCTTGGCACTTCTGTCACTATCGTGCTGCAGGTTTTTCTACTGGGTGATCCCGAACAGACAGTGCCTGTGTCACTTCACTTCTAGGAAAGGTAATTCGATAGTATTCCTCATGCACCATAATGGTGGATTTTGGAAGAACCAGGTTACGTTTTCCATCCTTGGATCTGAGGGGTAAATTGCAGCAGTCCTGTGTGACAGGTTGAAAGGTCACTTCCGTATCTCCACAAAGGTATAAGGGCTCCACAAGAATTGGGGGCCCCATGAGCACAAAGGACTAAAAGTCCAACTACAGAAAGTCTGCTGAAATGTACAGGACATTGAAATATTCTATGCGTATACCACGACCCCCATTGGAACACGATAGTGAGGGGTCTCCGGGCTATGGCGGTTTCATCTCTAGTTTGCTAGTGGCATGCTTGATCCTCTTATTCTCCCGCAGGTTGCGCAGCCGAGCGTTCTTACTGGTGATTTCCTCCACATGAGTCGCTGGCACCCAGCCCCTCTCTCCATCTGAAAGCCGAATACCTTCCATCCATCCTGTCAAAAATAGGACACAAGTTGTGTGACTGCCCCGTGCAAGAAAATACAGTCATGTAAATGTCAACCTAGGACACAGGCAACTCTGCATCTTCTTAATTTTCTGAGATATTATTATATACTAAACGTCACTCCCATTATGCCTCAGGATGATCATGCAGAACGTATTTCATATTTTCTTTACAATGGGAGTAACTCCTGTGCTCCTTTGGAAAATAATTCTGCCCCAGTGTACAAGAATATAACTACTATAATACTGCCTCCTATGTACAAGAATATAACTACTATAATACTGCCTCCTGTGTACAAGAATATAACTACTATAATACTGCTCCTATATACAAGAATATAACTACTATAATACTGCCTCCTGTGTACAAGAATATAACTACTATAATACTGCTCCTATATACAAGAATATAACTACTATAATACTCCCCCTATGTACAAGAATATAACTACTATAATACTGCTCCTATCTATAAGAATATAACTACTATAATACTGCCTCCTATGTACAACAATATAACTACTATAATACTGCCCCTATGTACAACAATATAACTACTATAATACTGCCCCTATGACAAGAATATAACTACTATAATACTGCTCCTATGTACAAGAATATAAGTACTATAATACAGCCTCCTATGTACAACAATATAACTACTATAATACTGCCCCTATGACAAGAATATAACTACTATAATACTGCCTCCTATGTCCAAGAATATAACTACTATATTACTGCTCCTATGTACAAGAATATAACTACTATAATACTGCCTCCTATGTACAAGAATATACCTACTATAATACTGCTCCTATGTACAAGAATATAACTGCTATAATACTCCCCCTATGTACAAGAATATATCTACTATAATACTGCTCCTATGTACAAGAATATAACTACTATAATACTCCCCCTATGTACAAGAACATAACTACTATAATACTACCCCTGTGTACTAGAATGTAACTACTATAATACTCCTGTGTACAAGTATATAACTACTATAATACTGCTCCTATATACAAGAATATAACTACTATAATACTCCCCCTATGTACAAGAGTATAGCTACTATAATACTGCTCCTATGTACAAAAATATAACTACTATAATACTGCCTCCTAGCTGTGAGGACGTGTGTCAGTAGTTCTCCTGAGTCTTCAGATGTCTGGAGAAAGCCCAGGGTGTGGCCACTCTGGGTGGGGGAGCTCCCCAGGCAAGGTCCAGGCTCCAAGGCCTATTCTGGGAAATAATTCCCAGACTCTTCACACCATGGATAAACATCCACAAGTTCCTTTGGAAGGAAGAAATGTTCAGAATGTCGTCAGTCCCAGTGCAGCAGGAAGCAAAGATGAAAAGAAAGTGTTGGAAGTAAAGAAAGGAACATTACCAAGTAAGAGCATGGCTGCAGGTGTGCAATCCACCCCACCCGCAGGCAGACAGAGGAGAACTTCCCTGGAGAAGCAGACCATGCAGGAGAATCTGCAGCAGCCTGTCCTCATGCGGTCTGACCGCACACGATACGGGAGTGGGAACAGCGCAAAAGTCGTGAACACGACAGATGAGCCTAGAGGGAATACTGCAGGAAGGCTTCATGGGGCCACAAGTGCGGTCACCAGGAAGAACCAGGGGCCCAATCCCCAATCTGGAGATAGTGACCCCGCAGCAGTGACCATGGCCGTACCAATCCGGATGTCACCTAAAGAGCAGAGTCCTGTGCATGGACCAAGCAGAGGGACGCCTGTAGGAAGCCATCCTGTGAGTACACTGCCGACACGACCCACCAATACTCAGCGTGCACCAGAACTATGTCTGGCCGAGCAGATCCCAGCTCTGGTCAAGAGACTAGAGACATTAAAAAGACAAAACTACAGCTGCAGAAACAGATAGACTGTGTGTATAAGCTGAAGGCAGCAAACCCTAACAATCAGGCTGTTCACGACAAGAAGCTGAGCTCCCTCGCTGTGCAGCTTGCTGAGACTGTGCAGGACATGGAGGCTGTATTGGAGCAGATGGGACCAGTCGCTGAATCCTTCAGGAACCAGCAAAGATTTGAGAGATATGAGGAAAGACCTGCGCCAAAGCCATCTCCGTCTAATGCTAAACCCAAGTCTCCAACCTGTCCAGATGACACCCAGCAGGCCTGTGTAAGACCAGTCCTCAGACCAGCCAGCTTTCCCTTTGAGAAAGGCGATTTGTACAGACAAGTGGGAGAAAGTGTCCAGCAACAGCAAAGACCTGCAGAGACTCCTCAAAAGGTACCAGAAGTCCCAGCAGTTTGTATTGTGAAGCAGGACTATGGACTCAAACAAGAAGGTAACTCTACAGTTGCAGTGCAGTCACCACCAGCCCTGGGGGCAGCAGAGAGCAGCAGGACTGTGGACTCATACAAGAAGGTAACTCTGCAGTAGCAGTGCAGTCACCACCAGCCCTGGGGGCAGCAGAGAGCAGCAGGACTGTGGACTCTCGCCAGCAGAGAATTCACAGGTTCAGCAGGACTGTCCGGGCTCTGTAGGGCAGGATCATACTGCCAGTGACTGCACTGATATGACTGTATGTGATATTACTGATGATGTTTCTGCAGAGGGGGTGCTTCACAGTCTGTGTGGGATTTGGGGTCATCTATGGAGTCGGGTTCACCATCAGATCAGCCTACAGAGGCTTGTGACCCGCAGAGTATAACGGATGATGGTGGGGAGGGGGCTGTACAGTCTGATGCACAGCACTTTCCCCTTTAGTTACACCAGAAGTGTCAGACCCCCATAGTGTAGGCGGTCAGCAGCCACCACAGCGCCCCCAAGTACAGCAGGAGGGTGGAACTGGTGGTGTCTCCTCTGGCAATGCCTGGAGCCGTGGGTCACCATCCTTCACGTCTAATGTGAACTATACGGGTCAGGCTTTTAAGAGGAGGAACGTAGTCAGGTTCAGACATAGAGGGGCCAAGGAGGAGCTGCCTGACAGGAGGTTTGTGGTCCGTGAACTTCTGTGCCACCAAATGGGTTTCCTGCCATCTAACATCCTGGCGGTGATAAACCTTCCTGACAGGCAGGGGTATGACGTCAGTTTTAAACTCATGTCTGACCTGGACCGCTTTTGGGATCATGTCACCCGGGTGAGAGATGCTGATGGCTGGAATAAGTTCAGCTTCATCCCCATCTCTAGACCAGACACAGCAAACGTCACCATAATATTCTGGAACGAGTCGGTACCGCACCAGGATATTGTTATATGGCTAAAAAGACACTGTGACCTGATGTCAGATATGACTAAGACCAGGGACGAGGATGGAATATGGACTGGGGGTGGAAGGTCCTGGTAAAGTTACGGCAGACTAACAACATCACCCAACATCTGCCCAACTCATTCTTTATTGGCCGGGAGAAAGGGGTATGCTTCTACGCCGGTCAGCCTAGAAAATGTTTTAAATGCGGAAAGGCCGGTCATATTGCGAGTGTGTGCACCCTGGTAAAATGCAACTTATGTGGGGAGATCGGCCATGTCAGCGCCACCTGCAAGAACATCCGGTGCAACCTCTGCGGTAAGATCGGTCACTCCCACAGGGACTGTCCAGACGCCTGGCATAATATCTGTAAGGACTTCCCTGATGAGGACTTGCTGGAAGGGGCAGATGACCTGGAGGAGGAGACGTTGTTGTCAGGGTCAGCAGTGACACAGCCCCAGCCTCAGCACGATATGGGTGACAATATGGGTGACGATATGGGTGACATAGTGCCTGACCAGTCCCAGCCAGGAGCCACTGAGGGGAACGGGGAGGTCACTGAGCAGGTTGCGGGCACGTCGTCCTCTGCCCCAGCATTAATAAATCCACAGAAGAGACGGAAGAAAGACAAAACCAGCCGTAAGCCGGAGGAGGAATGGACCACTGTCCAACAACCTTCCAAAAAGAAAGTAGACCCCGGGTCAGGTGTCATGACTATTGCAAATAGGTACAGTGTCCTATCAGAGTCAGACGCGGAGGAGGAGATGGAGAGAGAGTTAAAAAGAGTGGTAGATGAATTTAATGAGGACCAAGAGGGTGATCCCCACAAAAAGGAAACCCCGCGGGGTAAACGTCTGTCCGAATCAGACATGGAGACAGGTGGTCGGCAGGTGGGCTCAGACTCAGATCTATGATGATGGGGGTAATATCTCTGCTACTTGTGCTTTGCTTTGCTCTGATGGCCGACTTTAACCTTAAAGTGTTCTCCAGTAATGTGAACAGTGTCAGAGTGAGGAGGACCAGGCACGCGGTTTATGACCACCTAAGGTCTCTTGACGCTGATGTCTTCTTTTACAAGAGACACGTTTAAATACTTTGGGACTCCTACGGGAAGCCGAGCGTGAATGGCGGTCTGGTCCTTCCTTTTGGTCACTGGCTGTGGAACCAAGTGCCGGGGTCTCTATCCTGTTCAGCACCAATGATGTAACTATACATAGGTTGACAGAGGTATTGATGGGAAGGTGCCTAATTCTGGAAGTTACTATTCGGGGTAGGAGGCTCCGTCTTATCAATATTTACGGTTCGCAGACAGTGACTGAAAGGGTTAACCTTTATAATGAAGTGAAGCCATATCTCTTCACATCTATCCCTGTCATCATGGCTGGAGATTTTAATGCCACCAGGGCATCTAGTGACAGGACCTCTAATAGGCCTCTTACCAGAGACTCCAAGGTCCTAAACAGAATTATTCTGCAGGCCGGGTTGTCAGATGTGTTTTTGCAGGGTGGTCGGAAGCCAAAATTTACTTATTTTTGTGGTGAAAGAAGAAGTCGGATAGATTTAGCTCTGGTGAGTTCTACAGAGACCATCGGTGAGAAAGATGAGAAGATCGTCCCTTATTCGGACCATCTGGCCTTATATTTCTGTTTGGGTGTCACAAAGCATTCTGGGACAGGTAAAGGGTTATGGAGACTTAATTCCAGTCTATTAGAAGACCCTTCTGTTCAGAGTCATGTTCACTCTCTTATACAGAGTCAGCTAGAGAGAGTGGACTTTTATGACAATATGGCCGACTGGTGGGAGGACGTCAAGGATGAGATCAGATCCCTCTTAAGGAGACTGTCAGTTATAAAGGGGAAGAGTAAGTACAGCCAGTATCTCAGGCTGCGGAAAGAATTGGAGTCACTGTATTCGGCAGATGGGGGACCAACAAAAGATAAACCGACTGAAATCTGAAATAAGGCAGTATCAGTACAGCAGGTACACCTCCCTGGTTCTGGAACGGGATTATGGGACCTTAGGGTCGCCTGATCCCTTTGAGAACTGCCGGGAGCGGGTGGCAAATAAATCTGTCACAGGTCTCACTGACTCTCAGGGTGTTTTGCAAGAATCTCGGGAGGGTATCCTGGGGGTGGTGAGATGCTACTATGCTGACTTGTTTCAGAAGAAGGTTTTGGATAGAGACAAGGTGACCCAATTCTTGGAGGCAACTCCAGGCCCTGATACTAACGATGTGGACTTTTCTTCTTTGACAGCAGAATTGACGGTGGAAGAGGTTAAAGAGGCCATTGATAAATTACATCTGAAGAAGGCACCAGGTCCCGATGGGATAACAGCAGAATTCTATAGAACATTCAGAGACCTCTTGGCCCCAATCCTCGTGGATGTATTTGCAAATTGTCTAGAAAATCACCTGATGCCTCCGTCCATGAGGGTGTCCTCGTTAATTCTGCTGTCTAAAGGGAAAGAGCCTAGCGACATCAAGAACTGGAGGCCGATTGCCCTCTTGAATGTCGACAGAAAGATTTTGGCAAAAATTCTGTTCTCTAGGTTAGTCTGTTTGTCCCGGGCACTGTTGTCAGGCTGTCAGTTCGGCACAGTAAAAGGGCGGAACATCTCTGGAGCAGTCCTCTCGATAAGGGAGATGTTTGAGAGATGTAAAGCTCTGAGGTGTGGGAGATATGTTGTAGGTCTGGACCAGGCTAAAGCCTTTGACAGAGTGGATCACGAGTATCTATGGGCCACTTTGTCAAAGTACGGTATTCCGGGACAATTTGTAGATTGGCTGAAAACTTTGTATAGAGAGGCTGAGAGCTTTCCTCTGGTCAATGGTTGGCAGGGTGACACGTTCAGGGTTGAGGCTGGGGTGAGACAGGGTTGCCCGCTGAGTCCGCTGCTGTATGTGTTTGCCTTAGACCCGTTCCTGAGATCACTGCAGGAGTGTGGTTTTCAGGGGTGCCGGTCCCCCATTGCCTGCCCCTGAGTGTTGTTGCCTACGCGGATGATGTGACTGTGGTGATATCTGAGCCTCGTGAGGTGGAGATGTTGTCTGCGGCCATCAGAAGCTACTCAGAGGCCTCAGGGTCTCTGGTCAACCTCGAAAAGAGTCAAGCTCTCTGGATATCAGATAGTGATCCAGACTTTGATCTGCCTCAATTTGTGAGAGCCTCCGCCTATATTAAAATCCTAGGGGTCAAATTTGGGAGGGACGATAACGCCAGGATAAATTGGGAAGAGAAGTTGGAAGCCGGAAATGCAAAGGTTCAGCGATGGAAGAACTGGAGGCTGACCTATAGAGAAAGGGTTTCTATGTTGAAGACTTACCTGGTCCCCGTCTTCTTGTACGTCTCTGTTGTCTTTCCTTTGCCCGAATCTTTCTCGGCTAGGCTCTTTAGCCTGTTCTTCCAGCTGTTATGGGGGAACAGGTTGAACCCAGTAAAAGAGGGATCACCTACCTACAGAGGAGAGAGGGTGGGCTGGATATGATAAATCCAAGGGTGTTCTTTGACTCCATGTTTCTAAAAGTTAATTTTGGTTGCCTGGACTCGGAGAACAGCTCCCTGTGGGTGAACAGTGTCAGGGACTGGATATTGCCTTTGCGGAGTCTTGGGTGCGAGGCGGCAGTCTCAAGAGGGGAGATGGACGAGTGACTACCTCCCCAGTACCTGGACTATGGGCTGAAGTGTGTGAGAAGGTGGAAGATAGAGAAGTCCTACATTGAGGGTAAGCCAAGGAAAGATCTATATGTGAGGATCTGTAGGGCTTTCTTCTGTTCTCCACTTGCCTTGAGGGATTGTGTGACTAGCACTTTACAAGAAAGTCTGAAGCTCCTCAATGGTAAACGACTCCCTGCCAAATTATTTGATGTAGCTTGGTTGTCATTACATGGGAGGCTATTTGTTAGGGGTAACCTGAAATTTTTAAGTGTTTCAGATAGGAACTGTCCTCTTGGTTGTCAGCAGGAGGAGACGATGGAGCACTTAATATCTGACTGCTGGGGTGGGAGGAGAATATGGGAAGAAGTGTCACAAAGCTAAACATCCCATTACTGCAGTCCCTGACTTATCCTGATATAATCTATGCTGTTCCATCCAGAAATAGGAATGTAGACAGGGGGACAATGTACCTGATCATTTCTGTCATAAAATATTACCACTGGCACATGAGAACCCGCGTGTCTATACACAATGAGCCATTCCACCACACCGCAGCCGTAAGCCAAATAATGTCCGAGCTCCAGTGGGTTAAGTCATTAGAGATAAGAAGTAACCCAAATAATAGGAAATTATGGAGAAATGTGTCTTTAATTTAAAACAGATAATGTTGTGTTATTTATTTATTTATTTTTTCTCTCCTTTCCCAGCAAATGTGGACTTTCTAAGTTTAATATGATTCTTTACTCATTCTAGTTGAGTAGTCATCTCATTGTGTGTGCAATGCCTGTTATTTTTGTTTTGTATTGTAAGAATTTATTTTAATTGTATTTATTTTTGTTTGTTTTCACAATAAAAATTGCCTCCTATGTACAAGAATATAACTACTATAATACTGCTCCTATGTACAAGAATATACCTACTATAATACTGCCTCCTATGTACAGGAATATAACTACTATAATAATGCTCATATGTACAAGAATATATCTACTATAATACTGCTCCTATGTACAAGAATATAACTACTATAATACTCCCCCTATGTACAAGAACATAACTACTATAATACTACCCCTGTGTACTAGAATGTAACTACTATAATACTCCTGTGTACAAGTATATAACTACTATAATACTGCTCCTATATACAAGAATATAACTACTATAATACTCCCCCTATGTACAAGAGTATAGCTACTATAATACTGCTCCTATGTACAAAAATATAACTACTATAATACTGCCTCCTATGTACAAGAATATAACTACTATAATACTGCCTCCTGTGTACAAGAATATATCTACTATAATACTGCTCCTATGTACAAGAATATAACTACTATAATACTGCTCCTATGTACAAGAATATAACTACTATAATACTCCCCCTATGTTCAAGAGTATAGCTACTATAATACTGCTCCTATGTACAAAAATATAGCTACTATAATACTGCCTCCTATGTACAAGAATCTAATTACTATAATACTGCTCCTATGTACAAGAATATAACTACTATAATACTGCCTCCTATGTACAAGAATATAACTACTATAATACTGCCCCTATGTACAAGAATATAACTACTATACTACTGCTACTATGTACAAGAATATACCTACTATAATACTGCCTCCTATGTCCAAGAATATAACTACTATAATACTACTCCTATGTACAGGGATATAACTACTATAATACTGCCTCCTATGTACAAGAATATAACTACTATAATACTGCCTCCTGTGTACAAGAATATATCTACTATAATACTGCTCCTATGTACAAGAATATAACTACTATAATACTGCTCCTATGTACAAGAATATAACTACTATAATACTCCCCCTTTGTTCAAGAGTATAGCTACTATAATACTGCTCCTATGTACAAAAATATAGCTACTATAATACTGCCTCCTATGTACAAGAATCTAATTACTATAATACTGCTCCTATGTACAAGAATATAACTACTATAATACTGCCTCCTATGTACAAGAATATAACTACTATAATACTGCCCCTATGTACAAGAATATAACTACTATACTACTGCTACTATGTACAAGAATATACCTACTATAATACTGCCTCCTATGTCCAAGAATATAACTACTATAATACTACTCCTATGTACAAGAATATAATTACTATAATACTGCCTCCTATGTACAAGAATATAACTACTATAATACTGCTCCTATGTACAAGAATATAACTACTATAATACTGCCTCCTATGTACAAGAATATAACTACTATAATACTGCTCCTATGTACAAGAATATAACTACTATAATACTGCTCCTATGTACAAGAATATAACTACTATAATACTGCCTCCTATGTACAAGAATATAACTACTATAATACTGCCTCCTATGTACAAGAATATAACTACTATAATACTGCTCCTATGTACAAGAATATAATTACTATAATACTGCCTCCTATGTACAAAAATATAACTACTATAATACTGCCTACTATGTACAAGAATATAACTACTATAATACTGCCTCCTATGTACAGGGATATAACTACTATAATACTGCTCCTATGTACAAGAATATAACTACTATAATACTGCTCCTATGTACAAGAATATAACTACTATAATACTGCCTACTATGTACAAGAATATAACTACTATAATACTGCCTCCTATGTACAGGGATATAACTACTATAATACTGCTCCTATGTACAAGAATATAACTACTATAATACTGCTCCTATGTACAGGGATATAACTACTATAATACTGCTCCTATGTACAAGAATATAACTACTATAATACTGCTCCTATGTACAAGAATATAACTACTATAATACTGCTCCTATGTACAATAATATAACTACTATAATACTGCTCCTATGTACAAGAATATAACTACTATAATACTGCTCCTATGTACAAGAATATAACTACTATAATAATTGTTTCCATCTTTCATGAAATGAGAGATTGTAATGCATTGAATCTGCTGTGATCAGTTTCTCTCTTACCATCGCTTGTTTTGGCGGTGAGGCGGAGAATGTCAGCTTTCTCCAGGGTCAGCTCGTCGTGCTCCTGTGCGGTATAACCCTTGATGCACTGCACTTGTGGGGCATCTAAAGGAAGAGAAAATTGATAAGACTGAAGGGAATGTTATGGTGGGGAAGAAGAACTGCAGACATTACTTCTTGCCTTACAAGGAGCAGACAAAGAACTGTAATTATATCTGATTAAAGTGATCCATGTTTGGAATCTCAGGTTTATCGCCTTTAAAGGGAATCTGTCACCTCTGATTACACAATTTCAGCTTTTAAACCAGTCATGCAGAACACAGTACCTTGAATCGGCTTGTCTTTTCTATTATGTCATTTGTGCAGTAGTTTTGCTAAAAAACGCTTTTTATCTTTATGCAAATGAAGCCTGAAGGTGCCCAGAGGGGCGTTTTCTTCCCCCTTTGGAGCCCAGTAATGCCCCTCTACAGTGCCCAAAGCCGCCTCCAACAAGCAGACCTAACCGCTTACAGCGTCTCCTCCCCCTCCCTGACGGCCAAGCGATCTCTCGCGCAGGCGCATGTAGCCACTGAGGGCTGCGCCAGCGCGATGTACTGGAGACTGAGGGCAGGAGCTTCATCATTGTCACTGGGCATGCGCCGAGCCAGTGACGTCAGATGCTCGCTCTCCCTTCAGTCATCCTGGGAGGAAGCGCATGCCCAATTACAATGATGAAGCTCCTGCCCTCAGTCTCCAGTACATTGCGCTGGCGCAGCCCTCAGTGGGTACTGCGCCTGCGCGAGAGTTCGCTCGGGCGTCAGGGAGGGGGAGGAGACGCTGTGGTCGGTTAGGTCTGCTTGTTGGAGGCGGCTTTGGGCACTGTAGGGGGGCGTTACTGGGCTCCAAAGGGGGAAGAAAATGCCCCTCTGGGCCCCTTTAGGCTTCATTTGCATAAAGAGAAAAAGCGTTTTTTAGCAAAACTACTGCACGAATGACATAATAGAAAAGACAAGCCGATTCAAGGTACTGTGTTCCGCATGACTGGTTTAAAAGCTGAAATTGTGTAATCAGAGGTGACAGATTCCCTTTAAATCAGATTGATTGTCTGTGTCAAAAATCATAACCCCCATAATCCCCCTGTGTCCTCACCTTCGCCTTCTGTCAGGTTCTCGAGGTCACTGAGTGGGTTTGAAGGACACATGGCTGAGATCCAGCGCTGTTTCTGACTTCTGCGGGGAGAGACAGCGAGATCAGTGATGCCTTATATCAAATTACAGGGAACTCTTAAAGGGCTAAAGGGGTACCCCATGGAGCCCTCATGAAATGACCGGAGCGGCTGGTCGCACACGCCCGCGGCTGCTCCATTCATTTTTATGGGAGTTCCAGAGATAGGTGAGTGCTGTACTCTGCTATCTCCGGAACTCCCATAGAAATGAATAGAGCAGCCGCGGGCGTGTGCGACCAGCCGCTCCGGTCATTTCAGGTGAGTTTCGTGGCCCCCTTTCTCATGATCGGCAGGGGTCCCAGCGGTAGGACCCCCACCAATCTAGTTTGGACAGAATAGGGGATAACTTTTACCAACCGGAATACCACTTTATGGTGGCCGTACACATTTTAGCCCATTTTATGGGTTGCCCTCCTCCCCCATGGGTGCTGTGGTGGTCCTGCACCCAATAGTGTAGGAACCCACTTGAAAGTGATCTCTGCGAAGGTGACAAGTGGACCTATGCATGTTAACTTACAGTATACAAAGAACCTACCATTCATGTTCATAGATCAGTGTATAACAGGCGGCTGTGCGCGCCATGCCTTTTTTAGCTACGTTTGTGGCGCAGTGTCCGATGATTATCCTCGGTATACCCCATAATAATCACACCTGCACCCCATACATCATGTACCGCAGTGAGTACTCCCCCCTCACTCACTCGCTCTGCGCCCGAAGTAGGATCTGGTGCTTTGGTTTCTGCTCGTGGCACAGATGGACGTGGAACACTTCCCCCGGGACCTCCTGCAGCTTCCAGCTCAGATCTGTCACTTTTAGGTCACACACCTGCGCATGCGCAAAGACGGCGAACCGGCCCAACCTGCAGAGAAGATGATCCAAAAGAAAAGAAGGAATGTATAAACAGGAGTCTGTGATGAGGAAACACGGGAGATAACAGTCGGCATTCTGTATGCGGGGCTTAATGGGGTTGTGCACTTTTGGGATTTTTTTTTTTGGCAACCTCCCCTCCTGAGTAGACCTGTGAAAAGAAACATACCTGCTTCCCAGGGCTGGCTCCTCCACTCCATGGCTGCTCCTAGTGTTGAGCGAATTTATGAAAATTTGATTCGGTTGCTTCGCCGAATTTCACAAAGAAATTAATTTGTGACGAATTACTTCATCACGAAGCGCATTCCTTTGTATATAGCGGTGGCAATGATGGGGAACGGCGATTGCGCCACCCCCGTCATTGCTAAGTCCATCGCTGATCGTGGCATCTGATGCTACAATTGTGGGCTTTCAGGGGTTATTCCCGTAAAAAAAAAAACATACCTTATGTATTTGCTTGCGGAGAGCATCATCATCATGCTGGGTGGGCCCGGTGATGTCATCAGCGATGGCGTCACCGTGCCCCGCCAGTGCGCTGGTGTAGTGACGTCACACGTCACGCCACTAGATTTTGCACAGTATCTTCACTCAAGATGGCCATGACGGCCTCTTCATGAGAAAATAGATGACGTGAGTTTTTTTTTTTTTTTTTTTTTGCGCCATTTCAGGAAAAATAGATTAGTTACCACGAATTATGAGGAAATTCAGCTTCACTGTGAATCGAATATTTCCTGAAATTCGGATCAGTCTTCAATTCGCTCAACACTAGCTGCTCCTCTGGTCTCTCTGGATGTAACCTTCCTGTTTGACGCTGCTGCAGCCAATCGCTACCTGCAGCAGTGACCAGCTTCCCGGCGAAAAATGGTCACGTGACCCAAAGGGGGGTAGTTGCGGACCGCATCAAACAGGAAGTTTACATCCAAAAAGCCCAGCGGAGCAGCCGAGGCCATGGAGCCGAGGACCCGTGAGCTATCGCCAGGAATGAGGTAAGTAAGCTTTTGTTCACGTCTTTGTAAGGCCCCTTGCACACGAACGTTTTTTGCGGACCGTATACTGGCAGTTTTTTCAGTTCAGTATACTGACAGTATACTGAACCATTCACTTCAATGGGTCTGCAAAAAATACTGAAGTGTCTCCGTATGCCTTCCGTTTCCGTTTTTCTGTTCCGTCTAGGGTCCATTCACACATCCGTGTGTGTTTTGCGGATCCGCGGATCCGCAAAACACGGACATCGGCGATGTGCGTTCCGCAATTTGCGGACCGCACATCGCCGGCACTCTCATAAAAAATGCCTTTTCTTGTCCGCAATTGCGGACAAGAATAGGACATGTTCTATTTTTTTCGGGAAAGCAATTGCGGACCCGGAAGTGCGGATCCGAAATTGCGGACCCGGCCGGGACATAGTCTGTCCCCATTGAAATTAATAGGTCCGCAATTCCGTTCCACAAATGCGGAACAGAATTGCGGACGTGTGAATGGACCCCTAAATATAGACCATGTCCTATTCTTGTCCGCAAATCACGTTCAGTGGCTCCATTCAAGTGAAAGGGTCCGCAAAAAAAACGGAAAGCATACGGAAAGGCATCCGTATGTCTTCCATATCCGTTCCGTTTTTGCTGAATAATCTATTGAAAATTTTAAGACCAGCCCAATTTTTATTATGGAATTAATGTATACTGTATATGCCAAACGGAAAAACGGAACGGAACAACGGAAACAAAACGGAAACAAAACGGAAACAAAAAACGGAACCACGGATCCATAATAAACGGACAGCAAAACACTGAAAAAAAATACGTTCGTGTGCAAGAGGCCTAAGAGGGGGGTGTTTGCCAAATCCCCTCAAAGATGCACAGCTCCTTTAATATGAAATATTTCAGGTCTCCCTAACATGACTTTGCCCCAGGCTGTAGACATAGGTTTTCCTTAGACAGTAGCGGAATTAATGATATTATCATAGGGGGGTATTTTTAGCTGTTGCTTAGTAACCAGCGCCTGCGGAGGACACGGGGACTGAGCGCTGACGTCACTGATTACGGCTTGTGCTGCTTTTAGCTCCTCACCTATTTAGGAACCTGAGCAAAGGAATATGTTGAAAAGTATAAATCTGTCATGTAAGGGCCTCACAGCGGGGCTCCACACGACCCGGACTATGCCGTGACGTGAATCACGAGTCTGAAAGGCAAATTTGGCTGTAATGTCACGGATATTCGTGACTGGCGTGCAAGTGTGCCATGGACAGGAGCTTGATTGCACACCTCTGAAGTCGCCTTCATTTTAAAGACGTCTGGGGGGGGGTGGGGGGGCCTTTAATTTTTCAGGGCTCCTTTGGAAAGTAAAAGGATCAACTTGATTGGTTGCTATGGGCAAAGAAACCAACTGGTCAAAATCCACTTTTTATTTTCCAAATGAGTTCTGTAAAATGAAAGGATCAATCTTATTGGTTGCTATGGGCAACTAAGCCAGTTTTCCTATGCACTACTTTTGAGAGATCTTCCCTTAGTCCAGTTGAAGGGCCCGACTGGATTATGGTACCCATGGAAGTTTTACTTTCGCCAGTTTTGATAAATCTCCTCCATTAAATTAATTCCTTTGGGGGAAATTTATCAAAACTGGTGTAAAGAAACACTGGCTTAGTCGCCCATACTAACTAAGGGTACTTTCACACTTGCGTTGTGAGGATCCGGCCGGATCTGGCAATCTGTATGCAAACGGACAGCATTTGCAATTGACAAATGCATTGCAATAACGGATCGGTCTCTCCGGTTGTCATCTGAAAAAACGGATCCGTTATTTTTTTTTTACATTTTTAAAGATATGTGCAGACCGGAAGAACGGATCCGTCAATGCGATATTTTTAATGCACTAATACATTTCAAGTGTTCCGGAATTTTGGACGGAGATAATTCCGCAGCCAGCTGCGGTATTTTCTCCGTCTAAAAAACGTGCAGTAACTGAACTGAAGACATCCTGATGCATCCTGAACGGATTTCTCTCCATTTAGAATGCATTAGGATAAAACTGATCAGTTATTTTCCGGTATAGAGCCCCTAGGACGGAACTCGATGCTGGAAAAGAATAACGCTAGTGTGAGAAAGTAGCCTAATTAGATTCCACCTTTCATTTTTCAGAGCTCCTTTGGAAAGTGAAAGGTGGAATCTGATTGGTTGCTATTGGCAATAAAGCCACATTTCCTTTTGACCAGTTTTGATAAATCTTTTACTAGGTCTCCAACCTTACCGAGACGCCTTCCGCTTATCGGGGCTCCTCCCCTTGGTCTGTGGTTTCGAGATAATTTTCTTCTCACTGGTGGTTTAGGGTCCCCCTATGGGACGATACAGCAGACGATTGTCAGGAAGGAAGCGTTCCTTCCCGGCAAACGTCTGCTTGTCAGTGGAGGACATCTCCTCCACAGTATGGGGAGCAGTGATCGCTAATGCCATTGCTCGTCCCCACACAGACTCGTTTTCTGGCAGCAGAGCGTGCTTAGACAGCACAATCTGCCGCAGGAAAACAATGATTTTTGTGTCCGCACAAATGATCTATTGCACGATGAAGAAGTGTTTTGCTCGTTCATTGGTTAATCGGCGGCACTTTTACACCGCCAGATAATCGCTCATATGAACGCTTGTTAGGCTACTTTCACACTGGCGTTTTTGGCTTTCCGCTTGTGAGATCCGTTCAGGGCTCTCACACACGGTCCAAAATGGATCAGTTTTGCCCCAATGCATTCTGAATAGTTAAGGATCCGCTCAGAATGCATCAGTTTTGCTCTGTTCCGCCTGTTACACAGGAAATGGATTTGGCAGAACCTCAGACCATGAAACGAACCAGAGCTAAAAAACTGAAAATACGTTGTAGGTAAGTATCACCCATGGGGTAGCGGCTTCTCCAAGACCGGGAGCTCCTTTTCATATGTGCAGGGGGTTAAAAAAAAGACTCACCTGTCATCAGCGCTCCGGTTGTGGTGCCGGGCTATATTCTTCTCTGCCTCCGATCCCCACTGGACCTGTGACGCACAGTCTACACACACGTCACTGCTCAGTGGCCTCAGCAGTGGCAGTTGTCATGTGCCGTGCCTGCCCCATGTCACTGCTGAGGCCACTGATTGGCTGTGACATGTGTAGACAACACATCACGGGTCCAACAGGGACCAGAAGCAGAGGAGAAAGGAGCCCAGCGCCGGAAATGGATCGCCAGATGGCAGGTAAGTCTCTTTTTTTTTTTAACTCCTGCATCCCTTCTGCCCCTATTGATAAGGTTTCCAGGTCTCGGAGTACCCCTTTAAATCGATTTCAGCTAGAATTCCAGCACAATGACTTCATACATGGGGCCAGCATGCCTGCACTTACTCTTTCTTCCTGGAGAGCAGGAGGCAGTCATTAAATAGATGCAGATACACAGGTTTCGGGCAGAGTTTAAAGCGTGATCCGGCTGTGTTCGGAATCTGCATGTCCAGTTCTGTCAGTTCCCCGTGCTTCACCAACCAGCGAGACTGCGAGATGAGTGGGAAAATCTGCAGAGACAAATATATAAAGTCCCGGAGTGATTAATGAGCGGTGCAGAGTGATGTAACAGTCCATCCGTTTTACCCTAGGCGGTTTTCCTCCACCACAGTCCGCCCTCAGCGCACTCATCTCCTCACCTTACTTTCAAAGTGAATCTTCTTGTTGAGATGAATGAGCTCCTCGGTTCTCTTCATGGACTGGACGCTGGAATTGCACTCCATCACCAACTGCGCAAGAAGAGGCCGCCATTAAATACTCTACAGTCCTCCCTGTACATCTTCTGCGTCGAGTACGAAAATAAATCCACCCAGAATCTGTAATTCCACTGTTAGGCCTCATGCACACGAACATATTTTCTTCCCGTGTCCGTTCGTTTTTTTTGCGGACCGTATACGGAACCATTCATTTCATTAGGTCCGCAAAAAAAAGGAAGTTACTCCGTGTGCCTTCCGTTTCCGTATGTCCGTATTTCCATTCCGCAAAAAAAATAGAACATGTCCTATTATTGTCTGCATTACAGACAAGCATAGGACTGTTCTATTAGGGGCCGGCTGTTCCGTTCCGCAAAATACGGTATGCACACATAGACGTCAGCCATATTTTTTTTTTGCAGATCCGTTTTTTGCGGACCGCAAAATACATACAGTCGTGTGCATGAGGCCTTAGTGGGGTATTTCCATGGAATCAGCAATAGAAAAACTCAGCAGCTCTCACCTGGTCTTCTATGCTGTGAGCACGGATAAGGGTCCTGGACTCTAAAAACCCACGAAGTGCAAAAAAACGTTTTCAAAATCCATCTCTTTACAGCAAAGTTACGTTCTTTATTGATGCGATAAAAATTCCAAGTACAGGTACGGACAGTGAATCCCTTCTACGCGTTTCGGGCTATAGCATAGCAGCCCTTACTTATGACTTATGAGTAAGGGCTGCTATGCCATAGCCCGAAACGCGTAGAAGGGATTCACTGTCCGTACCTGTACTTGGAATTTTTATCGCGTCAATAAAGAACGAAACTTTGCTGTAAAGAGCTGGATTTTGAAAAAGTTTATTTACATGGAATATCCACAGGCCGCTGCATCCAGGCGAAGAAGAAATGGAAAGGTGGCTGGGCATGTCTGTGACTCTATCCATTCACTTCTATGGGAGTTACTAAAACAGCCAAGCAAGCGGCGACATAGGTCGGGGCTATTTGTACCAGGTTCAGATTCCAGAGGTGGACATCCCATTATGTGGTTATACCATATATGTCTAAGGTGGGAATACCCCTAGAATTACATTGTGATCAGACATGAGATCCACAGGATCCTGTTACTACAGGAGCAACTATTCATCTATTACTGCTGACAACCAGCCTCTATATCATGTGAGAGAGGTTGTCACAGCCCCGCCCCCTGTTACTGACATCACTGATATTATATAATATAATTACATTGTGATCAGACATGAGATCCTCACGCCTTATACTACAGGAGCAGCTATTCATCTATTACTGCTGACAACCTGCCTCTATATCATGTCTGAGAGGTTGTCACAGCCCCGCCCCCTGTTACTGACATCACTGATGTAATATAATTACATTGTGATCAGACATGAGATCCTCACACCTTATACTACAGGAGCAGCTATTCATCTATTACTGCTGACAACCAGCCTGTACATCATGTCTGAGAGGTTGTCACAGCCCCGCCCCCTGTTACTGACATCACTGATATAATATAATATAATTACATTGTGATCAGACATGAGATCCTCACACCTTATACTACAAGAGCAGCTATTCATCTATTACTGCTGACAACCTGCCTCTATATCATGTCTGAGAGGTTGTCACAGCCCCGCCCCCTGTTACTGACATCACTGATATAATATAATATAATTACATTGTGATCAGACATGAGATCCTCACACCTTATACTACAGGAGCAGCTATTCATCTATTACTGCTGACAACCTGCCTCTATATCATGTCTGAGAGGTTGTCACAGCCCCGCCCCTGTTACTGACATCACTGATATAATATAATTACATTGTGATCAGACATGAGATCCTCACACCTTATACTACAGGAGCAGCTATTCATCTATTACTGCTGACAACCAGCCTGTATATCATGTCTGAGAGGTTGTCACAGCCCCGCCCCTGTTACTGACATCACTGATATAATATAATATAATTACATTGTGATCAGACATGAGATCCTCACACCTTATACTACAGGAGCAGCTATTCATCTATTACTGCTGACAACCAGCCTCTATATCATGTCTGAGAGGTTGTCACAGCCCCGCCCCTGTTACTGACATCACTGATATAATAGTAATATAATTACATTGTGATCAGACATGAGATCCTCACACCTTATACTACAGGAGCAGCTATTCATCTATTACTGCTGACAACCAGCCTGTATATCATGTCTGAGAGGTTGTCACAGCCCCGCCCCTGTTACTGACATCACTGATATAATATAATATAATTACATTGTGATCAGACATGAGATCCTCACACCTTATACTACAGGAGCAGCTATTCATCTATTACTGCTGACAACCTGCCTCTATATCATGTCTGAGAGGTTGTCACGGCCCCGCCCCCTGTTACTGACATCACTGATATAATATAATATAATTACATTGTGATCAGACATGAGATGCTCACACCTTATACTACAGGAGCAGCTATTCATCTATTACTGCTGACAACCAGCCTCTGTATCATGTCTGAGAGGTTGTCACAGCCCCGCCCCCTGTTACTGACATCACTGATATAATATAATATAATTACATTGTGATCAGACATGAGATCCTCACACCTTATACTACAGGAGCAGCTATTCATCTATTACTGCTGACAACCTGCCTCTATATCATGTCTGAGAGGTTGTCACAGCCCCGCCACCTGTTACTGACATCACTGAATATAATATGAATTAGTTTTTTCATGTATATTTAAAGGGTAGCTCCACCTAATTCCTCTTCTCAGTCTTTAGGGTCATCAGAACAGAGAAACAAGGGAGAAAAATGGAGGAAAATGATGCTCTTTCATTACATTTATTCTCTATTGCCTTTGGTGGAGATAAGCTTTAATAATATACATAAGGTAACACCTCGCCTTCAGCCATGTCATGGTCTTTTTCAAGCCTCCTTAAACATATGGGTCCTCATCAACCTTCCTCCTTCATGTCCTGCTTCTCCCTGTGATGGGACTGCTTTATAATACTGTAATACCATACTATACTAAATGACCGCCATCTGCTGCTCACGGATGTCCAGGTGGGCCCCACATGTTCAGCAGACCTGCCATGTCAAATACAACCCCCTCTCCCAATACAATCACACTCGGGTGTCACATCTCAACCGCCTGTCACCTGCAGAGTAACCAGTCTACAATACACGTGATGTGTACACAGAGGCAGATGTCTAACTAGTATGTTCTTCCCGTGTGTGTAAGACCTTCCCCTCACTCAAGGGCTTGTTCACACCACCATATGGTTTTGCAGTCCGTTTTTCAATTTTTTGGATCCGTTGTGTTTTCGTTTCCGTTCCGTTTTTCCGCAAAAACAGGAACTTTGTAATCATTGCAAACACCAAACACATGTGCAAAATAGGCTGGGCATAGCATTTCTACAGCATGGATCCGCAAAAAACGGATGACGTGTTCTGCATTCCGTTTTTTATACGGACCCGTTGACTTGAATGGAGCAACTGAATGTGATCTGCGGACAATAATAGTACCTGACTCAAAATAGTGCGGAACAGAAATACGGAAACGAAATGCATACAGAGTACATTCCAGTTTTTTTGCGGACCCATTGAAATGAATGGTTCCGTATACGGACTGTATATGGAACGCAAAAAAGGTCCGTATACGGAAAGCAAAAAACGTTTCTGTGAACGAGCCCTAAACCTGCGTCACTGGCTACATATGAAGTTCTCCCCAGCATGGTAATGCGATGAGTAGATTAGAGAAGGATGATGGGAGGGATACACTGTGTCAGATAGGTTGATTAGATTGTGAGCTCTTGAGGACAGACACTTACAAGGAGGAGCTACATGCATTGGTCTGTTGGTAGCTGCATGTACTGTATACAAACCTTCTGTGCAGATCTTGAGGGCCACAGCTTGATTACACGGCTGTCTTATTATTTGACATCATTTTTTATGTAGCACTATTAACCTGTAATGGTCCAGTTACCTTCTTGAGTTCAGTGAAGGCTTGGCTCGCCGTTTCTTCATTATGTGACCCAGGGGCCGTGTGTTTCAAGATGTTCTGTGGAGGACGATTTAGAATTAGGGAGGAGGGATCTTGTGTTAAAAGGAGTCTGTCACCCGGAAGTTCACTGATAGTCCTGGCACCATGCCTTGCAGGGCTAACTATGCTGAATGTTAGGACACCTTTCACTCAATCCATATGCAAATGATCAGTTAAGTGCACTGAGGGTGGGTCCATGCCACTTTGTGCACCCTTGCTCCTCCTGCTTTCTCTGACAGCCCTTACCTCTTCTTCTCGATTAACAGACTCAGGTTCCCGCACAGTCATCTCACCTGGTCCTGTCAATGAACAAGAAAGGAGCTGGCAGAGGAAGCAAGAGGAGCAAGGGTGCAGAGAGTGGCTTGGGCCCGCCCTCAGTGCACTTAACTGATCATTTGCTTATGGATTAAAAGTACTTTTTCTCCAGAATGAAGTAATGCATTGCTAAGTGAAAGGCATCACTACATTTAGCTGATCCAGCCCTATAAGGCATAAAAGTGAATTTCCTGGTGACAGACCCCCTTGAAATCTCTGCTAGGAAAATATCTTCCATTTCACAGTTATATTCTTCTATCCTACAGCTAACCGCTCTCCAATAGATTACCTTCTACTTCCAGAACCACATCCCTGAGGATCGGTGACACATAAAGGGGTTGGCCCATCTCGTACAATGGGGGCTTACAGCTAACATATGCCTCCAGTGTCTGAAAGGTGCGGATCCCACCTCTGGGACCCACACCTATCTCTAGAACAGAGCCCACAAAGTGAAGGAGGGCGCACCGCGCATGCGCAGCAGCCCTCTATTCATTTCTATAGAACTTCCAAAAATAGCCGAGCGCTGTCTCTGCTATTTTTGTCAGCCCAAGTGAATGGAGCAGTGGTCGCGCTTGTGCTGTGCGCTTCCTGTTCATTTCAATGGGAATTATGAAAATAGCCAAGCATGCTGCTCGGGTATTTTTGGCGCTCCCATAGAAATGAATGAAGGGTGGCTGTGCATGCATGTTTCACCCTCCTTCAGTTTGCGGGCTCTATTCTAGAGATAGGTGCTGGTCACAGAGGTGGGACCTGCACCTATCAACCATTGGGGGCACAACCTAGCAATATGCCCCCAATATATGAGATGGCCCAACCCCATTAAAGAGAGTTTCCTTTCCCTAATGCTACCTATATTCCATAAAGAAGGGACACGTATGAGGTGCCTATGCCCAGAACATACCCGGGTACATCCAATCACCTACCTCTACCAGCATCTTCAGACGCATGATCCTCTGAAAGGGCAGGATGAGGAAGGATGTCAGGGGCAGGCGCTGGCAGACTTGATCCTCTTCCAGTTTGACCAGGACACCACGGAAACGAGTGTTCTCTTGTCTGGAGGAGAAATATATACCGTACAGTACTGTACATTGTATACAGGGCCATGAGCTGGTTGGCTCAGGTTAGTTATTCTATATACATTCCTCAACATTGAAATTGCAACACCAAGGGCAAGCCATAATGTTATGTAAATCAAGCAACATAGGTCTGGAGACCACATGGGCAACACCATGAAGAGACCTCCACATAGGAATGTCACACTGGTCCTGCTCCTGGGATTTTGGGGTGGGGTGGCATAATGTACGGTAGCTGGACGCCTCTAAGTCTTAATTTCAGGTACACTAACAACTCAGAGTTACATTAATTTGGACGTGGAACCAGTTGGACAAGCATTTCTCCAAAGTGACCAATGAGCCGTTTTTTCAACATGAGAACGTCAGGCCGCATGTTGCTCATGCTACTGTAAGCAGCCTGCGTGGCCTAAACGTGATACCATGGCCGGCAACATCTCCAGACATCTCCAGCAGATTGGTCCGCAGTTGCAAAGGGAGCTACCAGCAGTGGATCTTGATGATTTGTGTGCCCAAGTGCATTTAGCGTGGCAGAACATTACAGTGAATAACCTCACTGATAGCATGCCAAGGTGTGCAAGTGCATGTATTTCAGCATGTAGCACTTCTACTCGATACTGAATAAATTGATCATTTTGACTTTTTTGTTTCCATTTTTTTAACATTTGCTTACCATTAACACGTCTGTTGATCCTGTGATTTTCATAATTCCATTACTTTTCCTTCTTGGTGTTGCAATTTCAGGTTATTCACACTGCAATATTACACTCAATCCAATGTTCACCTCCTAACCCTTGATTTCCAACAAACCCAGTACAGAATGACAAACTATAGGTTGTCACATATCTGCCCTATTCTTCATGTAGTCATGTGATCTGCCCTTCTACATTTACTGGAGGCGACACTTACAGCAGCCGTTGGTAGGTTTGTTCTTGGTAGGCCTGATTGGTGACATATGGAAGATAAACTCGACGCAGCTCTGGACAATGACGTAACACAATGTCACAAACGTCAAATCTCAAGATGTCTTCCTCCAGCCTGTCCTCCAGGTCTGTCAGGAACCTGTTGTGGTGCAGAGAAGAAGTACTCAACACAAACATTGGTTGTTTCGATTCAAGTGGCTGCCCCCTTGTGGTTGAAATTGGCATAGGAAACAGTGTTCTGAAGCTTCTAAATCAGGATGGTTCACACTTTGCATTCAAGTCAGGGCAAATAATTGCTCCTTACAAACATTGCTGAGCATGAAATTTTTTGGGAACAAAATGTAAAAATGCCAAAGCTGCTCTGTCGCCGAGATCACTGATCTGAGACACCACTTGGGAGTGCAGCACCTATCATTACACTGAAATATATAGGGATGTGAATGGTGAAAGTTAGAAGAAAAATGTGAACATTACATCTGTGATGCTCCACAATCAGCACCAACAGTCTGGAAAAGGGCGCAATAGAAATATGGGGGTGAACATTTTGTCCTCACCTCTCACTGATTTCCTTCACTTCTGGAAGTTTAGAGAAAAGCCACTGCTTCTCCTGGGCGCCGAGACACTCATTTAATTCCGGAGAGTTCAGGAAATGATCCACAACTATGGACAAACTGTTCACGTACGAAGCTTCTGAGGTCACTAACTCGAATTTAGCCTAAGAAGACATATAGATGGTGAAAGGTGAAAAGAGACAAAGAGAAGGAGACATAGCACCGGGGAATGGTGAGAGGAGACATAGTGCCGGGGAATGGTGAGAGGAGACATAGTGCTGGGGAATGGTGAGAGGAGACATAGCATCGGGGAATGGTAAGGAGAGAGGAGACATAGAGTCGAGGAATAAAGAGAAGAGACAGAAAAGAAGAGACATAGAGCTGGGGAATGGTGAGGAGAGACAGAGAGGAGACATAGAGCCGGGAAATGGTGAGGAGAGATAGAGAGGAGGCATAGAGCCGGGGAATAGTGAGGAGAGACAGAGAGGAGATATAGATCTGGGGAACGGTGAGCAGAGACAGAGAGGAGACATAGAGCCGGGGAATGGTGGGGAGAGACAGAGAGGAGACACAGAGCCGGGGAATGGTGAGGAGAGACAGAGAGGAGACACAGAGCCAGGGAATGGTGAGGAGAGACAGAGAGGAGACATAGAGCCGGGGAATGGTGAGGAGAGACAGAGAGGAGACATAGAGCTGGGAAATGGTGAGAAGAAATAGAACCGGGAAATGGTGTGGAGAGACAGAGAGGAGATATAGAGTCGGGAAATGGTGAGGAGAGACAGAGAGGAGACATAGAGCCGGGAAATGGTGAGGAGAGATAGAGAGGAGATATAGATCTGGGGAACGGTGAGCATAGACAGAGAGGAGATATAGATCTGGGGAACGGTGAGCATAGACAGAGAGGAGACCTAGAGCCGGGGAATGGTGGGGAGAGACAGAGAGGAGACACAGAGCCGGGGAATAGTGAGGAGAGACAGAGAGGAGATATAGATCTGGGGAACGGTGAGGAGAGACAGAGAGGAGACATAGAGCCGGGGAATGGTGAGGAGACAGAGCCAGGGAATGGTGAGGAGAGACAGAGAGGAGACATAGAGCCGGGAAATGGTGAGGAGAGACAGAGAGGAGACCTAGAGCCAGGAAATGGTGAGGAGAGACAGAGAGGAGACATAGAGCCGGGAAATGGTGAGGAGAGACAGAGAGGAGATATAGATATGGGGAACGGTGAGCAGAGACAGAGAGGAGACATAGAGCCGGGGAATGGTGGGGAGAGACAGAGAGGAGACATAGAGCCGGGGAATGGTGAGGAGAGACAGAGAGGAGACATAGAGCCGGGGAATGGTGAGGAGAGACAGAGAGGAGACACAGAGTCGGGGAATAGTGAGGAGAGACAGAGAGGAGATATAGATCTGGGGAACGGTGAGGAGAGACAGAGAGGAGACATAGAGCCGGGGAATGGTGAGGAGACAGAGCCAGGGAATGGTGAGGAGAGACAGAGAGGAGACATAGAGCCGGGAAATGGTGAGGAGAGACAGAGAGGAGACCTAGAGCCAGGAAATGGTGAGGAGAGACAGAGAGGAGACATAGAGCCGGGAAATGGTGAGGAGAGACAGAGAGGAGATATAGATATGGGGAACGGTGAGCAGAGACAGAGAGGAGACATAGAGCCGGGGAATGGTGGGGAGAGACAGAGAGGAGACACAGAGCCGGGGAATGGTGAGGAGAGACAGAGAGGAGACACAGAGCCAGGGAATGGTGAGGAGAGACAGAGAGGAAACATAGAGCCGGGAAATGGTGAGAAGAAATAGAACCGGGAAATGGTGTGGAGAGACAGAGAGGAGATATAGAGTCGGGAAATGGTGAGGAGAGATAGAGAGGAGAAATAGAACCGGGAAATGGTGTGGAGAGACAGAGAGGAGATATAGAGTCGGGAAATGGTGAGGAGAGACAGAGAGGAGACATAGAGTCGGGAAATGGTGAGGAGAGATAGAGAGGAGATATAGATCTGGGGAACGGTGAGCATAGACAGAGAGGAGATATAGATCTGGGGAACGGTGAGCATAGACAGAGAGGAGACCTAGAGCCGGGGAATGGTGGGGAGAGACAGAGAGGAGACACAGAGCCGGGGAATGGTGAGGAGAGACAGAGAGGAGACACAGAGCCAGGGAATGGTGAGGAGAGACAGAGAGGAGACAGAGCCGGGAAATAGTGAGGAGAGACAGAGAGGAGACATAGGGCCAGGGAATGGTGAGGAGAGACAGAGAGGAGATATAGAGTCGGGAAATGTTGAGGAGAGACAGAGAGGAGACATAGGGCCAGGGAATGGTGAGGAGAGACAGAGGAGATATAGAGCCATTAGATGGTGAGGAGAGACAGAGAGGAGACATAGAGTCGGGGAATGGTGAGGAGAGACAGAGAGGAGACAGAGCCAGGGAATGGTGAGGAGAGACAGAGAGGAGACATAGAGCCGGGGAATAGTGAGGAGAGACAGAGAGGAGACATAGGGCCAGGGAATGGTGAGGAGAGACAGAGAGGAGATATAGAGTCGGGAAATGTTGAGGAGAGACAGAGAGGAGACATAGGGCCAGGGAATGGTGAGGAGAGACAGAGGAGATATAGAGCCATTAGATGGTGAGGAGAGACAGAGAGGAGACATAGAGTCGGGGAATGGTGAGGAGAGACAGAGAGGAGACACAGAGCCGGGGAATAGTGAGGAGAGACAGAGAGGAGATATAGATCTGGGAAACGGTGAGGAGAGACAGAGAGGAGACATAGAGCCGGGGAATGGTGAGGAGAGACAGAGAGGAGACAGAGCCAGGGAATGGTGAGGAGAGACAGAGAGGAGACATAGAGCCGGGAAATAGTGAGGAGAGACAGAGAGGAGACCTAGAGCCGGGAAATGGTGAGGAGAGACAGAGAGGAGACATAGAGCCGGGAAATGGTGAGGAGAGACAGAGAGGAGATATAGAGTCGGGAAATGGTGAGGAGAGACAGAGAGGTGACATAGGGCCAGGGAATGGGAAGGAGAGACATTGAGGAAGGGAATGGTGAGAATAGATGGAGAGAAGAAGACATAGAGACAGTTAATGGCACAAAGAGATGACAAGGAGGAGACATAGAGCTAGTGAATGGTGAGAAGAGAAAGAGAGGAGGAGGTATAGAGCTGCTGAATGGCAAGGAGAGACAGAAAGGAGGAGAGATAATGCTGATGAATGTCTACAAAAGGAGAGGAGGAGACATAGAGCTAGTAAATAGCAGAAAAGGAGGAGACAGAGAACTGGTGAATGGCCAAATGAGATGGAGAGGATGAGACATAGAGCTGGTGACAGGAGAGCGGATAGAGAGAGGAGGAGACAAAGCTCCAGTGCACAATGCAGTGCAGTAGATGGGAATGTAATATAGGATCTGCTCAGCTGTTCAGGGTGAATCTGACAGCACACGGCTGATGTACTTCCAAACTATATCAGTGCAATAGCACCCAAACCTGACCCCACCATTACCCAAGGGCATATTTACCAACATTTAGAAGATGGCTTGCTGTAGGGTCTCTTGAGTAATTTTTTTTCCAGTTGTGGACAAGCCCTTTTCCCCAAACTTCACCCTTCCACATAGGCCCCATCCCTTCATGTCACAACACACCCCTTTTTTGTGATGTATCCCACCCTTTAAGAGCAGGTATAGGTGTCAGGGCTGATGTAGAATACAGGCATTGCATAAAGCTAGAGCTTATGGGGGAAAGCAGCTCTCTATGCTCTGTTCAGGAGATTTTGGTAGTTGAGGAAATCTCCCATTTTTCCAGGAGCCTCACAGAGGTTCCTGGGGAGGTGGCAAGTATGCCAAGGGCCAATTCCTGACTCTAAATGTAGTGGTTGTGTGAGAGGCATTTAGGTGCAGACCTCTCTCCTCCCTCTGAAGCCAAACCTACAGCACCACAATGGCTCTATGCAGTAACTCAGTGGTTCACTGGTGAAGGGTTAATACTGTGATTCACTGTTAAAAGGTTTATATTCAGGTACATCACTTCAAAATGTTTACTGTTATGATTTGTGTACTGTGTATTCCAAAAGGCTGTGTATAGATAGGAACAAGTTAAACTGACCGTTACAGGTTGGTCCAACCCCCCGGCTTCTATAGTATTGAGTGCCTAGTCAGCAAAGCTACAGACAAGATCTGTTTAAGTGCTGCTGAAAAGTAGGCCTAAAAAGAAGCTTATCCAGGAAAACACCATTCCTGGAAGTAGAGAACTGGCAGAAAGCAACCTAACTAAGGATTATTCCCAGACAGAAAGAAAGCACTGAATATTTACAGAAGGTTGAGAACCATTTTCTTACTGACGCTGCTGGACAGAGTCTGTAAGGTAAATGTATGTTTATGGCAATAGACTTTACTGAATGCGGAATGGGTCAATTGCTTCAGGCGCCCACCACACTTCTGAGATGGAATGGCCATCCATTGAAGGACTGCACCCTGTAACTGGGAACTGCAAAAAATATAGTAAGACTGATTGCATGCCTGTAGTTATTTGGAAAGATTGTATAGTGTATCTAGAGAGAGACTGAGGGAGTACTACTACCATCATAGCCACTTTATATATAGAGCTTTTGGTAAGAACCTACTCTGTGAAATATCTCAAGACTACGTGCCTGCCACATGTATTTTTACTATGATTCCTATTATCTATTTAATAAAGGAGAGTTCCTATTTATCCTAATCAAATGGGCCTTATTATTGCCTCCACCCTCCACCGGCCTGCACGCTTGCCCTCCTGCTCATCCATCTAACACCAAGTGCACCCTAGCCACCAACAGGCAGGAGACCAAAAGCAGAGGGGAGGAAGGGTTGTGCACCACCACTAACTGCACACGTAGCCCAGGGAGAGCTGGAGGGAGAGGGATTAGCCACCAGGAGGACTACAGCCAGGGTTACCAACCGTCTAGAAAATTCTGGACAGTCCGTAAAAATAGACAACTTTTTTCCTGGGTCCCTAAAAAAAATGTGTCCATTATGTTTTTTTAGGCTGGTGATACTTGACTCGATTATTTTGGTGGTAATTATCATCATTTTACAGCTCACAGTAAATGCTGGTAATAAGGTTTATCAATATATTCACCTATAGACATGTATGACTTAACATCTTTATCAATCATTATGGTTTTCCAATTTGTCTGTCGTCTAAAAGAATGTTGGCTGTCTGTAATTTTGGGATAAATTGTCATGAAAAAAAGAAGATTCTGGTTGGTAACCCTGACTACAGCCAGCCTCGTGACCACCGTCACCACTCCCATCCTCTCGAACTGCAGCCACCTTGCCTCCTGTAAGGTCCTCTGTAAAGTGTCCCTCTGTAGTGTAGGTGATGATTCTAATTAAAAGTGTCCAAAGATGATGGGTCACATGTATGCAAACAGAAAAACTGTCCATGTCGCCTATAGTGACCGATCACAGGACAGCCTTCTTTAGAAACATTAAAGCTGCACTGTGATTGGTCAGCTTGTACTTGCTGATGATGTGACAGAGGGCATTGTGATGTCATCGCTAACTAGGGGGTTATATAAGCAGGCTCTACCTCCTACATTGGCAATTCATTGGTACTGAAAACCCCCTGGAGAAAATGAAGATCTTTTTGTTTCTGTGCTTTAGGTTGCTGTACCCTGTGAATTGTGATACTCTGCAGGTGGCTCATATTTCTAGGTGCAATACAGCCTGAGATATTCCAGGTTAAAGCAGCCCCTTCCTCAACAGCTGACCAGCATGGAAGAGGAGAGGGGTGCAGAGAGAGGAGAAGAGGTATAGCGTCTCCTCTCCCTTTGTAGTTGGACATGACCTCAGGTAATGGGTAAGGCTGGGCTCACATCAGCATTTATATTTCAGTTGTTCTGCTCCATTATAGGACAGTACATAATATAGTACCTCTTGTAGTTTCCTCTCTTGGATGGTCAGTGTATTGAGCAGGCCACTGCCCCTCACATCTGGAATATCCTGCCACAGAGAGAATGTGGAACCTCGGGATGAACGCTGGGAGCGGAAGGAGCTGCTGGGGGATAGGTTGCTCTTGGGACTTGCCGACACATCGTCTTCCTCTCCGGTGGTGTCCTCACGTTTCTGCCGCTGTAGCTCTCGGTTTATAGCCACATCACTGTACTCTTGATACAGGATTGCTGAAGACAAGACAGCACCAGCAATATTACTGGGGGGCACACAAGGGGGTGTGTAATCAGCTGGGGGCTAAAGAGTCATAACAGAAAAAAGCAGCTATGGTTGGACAGGATGTATGGTTATCTCAAAGACCATGCAGAGGCAAACTGGCCACAAGGACACTGCCCAACCTACTGGATATCTTTTCATAGCTGTTTTGCTAAAAGATTTACACTTCATATTATACTCCAGAGCTGCACTCAGTATTCTGCTGCTGGAGTCACTGTATACATTCATTGCATTACTTATCCTGTATTATACTCCAGTGCTGCGCTCACTATTCTGCTGGTGGAGTCACTTTGTACATACATTACACTACTTATCCTGTGAGTTACATCCTCTATTATACTCCAAAGCTGCACTCACTATTCTGCTGCTAGAGTCATTGTGTACACACATTACATTACTTTATCTACTAAGGCCTCATGCACACGACCGTATGTATTTTGTGGTCCGCAAAAAATATGGATGACGTCCATGTGCATTCGGTATTTTGCAGAACGGAACAGCTGGCCACTAATAGGACAGTCCTATCCTTTTCCGTAATGCGGACAATAATAGGACATGTTCTATTTTTTTTGCAGATTGGACATACGGAAGTGGAATGCACACGGAGTAACTTCCATTTTTTTGCCGGACCCAATGAAACTAATGGTTCCGCATATGGTCCGCAAATAAAAATGGACATGGAAACAAAATACGTTTGTGTGCATGAGCCCTAATCCTGAGTGACTGTGTGCATACAGTACATTACATCACTGAGTCACTGTGTACATACATTACATTACTTATCCTGTACTGATCCTTTGTTACATCCTGTATTATACTCCAGAGCTGCACTCACTATTCTGCTGGTAGAGTAACTGTGTACATACATTACATTACTTGTCCTGTACTGATCCTGAGGTACATCCTGTATTATACTCCAGAGCTGTACTCACTATTCTGCTGGTAGAGGCACTGTGATCTTGTGGACGATGGCCACTTGAGAGCATTCTTATATCTCATTGTCTCATACACAGACACAAATGGGGTCATTTATGAATAGATATACGCCGATTTTTAGCACATAGCTCTTGCAGATTCGGTCGCAAAGAGGATTTGTGGGCGAATCTGTGACTTCTTCCCCATCCACACCGGCGCCTTTACAGACGCATCAAACGCCAGCACAGGATTATTAAGACCGGCGTCTAAAACACCGGTCTTAGAGTACTTTCACACTAGCAGCATAGCTATCCTGCGGGTGAACAGCCTGCCGGATCCGTCATGCCGCAAGTACCCGTGTGCTGCCGCTCTGTCCCCATTGACTATAATGGGGCGGGGGGCGGAGCTACAGTAGTGCACGGCCGGAGATCGCCGGACTAAAAGTACTGCAGGTCTGACTTTTTAGTCTGGCGATCTCTGCCGTGCTGCGCCGTAGCTCCACCCCTGCCCCATTATAGTCAATGGGGACGGAGCGGGAGCACACAGGTACTTGTGGCATGGCGGATCCGGCAGGCTGTTCACCCGCCGGAACAGCCTGCCGGATAGCCATGCCACAAGTGTGAAAGTACCCTTAATAAATGATCCCAAAAATGTTCACCATTACCATTGATGGTTTCCACCAGATACAAATAATAATAAGTCTTACAGCTCAGCAGGAAGCGTGACTGCCTCCTCTCACAGTATGACTGCCTTCTGTCTGTCTTCTCTGAATCACTCTGTCTTTCTTTACAAGGTGACTCTCTCATATGGCTGTGACTCTCGGCCTCCTGGCTGGATGGTCTCACGGGACTGGACTCCCCGACCTCTGTCAGTTTTTTCCTGAAAGGGTAAAAAAAGACTCAGTGAGGCGGCCCACAGTCCCTCCGTGGCCGGGGGAGGCAGGGAGTGGAGACAATTGAAGGGCAAGTGTGAAAAATTCCTTTAAATGGAGCAAACAAAGAGTCTGTTCTTTGAGCATTGGGAGAAGGAAATGTAATGGGCAAATATCCGAAACACTCTCCCATGGAAGGCCGACCAGTCGTCCGATATTACTTTTGGCTGATAACATTGAGATTGAAGACCTGTCCTCAGGACAGGCGGGGGTCAGACACCCAGCGCCTCCGCCAATGAGCTGATTAAAGAGGCTGCGGCACTCCAGTGGTGTCTAAATCTATTTGCCGTAAAGGACCTTGTTACATCAAGGTTATGTGATATAGGAGGCCTCGGTTCCACAGTGACCAGTGTTCATTAGGGTTAGTACCATTAGTTATTATTATTTTTCCATTATATTACTAGAGCCTATGGGATGTAGATATTACCCTGCTGGGACATCCCATGTCTGCTTCAAATCTACGTGACTTTAGCATGTCATGTGACCCTGTGACATCACAAGATCCTTATGGTGCATGGGATGTAGACACTACTCTCGCAGCATACCAAGCACAGCGCCATACATTGTATAGTGGTTGTGCTTGGTATTGCTGCCCAGGCCTATTTAATTTACTTCACTTTGGCCATGTGACCGATGTACGTGACGTCCCTGACCTAGTGAGAGGCTGCAGTGCTCACCGGAGTACCATGGCCTCTTCATACAGCTGATCGACGGAGGGGTCCTGGGACTCAGACCCCCAGCTGTCAGATATTGTACTCCCAGAAAACACTTTTATTCTTTTCAAGACACCGCCTATTTATATTATTTTCATTTTGGTTTATTCTTCCCCACTTTCCAAGAGCCATCATTTTTTTTGCGATTTCTGTTCACATGGCCATATTTTTTGCAGGACAAGTTGTACATTTAATGGCAACATTTAATTGACGTTAGTTTATACTGGAAAATCGAGAAAAAATTATTTGTGGGATGAAAAAAAAAAAAGGCAATTCTGCCAAGGTTTTTGGGTTTTGTTTGTATGGTGTTCACTGGGGGCTAAAAATAACATGACGACAGGGGCGAAACTACCATAGCAGCAGACCATGCGACTGCTATGGGGCCGAGGGCAAGAGGGGGCCCAGTCTTAGTTGGGATTATCTACTATTCTACTGGAGGTGAAAATTTAAAGGGAACCTGCCATCAATGCTGATGTCAGCGCTGTGTCACTCATGAGCTAAATGTTAGTGGTTTCTGAGAACCAGCATCATAATCATTGCAGCCCGAGCCTGGAAAGGAGTCAAATCTACCAAATCTGGCAGTTCTCTCCTAGACAGGGCTGGTGCAAGGATTTTTGCCAACACAAGCGAAGCTACATTTTGGCGCCCCCCCCCCCCCATGATCACATTATGACCCCCTATTGTGTCACACTTCTCCCCCCCCCCCCCACCATGGCACATCATCCCCCCATGTCACATTTCTCCCCCTCCATGGCACAGACTACAGACATTTGATTTGTCCCCCCTCCCATCATGTCACCCGTGACCCCCCCCCATTAATGTTGTGTAATAATTATAAACAATATGCGCTCTGCGCTCATCACCTACCACCTACCCTACGGCAGTCGACAGTCCGTCTGGGCTGGCTGTGTGAGCCACAGTCACCAACAGCTGCTCCAGTCCCTGCTGCTGCCCGCCGCGGAGCCAATCGCCAGTCCCACACCCTGAGTGCCCCCATGACCGTGTTGCCGTGCTGCTGCTCTGTGAGTGAGGACCGGGGCTGCATGACACATGCAGGCTGGGGTGGGTGGCCGGCGGCACTGCGGCGCACCCCCCCCCCCTCTTCTGCGCCCTAAGGCAGCCGCTTGGAAAAAACTAGGGAGAAGCCTGTCAGTCATTGGCAGGGAGGGCAGGAATTCATGAATAACCAGGAGTCTTCTCAGGTGGCCGGGACTCTTTTCCAGGCCCAGTCTGCAATGATTGTGATGTTGGTTCTCGGCAGCCACTTTCTTTTAACTTATAAATGACAGACCGCTGAAATCTCTACTTTATTCTGCCGTTAGTATGGACAGCATAAAAGGATTGACAGGTTCCCTTTAAAGGAGACAGTGACAAAAATGGCCAAAGGGTCATTGAAAAGGGTTTAGGCAGAAGCCCTTCTGTCCTGTGTGGGGGGCCTGGTTTGATCCTTGCTATGAGGCCCTTGCTTCTCTATGTACGCCACTGCATGACGACCTTATTCTGCGGGAAAGTACAATTACAGCGATAATAATTTTATAATTTTTATTATGTTTTACTGCTGAAAAAAAATGTAAATCTTTGAAAAACGTTTTTCTATGCATCACCATATTCTGACACCCATAACTTTTTTATATTTCTGTCTACAGAGCTGTGTGAGGGCTTGTTTTTTGCAGGGCGTATATTTTGGAGTACATACAACTTTTTGATCATTTTCTATTAAATTTGTTTGAGGGGACCAAAAAACAGCATCGGCCATTTTTTTTTTCTGATACGGCATTTACTAGCAGGAAAATATTTTTATATTTTAATAGCTCAGATCTATTTTTAAGTGTAAAACTAGAAAAAAATTTCAATTTTTGTTTTTGTTTTTTACATTTTCTAAACTTTTTTTTTAAACTATTTTATTGCAATTTTTATTCTCCTTAGGGGACTTGAATGTGCAATCTCCTGTTCGCTTGTATCATAGACTGCAATAGCAGTCAATGGGATTCTGACAGGCTGCCTGTCGGGCCATAGGCAAGGCTCTGCAGGCAGCTTACTATGACATCAGAGCCCCGCGATTACTCTGCAGGGGGTATGATCGGAGGATAGTGGGAGCCCCCTCCCTCTGTCTAACCCAGGGATGGGCAAACTCGGCCCTCCAGCTGTTGCAAAACTACAACTCCCAGCATGCAGCTTACAGCTATCAGCCTACAGCAGGACATGGTGGGAATTGACAGGGCCTGCAGAGATCACTATGCACAGCCGGATGTTGTACTAACCTGAGCCATGAGGTGTCTGCTGGGTCCACTGTGGCTGGTTGGAGAAGACTGGTCACGCCCGCACTGTTGCATCTTCTTTCCCTTCTCCCGGATTTTCCTATAAATTGACAAACCGTTTTTGATAGGATTAGAGAACCTGAGAGCACTACATTCCCCATCATAGTATATCTTATGTATATAGTAGGATCACATGTGAGGCATGGTATGACGTGTCAGGTGCCCTGCTAGGCTTTGTACGCACCCTCATGTCCAGCAGACGCCCCTCGCTCTCTTAAGGTGATCTTGGTGGACAGGGACTTGCCGAGCCTGGCAGTGAAGTTGTTCCTCCGCTGGGTGAGCTGCAGTTTAGAGATAAGTTCCGTGGCTGAGAATCTCCACCTCTCCTGCTCCACCTTACCGGGGGGTGACGTCACCTCCAGAACCTCGGGAGGCTCCTTCTCCTCAGTCACTGGAGGAGTGGGGTCCTCAGGTTCATGAAACACGGCATCCTCATCTCCTGACGGAGAAGGTAGGGAGCTGCTGACCTCGGGGAGGTACAGACGAAGTTTACGCCCTGTGGGAAATAAGTGCGATGGTTCCGTCAGCCGTGCCATATTATTCACATGGTATAGTGAGAAACAGATGCAAGTCCATTAGGTTTAAAGTAGTACTTTCCAACATAAGGATACATGTGTTGCTCAACATGAAGATTGTGACATGAAATCTAATAATTGTGACAGACTATCGCAAAAAATCAACACACAAATTGGCCAGCGTGGGTTTGGCAGTTTTTTTTTTTTTACAGCCAAGTTGCAAATCAAAAGTAACTCTGGAGCATCGACTCTAATGACTCTTATGTTGTGCTACTACTTGATTATTCCTACTGGGAGTTAGAATTACTAGCAGTTTGCAATAAAGGTCCAGATGGGTGTTACCAGTTAAGGATGTGTCCCTGCAGCACTGCGCCCATTCATTGCAAACTGCTAGCAATTCATTCTTAAGTTCTAGAAGGAATAATAAAGGAACGGTACAACATAGAGTCATAACAATAGATGCTCCAGAATTGTAATTATATGAGGAATACAAGAAGTTACTAAATCAGACATGTCAGGATAGGGGATGGGTTCTTTTTAAAGGGAATATAATCACTCATGTTTCACAAATTAAAACTGGACTGTGGAATTTTAATAAACCGTTGTTGTTGTTTTTTGAGGGGGGGGGGAAGGTTATAGCTTTTTTTTATTCTTTCTTTTCAATACATGATTAAGGGACGGCCAACTTTCCTGAGCTGCAGTTAGCAGCATTTAGAGTTATACTGTAACAGCAACACATGGACCATAGACACAGTGGACATGAGATGTTCATTGACTTTTCTGGGAGGGTTGTTTAGACGTGGTCTGTGATCTGTGAAGCGGTCATTGTGCAGGGAGGGGTAGTAGATAAGCTGTGACATCACCTATTGTGAATGGTGGATCCTGTGTTTTCTTTCATTGTAATCCTGTCTGTGATAATGAGATGACTGTTGAAAAGTGATCTCCTCAGGACAGGACGTCTCGACTACATATATCTTATGAGGCTCAGTGTCCAGTGAGAGAACTGGGATTTTTTATATATAGATAGTAACGGGCTTCTGTCATCTGCGCCGGGTACTGAAGCGCAAGGCAAAGGTGCAAGAATTAGAGAAGTCAAGGACAGGTGTAATGACGTTTAAACTGCCCTGTCAATTAAAGCGCAAGAGGCGCGGCAGCAGCAGGGAGTACAGAGGCTCTAGGCGTAATGGTAACGCCCCCGTTGCTCCAAGAGGCTCATTTGCATATATTAAAAGTTCAGTTTTCTCATAAATAAAGCCACAGATGGGGACGGGACCAAGGCTGCTAGCTTGTGCTGACATGTGCACATGTCGCAGATCAGCCTGTTTCACTATAATGATTCTGGTGACAGAAGCCCTTTAAAACGGACAGCACACGGACTGATACAAGTCAGTGGGATTATTCCTGCATCCATTTCGTAACGTATCCTTGTATCCAAACTTACTTCATGTCTTATTATGGTGTGCTTTTGCAAATGAGAATAGCCATTTCTATTGAGGCACAGAAGCTATCCAGCTATCCGTTTTTCATGAATCCATGGGTGGAAAATAAGCTCTTGAGGGGGCAAAAAGCTAATTGTACTGGGAACACTTGTATGCATACAGAATACATACGTATACAGTAGATATGAGGTTTACAGTCACATTAGTAGTATCTGTTGTGAGATAATGGGGAAGAATGTATTAAAGGTTTCTCCATCTCTGACATTGATGGCATATCGCAATGTCAAATAGTTGTGGGACCCCGGGACCCTTTACTATCTCCAGAATGGGGCCCCCAAAGTGAAAGTTAAATAGAGTAAACTACGCATGCATGGCTTGCTCTCCATTCACTGATATGGGAGTTCCAAAAACAGCTGAGCGAGCTCACCTCGCATACACAGCCATCTCTCCATTACCTCTATGGAGAGATGGCTGAGTGGTGCGCTCTACTTCACTTCGGGGGGCTGTTCTAGAGATAAGAACAGGTCCCAGAGGTGGGACCCCCACCTATCTGACATTGTTGGCTAGTTCTGGTTGGACCAAACCTTATAACTTTTTGGCTTTTCTCCAGACCTCTTAAGCCTCTTAAAAACTTTGGTGTATCCTTGGGTGATCTGTGAACCAGAAAAAAGAACCTACACCTATAAGGGAGCTGGAATAGATTTCTAGCGCAATATACACCAGTTTTCTGCTACACATGCCGTTAAAGGGGTTATCCCAAGTTTAAAATATCCTGCCCAGACCCCTCGTATACATTATATTTACCTGCTTCCCGACACCCACGTTGCTCCAGATCCCTGCACGGCGGCCACCGCATCTCCCCGTCACGCAGATCAAAACATCCGGCGACGGGGTGGGGAAGAATCTAGGAAGGCTGGTTACCATCTCGGACTGCTATTGGCTGCACCCCCCTGTTGACGAATGTTTTGATCCACGTGACGGGAAGATGCAGTGGCAGACGTGCAAGGATCCAGAGCGACACGGGTGTCGGAGTGTAGGTAAGTATAATGTATACGAGGGGTCTGTGCATTTGGGAGGATATTTTAGACTTGGGATAACCCCTTTAACGACATGTGTAGCAGAAAACTGGTGTATATTGCGCTAGAAATCTATTCCAGCTCCCTTATAGGTGTAGGTTCTTTTTTCTGGTTCACAGACCACCCAAGGATACACCAAAGTTTTTGGGAGGCTTGTGCCTCTTAAAGAGGGAGGTCTAGATGGTATTTCCTCAAGATAGGTCAACAATATCAGATAGATGAGGGTCTGACAACTGGCACCTCCAGTGATCAGCTGTTTCACTTCAATGGGAGCTGAGCTGCAGTACCCTGGCACGACCACCACAAAGTGGACGGAGCCTTCTGCTTCCAGGTCGATCTATGTAATGGTTTCTGTTCCTGGCCGCTGCCCGAAACAGATGATCAGTGAGATGGCTGTGTGTTCCAGAGGCGAGGCCATCAATATCTAAGTCCTGTCAAAACCATTTTAGTGACAGCAATCTCAACAGTCAGTTCGCAATCATGTATAGGGGATATGTTAGTTGGCGGTGGCCACTTACAGGCTGATTTGGCTCTTTCTGAGCTCCGTGGCGTCCTGCAAACAGGTCTTGCATTCTCCTGGCTGGAGACAGATGGAGTTTCGGGTTGGTCACTGTCACTCTCTGTGCTGCAGTTCTTCTGTTCCTGTAGGGTTAGGTCCTCTGAGAGATGATGCTGATCTCTGGCTATGGTCTGGGTCTCCATGATATGGTCCAAACCTTTGTTGTGGAAACCCATGATCCAGTGATCCTGTATGTGGTTTGTCACTCCAGCGATCCCAGAGTTGAGAGGACTCTGCACAGTACTGAACCCCAACTGTCTCTCAGTGCAAAGAGGGGGGACACCACCAAAAGCCAAACTCTCCTGTTGGTACATGACCACACGATGCCTCTCTCTGGGAGGTGGGTCTCCAATACCGGGCACCATGCTGCCTTCACGCCCATAGGGTATTGGGCTGCGGTGTGGCTGGAAGTCAGGGAGGGCTTGATAATCCATGAATATTGTGTTAGGGAGACCGGGCCTGGAGAAAAAACAGCAAGTAAACTCCTGGACAGAACAGGTGAATGTCAAGAAACATAGAAATTGTACAGACAAAAATATAAACCATTGGGTAATTTTCTATAGATGTCTATTCTGCCGCTGGGCTACTAAAAATCACATTGATACCCTGAGCAGAACAACTGCCCCCAATATTCTGTTCATCCTTGGTATAGGTGCCATATATATTCCCTATAACTGATAACGTACAGCCATGATGTTCTCTCCTCCAGTCCACTATTGTTACATAGAACATATACTGCTCAGCCTTAACCACTGACTGGTGAAGCGAAGACAAGCGCTGGGATATATTAGGCAGCAAGTGAACTTCCCATCTTTGACGTTGATATTTTGAAGCAGGAAAAATGGGCAAATGTAAGGATCTGAGCGACTGCGACAAGGACCAGATTGTGATGTCTATTGACAGGGTCAGAGCATCTCCAAAGAGGCCAGTCTTGTTGGGTGATCCCGGTATGTAGTGGTTCATACCGACCACAAATGGTCCAAGGAAGGACAACTAGTGAACCAGCGACACAGGACATCACAGCTTACTCTGTAGCCGCCGACTGGTCAGAGTATGGCCGACCATTGAGCAATGGAAGAAGGTGGCCTGGTTTAATAAATCACGTTACATCATGTGGACTGCCTGTGGATGCATTATGAGAAGAAGACAAGTCGACAGGGGCATTGTGATGCTCTGGGCAATGTTCTGCTAGAACCTGACATCATGTGGATGTTATACATACCACCTACCTGAACACCCCCTTTCATGGCAGCAGTGCCCCCTAATGACAGTGGCCTTATTCAGCAGGATAATGCCCCAGCCACACTTAAAAATAAACTGACCAGGAACAAGGAACATGACAAAGAGATCAAGGTGATGACTTGTCTGCAGTTTCTCAAGATCATCCCCAGATGCGCCCCCCTGATCATATTGTGATATCTATAGCATATCACCCAATATATTGCCACATATCCAATATATATTAAGAAGCATCCAACATGTTATAATGTCCTACCTATTATATCATCCTATATCCAGTATTTTTAACCAAACATTTTAGCACTCATTTCCCCATATTATATTGTCCAACCTACCACTTATCGCTGACAATATTCTATAGATCTGTGTTCACCATATTATACCATATATATGTCCAGTAACCCACCCCCACGTACGTTTCGCACCCAAAGCTTTGATGCGAAACGTACATCGGGGTGTCCTGTGCTCTACTTTGCTCAATGTATTCTGTTTTTTCTTATCTCAATTGCATGTTGTTACCTATTTTTACTGGCCGCAGGATTAGTCCAGAGACCTTATTTTTGGTATGGCTATGGGAATATCTGGCAGGGTACTATAATATTATGTAGCACCTTACCTTAGCATCTCCATGTTATCTTAGGTATGTCCCACTTACCGGTATATGTTTTTTTAGGTGTATTATCTATTTCTCTAATAAAGTCATGAATTGATTCATTAATTGTTGGTCTAGTGCATTATTTGTGGGTTTTCTGGGGTATAGAGGTAGTAAAGGGATGGTGGAGGGACGAAGATGTGAATAAGAAACTGAATAAACGGGAAGGTATTTGGATTTATACATTAGAAAACATTGTGTCCGGAAGGTCTTAATTTGGAAGTTGAAATCAAAGGCCACCTGGGTTAATTACTGTTAGTAGATCGAGATCCGAACCTTTCTATTTGCTGCTCTATGACGTGATTGGGGATCCCGAGATGACGTGAATTATGGGGAAATCTCCATGTACATGGGAGTCATAAGTTTACCTACAGGGCTGTGTTTATTTTATGCATTTTGTAGATATTTACATTTTGGAAATTGTGTATTTACCTTTTTTTAATATGTGTTTTAAGTACAGTTAGAATATGTAGACATTGTAATTGGTGGGTGTGGTATTCATTCACTGCTACCTATATAGTATACTAATTTAGTTTTAGGCTAGGGCTACATGACCAATGTTGCCCGACAATTTTTATAATGATAGTCTATAGTGTCGCACTGTGACATGTGACATGCTGCGACTGCGACAAGACAGTAGCAAAAACTCCATCCAAAATAGATTTTTCTGCGACCGTCGCATCGCAGTCGCAGCATGTCGCTTGTTGCAATGCGACACCATAAACTATCATTATAAAAATTGTCGCGCAACATCAATGTCGCAGTGTAGTTGGGCCCTATGTGTCGCGCGACTTATTGTCGCGCAACACATGTCGTCGTGTAGTCCTAGCCTTACCTGACCATGCTCCAGATGAAGCCGAACAAGGGAAAAAGTCAGGGTCGGATATATTTGGTTAGCATCTGCCCATGTGCTGTTTAATATGATGGATTTTTTTTTATTAGCAATAAATAAGCGTTTTTAAATTATCCTAGCGTTCCGCGCTTTATTTTTCTTTTCTCAAGCCGTTACAGATATGAATTTTTGTAACACTAGTGTGTTAGAGACTTCGATTTATCTCTGTTGGCTGAGGTTGGACCATGGAGTGAATTTTTCCTTGGAAACAGAATAGTCCACATATAATTCCATATAGGAACCCAAAAATTCTAAAGTAACACCCTCTGTGGAGGCGGAGAGTGAAATCAGGAGATGTAAATCATTCAGACTGAAAATGATGAAATTCTTCCTATGATAACATGATGGCCAGATGTCTGTCACTGCCTGGACCTGCACAGCCCAGAGCTTATATCACTGCACAGCTATCAGACACAATTACCACTGCATATCAGCCACGTCTAGGTATATCAAGAGTACCAGATAAGCAGTAAGGTACCTTATCCTAGACCCAGATCTATCATCATTCAACCAGTCCACAGATATATAATACAACCCAGATCTATGATCCTGAACCTAACACCCAGATCTATGATCCTGAACCTACCACCCAGATCTATCATCCTGAACCTACCACCCTGATCTATCATCCTGAACCTACCACCCAGATATATGATCCTGAACCTACCACCCAGATCTATGATCCTGAACCTACCACCCAGATCTATCATCCTGAACCTACCACCCTGATCTATCATCCTGAACCTACCACCCAGATATATCATCCTGAACCTACCACCCAGATCTATCATCCTGAACCTACCACCCAGATCTATCATCCTGAACCTACCACCCAGATCTATAAAAACTGAATCATCTGATAGATATGGGTGGTAATTAAGGATGATATATATGGATTATAAATTGAGGATGATATATCTGCTTGGTAGGTTTATGATGATAGATCTGGGTGGTAGGTTCAGGATGATACATCTGGGTGGTATGTTCAGGTTGACGGATCTGAGTGGTAGGTTCAGTTTGATAAAGTTGGGTGGTAGGTTCAGGAAGATAGATATGGGTGGTAGGTACAGGATGATAGATCTGGGTGGTAGGTTTATGATATTACAGCTGGGTAGTAGGTTCAGGATGATAGATCAGGGTGGTAGGTTCATGATGATACATCTGGGTGGTATATTCAGGATTCAGGCACCTGCATAACAGTAAGGCGCTGGGCTCTCCTATGCCTTCCTACATGTTGGGCTCTTCTGGACCTTGTGGATAACATTGGAACCAGGGGTGAACAGGTTTGGGATCTCAGTTCTGTTAACCACCTAGATACCTGTATATCATCCTGTATATTACTGCAGTCAATACCCAGACAGGTTCCTGAAACTACCACCCAGAGTTATCATCCTGAATGTGGCACCTAGATATATAATTGTGAACCTACTAGCCAAATACAGTATATCATCCTTCACCTACCTCCCAGATAATATCATCTGCATGCAGTACTCTGATATATCCAATGCCCTGTACATCACCATTCACACTGCACTTAGATACATTATCCTAACTCATCACCAAGCTACATCGTCCTACACAGAGTACTTCATGGGATTATAAATCATACATAATACCATTTCAAATGCAAATATATAAAAGACAGATACAAATTAATGGGCTGCTGCCTTTTATTAATTAACTTTAATCATTCATAAAAATTAATAAACCATATCTTCAAACTATAATCAATCAACAACTTAATAACTTCATCAAACCAACCACTCGAGCGCTACCCCTAAAATCTGCCCATTAAGCAATTTTATCCAGATTAACAATGAATCATAAGGAAAAGTGTGGAAAATCTGTCCGCAATCTTCAGATTTTGACAAGTAAGTCACACAGGCCCCTGGATAGCCGTATTTTATACGTCTAACCCCTGGTCACATGAGGGACCTAATTCCCAATAAAATAGCTGTCACTGGGGCCAGCGAAAATCTTCCTTGAGCCAGAGTGACTGATTAGCTGGATTACCGGACCAATCAATCCCCGTTGCTACCCTGGGCAATTCTGCCAAGTGATGGCAAAAAAAATTTAACCAATCCAGTAGACGTTACTACCCTGAGCAAATCTGCCCAACAACGGCAACCACTTTTAGGCGGGAAAAAGCTCCTGCCAAAATGCTAAGGGATCCACAATGGATGACTATAATCCCATGTGGATCCCTCATTATAGTCTGAGATCCTTCTATTCTTCATCCATCCTCTCTTGAAATAAATTGTTCTGCATAATCCCACCCGCGTTTCATACACACACAGTGTTCTTATCCCACAGCCTGATGTTTAGGTCGCCTCATATTGGGCAATATGTTCACTTTTCATCAGAGGTCTGGGAATTATCCTCTATGCTGTCATAAACTAGTCTTCTATAGTGTTCACCCTCTGCACAGATGACACAGGTCCATCTCTTGGAGGGAAACTTCTGCAGGGATTCTCTCCACTTATCAGGCCGAGGTCAGATTGCAGGAAATGAGGTCACTGTCTCCTCCAGGTCATGGTCATTAACAAGATGGGAGCATGTCAGTGATAGAAGGTTAGGTGAGAAAAATATTCCCCATACTGGAGCCTGAGGCTGCACTGACTCACTGACTCTATGAGCCGCATCAGCTTCCATCATTATAACCCTAAGGAACAAAACAAGATTCCTCTCAGGATGTGGCAGCCTCAAGAAGCATTCACAGGATGCTCCTTCATAACTGAAGAATGCTGGGATATAACATTGCCGCCTCTCATAGGTGACTTGAGGCTGTCTGCAGTGTACTGACGGCCTAAAGGACAGTGAGGGAGATTTATCAAGACAGTGTAAAGTAGACTTGGTTAGTTGCCCATAGCGACCAATCAGATTCCACCTTTCATTTTCCAAAGGAGCTGTGAAAAAGGAAAGGTGGAAGCTGATTGGTTGCTATGGGCAACCAAGCCAGTTCTACTTTACACCAGTTTGATAAATCTCCCCCGGTGAGTTTACTGGTTTAGCAGAGTGAAGATAAATCATCCACACCTGCCCAAAAATCCTCTGAAATGCTGAAACTATCACTATTTCTATAGCACATGTTGTTTTCATTGCACCACTAAGCCCTGCGCCTGCAGCACTGCTGTCCTCCGCGCCCATCATCCTGCTTAGCTCCACCTCTGTCATCCTGCTAAGCCCCACTCTCCTGGTTTACCTGGGACAGGGTGTTTTGGGCTCTCTCTCCCAAGTACCTAGTCACCAGGTTGACTCACTCAGTATCCGGGTCCACAGACGCAGATATTGGCGGGACAAGGGCACCATTAGTTCCCTGCCCTGCCATTCAGTGCTTTTATGTGATGCAGGCAGTGCAATGACATCATCATTCTGCAGAAGCAGATCTGCCCAGGAGAAGCCAGGCCTGCGTCGCAGGATGACACACAGTGGGACCAGAGATAGGTGAGTATACTTACACAGGGGCACAGAGCACAAAGCACTATATAAAGGAGGCACAGATCCTCAAACTCTAATGGAGAGCACATACCCTGGCACCAAAGAAAAGGGGCACAGAGCATGGCACTATGCAGTAGCCCAGAGCAGGGGTATCTGCGAATGGTTTAACATAGTAACATAGTATATAAGGCCGAAAAAAGACATTTGTCCATCCAGTTCGACCTGTTTCCTGCAAGTTGATCCAGAGGAAGGCAAAAAACCCCTGTGAGGTAGAAGCCAATTTTCCCCACTTAAGGGGGAAAATTCCTTCCCGACTCCAGTCAGGCAATCAGAATAACTCCCTGGATCAACGACCCCTCTCTAGTAGCTGTAGCCTGAAATATTATTACGCTCCAGAAATACATCCAGGCCCCTCTTGAATTCCTTTATTGTACTCACCATCACCACCTCCTCAGGCAGAGAGTTCCATAGTCTCACTGCTCTTACCGTGAAGAACCCTTTTCTATGTTTGTGTACAAACCTTCTTTCCTCGAGACGCAGAGGATGTCCCCTCGTCACAGTCACAGTCCTGGGGATAAATAGATGATGGGAGAGATCTCTGTACTGACCCCTGATATATTTATACATAGTTATTAGATCTCCCTCAGTCGTCTTTTTTTCTAGAGTGAATAACCCTAATTTTGATAATCTTTCAGGGTACTGTAGTTGCCCCATTCCAGTTATTACTTTAGTTGCCCTCCTCTGAACCCTCTCTAGCTCTGCTATGTCTGCCTTGTTCACGGGAGCCCAGAACTGTACACAGTACTCCATGTGTGGTCTGACTAGTGATTTGTAAAGTGGTAGGACTATATTTTCATCACGGGCATCTATGCCCCTTTTGATGCAACCCATTATCTTATTGGCCTTAGCAGCAGCTGCCTGACACTGGTTTTTACAGCTTAGTTTGTTATTTATTAAAATTCCTAGATCCTTTTCCATGTCAGTGTTACTGAGTGTTTTACCATTTAGCATGTACGGGTGACTTGCATTATTCCTTCCCATGTGCATAACTTTACATTTGTCAGTGTTAAACCTCATCTGCCATTTCTCTGCCCAAGCCCCCAATCTATCCAGATCCATCTTTAGCAGAAAACTGTCCTCTTTAGTGTTAATTACTTTACACAGTTTAGTGTCATCTGCAAAAATTGATATATTACTGTGCAGGCCTTCTACAAGATCATTAATAAATATATTGAAGAGAATAGGGCCCAGTACTGACCCCTGAGGTACCCCACTAGTGACCGTGACCCAATCTGAGTGTGTACCGTTAATAACCACCCTCTGTTTTCTATTACTGAGCCAGTTACTTACCCACATACAGACATTTTCTCCTAGTCCAAGTGTTCTCATTTTATATACTAACCTTTTATGTGGTACGGTGTCAAATGCTTTGGAGAAGTCCAGATATACGACATCCATTGATTCGCCGCTGTTTGTTATGTAATATATTGTATTGTTATGTATTATTATTTTATACACTTATATAGTGCTACTATATTCCACAGCGCTTTACAGACATTATCATCAAGCTAATGGGGTGCACAATCTATGTTCCCTATCAGTAAATCTTTAGAGTGTGGGAGGAAACTCATGCAAACACAGGGAGAACATACAAACTCCAGATTCGAACCTAGGACCCCAGCACTTTGAAGTGTGGGAGGAAACCCATGCAAACACGGGGAGAACATACAAACTCCGGATTCGAACCTAGGACCCCGGTACTTTGGAGTGTGGGAGGAAACCCATGCAAACACCGGGAGAACATACAAACTCCATACAAACTCCATACAAACTCTGAGCTATGGCCAGTATAGCTATGTATGGATGGCAAGCCAAGCTTAACAATCCTGTCTCAGCTCTTATAGGCCACTAGCTCCACCCCTAACTTGAGGTTGTTCTAGGGAGATTTAGAGAGATAGAGGAAGCAATGTGCTCCCTCTTCTCAGGTCCAGAGAGATGTACAAGATCTACAGAAAGAGACGAAGATAAAGGAGAACTTGGAATCTCCATGACTAAGCAAAGGAGTTTAAGGTAATATGCTACTACAGCAATTCAGATTTGCTGCTGTGAGGCACACTGCTAAGACACCATTTACACTTGGACACATCCTGGCCAGACATGCCTTTAAAACTCTGTATCCTGCAGTGGACATTACAGCGATTATTGCCAAGGTACCGTTGACAGCCATAGATTCTACTGAGAGAGACTTTAGTAAAATAGTGTACAATGAGGGCCATTACGCCCATCTTTGCCTAAATCCATACATCGCCCTCTGAGAACAGAACTGCACTGTGTACATTTAAAATTGTGACTATAATTCGATGTACTACAACTCCCATTTTGCACTTGAGTAAAGAAAAACTTTATGTTTCTACCTCTGGGCAAGAGGCACTAGATATAGGGGTCACAGATTCTGGCAGTATTTAAAGTGGGCATAGAGCAAGGAGCATAGAGTAAAAGGCACTAAATAAAGGGGTCACAGAACCTGGCACTATACAGAATACAGGTGCACAGATCAAGAGGCGCCATATAAAGGGGCACTGAGCAAAAAGCATTATGTAAACAGGTCACAGAGCCTGGCAGTATAAACACGGGGCACCAGGTGTGTGACAATATATACAGGGGCGCTAAATATGGGGGCACAGAGAGTGTGACACTATCTATAGGGTGCACTGCCATTAGAACCAATGTGTGTGGACCTTTATTATTAATGTCAGACCGTCAGGGGTCCACCACCCCGGGACCCCCACAGATCAGCTCTTTGAGGAGGCCACAGGACTCCCGTGATCACTGCAGCCTCCTTGCAGCTTACCAAGCACAGCGCAGTCCATTTGATAGTGGCTGTGCTTGGTATCGCAGCTCTGCCCCATTCACTTGAATAGGATTGAACTGCGTCTAGGCCACTTCACTGATGAATGAATGAGGATGAGTTCAGTGAGCGCCACCTTCTTCAGGTGATTGGCGGGGGTTCCAGGAGTCTACGCGAGACCCACGCAATCTGAAATAATGACCTACCCTGCGGATAGGTCATCAGTATCACCATCTCGGAAAACCCCTTTAAGGTAGTATGTGACATGATTGTATTCAAGGGCATAGTGTATGCTGCTATTTTATTCGGGGCACAGTATGTGGCACTAAGAGGATTAGGGTGTCGATGTACTGGTAAAGTGAGACGCTAAAGAGATCTGGGATGCAAACTCTACAGACACAATTCATGGCGAGAAGAGGCGCTGGCCCGGATGGAAAGAGAATAACTCCAGAGTAAACATCACCTGTAAGTCACTACTTGTAAATGTTTATTCTGCCACCGACTGCGTCTGATCAGTGCTGTCAGTGTCAGACTGGGGTACCTAGGACCCACCAGTAAAATTTATTTTGGGGGCCCACCGTGCGGATACATTAAAATATAATAAATAATCTAACAAGTTTTTTATATGAACATAGGCTGGTGGAGGTGCTGTACACTGTATATATGTATGTAGTACAGTAAGTCAACTGTGTTATGTGCCACTTGTGCATGGGGTGGGAGTCTAGGGGCCCATTTTGCCCTGGGGCCCACCGGGGGATTCCTCTGTACCCCTGTGGGCCAGTCCGAGCCTGAGTGCTGTGGTCACTTGTATGCTCTTGTAATGATGGGTGGTAGCATTCTTTTTTGTGGAACAGCTCCCAGCATACCTTTATACCTGTTCAGGCCATACTGGGAGCAGTGGTTTCATATTTTACAAACTTATATGGCAAGAGTTAACCGGACTATGCAAATAGTATCTGTACTGAGCTATTTGTGTGAGCTGTTGCTGTGTATATGCACCATGCTTGGTTCTTGTGCAGTATTTATGCAATGAGCTTGGTTCTGGTGCTGCATATGTATACCATGCTTGGTTGTGGTGCCGTATTTATGTATTGAGCTTGGTTCTGGTGCAGTATTTATGTAATGAGCTGGGTTGTGGTGCTGTATTTATGTAATTATCTTGGTTCTGGTGCAGTATTTATGTAATGAGCTTGGTTCTGGTGCTGTATTTATGTAATTATCTTGGTTCTGGTGCAGTATTTATGTAATGAGCTTGGTTCTGGTGCTGTATTTATGTAATGAGCTTGGTCTGGTGCAGTATTTATGTAATGAGCTTGGTCTGGTGCTGTATTTATGTAATGAGCTTGGTCTGGTGCAGTATTCATGTAATGAGCTTGGTTCTGGTGCTGTATTTATGTAATGAGCTTGGTTGTGGTGCTGTATTCATGTAATGAGCTTGGTTCTGGTGCTGTATTTATGTAATGAGCTGGGTTGTGGTGCTGTATTTATGTAATGAGCTTGGTTCTGGTGCTGTATTTATGTAATGAGCTGGGTTGTGGTGCTGTATTTATGTAATGAGCTTGGTTGTGGTGCTGTATTTATGTAATGAGCTTGGTCTGGTGCAGTATTCATGTAATGAGCTTGGTTCTGGTGCTGTATTTATGTAATGAGCTTGGTTCTGGTGCTGTATTTATGTAATGAGCTTGGTTCTGGTGCTGTATTTATGTAATGAGCTTGGTTCTGGTGCTGTATTTATGTAATGAGCTTGGTTCTGGTGCTGTATTTATGTAATGAGCTGGGTTGTGGTGCTGTATTCATGTAATGAGCTTGGTTCTGGTGCTGTATTTATGTAATGAGCTGGGTTGTGGTGCTGTATTTATGTAATGAGCTTGGTTCTGGTGCTGTATTTATGTAATGAGCTAGGTTGCGGTGCTGTATTTATGTAATGAGCTGGGTTGTGGTGCTGTATTTATGTAATGAGCTTGGTTGTGGTGCTGTATTTATGTAATGAGCTTGGTTCTGGTGCAGTATTTATGTAATGAGCTGGGTTGTGGTGCTGTATTTATGTAATGAGCTTGGTTCTGGTGCAGTATTTATGTAATGAGCTTGGTTCTGGTGCTGTATTTATGTATTGATCTTAGTTCTGGTGCTGCATACATATACCATGCTTGGCTCTGGTGCTGTAATTATATAATGAGCTTGGTTCTGGTGCTGCATACATATACCATGCTTGGTTCTGGTGCTGTAATTATATAATGAGCTTGGTTCTGGTGCTGCATACATATACCATGCTTGGTTGTGGTGCGGTAATTATATAATGAGCTTGGTTCTGGTGCTGTATTTATGTATGAGACGATGCTCGTCAATCTTCCAAACTCCCATAGCGGCTCTCTGTTCACTTCTGGGGCCCCGTTCTGGACATAAGAGCTATCCCTTGGATCCTTACCTATATGACATTCATGGCATATCCTAGTGATATCCTAGTGCCATCAATCACCAGATGGGCCACCCCTTTAATTGTATGTATGGAAACACTGATATAATCATTCAATAGGCTTGAAAAATATTAAAAAATGTCGTAATTATTGCTATACAGTAAATGTCTGTCCAATAATCCTGTCAAAGCTTTAAGAGGCTGATAAAAGAGAGCAGCGTATACACATAACATATGCATATACTGATAACTGTGCAGGATAATAATAGATTTTGACATTTATTGTTGATACTGATGTTTCAGCAAGATGTGAAGACGGATCACTGCCAAGTGCGGGGAAACATGTAACACGATGATGGTGCTTGTACCACTCAGCGCAGGCCACAGCTGGCTCCTGTCCTGGGTCCTGTGCTCACATTTTCCACCCTGGGGTCTGCAGAGTATGGCCGCTGGCCCAGAACATAGTAATCTCTCTGGCTCCAGCTCCTAGTAAAGTGGCTGATACCCCACACTAAATCCCCCAATTATCACAGATCACTTTCCTACTAATTATATGCGCAGCAGAAATAATCTGTTACATCTCCAGGAACATATTATATAAGATGTAGCAACCTCAGAACATAACAAACCGCCATAAATAACATGGTCACATCTCAATATTACATGTGTGATATTACACGGCGCACTGAATGTATTACATGTGTGATATTATACACAGAACTCTCTGTATTACATGTGTGATATTATATACACACGTCCGTGAATGTGTCTGCACCCGTTCTGCAATTATGCAGAACGGGTGCGGACCAATTCATTCTCTATGGGGCAGGAATGGATGCGAACAGCACACAATGTTCTGTCCGCATCCGCATTTCCGGAGTGCGGCCCCCGGAGTTCTATGGGGGTGTATTACATGTGTGATATTATACTGCGTACTGTCTGTATTACATGTGTGATAAACGGATGACTGTCTTTATTACGTGTGTTGTATTACACAGGGCCGCCAGTATTGTGCTTGGTTCACACCAGTGCTTTAATTTCCATTGTTTTGCTCTGTTATAGGAGCAGAACAATGACAATAACAGAGTCATCTGCGGCGTCAAGTAACGGTAACAAACGGCGGTGTCCGACAGACTTATAAGGGGTCGTGTTGAATTTCCTGTTAGAAAAACTGATATTTTACCAGACAAAAAATGCAGCGTTATGTGCTGCCCATCCATTAACCATGAAGAACGACTACAGTGCGGTCTTCATTAGTTAAATGAAAGGCAGCACGACCGCAACCCGACCATATCACGGCCTATCCGGCTGTACCCTTACACCTTACTCCTTGTGTGATATTACATGGGTGGCTGTATCTTTACTACATGTGTGATTACACAGAGACTGTATTCTATTACATAGGGGGGCATCATTACTACATGTATAGGACACAGAGAATGTATTACACATGTGATATTACGCAGGAGAACCTCTGCATTCTATATGTGATATCACATGGGGGACTTCTATATTGAGTGTGTAATATAGGGAGCATTTGTATTCCATGTGGGATATTACATGGGAAGCATCTTCTATTACACAGGAAGTATTGTATCTGTATTTAGTGTGATATTACATGGGGAGAGTCTGTATTACATGTGTGATATTACATGGGGAGTGTTTGTATTACATGTGGGATATTACATAGAAAGTGTCTGTATTTCATAAGAAGCATTTGAATTACGTGTGATATTGCATGGGGAACGTCTGTGTTGCATGTGTGATATTATATGGGGAGAATTTGTCTTACATGTGTGATATTACATGGGGAGGGTTTGTATTACCTGTAATATTACATTGGAAGCGTCTGTGTCACATATGTTTTATTACATAGGGAGCCACCTTGTCGTGGTGGATCGGCACAAATGATTTTCATCAAAATATATTTGCTAGGCACCTCATATTAATTATTATAGTGAATATAGCGTTAGTTCATATATTCTAAGTTTGCAGAGTGCTGTTGCATTGTGTTTGCTTTTACTTTTGTAGTTTCGGGCATGGCGACGCGCACCTGCGCATTTCATTTTACAGGATGTAATGACTAACTTTGTCTTTTGTTTCTGCAGTATGCATTCGGAGGTGTGGCTGTCTCCATTTCGGTTGTGCACTCCTAACTCATTCACACGACCTTGTGTGCCCCGTGCCCGTCCTGCAGACCGCAAAGCTCTTCGTAGTGCTTCCATGGTTTTCCGATCCATGTCTCGGTTCCACACGGCACCGTATCATGCAGATTGTGGACCCATTCAATGGCTGTTCGCGGTTTGATATACGGGCACGGACCGCCCACGGTCGTGTGAATGGGCCCTAACCCATCTTTTCCACAGGCTGTTTTAATTAGTGCAATATATAGCTGTAGTCTGCTCTCTCCAAATTCAATTCAGACCTGCTGGTGCAAAGATAGGTAACACATAGAGCATGTGGAGCCTACTCTCCCTAAATTAATTAGAGTCCGGTTAGCACATGAAGAGTTATCATATAGAGTAGGTTCCTATCCAGAAAGAAGTCACCTTGCCGTGGTGGATGGGCACATCCTATTTTGATCAAAATATATTTGCTAAGTATCTCATATTCATGTTATATAGTGAAATTAATGGTAGTGGGTAGACGGCTCTAAACCTAATCAGTATTTATGGTAGAGGTGCAAGGACTGCTGAAACTGGCTCACCCAGCCAGATATGTCAGTAATGAGGATAAAAAAGGGTAGCAGGCACACTCTTATTTGGGATAAAATTGATATTTTATTAGTAAAATTAGGATATAGTAATAATATGTCTAAAAATAGCTGATTGAATTGAGTGCAGGTGATAGTGAGTGAGTGATAATTTGTGGATAAAATAAAGTAGTTTGGACATCAAATAGTATCGATATTCTTTAAAAGTGGTGGTTGCTAGTTGTTTCAAGGTAGTTGTCACAAATAAATAGGTAGTGCTGTAGTGAGGATATCCATAAATGGTTTAAAAGGTGTTAGGGTGAAATTCTGTAAAAGCAAAGTCTGTTTGTGGTTCAATATGGTTCTTTTAAAGTAAAATATCTTCTAGTTGATCCCACAAGCTATGTAAAAGAAGTTCCTGTGAGAAGGGATCTTGAGGTTTAAATCCTGAACAATGGTACAGTTGGTATATTCGTAGTACGTAGCTCTGAGCCTGGGCGCGGCGTCCCGCGCGGTCTCTGGCTCAGAGATCTCCTACTTACCGGCCGGTAGATTCTGATGTCTGTGATCCTGTGTAACGGAGCTCGGCGTCCTCGGCGTCCTCGTGGTGAGCGCGATGGATTTCGCGCGCTTCTGTGTTTGAAGTTTGATCACGTGATCGTTGTTTCGATGTGGTAGCTAGTCCGTTTGATCGGTCCGAAGTTTTTGTGTTTGGACGGTAGGTATTGTTAGTCCTCTATAGTTGAGTCCTCCTTCTATGTCTACAAATGCGATCCTCTGCTCAAATGCGTTTCGGGATTCTCTCCCTTCATCAGTGAGCTGAGGATTGCTGGTGACTGTCTTCCATATATAGTGTGGAGTTAGTAATTAGTTCATTAATTGCCTGCAATGGCAATTAGATTGAGTCCAATTGGATCTTGTTATGTGCGTATCTTTGTGGGTGGTTTCTTATATAGTACTATTTATTGTGAAAGGTGAGGTCATTAAAATCAAATAATAAAGTAAACTGATTGTTGGAAGAAAAATCTTACTAGATCGCTAGTCATATTAAATATGAATATATGACAGAGGTTGTTTCAATAGAGCCATGTTTGGTGTGGCTGATATAATGTTCATGAAGAAGTTACACCATTCTAGTCACGATAAGAATGGGTCCAGCAAATATAATGTTTCTTGTTTAGAGATATATACTGTATATTCATACCTGAGGGTAGATAAATATTTGGAGTATTTTAGGTTCACGCTGGTCCGTAAAACAAAAGACCCAGCGTGTCTATTTTGCTCCTGCTTCCATGTTATGGAAATATTCATATTTTAGGTGTCGTCATTCAGTAGTTTTCAAATCATGCAAGATATATATTCTTTTGTTGTGATATTTATAGAAGATTGATTTATTTGTTTCACTGATCCATATTATAGATGGATCCAGTGGACATGGTATCTTCTTCAATCTGTTCACAGCATAGGATATTTTTCATAGGGGGTTAATCTACGTCGATATATACAAGAACCCTCTTTTTATTTTTGTATTACTGTTAAGTATGACATATGTTATTGATTATGGTATTTCTGGACCATCGATCCATTTATCTATTGATCCAAATTATGGGTAGATGTAGTGGATGTATTTGGTGGGTATAGTACACATGACTGGCACCACAGTTATATATGTGCAGGGTGTGAAGCAATTTTCTTATGTCACACTTGTCTATAGGATACAAATCATCTGGTATGTTGATTTGTTGTCATATTTTGGAGGGGATCTTGAGTTATTGATATCATGAGGAGGGACGGCCGTACTCCGAGGGAGAACAGGGGCAGTTTAAACTTAACGACCCTGTACTTGGTCAGAGAACGGCGGTCCCCCAGTGTCTAGAGAAAACCGAAGATTTCCATGTCGGCGTTTAGTCCATTCGGACTAGACTAGACTGGAGAGGTGGCAACCATATACTCAAGATGTCCAGATTGGAGTCAAGAAGGATTTTTGAATTCAATACCATCGCACCGAATGGACTAAACGCCGACATGGAAATCTTCGGTTTTCTCTAGACACTGGGGGACCGCCGTTCTCTGACCAAGTACAGGGTCGTTAAGTTTAAACTGCCCCTGTTCTCCCTCGGAGTACGGCCGTCCCTCCTCATGATATCAATAACTCAAGATCCCCTCCAAAATATGACAACAAATCAACATACCAGATGATTTGTATCCTATAGACAAGTGTGACATAAGAAAATTGCTTCACACCCTGCACATATATAACTGTGGTGCCAGTCATGTGTACTATACCCACCAAATACATCCACTACATCTACCCATAATTTGGATCAATAGATAAATGGATCGATGGTCCAGAAATACCATAATCAATAACATATGTCATACTTAACAGTAATACAAAAATAAAAAGAGGGTTCTTGTATATATCGACGTAGATTAACCCCTATGAAAATATCCTATGCTGTGAACAGATTGAAGAAGATACCATGTCCACTGGATCCATCTATAATATGGATCAGTGAAACAAATAAATCAATCTTCTATAAATATCACAACAAAAGAATATATATCTTGCATGATTTGAAAACTACTGAATGACTGACACCTAAAATATGAATATTTCCATAACATGGAAGCAGGAGCAAAATAGACACGCTGGGTCTTTTGTTTTACGGACCAGCGTGAACCTAAAATACTCCAAATATTTATCTACCCTCAGGTATGAATATACAGTATATATCTCTAAACAAGAAACATTATATTTGCTGGACCCATTCTTATCGTGACTAGAATGGTGTAACTTCTTCATGAACATTATATCAGCCACACCAAACATGGCTCTATTGAAACAACCTCTGTCATATATTCATATTTAATATGACTAGCGATCTAGTAAGATTTTTCTTCCAACAATCAGTTTACTTTATTATTTGATTTTAATGACCTCACCTTTCACAATAAATAGTACTATATAAGAAACCACCCACAAAGATACGCACATAACAAGATCCAATTGGACTCAATCTAATTGCCATTGCAGGCAATTAATGAACTAATTACTAACTCCACACTATATATGGAAGACAGTCACCAGCAATCCTCAGCTCACTGATGAAGGAGAGAATCCGAAACGCGTTTGAGCAGAGGATCGCATTTGTAGACATAGAAGGAGGACTCAACTATAGAGGACTAACAATACCTACCGTCCAAACACAAAAACTTCGGACCGATCAAACGGACTAGCTACCACATCGAAACAACGATCACGTGATCAAACTTCAAACACAGAAGCGCGCAAAATCTATCGCGCTCACCACGAGGACGCCGAGGACGCCGAGCTCCGTTACACAGGATCACAGACATCAGAATCTACCGGCCGGTAAGTAGGAGATCTCTGAGCCAGAGACCGCGCGGGACGCCGCGCCCAGGCTCAGAGCTACGTACTACGAATATACCAACTGTACCATTGTTCAGGATTTAAACCTCAAGATCCCTTCTCACAGGAACTTCTTTTACATAGCTTGTGGGATCAACTAGAAGATATTTTACTTTAAAAGAACCATATTGAACCACAAACAGACTTTGCTTTTACAGAATTTCACCCTAACACCTTTTAAACCATTTATGGATATCCTCACTACAGCACTACCTATTTATTTGTGACAACTACCTTGAAACAACTAGCAACCACCACTTTTAAAGAATATCGATACTATTTGATGTCCAAACTACTTTATTTTATCCACAAATTATCACTCACTCACTATCACCTGCACCCAATTCAATCAGCTATTTTTAGACATATTATTACTATATCCTAATTTTACTAATAAAATATCCATTTTATCCCAAATAAGAGTGTGCCTGCTACCCTTTTTTATCCTCATATAGTGAAATTAGTTCATATATTCTGTGTTTGCAGAGTGCTGCTGAATTGTGTTGTATTACATAGGTAGTATCTGTATCACATGTGTGATATTAACATGGAGAGAGACAAGTGATATTACATGGGGAGCTTCTGTATTACGTGTAATATTACACAGGCGACTTCCTGTATTACATGTTTGATATTACATGGGGAGTTTCTGTATTACGTGTGATATTACATTGGGAGTCTTTGTATTACATGTGTGATATTAAATGGGGAGCATCTGGATTACATGTGTGATATTACATGGGGAGCATCTGTATTTAGTATGATATTACATGGGGAGCATCTGTATTACATGTGTGATATTACATGGGGAGCATCTGTATTACATGTGTGATATTACATGGGGAGCATCTGTATTACATGTGTGATATTAGCATGGAGAGCGATAAGTGATATTACATGGGGAGCTTCTGTATTATGTGTAATATTACACAGGCGACTTTCTGTATTACATGTGTGATATTACATGGGGAGCATCTGTATAACGTGTGATATTACATGATGGCGACTTTCCATATTACATGTGTGATATTACATAGGGAGCATCTGTATTACATGTGTGATATTACATGGGGAGCCTCTGTATTACATGTGTGATATTAGCATGGAGAGCGATAAGTGATATTACATGGGGAGCTTCTGTATTATGTGTAATATTACACAGGCGACTTTCCGTATTACATGTGTGATATTACACGTGTCGGTGCTGTGTGCTCTACCCATTTACATTTCTTTAATCTATTGTTCTCTTACATAAACCACATTAATCCCTGACTCTGTGCGCTGTCATCCAGAGCGGTTCCTGACGGGAAGTCTGGTGTGTGCAGATAAATGCTTCCCCTATAACACGCGGCTTCTCTGCCGCTCATGGCTGCTATTTAGGCTTAAAGACGTCTTAAGAGAAAGTTTAAAACTTATTAACTCTTTACATACATAACAATCGCCTAAGAGGCAGTAATTGGGAGTGAATTTTAGCGACATGTTTACAAGCCACTCACTGAAACGTGGATAATGATTGTGAATGTGGAGGATTTACAGGGGCTGATGCTTCTGAGGTTACATGCGTTGCTGCCGGAGGACAAGATAAAAGCACGGCCCCTGGCATGTTATAGACTCTGAAGAATGTGTGGCCCCCACCCCAGCCCGTGTCAGATGACAAGTCGCTCACCTGCATATAACAAGATGCACGGAAAAAGTCTCTGGAAATTGTTTTATAATGGGGAATGTAGCACTAGACGGTATCACGCATGATAGGATTAGATACAGCAGCTCAGCAGATGTTATCACACATGATAAGATTAGATACAGCAGCTCAGCAGACATGATAAGATTAGATACAGCAGCTCAGCAGAAATGATAAGATTAGATACAGCAGCTCAGTAGACATTATAAGATTAGATACAGAAGCTTAGCAGATGGTATCGCACATCATGATAGGATTAGATATATCAGTTGGTATCGCACTTGATAAGATTAGATACAGCAGCTCAGCAGACATGATAAGATTAGATACAGAACCTCAGCAGATGGTATCACACATGATAGGATTACATACATCGGTTGGTATCACACATGATAGGATTAGATACAGCAGCTCAGCAGACATGATAAGATTAGATACAGCAGCTCAGCAGATGGTATCACATATGACATGATTAGATACAACAGCTGAGCAGACAAAATCACAAAGGATTAGATACAGCAGCTGACCAGAAAGTATCACACATAATAGGCTTAGGTACAGCAGGTCAGCAGACATCACACATGATTGGCTCACAGAGATACAGCAGATAGTATCACAAATGATTAGATACAGCAGCTCAGCTGACAGTATCACACAGCATTAGATATAGCAGCTGAGCAGCCAGTGTCTCATGTGATAAGCTTCAATACAGTGCTCAGCTGACATCACACATAATAGGCTTAGATACAGCAGCTCGGCAGACTGTATCGCATATGTCAGTCTTAGATACAGTATCTAAGTAGGCAGCATCTCACATGATAGGTTTTCAGCAGACAGTATCACACATGACAGGTTTAGGCTCTGTTCATACTAGCATCTTTGCTTCTGATCATAATAGAGCTGTGATAGTTATGGTGGATCTGGTTTCAAACATATCTTGGCAAATCTTGAAAGAAACCTGCTGATATTTAAGGAAATTAGTCAGTTTGTGAGCGGGTTCTGTTTTTTTTACCCTCGAAAATACTGGAACCTCTGAATAAAATAATATTGTGTCCGAGCATTAGATACACTGGCCCCGCGGTACAGAAGAACAGCAATGCTGTCAGTGAGATGTACAGTATACACGCATGCATTTCCAGCTCTGAGGTCCATGAGTCACGGCGGGTGCTGTGTCTCGCCTGTGTGGTAACCCTTTACTCATCCATATTACCGCAGGCTCTGTCTCCAGCTCCAAAACCTACTGCAGAGGCTGGGGAAGACTTTCCAGGTGTCAGTGCCAAAGGATTGCTTAGGAGGACGCACAATTCCTACTGTGACCCCCAAACCATGTGTGGATAGATAGATACAGTAGATACTGGTACAATCAGTTGTACCATCCATGTATTTTATTGAGCCCATAGAGTAAACTAAGATGTACCCCAGTGCTGGGCCTCCACTTTCAGGTTCAGTGCAGCTAAAGCCAGGAGTGGATTCAAAAAGAGAAGAAAATTGGGCAGATTTACTAAACCTATGTCGTATCTAAAATAACAGATCTCAGACAGAAATGGCTAAAATGGATGCAAAATGTGCATTAATGAGTATAACGGAAGCTTAAAATACAGGATCCGTTTTTTGGTTTATGTTTTCTGTTCTCCTGACGGGTCGCAAGAACAGAAAAATAAATGGGGATGTGAACCCGGCCTCATATTTAAAGGGAGATTTATCATAAGGGAAATTTGACTGATATTTCTTATTTCATAAAAATTTACAATCAGCTGAGTGTGCATATGTAAGTAACACAACCCAAAAAGTGACTTGCAAAAAGATTTTAACGCTAATCTAAAAGTGGGAAAAAAAGGCCTTTAAAAAATGCTGCGTATGGGCCAAAAATAAAAACATATGTGTGGAACCAACCTAAGGGCTCGTTTACAGGACCGCGGTTTTGGTCCGCATCCGAGCTGCGTTTTTTGAGGCTCGGGTGCGGACCCATTCACTTCTATTCCGCATCCGAGCTCCGTTCCGTGGCCCCGCAAAATTGATGAGTCATGTCCTATTCTTGTTCGTTTTGCGGACAAGAATAGGCATTTCTATAGAGGACCGTCTGTTCCGTTCCGCAAGTTGTGGAAGGACACGGGCGGCGTCCGTGCAATTTTCGGAATGCAAAACACAGCACGGTTGTGTGAACAAGCCCTAATTCTGGCATATATATCAATCAGACTACATTTTATCAGTAATCAATGCAGATATCCAGGTATTTCCAATATAGAGAGATAGATGGTAGATAAACATGAAAATAGATGGATAGATATATAGATATGAAATAGATACATTTATAGATGATCGATAATAGATGGATATATGTAATTGTGGAGAAGTGCGACTGTTTATTTTTTTTTTTAAACAGATAGCTAAAGGTACTTTAGATATGAGAGACAGACCGACAGATAGCTGATCTACCTGTATCAGGTAGATAGCTGTGAAATATAACAGGTACGCACCGAAGCTATTTTTTGAGAGTCCCACAGCAGTGAAGGGAACGGATGCCATGCATCCACGGTGCATTTTCCTTCACTTTGGGGGGCCCCTTCTGGATATAGGACAGCGGGTCCCAGAAATGTGACCTACTCCTATCTGACATTTGTGGTATATCCTAGTGATATGCCACAAATGTTGAGATGAAAGAAGAAAAAAATCCAGCTCCAGCAGTGGATGGGATAGAATTGAATTTCGGTCTTTATTGAACTCCAAGTCATACTGACACCATTCATGCCAGTATTGTCAACGCGTTTCGGACCAGATAGTATGTACAGTCCTTCCTCATGTCTGTCATGAGGAAGGACTGTACATACTATCTGGTCCAAAACGCGTTGACAATACTGGCATGAATGGTGTCAATATGACTTGGAGTTTTAATCGCTCAATAAAGACGGAAATTGAATTCTATCCCATCCACTGCTGGAGCTGGATTTTTTTCTTCTTTCTGCTCAGCTGCTATCAGCTGAGTCCGTGCTCGTTTGTTGGATGGTCGCTATTTTCAACAGGTAAGAGCTACCACTTCCTTCTTTACAAATGTTGAGATGGGATAAAACTTTAAGTGTGACAACTGACAGCATTTGTAGACGTATCCGGATGCGGAAATGCTTGTCATGCGGATGGACGGATCCGTCTTGCAGTCTCTTTTTTACAGTTCTCAGTTGTTTTGCAATGTCGGATCCGGCACTAATGCAAGTTAATGGGCATTAATACCGGATCCGGCATTCCGGCGACTGATCAGGCATTTTAGACGGACATAATACCGCAGCATGCTGAAAACGCCTGACAGTGACTGAATGGAAGGCAAACTGATGCAAGCTGAACGGATTTCTATCCATTCAGATTGCATGGGGATATGCCTGATCAGTTCTTTTCCGGCATAGAGCTCTTTTGACGGAACTCTATGCCGGAAAAGAATACCGCAAGTGTGAAAGTACCCTAACATGCATGGGTCCGAACTGCTCTGAACTGCTATGATAGACACAGAGCCAGATTTATCATTACACTTCCATCTTACTCCACTTTTACATTTGCCCAAAGTCACTTTTGGCTCAGTCAGATTTATTAATGGTCCTTTAATACTGTGATAAATGTGGATTGACGGTAGCAGTTTATCCTTCAGTAAGCGGCTTTACAAAAGTCGCACATATTTACAAAAAAGTTGCATGTTCTGTTAAAAAGTCACATAAGATAAGCATGGTCCCCCCTGGAGTGAAATTGCGCTTTTTTTTTTTGCGACTTTTTAAATGGTTGCAATAGTAAATATGTCTAGAGATTCATTTACATAAGACAAAACGGCCACTTTCACAAAACTGGGGAGCTTAGTGCAGAGCTTGAAAATGTCGCAAAAAAATTCGCAATTTTACCGATTGCGCATCTTTTTGCGACTTTTTCACTCCATTAAAGTGACTTTAGCTAATGAACAATCTGGCCCACAGTCTCTACTAAAACTATGAGCTATGCCTGGTAAACATTTAAAGTGTATATGTGTAGGGGCAGTGATATTGACTATTTTTGTAATATACTTTACTGTAATTACTGAAATCATACATTTCTATTAGAAAAATAGCTCTAAAGTGGGCCATTTTGAACCTTAGCAACGCTTCTCTGTCTTCTGTTTACATACACAGGTCTGCAAAAAAAATTTTTTCAAGAGCTGTTTTGGTTATTCCACGTAACTATTATGTTTTTTGGTTCGCTGAATCCGAAAATAACGTTCCCTGACAATTTTGGTAACTATGTTAAATAAGGCAATACCTCAAAATAAATAGAAATAGATTTATAAAATTAAAGTTTTACTACAATTTTTTCATGAAAATCCTTTTTTTAACTGAAATGAGCTCACCTACACACCATAACTCGATTCTTCTTCCCTGTGAATCTCCTCTTGGTGCATTTACGCTTAGCGAGTAGCATCTGGAATGTCTCTCTGAAGCATCCAACAGTAGTCCGCCATCATTGTAATGCTCCATTTTCCCTGGTATCTCCTTTCCATCTCTTTAATGTCTTGGTGGAATCGTTCACCTTGTTCCTCACTCACAGCTCCCAAATTTTCAGGAAAGTAGTCAAGGTGGGACTGGAGGAAATGCACTTTCAAACTCTTCAGGCAACCTAAAGCTTGAAATGCTTTCAGCATTCGTCCGACGATCTTTTTGTAGTGAGGGTCTTTGTTATTGCCTAAAAAATTCTGTACGACTTCTTTAAAGGGAATCTGTCACCACTATATTAGCAATTTTTTTTTTCATGAATCCATGTGTAATAAATTACCTTCTTTCCATATGTGTTCTTGTTTTACTTGTGTGCCTTGTCATTTCTTCAAAAAAACGCTTTTTCCGATATGCAAATTAAGCTGATGTAAATTTTAAAAAGAAGAACGCCTCTAAGATGTGAAATTGCCTCCCAGAGGCGAGGCTAAGTGCTCTATCCCCCCCCCGCCAGCTCCTCTCTCTGCCGCAAATATCCCCGATCCGCCTCTCGTCGGCAGCCTGAAATCCCGCGCAGGCGCAGTGCTGGCGATTGCCTGCGCAATGATATGGAAACTGAGGGCAACAGCGTCAGAGGGCAACAGCGTCACTGCGCCTGCGCAGGATTTCAGGCTGCCGGCTAGAGGCGCATCGGGGATATTTGCGGCAGAGAGAGGAGCTGACGGGGGATGGGGGGGCAGAGCACTTAGCCTCTCCTCTTGGAGGCGATTTTACATCTTAGAGGCGTTCTTCTTTTTAAAATTTAGGCGGGCCCGGCACATCGTTCCTGGGCACCTTGGTAAAGGAATAACGCCCCTCTGGGCTCCTTACAGCTTAATTTGCATATCGAAAAAAGCGTTTTTTTAAAGAAATGACAAGGCACACAAGTAAAACAAGAACACATATGGAAAGAAGGTAATTTATTACACATGGATTCATGAAAAAAAAAATTAGCTAATATGCTGGTGACCGATTCCCTTTAAATACAATCCTCCCAAATGGATGCCACTACAAATCTTATGGTTTGGTAAAATCAAAGCCATTAAAATGGATATTTTAACATGTCTCCTATATTTATTTTAAACAATTCCGTGTGGCGTACCCCTAATCTATTTCACTCGCCTGAAAAGATTAATCTCACAATTTATATGGCATAATTCAAAAGCGAGACTGAGCTATAATGTATTATCACGCCCCAAGGCCCTAGGATTGGGGTTACCCAACTTCCTCACATATTACAGGGCTGCGATTATGGACCTTCACCATAACCGGTCTTCTAAACTGTGGGTAGAAATAGAACATGTAATGGCACCCCACTTGGCGACAGGTATATTTTGGTTACAATCTAACACCGTGAATAAAATGCCACTTTCACAGTCTAACATGCTTCTCCACTCCCTTGCTAAAACTTGGATTAGGTTTAATACTAAACTCCACCTCACTAACAATCCACGCCCTCTCACAGTATTAACAGATCATCCAGATCTACCAACTGGCCTCAAACAGCTACAGCATTCTGCCCTCCGAGTGAGACTTCAATTAGGCTGAAAGATATATGTAATCAAAATGGTTTATTGCCTTTAAAAGACTTATCACACATTATAACCCCCTCCCCTGGACAGTGGTTTCTCTATTTCCAACTCCGTAGTTATGTCAACTCCCTGATTCCTGGTTTGCAAACATGTGCCCCTCTAACTGATTTTGAAAAAATGTGTGCCGCAAGCACACCTCCTGGGCATGCTATATCATTAATCTATGCTATGCTGAACAACGAGGAGACTGATGATGTCACCACAGACCCCTCCCGATCAAAACCTAGATTCTTGTTGGACTGGGAGGTTGAATTGGGCTCTACCTTCACCATAGAACAATGGAAGAAGTCCTTACTCGTTACACACAAAATGACGATCTCTTGCAATCTTCAAGAACTTAACTACAAAATATTTACCAGGTGGTATAGGACTCCGGTAAAACTCTGCCAGTTCTATCCCTCACTACCAGACACATGTTGGAGGTGCCTTTCAGATGTGGGTACGATGTCTCACATATGGTGGGATTGTCCAGGAGTTGCCCCTCTGTGGGGTGATGTTTTCGCCCTTCATGACCATTTATACGGATCTAAGGTACATCCCTCTCCTGCCCTGGCTCTTTTGTCAATCTTCCCAGATCAAATTTCTCAGGTAAAAAAAGGTACCCTGAGGCTGTTTATTCTGGCCATGAGACAGATAATTCCCCGTAGATGGAGGTCGACCGATAGCTTGCAGAGAGTTACATGGGTCTCAGGACTTGACATCCTAATTCACATGGAAGAGTTGGGCGCTTCAGATCGTAATATGTCTGCCGTCTTTCTTAGGGTTTGGGACCCTTGGTACCAGTTTCACAATTCGGACTCTTTCTCGGGTTGGTTGAACTCTGGAGTCTTACCCACTAGAAACTCTTGATATATTTATTTGCAGCTTTAACTCTTGCCCCTCCTCTTTTTCTCTCCCCGATGTGTCTGCCTGGTCTTTTCCCCTCTTATTAGTCTTTATGTCCTTATTTGTATATTAAGTATATATAGCTACGGTCTCTCAGCTATTAGCCATTAACACCATGGCCCTGAGACCACTTTGACAGTTATTTTTGCCATATATATATTGTTATGCTCGTTCCACTCTAATGGTAATAGCCATAATGGTACTTTCATACACTGTAGAGCATTAAGCACTTTTGTACGCGATACCTTGTTGTACGATGCTGTTTACTTACTTTTCTTCAATAAAAGAGAGATTGAACCATAAATGCAATCCACCCTTCTTTTTGAGGATCTGTCATGGTATTGACAAACTCTTGATCAACTATAAGCCTTCTAATGTCTGGTCCGACGAACACACCTGCCTTCAATATTGCCTCCGACAGGCCTGGAAACTTGGTGACCAAGTATTTGAAGCATTCTCCATCTCTTGGAAGTGATTTTAAGAATTGCTTCATCAATCCCAATGTTCTCGGAGGACATTTTTTTCACCGACTGTTAGCACCCTTGGCTGCCAACTCTTCTTGGTCCAGTGATTTTGTCTGTCTTGATTGTCCCATAGACACAGAAAACAAGGGTATTTGGTATACCCAGCTTGTTGCCCAAGCAGTATGCACAAGACCTTCAAGTCCCCACACACTTGCCAACCATAGTCTTCATATTCAAGTTTACGAAGAACCAATTCCAAGTTCTCGTAGGTTTCCTTCAAGTGTTCGGCATCACCTACAGGTTTGGAAGCGTAAAAACCACGGTTGTGGAGTAAAACTGCTTTGAGACTCCTTTTTGAAGAATCTATAAAAAGACGCCATTGCTCTGAATCATATTGAATTTTAAATTGACCCATCAGACCTTCGACATCAATGCAATAAGCCAACTTGTCTTCCTGGGCGAAGTAAGGAACAAACTCCTTTTCACGATGTCTGAACCATGAAGATGACACTCCTGGCAACAATAAATTCCTGCTTTTCAGCCTTGATTCGAGTAACTCAGCAGCATCTTTAATGTACTTAAATGCACTATATCTTAAATGCACTTATGTGAATTAATTAATAGTAATTTGGACTTTAAATTTGGTTAAAACCCATATTATAAAAAAATACAAAAAATTTGATAAATTTGAAGACAATTTAGCATTTTGTGGCAAATCATGACGTCTAGGAGTTTTTTCAATATTTAGTTTTCAGCACACCAAAATACATGGAAATTAGATGAAAATAATCAAACAGCTTTTTAGTCGCAGACCAAAAGTGGAGACTTGCTAACACTGACTGTGCTATGTAAACAGAAGATAGAGAGGCGTTGCTAAGGCTCAAAATGGCCCACTTCGGAGATATTTTTCTAATAGAAATGTATGATTTCAGTAATTAAAGTATATTACAAAAATGGTCAGTATCACTGCCCCTATACATTACACAAATAAAAATAAAACAGCAGTTACACTTTTAGGAGATGCTGTGCTTGCCATAGTGCCATGGCCCCTTTAAACAGTTGATGGCAGGGTGCCAAGAGTCAGCTCCCCAGTTCTCTGCAGTACAATCCCTGTACTTCCTGCAGAATGTTAGTCTCTCCTTAATGTTTTTCTTTGACAGAAGTGGCTTCTTTGCTGCCCTTCTTGACATCAGGCCATCCTCTAAAGGCCTTCCTCTCACTGTGAGTGCCAACAGTAAAACATCCTGAGACCATTCATATGTGGGGTTGATTATCCTCTAAGGCAGTGGGCTCACTCAAAGTTTTGCCTAAGAACATGGCCACGAATAACGAATGAGATCAAAATCTCCTCCAAGAGCTACTTCTCCCAACCATCCAGGAGCAACTTCTCCCAACCATCCAGGAGCAACTTCTCCCATCCCATCCAAAAGCAACTTCTCCCAACCATCCAGGAGCAACTTCTCCCATCCCATCCAAAAGCAACTTCTCCCAACCATCCAGGAGCAACTTCTCCCAACCATCCAGGAGCAACTTCTCCCATCCCATCCAAAAGCAACTACTCCCAACCATCCAGGAGCAACTTCTCCCAACCATCCAGGAGCAACTTCTCCCAACCATCTAGGAGCAACTTCTCCCAACCATCTAGGAGCAACTTCTCCCAACCATCCAGGAGCAACTTCTCCCAACCATCCAGGAGCAACTTCTCCCATCACATCCAGAAGCAACTTCTCCCAACCATCCAGCAGCAACTTCTCCCAACCATTCAGGAGCAATCTGGTGATGAACAATGTTTCTTCCAGCATGATGTCCATCATGTCACAAGTCAAAAGTGAGAACAAACAGGGTCAATGACTAAAACACAGACAACTTCTCCCAACCATCCAGGAGCAACTTCTCCCATCCCATCCAAAAGCAACTTCTCCCAACCATCCAGGAGCAACTTCTCCCATCCCATCCAAAAGCAACTTCTCCCAACCATCCAGGAGCAACTTCTCCCAACCATCCAGGAGCAACTTCTCCCAACCATCCAGGAGCAACTTCTCCCATCCCATCCAAAAGCAACTACTCCCAACCATCCAGGAGCAACTTCTCCCAACCATCCAGGAGCAACTTCTCCCAACCATCTAGGAGCAACTTCTCCCAACCATCTAGGAGCAACTTCTCCCAACCATCCAGGAGCAACTTCTCCCAACCATCCAGGAGCAACTTCTCCCAACCATCCAGGAGCAACTTCTCCCAACCATCCAGGAGCAACTTCTCCCATCCCATCCAAAAGCAACTTCTCCCAACCATCCAGGAGCAACTTCTCCCATCCCATCCAGAGGCAACTTCTCCCAACCATCCAGGAGCAACTTCTCCCATCCCATCCAGAGGCAACTTCTCCCAACCATCCAGGAGCAACTTCTCCCATCACATCCAGAAGCAACTTCTCCCAACCATCCAGCAGCAACTTCTCCCAACCATTCAGGAGCAATCTGGTGATGAACAATGTTTCTTCCAGCATGATGTCCATCATGTCACAAGTCAAAAGTGAGAACAAACAGGGTCAATGACTAAAACACAGACATTTTGGGTCCATGGGCAGGAAACTCCCCAGATCTCAATCCCATTGAGAACCTGTGGTCAATCTTCATAAAACGAGTGGCCAAACAAAAAGTTAGAAACTATGATAAACCCCAAGAACTGATTAGACAAAAATGGGTTGTCATGAGCCAGAAAAGTGGTGTTAAAAAGTTGCAAAGTCATGTTTTTTACGCTGTCTTCACCACTTTTCAGAAAGGGAGCGTGGCAAGGCTGGGAAGGGGTGTGTGGCCAGTTGATGCCACAGATTTATCTTCATTTACGTCAGTTTTCTGGTTCAAATGAAGCCAAAAATCTATGGCAGCTCTGAGCTACCGTAGATTTCTGTTTAGGCGCCTGGACTGCTGAATGCAGGCGCTTGTACTGCCGCCTCGTCATAAATTAGGGCGTATCCTCCAGCTGCGCAGGGGATGTGAAGATCAGCGCTTTCTGCCCTATTGGGTCTTTACATAAATTGGATGGCTTTGTCAAGAAAGGTAAAAAAAAACAAAAAACTTGCTCATAATTGTTCTTCAATGTGCCATAGAGACATCTTACAAAAAGATTGGAAAAATCCTGAAGCAGTAAACTATGAAGAAAAATTCTGTCACTCTCAAAACTTTTTGCCCTGATTGTATTCTTCATACTGGGATAAGACACCCCCTGAGACATTTGCATCCATATGTGTGATGCCCCGCCACTAATACGTTAATGACAGGTTTTGTTCCAGTTTTATCAAACACATAATTGTGAGTCTAGCGCCGTGATGTCACATTGATGACATCATCTGGACCATGATGGATTACACTCCTACCCTAGCTCTGTCTACGAGATCATTATAAACCTCCACATGTCAGGGGGCCAGGCTCTAATGTCACTAAAACAGACTGGATGACATTTATCAAAACTGGTTCAAAGGAAAACTGGCTTAGGGTACTTTAACACTAGCGTTATTCTTTTCCGGTATTGAGCCTAGGGGCTCAATACCGGAAAAAACTGATCAGTTTAATCCTAATGCATTCTGAATGGAGAGCATTCGGGTCAGGATGCATCAGTTCAGTCCCTCTTAGGTTTTTGGCCGGAGAAAATACTGCAGCATGCTGCGGTATTTTCTCCGTCCAAAATTCCGGAACACTTGCCGGAATTCCGGATCCGGCTTTAATTTCCATTGAACTGTATTAGTGCCGGATCCGGCATTAAAATTACCGCATTGAAGGATCCGTTCTGCACATGCATACAGATTGCCAGTTCGAGCAGGCATTTCCGGCAACGGAACTGCCTGCTGGAATCCAGTAACGCAAGTGTGAAAGTACCCTTATGGACCATGACCTAAACCAGGCCACTTGTGAAAAATTCTGCACCTGTGTCAGATCAGGTTGGGCTTTCAGCCTCTGCATTTAAACAAGGATGTTTCTGTTCACTGACAGCATGCAAAGATCTTGAAGGCAAGAAATTTAAACACAAACGCTGCCATTTTCTAAAATGCTGTCTAAAATTTAAACCATAAAGTCATAAAATGTCCAAATTTATCACAGCGACAAAATTTTAGGCACTTGTGTGTAACTTTAAATGAGTTGTTTAATACTAACCCCCAAGTGTTTACTACCAACCCCCACCATCAGTATCTGATCGGTGGGGGTCCAACTCCCGATGCCCTGCGACCTCCTCGGAACTTACCAAGCACAGTGCCGTCCATTGGATAGTGGTCATGCTTGGTATTGCAGCTCAGCCCCATTCACTTGAATAGGACTGAGCAGCCCCTAGGGCCACATGACAGGTATGTGCTCACGGAACATCTCGGTCTCTTCAAACAACTAATTGGCGGGGGTGCTGGGAGTCAGACCCCCCCCCCAGCCACAAATCATTAGTATTAAACTCTTGGAACTCCCTTTTAAACCACCTATTTGCATAGTTTTTCATAAAAAATATTTGGCACATTTTTGGTGCACGTTGTCACATTCGCGCCAAGCCCTGCGAAAAAGTGTGTTGGAAATGCCCCAAAATTATGCAGCAAAAGTGGTGCAACTCCATAAGCACACAAGGGCCAAAGTGTATAAGAACACTTCTTTCTGCAATGATGGGCCCTGGCCCTTTAAATATTCCATCACTTGCTCCTTAGCAAACAGTCAGGACTTATGCTGAGTGTGCAGAAAGCGAGAGTCACCTATAGCGGGAGAATGGGAGATCCATCGTACGCAGCCGAGATCTGACTGCCACACATATACATAACACATCCCATAAAATTCATACCCCTCGCCCCCGATGCTGGGTCTACATCTCACTTTCTGCCTGCTGTAGAAAGTTTTGCCGCAGCCCCCCCCCCTCCCAATACAGCGAGCAGCGAGCCCCCTATTCATTGTCAGCAGCAGCGGGGGGAACAAAAGGATTAACAGAGAATAACAGTGACAAGTTTGTCAGGCAGCGCTTTCACTTCTCCCTGCAAGCAAACAAAAGTAATGGACCCCCCACCCCCCATCTTTTCACTGACCCCCCCCCCCTAAAATTACTCCCTAACCATAAGTGCATCTCCCTCGGGCTCCGAGCAGAACTTTTAATATCCCGACAAACTGGCTGAAAGTTTTCGGATCAACAAGTGGAGGGTGTGTGTGTATGTGGGGGGGGGATGAGTGTGGGAATCCACTGGACTGCGGCGAGACCCTGCACACAACAAAAGTATCATTGATGGGGCCCCGACTAATGTTCTAGCAGATACGAGCAGGACACAGTACCTCATTGTGCGAGTCCTTCACCGGCTCCATAGGCTTGTGGGTTCTGGGTCTTCAGATGGAACATGGCGTGAGGTCTACGGCACCGAGCCCCCCGCCTGATCGAGCTTCACTTGTCTCCTGGGGTGTCCCTCGTTTTGGCTTTTTCTTTCCAACAGGTGCTTTCCAGTATCTCCATGTAAGTCCCAGTCTCACATCCCCTTTGTCTCTTTCCCTCCCCCTCGGATGGTTATGTAGTTGACCCCTTTTCTTTCATCCTTGCTGCAGAGCTGCTGCACAATCCCAGGTTTTTTTTTCTTCGTCTTGCGTCGTGGCCCCCCAGCATCTCCTGCGTACCCACAGCTAGGTCATCCTCAGCACCTGACGCTCATCCTCGGCCTGTGTGTGCCCGGCCTGGGTGCCACTGTGTACAGAGTGTGAGCCTGGGAGTGTGTGTACACTGGGGACACAGCACAGGGGGGAGGAGGGAGACCCGACTCCTAGTGTTGTGCTGACATGTCCCAGCCACACGCCCCAGCCCCCTCCCTTCTTCTCCCAGTCCCTCCAGACATGTCTCTGCTCACAAGCTCAGAACTGGTTTGGCAGCTCCCAAAATAACAGGGAGATTCTGGGAGGAAGAAATGTCTCATCACACAAGAGACTGGAGAGCTGTGCCAGGCTGAGGGGAAAGGGAGGGGGCATCCCTGCTCAACTGTGGCCAAGAACGGGTTAACGAGGGTCACACCACCACTAAACCCCACAGACTGTCTGAAACTTTTTTATTTTATGCAACCATCAGGCTGAAAGCAAACACGTCAACTTAGACCTCCATCCCTAGAGCAGTTGCCAATTCTTAGTGAGTTGGACCCAAGCACCAGCAGACCCAAGTGGTGACAGGGTTAAAGGATTTGTGCATTGGGAAAGCTTGTACACTGTTCAGGTCCGCATGGGAGGCTGTGGCAATGAGGGTGGTTGTAGTCCTGACAGTGGCTAAACCTGCTCCAGCGCTCCCCCAAGCTAGACACGCAGGTATTGGGGGCACAACCTTCTTCCCCTCGGGGCTGGTCTCCGGGCTGGTGGTGACTGGGGTGTCCTCGTTGTTAAATGAGCCATGGGGTGCAAGTTAGAAGAACAGGAGGCAGATGATGATCCGTCCCTTCTTTACTAAATAGATGTTGAGGTCACGGTACAAATACATCCACTAGGCACAGTTCTGAAGTATTTCCCAGAGTAGGCTTTTCCCAAAGGCTGTGCATAGGAGGTAGCTATCATAATGGTGGTCCAACCTGAGTTTTTCTATAAACTCTAGCAATCTTCCATAATGACTAAAAGCGTGACATTACTCCCAATAATTCTCTGCAATGCCCATCGACAGGGTGCAGTCCTAGGTTGGAGGGCCAGTCCATCTCATTAGTGTGGTGGGTGCCAGAAGCAATATAACCCAAACCACTGGCAGTAAAGTCTAAAGCTGTATGCGTGTGTTCATTTTACTGACTCAGTCCAAGCACAGCCCTCATGGTCCTCAACCTTCTGCAGTAATTGCATGCTTCTTTCCCTCAGAAGTTAATCTGTAGCAAAGTTGCCTTTTTGGCCACTTTCACCCACAGGAATAGTGTTTTCCTAAAGCAGGATTCTGTCTTGGCCTATTTGGCAGCAGCACACACTAGACACGTCCTCTCTCTTGCTTAATCACCAGCATACTCCACTAACCAGGGGAAATGGGACCAGCACATTACCCGGCAACTAACAATAAGAACTGCCAGTTAACTGTTTCCTACCCATGCATAGCCTTTTTGGGTTACATAGTGCATAGAACATAGTCAATATCACAGTGAACACTTTAACCAGTTTAGTAATGAACCATAACATTAAGGGAGTTTTTCAGGATATTTTTACTGATGACCTATCCAGAGGATAGGTCATCAGTGTCTGATCGATAGGTGTCCAACCCTGGGCTGTTTGAGAAGGCACTGGCACTCACAGTAGTGCCACAGCCTTCTCTCTGCTCACCAAGTACAGTGCCATCCATTTGGTAGTGGCTGTGCTTGGTATCGCAGCTCAGCCCTATTCACTTCAGCAGGGATGAACTGTGCCTAGGCCATGTAACCCATGAAAGTGACATCACACGGCCTGGGGAAAGCTGTGAAAAGATGATGCCTTCTCAAACAACTCAACGGCAGGGGTTCCAGCGGTTAGACCCCACTGATCAGATACTGATGACCTATCCAGAGGATAGTAAGCAGAGTAGACGGCAGCATGTCCTTCAAAGTTTCTTTATTCAAATTGGGTTCATAAAAAAGTACAGAAAGTGCCAAAGATAGTGCAATGTTTCGACTATATCCTAGTCTTTTTAATTCTTGAAAAAGACTAGGATATAGTTGAAATGTTGCACTATATTTGGTACTTTCTGTACATTTTTCTGAAACCAGTTTGAATAAAGAAACCTTGAAGGACAGGCTGCCGTCTACTCTGCTTGGTATTGTATCTGGATCGACCTGAGGATCTATGGTTGCCGACAGGCTTAGGCATTCCTGAGGCAGTCTAGAAGGGTTATTGGTGATGCTTTCATAAATACTTTTTTCTATTCAGAGTATAGGTCATCAGTAAAAATATCTAGGAAAAACCCTTTCACTTTTTAGGTGTGAACCATAGCATTGACCCTTTAGCAGTGAACCATTGGATCACTGCATTTGCAGCTTGATTTGCTCTATTGGCCGACCATAGACAGAATGATAGAGGAAAAGATGTAAGAAATTAAAGAATTCGACTAATTATAAGAAACAAAACATAAGTAATTACATATTTAATTATGTTACTTCTCCTGTATTCATTCTGGGCTACATCCTGAGCTGCGCTCACTATTCTGCTTGTGGAGTCACTGTGTACATACATTACATTACTTATCCTGTACTGATCCTGAGTTACATCCTGTATTATACTCCAGAGCTGCGCTCACTATTCTGCTTGTGGAGTCACTGTGTACATACATTACATTACTTATCCTGTACTGATCCTGAATTACATCCTGTATTATACTCCAGAGCTGCGCTCACTATTCTGCTGTTGCAGTCACTGTATACATACATTACATTACTTATCCTGTACTGATCCTGAGTTACATCCTGTATTATATTCCAGAGCTGCACTTACTATTCTGCTGGTGAAGTCACTGTGTACATACATTACATTACTTATCCTGTACTGATCCTGAGTTACATCCTGTATTATACTCCAGAGCTGCACTCACTATTCTGCTGGTGAAGTCACTGTGTACATACATTACATTACTTATCCTGTACTGATCCTCAGTTATGGAGTGAATCCTGGACAAATCTACTGGCACTTGTGGTTAAAAACTCCAAATATTTATTCCAAGCACATAAAAACATAATCATGCAATACAAAAAAAAAAAAAAAACAACATAAAAAAAGCTTAGTTTCAGATGAAACACGTAGCTTTTTTAATATTTTCTTTTTTTGTATTTCTTGATGATGTTTTTATGCGCTTGAAATAAAGAACCACAGATGCCAGAAGATTTGTCAAGTATTCACAGCAGAAACTGTAGACTGAACTGACACAGCCAAGCCTGGGTTCCTCTAGAGCAGGGTGGAGATCCAAGAGTTGCAGTACTGCTGCAAAAGGGTGAGCAAATACATGTCTATTTACTTTTTTTACTTAACCTGCAGATCCTGACTTACCTGTATTATACTCCAGAGCTGCACTTACTATTCTGCTGGTGGAGTCACTGTGTACAGACATTACATTATACCTGTACTGATCCATAGTTACATCCTGTATTATACTTCAGAGTTGTGCTCATTATTCTTCTGTTGGAGTCAATGTGTACATATATTACAACTGTACTGATCCTGAGTTACATCCTGTATTATGCTCCAGAGCTGCACTCGCTATTCTGCTGGTGAAATCATTGTGTACATACATTACTTATCCTGTACTAATCCTGAGTTCCATAATACACGACTCACAATCACAAACGGTTAGGGATATTTGGCTTTCGGATGAAATTTGCGCTATATCATGAAAGTTGGGCATTTAAGCAGCAATGGTGATTTCCTCATCTTAAACAATTTATTGAAACAAAAGCTAACACCAGTGCTGGGTATACCCCCACAAAAATGTCAGTGTCTCCATAACTCGTCGCGTGGCCTTGAGCATCAATTACAGTTTGACAACGACGTCTCCTGCTGTTTACAAGTCAACTTATTGTCTGCTGAGGCGTGGCATCCCACTCTTCTTAAAGGGCGGCCCTCAGGTGATTGAGGTTCTGGGGTACAGAGTTACGAGCCTCTACACGGCGACTCAGCTGATCCCATAGGTTTTCAATGGGATTCAGGTCTGGAGAAAGTACAGACCACTCCATTTGAGGTCCCCCAGTCTCTATCAGCCATTCCCTAATGATGTGACCTTGATGAGCTGGAGCATTGTCCTCCATGAGGATGACATTAGGCCTGTGTCGTTCCTGCAGAGGCACAATGACTGGATTAATGATGTTACTCAAGTAGTATGGACTTGTCACTGGACGATTCACAAAGTGTAGGGCAGTTCTGTATTGACTAGACACCTGCCCACCCTGTAACACCACTGCCACCAAAGGCTCCTCTGGTGACAGCAGTGGCTGATGCATAGCGCTCTCCTTGACGTCTCCAACATCGTTGGCGGCCATCATTTCTGCTCAGTGTGAATCGACTTTCATCATTGAACAGCACTGAGGCCCACTGGTCCCTGGTCGCGCGTAGATACTCACTGGCCCATGCAAGACGATGACGCCTGTGGTCAGGTCCCCTTGCAGGTCATCTAGCACGTAGACCACGCTGATGTAAATAGTTTAGAATGGTCTGACATGACACGTGGGTGCCTCTAACCTCCCTTAAATGTGCCTGGAGTTGTGTGGCATTCATCATCCGGTCCACAGGGCATTGTTCACAATGAAGCGGTCATCAGTGTGGGATGTGGCAAAAGGACATCCACTTCTATGCCTTTCTGTGACTCTTCCTGTGTCTCTGATACAACCGGCTGATAACACTCTGTGACGCTCTAAGCTCGGTGGCCACTTCTGTCTGAGAACATCCTGCTTGAAGCCTAGCAATGGTGAGGTACTGTTGATCAATTTTTAGGTGTCATCTTGGTCTCATGATGTCATAATCTGAACCACATGATGAGGAGGACTGTTTAGATACCAATTCTAATTGAACCAGGAAATTTATTGGGCGATTCATGGATCAAACACCTGTTCTTGTACTTATATTGTACTGATCCTGAGTTACATCACATATTTTACCTCAGCACTGCACTCACTATTCTGCTGCTGGAATCACTATGTGCACACATTACTTATCTTTTACTGATCCTTATTTACGTATATCCTGTATTATACTCCAGAGCTGCCTTCACTATACTGCTGGAGGAGTTACTGTGTACATAGATTGCTTATCCTTTACTGATCCTGACTTAGGCTTGTTTCACATTTGCGTTTGCTGATCCGGCAGGCTGTTCTGTCAGAGAGCAGCCTGCCAGATCCAGCATTGCAGGGCGCTGCTGGAATGCTGTCCAGCACCATTAACTATAATAATGACCTGGAAAATATACCGGGAAATGGCCAGGCAAACACTGCTGAACGCATTCTATGTGGGAACAGCCTTCCATATTCTGCTGCTGGATTCACTGTGTACATACATACATAACCTATCCTGAACTGATCCTGAGTAACATCCAGTATTATACTCCAGAGCTGCCCTCACTATTCTGCTGGTGGAGTCACTGTGTACATACATTACTTATCCAGTACTGATCCTGAGTAACATCCTGTATTGTGCTCCAGAGCTATACTCATTATTCTGATGGTGTAGTCACTGTGTACATACATTACTTATCCTGTACTGATCCTGAGTTACATCCTGTATTATACTCCAGAGCTGCACTCACTATTCTGCTGGTGCAGTCACTGTGTACATACATTACATTACTTATCCTGTACTGATCCTGAGTTACATCCTGTATTATACTCCAGAGCTGTACTCACTATTCTGCTGGTGCAGTCACTGTGTACATACATTATATTACTTAGGCTACTTTAACATTCATGTTTTGTGCGTATCCGTCATGGACGGACATAATACAACTGTCTGCATCCGTTCAGAACAGATCCGTTTGTATTATCTTTAACATAGCCAAGATGGATGCGTGTTGAACACCCCCTGTCCCCATTGACTTACATTGTGTGCCAGGACAGATCAGTTTGGCTCAGTTTCATCAGACGGACACCAGAACACTGCAAACAGCGTTTTGGTGTCCATCTCCAAAGCAGAATGGAGACTGAACTGATGCAAATTGATGCATTCTGAGCGGATCCTTTTCCATTCAGAATGCAAACTGATCCGTTTTGGACCGCTTGTGAGAGCCCTGAACGGATCTCACAAACGGAAAGCCAAAATGCTAGTGTGAAAGTAGATTTATAACTGTACTGATCCTGAGTTACAGCCTGTATTATACTCCAGAGCTGCACTCACTATTCTTTGGATGAAGTCACTGTATACATACATTACTTATCCTATACTGATCGTAATTTACATTCTGTATTATACTCCAGAGCTACACTCACTATTCTGCTGGTAAAGTCACTGTGTATATGCATTACATTACTTATCCTGTATCGTGAGCTACATCCTGTATTATCCTCCAGAGCTGCACTCACTATTCTGTTGATGGAGTCACTGTGTACATACATTACATTGCCTATCCTGTACTAATCCTGAGTTATATCCTGTAGTATACTCCAGAGCTGTACTCACTATTCTGCTGGTGGAGTCACTGTGTACATACATTACATAACTTATCCTGTGCGGATCCTGAGTTATATCCTGTATTATACTCCAGAGCTGTACTCACTATTCTGCTGGTGGAGTCACTGTGTACATCCATTACATTGCCTATCATGTATTGATCTTGAGTTGCATACTGTATTATACCCCAGAGCTGCACTCACTATTCTGCTGTTGGAGTCACTGTGTACATTTATTACATTACTTATCCTGTACTGATCCTGAGTTATATCCTGTATTATACTCAGGCTCAGACTGGCCCACCGGGGAGCCGGGGAAATCCTCGGTGGGCCCAAGAACCAGCAAGTGAGCTTCCATGCTTAGAAGCTGTCTACAATAAGCTCCGTCCCCTGTACACAGTCGGATGCATGCTGCCTGTGGTTCAATCTAAATGAGGAGGGCTCCACACCAGCTTTGACTCATGGGAACAGACACGTTTTGTGTAATCATCACTCCTTGTCAGTACGACTGTTTCCACATGATCTGATTTTCATACAATCGCGGCAAAAAACCACGGCATTTTGCTGCGATTTTATGTAAATTAGATCATGTGAAAATAGCCTTACTGTGACCAGGAGTGCTGATTGGTCTAAAACCTGTCAGTCAATAGCACTGACAGGATCTCCTCCAATAAGGCAGCTCTGCTAAAAGGACTGCTGCCTGTGTGATCAGTCTGGAGCCCAGCCCTGGGGGAGAAGTCTGGCTCAGGACCTGGGGACACAACTAGCAACATAGAGGACCATGAGGTGAGAAGGGAATCTACAAGTATTGTAATTGGTTTAAAAGAGTTCCTGCATTTATGACAGTGTATGTAAGAGTGCATGTATGACAGTGTGTGTATGTAAGAGTGCATGTATGACAGTGTGTGTATGAGAGAGTGCATGCAAGTATTACAGTGCTGGCATGTGTAGAAGTGTGCATGTAAAAGAGTGCTGGCTTGTGTAGAAGTGTGCGTGTAAAAGAGTGCTGGCATGTGTAGAAGTGTGCATGTAAAAGAGTGCTGGCATGTGTAGAAGTGTGCGTGTAAAAGAGTGCTGGCATGTGTAGAAGTGTGCGTGTAAAAGAGTGCTGGAATGTGTAGAAGTGTGCGTGTAAAAGAGTGCTGGCATGTGTAGAAGTGTGCATGTAAAAGAGTGCTGGCATGTGTAGAAGTGTGCATGTAAAAGAGTGCTGGCATGTGTAGAAATGTGAATGTAAAAGAGTGCTGGCATGTGTAGAAGTGTGCGTGTAAAAGAGTGCTGGCATGTGTAGAAGTGTGCGTGTAAAAGAGTGCTGGCATGTGTAGAAATGTGAATGTAAAAGAGTGCAGGAATGTGTAGAAGTGTGCGTGTAAAAGAGTGCTGGCATGTGTAGAAGTGTGCGTGTAAAAGAGTGCTGGAATGTGTAGAAGTGTGCGTGTAAAACAGTGCTGGCATGTGTAGAAGTGTGCGTGTAAAAGAGTGCTGGCATGTGTAGAAGTGTGCGTGTAAAAGAGTGCTGGCATGTGTAGAAGTGTGCGTGTAAAAGAGTGCTGGCATGTGTAGAAGTGTGCGTGTAAAAGAGTGCTGGCATGTGTAGAAGTGTGCGTGTAAAAGAGTGCTGGCATGTGTAGAAGTGTGCATGTAAAAAAATGCTAGCATGTGTAGAAGTGTGGGTGTAAAAGTGCTAGCACGTGTAGAAGTGTGCGTGTAAAAGAGTGCTGGCATGTGTAGAAATGTGAATGTAAAAGAGTGCTGGAATGTGTAGAAGTGTGCGTGTAAAAGAGTGCTGGCATGTGTAGAAGTGTGGGTGTAAAAGTGCTAGCACGTGTAGAAGTGTGCGTGTAAAAGTGCTAGCATGTGTAGAAGTGTGGGTGTAAAGAGTGCTGGCATGTGTAGAAATGTGAATGTAAAAGAGTGCTAGCATGTGTAGAAGTGTGTGTGTAAAAGAGTGCTGGCATGTGTAGAAGTGTGGGTGTAAAGAGTGCTGGCATGTGTAGAAGTATACGTGTAAAGAGTGCCGGCATGTGTAGAAGTGTGGGTGTATAGAGTGCTGGCATGTGTAGAAGTATACGTGTAAAGAGTGCCGGCATGTGTAGAAGTGTGGGTGTAAAGAGTGCTGGCATGTGTAGAAGTGTGCGTGTAACAGTCCTGTTGCTGTATCTATGCACCGAGCTTGGTTCTGTTATGGTATCCAAGTACTGAGCTTGAAGGGGGTGCCTAAGTTAAAATTTTTGAGGCCAAACTACAGGGATGCTGTTAAAATAAAAATGATAAAAGAAAAAAAAACACTTAAAGGGGTTTTGCACTTTGTTTAAACTGATGATCTATCCTCTGGATAGATCATCAGCATCTGATCAACAGGTGTCCGACACCCGGGATCCTTCCGATCAGCTGGCCTGGGCGCGGCTAAGCTCCATTGAAGTGAACAGAGCTTAGCCGTGCCCAGGCCAGTTGATACAAGTCGTGACGTCACTGGGCTGGCGGTAAACAATGAGAAGGCCGCGGCACTTCTGGAGCGGCGCTACCTTCTCAAACAGCTGATCGGCGGGGGTCCGGGTGTCGGACCCCTGCCGATCAGATGCTGATGATCTATCCAGAGGATAGATCATCAGTTTAAACAAAGTGCAGAACCACTTTAAACTCACCATCCTGATCACTATTTGATCCAGCACCAATACTCTGCTCTCTCCGCCAGGCTGCAGCTGGGACATAATGTTTTGGCTGCCGCGGTAAAATACCTGCTTACCGCACCTGACTGCTGTAACTAATTAGTGATCTCAGTGGTGTACAACACCAAAGCCAGTGATCAGCTACAGAGGTCATGTGCGCTATCACACTACATCTTCCTATATAAAGGATTATTTGAAAGGATGTTGATGCAAATCGGAAAACCCCGTTAAGTGTCAATATTTGCATGAAACTATAGCGTGGGCCCCTAGAGTCACTTCTACTGGTGGGCCATTAGCACCCCAGTCCGACACTGATTATACTCCACAGCTGCACTCATCATTCTGCTGGTGGAGTCACTGTGTACATACATTACATTACTTATCCTGTACTGATCCTGAGTTACATCCTGTATTATACTCCAGAGCTGCACTCACTATTCTTCTGGTGGAGTCACTGTTTACATATATTACATTATTTATCCTGTGCTGATCCTGAGATACATCCTGTATTATACTCCAGAGCTGCACTCACTATTCTGCTGGTGCTGTCATTGTGTACATACATTACATTACTTATCCTATACTGATCCTGAGTTACATCCTGTATTATACTCCAAAGCTGCACTCACTATTCTGCTGGTGGAGTCACTGTTTACATATATTACATTACTTATCCTGTGGTGATCCTGAGTTACATCCTGTATTATACTCCAGAGCTGCACTCACTATTCTGCTGGTGGAGTCACTGTGTACATACATTACATTACTTATCCTGTACTGATCCTGAGTTACATCCTGTATTATACTCCAGAGCTGTACTCACTATTCTTCTGGTGGAGTCACTGTGTACATACATTACATTACTTATCCTGTACTGATCCTGAGTTACATCCTGTATTATACTCCAGAGCTGCACTCACTATTCTGCTGGTGAGGTCACTGTGTACATACATTACATTACTTATCCTGTACCGATCCTGAGTTACATCCTGTATTATACTCCAGAGCTGCACTCACTATTCTGCTGGTGGAGTCACTGTGTACATACATTACATTACTTATCCTGTACTGATCCTGAGTTACATCCAGCATTATACTCCAGAGCTGCACTCACTATTCTGCTGACAGAGTCACTGTGTACATACATTACATTACTTATCCTGTACTGATCCTGAGTTACATCCAGCATTATACTCCAGAGCTGCACTCACTATCCTGCTGGTGGAGTCACTGTGTACATACATTACATTACTTATCCTGTACTGATCCTGAGTTACATCCTTTATTATACTCCAGAGCTGCACTCACTGTTCTGCTGGTGGAGTCACTGTGTACACACATTACTTATCGTGTACTGATCCTGAGTTACATCCTGTATTATACTCCAGAGCTGCACTCACTATTCTGCTGACAGAGTCACTGTGTACATACATTACATTACTTATCCTGTACTGATCCAGAGTTACATCCTGTATTATACTCCAGAGCTGCACTCACTATTCTGCTGGTGGAGTCACTGTGTACATACATTACATTACTTATCCTGTACTGATCCTGAGATACATCCTGTATTATACTCCAGAGCTGCACTCACTATTCTGCTGATGGAGTCACTGTATACATACATTACATTACTTATCCTGTACTGATCCCGAGCTACATCCTGTATTATACTCCAGAGCTGCACTCACTATGCTGCTGGTGCAGTCACTGTGTACATACATTACATTACTTATCCTGTACTGATCCTGAGTTACATCCTGTATTATACTCCAGAGCTGCACTCACTATTCTGCTGGTGGAGTCACTGTGTACATACATTACATTACTTATCCTGTACTGATCCTGAGTTACATCCAGCATTATACTCCAGAGCTGCACTCACTATTCTGCTGACAGAGTCACTGTGTACATACATTACATTACTTATCCTGTACTGATCCTGAGTTACATCCAGCATTATACTCCAGAGCTGCACTCACTATCCTGCTGGTGGAGTCACTGTGTACATACATTACATTACTTATCCTGTACTGATCCTGAGTTACATCCTTTATTATACTCCAGAGCTGCACTCACTGTTCTGCTGGTGGAGTCACTGTGTACACACATTACTTATCGTGTACTGATCCTGAGTTACATCCTGTATTATACTCCAGAGCTGCACTCACTATTCTGCTGACAGAGTCACTGTGTACATACATTACATTACTTATCCTGTACTGATCCAGAGTTACATCCTGTATTATACTCCAGAGCTGCACTCACTATTCTGCTGGTGGAGTCACTGTGTACACACATTACATTACTTATCCTGTACTGATCCTGAGTTACATCCTGTATTATACTCCAGAGCTGCACTCACTATTCTGCTGATGGAGTCACTGTATACATACATTACATTACTTATCCTGTACTGATCCCGAGCTACATCCTGTATTATACTCCAGAGCTGCACTCACTATGCTGCTGGTGCAGTCACTGTGTACATACATTACATTACTTATCCTGTACTGATCCTGAGTTACATCCAGCATTATACTCCAGAGCTGCACTCACTATCCTGCTGGTGCAGTCACTGTGTACATACATTACATTACTTATCCTGTATTGATCCTGAGTTACATCCTGCATTATACTCCATAGCTGCACTCACTATTCTGCTGGTGGAGTCACTGTGTACATACATTACATTACTTATCCTGTACTGATCCTGAGTTACATCCTGCATTATACTCCAGAGCTGCACTCACTATTCTGCTGGTGGAGTCGCTGTGTACATACATTACATTACTTATCCTGTGCTGATCCTGAGTTACATCCTGTATTATACTCCAGAGCTGCACTCACTATTCTGCTGGTGCAGTCACTGTGTACATACATTACTTATCCTGTACTGATCCTGAGTTACATCCTGTATTATACTCTAGATCTTCTGCCACAATTCTCCTGGCTTTAGAGTAGAAATCTTCCAGCACCGCCTGCTTGTTCAGTGTCTGCACTAAGTGTGCTCTAGTGATTTGCGGTCTAGGAAGTGTTATATGGACAGTCTGAAGCAGAGCAGGAAGAATAAATGTTAGTAGTGACCTTCAGGTAGAAGGAAACACAGAAGACTGAGTAGAAGATAGCATCTTCCATCTAGAAAGCCCTACCTACTAGGATGAGTATATCCCAGCATTGCTGAATGTTCACATACCTCTGTATATAGTCCCATACCTAGTCTATACTCTGTCCTATACTTGCTTTAGGCAACTGGATGCCTGGACTCTTTACCAGCCTCTATTCCAGTGCATCTAAAAGATACAAGAACAGCGTAAAATCACTAAAAGTCACAAAATTCTTGTGCAACAGTCTTTTTTTTTTTAAGAATTCTGGCCATAGAGAAAGCTGCCGAACTTTTCGGCTTTATCAACAGGAGACAGGACCCAAAATATAAAGAAGGAGACGAATCCGTGATGTTGGCTGCAGTCCTCCTGGCAGACAAACGAAGATGACACCTGAGAAGCTGCGAGGATTCCAGACCCCGGCGCTTTATATTCAGAATTTAATATTTTATTATTATGATTTTAGAAGTATGCGCCTGGGGCTCTTACACGAGGGACGCGCAGAGCAGCACCTGGACCTGGGGGCCCCGTAGGAACATGTTCTCAGAACACAGTGTTTGGGGATATTACACGGAATAAAAGATTACCGCAGAGCACACGTATGTTGTCCTGAACCATGGCAGGGCCATCCTAGAAAATAACATAGACAGAAGTACAGCTTATGTTTAGAAATGACCCCCGTGTTCTAATTGTCACCCCACTTCAGGGCAGCCATGGTAGCCCCTACCCCCAGCCCTGGGCGACTGCTCCCAGCCTCCACTACTCCTGTGACCGATACCTCAGAGCTCCCGTGTGCACATCATTTCTGTGATTACAGGCCTCAGTGAAACATCAATGACATTTTGGAGGCGAGGGGGGCACAGCGGGGGGCTGTCACAACCTGTTTGCAGGCTCTTAGGCTTGTGCAACCTGCATCAAGATCAAAAGCAGTAAATTGGCCTTGAATGTGTGACAGGGTGTCAGCGTACGTCAGACGCAGCGGCGGATTACTGTGATGTCTCACTCAGCATTGCCAATCGTAAGCTGTCTCATGGAAGGGGGGGGGGGGGGGGACCTAGTGCCTCAATCACCCTGTAGCTCAGAATGATAAATATTTTTAGGCTACCTTATATTGCTAAATGGTTTTATCCATAAAATTTGGATAAAAAAATCTGAATGATATATAATCAAAATAATATATGATACATTTGACAGGTAAACAGAATTAGATCGTTTTCTAGAACAGAATTTTGCAATCACAAAGTAAAAGGTTTCCCCTTACTATTTTGATGCGCATTTGCCCCAAAGCCCCAAAGATGCAAAGAGTAAAAGCTGCCCTGAAAATGCGCAGAAACAGTTGACATGCTGCAGATCTCAAAATCCATAATGCAGGTCAATTTCCGAACCATGTAGATGAGATTTTGAAAATAGCAATAGCTGCATTACATTACTTATCCTGTATCGTGAGCTACATCCTGTATCATACTCCAGAGCTGTACTCACTATTCTGCTGGTGGTGTCACTGTGTACATACATTACTTATCCTGCACTGATCCTGAGTTACATCCTGTATCATACTCCAGAGCTGTACTCACTATTCTGCTGGTGGTGTCACTGTGTACATACATTACATTACTTATCCTGTACTGACCCTCAGTTACATCCTGTATTATACTCCAGAGCTGCACTCACTATTCTGCTGGTGGAGTCACTGTGTACATACATTACATAACTTATCCTGTACTGATCCTGAGTTACATCCTGTATTATACTCCAGAGCTGCACTCACTATTCTGCTGACAGAGTCACTGTATACATACATTACATTACTTTTCCTGTACTGATCCTGAGTTACATCCTGTATCATACTCCAGAGCTGTACTCACTATTCTGCTGGTGGTGTCACTGTGTACATACATTACATTACTTATCCTGTACTGATCTTGAGTTATATCCTGTATTATACTCCAGAGCTGTACTCACTATTCTGCCGGTGTAGTCACTGGGTACATACATTACATTACTTATCCTGTACTGATCCTGAGTTATATCCTGTATTATACTCCAGAGCTGTACTCACTATTCTGCCGGTGTAGTCACTGGGTACATACACTACATTACTTATCCTGTACTGATCCTGAGTTACATCCTGTATTAAACTCCAGAGCTGCACTCACTATTCTGCTGGTGGAGTCACTGTGTACATGCATTACATTACTAATCCTGAGATACATCCTGTATTATACTCCACAGCTGCACTCACTATTCTGTTGCAGTGTGCATATACCCTTAGGCTAAGTGCAGTTTGTGCAGATTTCCCACATGGATTTTCGTGCAGATTTCTCTGAATTTGTGTGCCAAATCCACATGTGTCACTTGCAGATTTTTATGCAGATTCACCCCAGGTCTCACGTTTTGCGATGCAAAGAATAAAATCTGCGCTGAAAATCTGGACAAACAATTGACATGCTGCAAATTTCAAAATCTGCACTAAATAATTACCTTGTAGAAAATTTGGAAAATCTCATTAGCTGGTTCTGGCGTGGAATATTCACCGTGTGCATGTACCCTTACTGCAGCTTGTCGCAGCCAATCATTAATGCAGACTATTGCCACAAATCGTTACTGATCATAGCCCATCTATGCAGCAGATTTTTCCAATAGATAGTTATTTTTTCCCCTTTTTTTTCATAAATGACAAAATATTATTCTGCTATTTTTTTTTAACCAAAAAATTCAATAATTAGAATATTGTTTAAAACAAAAAAAGATGATATAGATATTGTAACAAAAGAGACATAAAGAAACAAATAAATATTTTGATTCCTTTTTTTTATTATTTCACCTATTCTTTTCATCTTCTTTTAATTAGAATGCGAAGATGTGAAATACATGATTGCATTAGCGTGATAACCTCGATATAAGTTGCAATACGCTGACTACATTCTGCATGCCTAAGGGATGTGCAGAGCATAATCCACTGAGATCACAGGTCCCTTCTACCAATCCATGTGATGCTCTGGGGTCATGTGACCCAACGATGGCGGTAGGATATATGGACTATACGCTAGAATTTTACAGTGCATTATATATTATTCAATACAAAAAGTTCACTTGTGCTTGTGAGCCCAGGATGGGCTCTGGAAGACAGATCCCTCGCCCTGATCTCCACTGATAATTATGTGAAGCCGGCTGCGGGACTAACACGTACATGTAAGACCCCCTTCATATCAATGATATTACAGCATTCGTTGCACCAGAGTTGGAAGCGTCAGTAAACGTTTCTGCATCCTCTACTGCTATACAATCACATCTACTAAACGTGCAAATGTCTAAAGTCTCTTTGTGCTTTAGGTTTGTGCTTGCAGTGTGGCGCAAAAGCTTCTGTATGCTTGAGTAGCAAGCGGCAGTTGACCTGGACATTATGCTTTCTACACAAGAGTCCATCACATTATCAACCTTCTAGATATGGTGGTGACATTTACTGATGAGCGGCATAGGCAATATTCGTTTTCGTGAATTTTTCGCATAATTTTCGCAATAAATTCTTAAATTCTAGAATTCGCGATCTCCAGTCATTATTTTCGCGATTGCGCAAATCGGCACTAATGATGTGCTTTTTTTTGCACAATACATGTAACTTCGCATTTATCAGGTCTGAGTAGATATTACTGATTGGTGCACTAAGTATTGTTGTGACATCCCAGCGCTGTGTCTAACAGACACTAATCCCTATCACACTACCTAACACCCTGCACTGGAACCTATCAGCTACACTATATCACTATCTAACCTACACTGACTATCTCCCACTAACTATCTGTATTATATATATATATATATATATATATATATAAGCTAACTAACTAACTAACTAACTAATATAATGTGACATCACAGCACTATGTCTGTATCATGTATGAATGGACAGCAGCACCTATCACACTACCTAACACCCTGCACTGGAACCTATCAGTTACACTACATCACTATCTAACCTACACTGACTATCTCCCGCTAACTATCCGTATTATATATATGAGCTAACTATCTAATGTAATTAAATAAAGATCCAGATGAGTCTTCAAAGATCAGAGCACAGCAATGACACTGCTGTCTCTCTCTCAGAACTGCAAAAAACTGCAGAAAATGGCTGCTGGGAAGATTCTTATATAGTAAGGGGGTCGGCAACTTTTCTATTGGTTGCTAGGGATGTTGCTAAGCTCAGACAAAGATATTGCAGCCTTCTCATTGGCCCACAAGCAAGAAGCAGTAGTACTGATGAAAAAAAAAAAAACTAGAATATTCGCGATTACGAATATATATCACTATATTCTAGATTTTCGCTAACTCTCGAAGTGCCGATATTTGCGATACAAATTCACGATTAGAATATTCGCGATCAACAATAGTGACATTGACGCTCAGTTATCAGAAGAAGTTGTCCTCTGCTCTGGATGGAAGACTTGAGTTTAGCTGCCAAATCTCCGGATGGACCAGCGACTCTTCTACATTATCTCCCCTTCGGACTTCTGCGCCTGGGATAGACCAAACGCCAACCACTGAAGCCACCATAGATGACGCCGACTCACGTGCTCCTCAGAGTCTCTCGTTCAGGCCGCAGGGTGAAACACAACTTGCTGTCAGGAAGGAAAATCGGAAATGAATGGTGAAGGAAGATACATGGGTCTAGAGGAGAGAATCTTCTCCATAGAACACAACCGGGGAATAATTCCCCTTGTTCTTACAGAGAAACAGAAAATCAACGCATCCAACCGGAGAACAGGTGACAATGACATCTAAACGCCACCCAAGCAGCGGTGAATGACAGCAACAAACTGATTATTAGTGATGAGCGGCAGGTGCCATATTCGATTTCAACGAAATTCGCGAATTTTCGAAAGAATATTCGTTTCATATTCGTTGAAATCGAATATTCGTCATAATTCTAGTTATCGCGATTAATATGCGATTTAAATAATCGCGTATTGCGATTTTAACTTAGGCTACTTTTCCTATTATATCGAATTATAGAGAAGATGACGAATATGACGAATATATTCGTCATATTCCTCAAAACGAAGATAACGAAGTATTCTCCATCTTGGTTTTAGCAACCTATTCGTCAACTTCGCTAATTCTAGCAATCAAATAGGAGGGTTGAATGACTATAGAGACAACTGTGTTTAATTCGCTATGTGATTATATTACTTAGCTTTAATAGAGTAATTATATTACTTGATAATTATTATAATTATTCTATTTATTTAAAAAAAAATTATTATATATTCGCATAGCGAATTAAACACAGTTGTCTCTATAGTCAACCCTCCTATTTGATTGCTAGAATTAGCGAAGTTGACGAATAGGTTGCTAAAACGAAGATGGAGAATACTTTGTTATATTTTTTTTGAGGAATATGACGAATACATTCGTCATATTTGCTAATTCTACCAAGCCAAGAACATCTCCATACTAAAATGTACTGTCGGATTTGTGAATTATGTTGAAATCGCAATGCGATTAATATAACTTGAATTAATCACATTGCGATTTTTACTTAGACCAGGTTTACTATGGTTGGCTTGGTAGAATTAGCGAATATGACGAATGTATTCGTCATATTCCTCAAAACGAAGATAACGAATGATTCTCCATCTTCGTTTTAGCAACTATAGTAAACCATGTCTGTTGAAATCGCAATGCGATTACTTCAAGTTATATTAATCGCATTGCGATTTCAACTTCGAGCTGGGTTTATAATGGGTCAGCTTGCTAGAATTAACGAAGTTAACGAATATGGAATATATTATAGCAGTGCTAATTGAAATCGCAATGCGATTAATGTAACTTGGAGTAATCGCATTGCGATTTCTACTTAGCACTGCTGCTATATTCCATATTCGTTAATTCTAGCCTAATATGTAAGATAGCAGTGCACTGCTAAGTTGTAATCGCAATGTGATTAATATAACTTAATTTAATCGCATTGCGATTTCAACGTAATTCTCAAATCCGACAGTACATTTTAGTATATGGAGACGTTCCCATGGTGATGGGGACGCTCCATGAGCACGGAAGTCGACAGAAGCGGCAACGGGCACTGACTGGAGCAGCCAGGAAGCCAGGAATCCTCAGGACAGGTAAGAACTACTTTTGGAAAGTGGGAAAGAAAAAAATATAACTAAAAAAAAAAAAATGAATATTCGAAATAGCGAATTTATAGCGCTATATTCGAAATATTCGCAAATTAGCGAAGTGCCGATATTCGCGATAAAAATTCGCTATATGAATATATTCGCGCTCAACACTACTGATAACAATCTGCACAAATATCCTTCCTGGACAATTCAGTTGTTGACCAGAATTTAAGGCAACACTCATTGACTTGTTCTGTCCTGGAACAGAATGGTCACTGCGTCACCTCTGGTCTGAAAGCTAGGGCTGTTGAATTTCGTCCGGGTGTGTCTGCAGCTGTGATTATGCAGGACTAGATCAGAATCCTAAGCGCTGATCGGTTTCTCCCCAATTGTGCACCTGTGAATGGCCAGGACGCGTCAGCTGGACCTTAGGTGAGGAATGTGCTGGGGAGGGGGGTAAGAATGTGCTTCCATTATAGGATTTGGAAAGGGAATATTTAAATTCTCCCAATACAAAAGAGGAGTCAGAGTGCAAAGTGCACAGCCTACAATGTGGCCTCATCGCCGGAGAGAGGAACCCTGAAAAAAATACCTCAAGTGCGTGGATGAAAACAGCGGCAGAAAGAATAGGATTAGCGGGATAATACCATTACTCCAATGCTGCGCTCAGCATTCCTGTCTGCTGCGGAGCCTCTCACTGCCTCCATTGTCCGTCCAGGCCCTTCACATTTAATTTATGTTAATCTGTTTGTCCTAAAAGTGTCTATGAAAGGAGGAGACGAATCCTGTGAAAAGAGGAGATGAATCCCACAAAGTTGTGAAGGAAACCCCAACTAATGGGCGGCATGGTGGCTCAGTGGTTGGCACTGGTACCTTACAGCACTGGGGGTCCTAGGTTTGAATCCGACTGAGGACAACATCTGCATGGAGTTTGTTCTCCCTGTGGCTGACACTGTTATGGGGGGGGGAATCTGTGGATGACACTGTTATGGAGGATCTGTGGCTGACATTGTTATGGAGGGGATCTGTGGCTGACACTGTTATGGAGGGGATCTGTGGATGGCACACTGTTATGGGGTGGGGGGGTCTGTGGAGAACATACTGTTATGGGGGTCTATGGCTGACACTGTTAGGGGGATCTGTGGGTGACACTGTTATGGGGGATCTGTGGATGACACTGTTATGGGGGATCTGTGGATGGCACTGTTATAGGGGATCTGTGGATGATACTGTTATGGGGAGGAGGATCTGTGGCTGACACTGTTATGGGGGATCTGTGGATGGCACTGTTATGGGGAGGAGGATCTGTGGCTGACACTGTTATTGGGGGATCTGTGGATGACACTGTTATGGGGGATCTGTGGAGGACACTGTTATGGGGGATCTGTGGAGGACACTGTTATGGGGGATCTGTGGAGGGCACACTTTTATGGGGGATCTGTGAAGGACCCACTGTTATGGGGGTCTATGGCTACCACTATTATGGGGGATCTGTGTATGACACTGTCAAGGGGTCTGTGGATGACACTGTTATGGGGGATCTGTGGCTGACACTTATGGGGGTCTGTGGCTGACACTGTTATGGGGATATCTGTGGATGACACTGTTATGAGGGATCTGTGGCTGAAACTGTTATGGGGGATCTGTGGATGGCACTGTTATAGGGGATCTGTGGATGGCACTGTTATGGGGAGGAGGATCTGTGGCTGACACTGTTATGGGGGATCTGTGGATGGCACTGTTATGGGGAGGAGGATCTGTGGCTGACACTGTTATTGGGGGATCTGTGGCTGACACTGTTATGGGGGATCTGTGGATGACACTGTTATGGGGGATCTGTGGAGGACACTGTTATGGGGGATCTGTGGAGGACACTGTTATGGGGGATCTGTGGAGGACACTGTTATGGGGGATCTGTGAAGGACCCACTGTTATGGGGGTCTATGGCTACCACTATTATGGGGGATCTGTGTATGACACTGTCAAGGGGTCTGTGGATGACACTGTTATGGGGGATCTGTGGCTGACACTTATGGGGGTCTGTGGCTGACACTGTTATGGGGATATCTGTGGATGACACTGTTATGAGGGATCTGTGGCTGACACTGTTATGGGGGATCTGTGGATGACACTGTCTGTGGCTGACACTGTTATGGGGATATCTGTGGATGACACTGTTATGAGGATCTGTGGCTGACACTGTTATGGGGGATCTGTGGATGACACTGTTATGAGGGGATCTGTGGAGGACACTGTTATGGGGATCTGTGGATGGCACACTGTTATGGGGGATCTGTGGAGGACACACTGTTATGGGGGTCTATGGCTGCCACTATTATGGGGGATCTGTGGATGACACTGTCAAGGGGTCTGTGGATGACACTGTTATGGAGATCTGTGGATGACACTGTTATGGGAGCACTGTGGCTGACACTGTTATGGGGGCACTGTGGATGGCACACTGTTATGGGGGATCTGTGGAGGACACACTGTTATGGGGGTCTATGGCTGCCACTATTATGGGGGATCTGTGGATGACACTGTCAAGGGGTCTGTGGATGACACTGTTATGGAGATCTGTAGCTGACACTGTTATGGGGGTGGTCTGTGGCTGACACTGTTATGGGGGCACTGTGGCTGACACTGTTATGGGGGCACTGTGGCTGACACTGTTATGGGGGGGGGGTCTGTGGCTGACACTGTTATGGGTGTGGTCTTTGGCTGACACTTATGGGGATCTGTGGCTGACACTGTTATTGGAGCACTGTGGCTAACACTGTTATGGGGGCACTGTGGATGTCACTATTATGGGGGGGGGGCTGTGGCTGACACTGTTATGAGGGTGGTCTGTGGCTGACACTTATGGGGGTCTGTGGCTGACAATGTTATGGGGGTACCTGTGGCTGACACTGTTATGGGGGTGGTCTGTGGCTGACACTTATGGGGGTCTGTGGCTGACACTGTTATGGGGGGTCTGTGGCTGACACTTATGGGGGTCTGTGGCTAACTGTTATGGGGATATCTGTGGATTACACTGTTATGGGGGATCTGTGGCTGACACTGTTATGGTGGTATCTGTGGATGACACATAGCATCTTATGCTATGTGTCATCCACAGATCCCCCCCATAACAGTGTCACTGTTTAGTGTGAATGTAATGGCAGCAGGGCCCGATGCAGTCACTGTATTGTACCGGGCCCCGCTCACAGTAGTAATACTATGAATAATTGTAATAATAATAACGATCTTCACTCCTTCACTTACTAAATGGCGAGGCAGGAGGCCGGGCGGGCGGCCAGGCACTGGCAGCGTAACTCACTGCCTCATGCGCCTGTGCCGCCTGCTTCATTCATGAAGTGGGGGGAGCAGGGGCGTCACTTAGTGAGTTACGCTGCCAGTGCCTGGCCGCCCGCCGACCTCCTGCCTCGCCATTTAGTAAGTGAAGGAGTGAAGATCGTTATTATTATTACAGTTATTCATAGTATTACTACTCTGAGCGGGGCCTGGTGCAATACAGTGACTGCACCGGGCCCTGCTGCCATTACAAAACGATGCCGCCCATGTAGTGTCCGTGGAGTGTGTGCCGATTGGTCTGTGCACCACGCATGCGCACTTGACAAATCGGCACACACGCATGGACACCACGCACATAGGGATTTTATTAGTATAATTATAATATATACGATATACGATAATGCCCCCCCTGTTTAATTATAATATATAATGGCACCTCTGTATAATTATTATATATAATTATTATATATAATGGCCCCTCTGTAATGTTAGGATATATAATGGCCCCCTCTGTATAATCATTATATTTAATGGCCCATTATATATAATAATAATACAGAGGGGGCCATTATAAGTATTAATAATAACTAATAATAATAAAACTGCAGAGACGACACGCGGCTGAAAGGTATCATGACAGTCCTATCTCCGAATAAAGACGTTGAGGAAAGTCTACATCACAGGAGATGTCACTGGCTGTAAGAGGTATGTGCTGCTGTGTTCTACTGTATTTTTTGTAGTGATGTATGTAATGTCCAAACACATATTTGTTTCACGGTATGTTTAGGGGGAGGAGATTGAGAATTTGGCCGACCCTGCCGCATCCTGGTCCCAGACTTCAGGCCACATTGTGCGTGTTCGTAATTCTGGGGTCTCACACCTATCTACTACCTTACCTGTAATCAGAATTATCACTGTGTTATTTGTGGTGCTACATAGGACTACTATATTATGGAAGAAGCCGGATAGACGAAACGTAGGTCGGGTGTTGACGGTGGTGTCGCTCATTGCGGTCTGTATCTTTCATTTACCTAATGGCTATACTTTAACTACTACAGGACCGCCTAACGCAGGGATGCGTCCTGCGGGCGGTCCTGTAGCTCTGAGATGACGCGTCGGCGCGTCATCTCGTGAGAGCCGAGATTTCCTGTGAACGCGCGCGCGTGCGCGCGTTCACAGAGAAGCGCGGCACGGCAGTTAGACTACAGCCTGCCAGCAATGATCCATCGCTGGCAGGCTGTAGATGCGAATAAAATCGCATCAAACAGCTATATCAGACGCTGTTTTATGAACAGCGTCTGATATACCTGCTACCAGGTCCTCTGGTGGTCCCATTTGCTGGGATCGACCACCAGAGGACCAGGTAACTACTGTAAAGTTGCACCAAACACTACACTAACCCCCCCACCCACCCCTCACCTATTAACCCCTTGATCACCCCATCTAGACCCCCTGATCACCCCCCTGTCATTGATCACACCCCTTGTAAGGCTCCATTCAGACGTCCATATGTGTTTTGCGGATCCGTGGATTCACGGATCCGCGGATCCGATCCGCAGATCCTCAAAACACGGACACCGGCAATGTGCTTTCCGCATTTTGCAGATCCGCACATTGCCAGAACTATATAGAAAATGCTTTTTCTTGTCCGCAATTGCGGACAAGAATAGGACATGTTCTATATTTTTGCGGAACGGAAGTGCAGACCCGGAAGCGCGGATCCGTAATTCCGGATCCGAGCGGGACAAAGTCTGTCCCCATAGAAATGAATGGGTCCGCAATTCCGTTCCGCAAACAGAATTTCGGACGTGTGAATGGGGCATAAGGGTCCCTTATCACCGCCAGTTAGTTAGCTACTTGTTAGGTAGTTAGCGCCCACCGCACCGCAATCACTGATTCTGGCAGAGATTTTTTCATCCACATTGACCGATGCGAATGAAAAAATCTGTGCCGTTCATTTTTTTTTTTTTCAGCGCAGAGGCTGAACGGAAAAAAAAAATCTCATTACCCGTATGCTCAATATACGGAGAATCGCAGAAACTCCTAATGCTGGCCATACGTGTAATGACTGCGGAGACCCTCAAATGCCAGAGCAGTACAAACACCTCACATGTGACCCCATTTTAGAAAGAAGGCACCCCAAGGTATTCCGTGAGGGGTATGGTGAGTTCATGTAAAATTTTATTTTTTGTCACAAGTTAGTGGAATATGAGACTGTAAAAAAAAAAAAAATTTCCGCTAACTTGTGCCAATTTTTTTTTTTTCTATGAACTCGCCATGCCCCTCATGGAATACCTTGGGGTGTCTTCTTTCCAAAATGGGGTCACATGTGGGGTATTTATACTGCCCTGGCATTTTAGGGGCCCTAAAGCGTGAGAAGAAAAATGCGTAAAAATGCCCTCCTAAAGGTACTCATTGGAATTTGGGCCCCTTTGCGCATCTTGGCTGCAAAAAAGTGTCACTCATGTGGTATCGCCGTACTCAGGAGAAGTAGGGCAATGTGTTTTAGGGTGTATTTTACATATACCCATGCTGGGTGAGAGAAATATCTCTGTAAATTGACAACTTTGAATAAAAAAATGTAAAAAGTTGTCGTTTACAGCGATATTTCTCACACGCTGCATGGGTATATGTAAAATACACCCCAAGCACATTGCCCTACTTCTCCTGAGTACGGCGATACCACATGAGTGACACTTCTGCAACCTGGATGCAAGGGCCCTAAAACCAATGAGTACCTTTAGGATTTCACAGGCCATTTTTATGCATTTGGATTTTCACACTTTAGGGGCCCCTAAAATGCCAGGTGAGTATAAATACCCCACATGTGACCCCATTTTGGAAAGAAGACACCCCAAGGTATTCCGTGAGGGCATGGTGAGTCCACAGAATTTTTATTTTTGGCACAAGTCAGCGGAAATTGTTGTTTTTTATTAATTTTGTTTTTACAAAGTCTCATATTCCACTAACTTGTGACAAAAATAAAATTTTACATGAACTCACCATACCCCCACAGAATACCTTGGGGTGTCTTCTTTCCAAAATGGGGTCACATGTGGGGTATTTATACTGTCCTGGCATTTTAGGGGCCCCTAAAGCGTGAGAAGAAGTCTGGAATCCAAATACGTAAAAATGCCCTGTGAAATCCTAAAGGTACTCATTGGTTTTAGGGCCCCTTTGCGCACCCAGGCTGCAAAAACGTGGCACACATGTGGTATCGCCGTACTCAGGAGAAGTAGGGCAATGTGTTTTGGGGTGTATTTTTATATATACCCATACTTTGTGTGAAAAATATCTCTGTAAACGACAACTTTTAAAAATATTTATACAAAGTTGACAATTTACAGAGATATTTCTCTCACCCAACATGGGTATATGTAAAAATACACCCCAAAACACATTGCCCTACTTCTCCTGAGTACGGCAATACCACATAAGTGAGACTTTTTTGCAGCCTGGGTGCGCAAAGGGGCCCAAATTCCAACGAGTACCTTTAGGTTTTACATGGCGGCTCACAATTTAGCCCCGCCCAAAATGCCAGAACAGTAAACACACCCCACAAATGACCACATTTCGGAAAATAGACACCCCAAGGTATTCACTGAGGGGCATAGTGAGTCCGTCTGAGATTTTTTTTTTTTTTGCCAGAAGTTATCAGAAATTGAAACTTTTTTTTTTTTTTCTCAGAAAGTGTCATTTTCCGCTAACTTGTGAAAAAAATGAAATGATACATGAACTCACCATGCCCCTCCGTGAATACTTTGGGGTGTCTTCTTTCTAAAATGGTGTCATTTGGGGGTATTTATACTTTCCTGACATTCTAGCACCTGAAGAAACATGACAGGTGCTCAGAAAGTCAGAGCTGCTTCAAAATGCCGAAATTCACTTTTTGCACCATAGTTTGTAAACGCTATAACTTTTACCCAAACCAATAAATATACACTTATTGGACTTTTTTTTATCAAAGACATGTAGAACAATAAATTTAGAGAAAAATTTATATAGAAATGTAGTTTTTTTTTTAAAATTTTACAACAGAAAGTGAAAAATGTCATTTTTTTGCAAAAATGTCGTTAAATTTGTATTAATGGTAAAAAAAAGTAAAAATGTCAGCAACAATGAAATACCACCAAATGAAAGCTCTATTAGTGAGAAGAAAAGGAGGTAAAATTCATTTGGGTGGTAAGTTGCATGACGGAGCAATAAACGGTGAAAGTAGTGTAGTGCGGAATTGTAAAAAGTGGTCTGGTCATTAAGGGGGTTTAAGCTAGGGGGGCTGAGGCGGTTAAAGTGTATGTATTAGCTAGAGGTTGGACCTTATGTTTCCACCTTGCATTGCATTGAGCTACATACCAAGGATAGATGATGCCTGTGTTTGGTGTGAGGATAACTGACTTCTCTATATATACTCTTTTGTGATGATCCTTTCTCCCTATCACTTTTGGGTAATATGACCTGTTTTGTATGTATTTTCTGACACCATCGCTTTATTGTCACGCTGGGATCCAATTTTTAATATATATGTATGTTATTAATTCTGATGTATTGTGTACTTTAAGAAAGATATCAGTGTATTTATATACCTTTAATAGTGTGGTCTCGCTTTGGTGTTTTTTGTTTTTTTTCTACTATATTATGTGTAAAAAGGGGCGTGTCCACGGGGGGGCAATACATGGCTTGCCCCGGGTGCTGGCAACCCACGCTACGCCCCTGCAGCACGGCATGAGTTCCTTGTACATACTTTTCATCTAGCAGGCGCCATATACCCCTATTTATCCATCTTATTATGAGATGCCCTTTAATTTGTTGAAAATGCAACGCATAAAAATACATATACTTAAATTTTGCAAACTGATAATTAAAGGGAATCTGTAGCCAGTTTCATGCTGCCCTAGTGAAAGAGACCCTGATTAAAATGCGGGTTACTTATTATTTTTGGCTCAGACATTTTCTTAAAATCTCTATGGGGTGACTCCCAAGCGACCCGAGTGTTGGAGTTTGTTCAGTGCAATGCCCATGCTTAGGAGTCCTCGTATTCATGAGCTCCCCGCGCTCCCCATCCCCCGACACTGACTGGCAGCTCAGGAATATTGGGACTCCAGGGCTTGGTTCATGCTGGGGCTTCTCGTCAGAGGTTTTAAGAGAACGAGATGGCCAAAAACAGTAAAGGACCCAGCATTTCAATCACCATTTTATGCCGCCATCAGACAGAGCACCATAAATCCGGCGACAGATTGCCTTTACTAAGTGTATCATGATCAGTTCCACGACTTGCTAATAGACTTTAGGGGAGATTTATCATTCAGCGTGCAGAAAGTTGTGTTTGCGACTAGGGTTGAGCAAACTTGTATTTTAAGTTCGGCGTCTAAAGTTCGGGTTATCTTAGAATCCCGTTATTGATTCTGCTACCACGGACCATGACGGAATTTGGAATCCATAAGAGGATTCTTCGATGAACCCGAAGGCCGAACTTAAAAAACAAGTTCGGGCAACCTTCCTTCACTGCTCTACTTCCTTCTTCTCCTCCACAGAGAGCTCCGCCCCTCATGTCACATGATCATTATACCAGGCCCTTTACCACCTCTTATCCAATCCAGTATTGAGCCACGCCCCCTGCACTGATCATATGACGGTGACGTCACCCCTGGTCCTTAGTGTTGAACTTGTTTTTTAAGTTCGCCGTCCGAGGTTCGGGTTCATCGAAGAATCCCCTTATGGATTCCAAATTCTGTTATGGTCCGCGGTAGTGGAATCCATAATGGGATTCTAAGATAACCCCAACCTGAACTTTAGACGCCGAACTTAAAATACAAGTTTGCTCAACCCTATTTGCGACTGCAAGCAGAGGTCTTGTCAATGGTGAGAAATTGAAACACAGTCTATTAGAAAGTGACAAAACATTTCATGTTACATTAGTTAAACTTTCTATAAGACTACACTGGCCTTTTAAGAAACACAAATGGCAGAATTCACAAAAGTGGCGCTGTAACAACATTTAAAGAAACGTGTAATGGTCTGCAGGGGACCTCACTGACTTCTATGGGAGAGTTTTCTGGGCATGCTCTGTGACATGTGCAGAGGTCATTGTACGAGGAAAGAATAGAGAAAATTTGTAAATGGTGGATCCTGTCTTATCTATACACAGAGGTGATATCATTCCAGGCAGGATTAGAATGACCGATAAGCAGATAACTGCAGTAATGTGATCTGCACAGACCAAGAAGCGGCACCTATTATTAGGCTTAGTGGCCAGTGCGAAAATTGCAGGATTTTATAGCTTTTGTTTTTAAAGCTTTTAGCTTTTAAATATAGATATTGACATGGAAAATTAAAAATAACATCAAAAATATTATAAAAATATGTTAAAAATCAATATGTGATTTAAACAATAGGTCATTTTCTGATGACACATTCCCTTTAACTAGAGCCCTGAAAATATTAGTAGATTCAGAAGAAATTGTTCCTATATCGTGAAGAAGGATCTTCTGTAGGGCTGAGGTCACTGTGTGGGGCCTGGGCTTTCAAAATGTTTGTCCTTTCTCTTTGATATCATTTTTCTTCATAAAAAACGCCCCAAATCAGTTACACCTCTTTTGTGGACCCTTCACCACTACATTTACTGGTAGATACACATTTGTGGATTCCAGCTTTCTGTCAGACATTTTATCGCTGCGTCAGGGAAACGGAAATCCACAATGGAACTCACCTGGTTCCCAGGAGACGGTTCTGACCTCCGGTTAGAGGTAGAGAAGAGATTCCTATACAACAGCCAACACAACACTGTGATACAACCACGTCATGACACAACCACAACACAGCGATACAACCACAACACCGTGACACAACCACAACACCGTGACACAACCACAACACCGTGATACAACCACAACACCGTGACACAACCACAACGCATATACTCAAGGCAGGCTTTAACTGCACAACACCGACACATGCACATTGTGCCGCTGACTGACCTGGGGAGCTGGAGGACGGACTCACCGTCAGGAGTACCTCCTGGTTATCTGCCAGCGCCTTCTTAGCCAAGTACCGTTCTCTCTTCACTTTAATCTCCACCGACTCAGGAATATCAGGGACCATCCAGTCGATACAACGGAGACTGAAGAAGACCACATGCTAGAAGGACACACACAAGATGGAGTCAGAAGTTGCAAACACTTGAAGATCCCCCTTATACTGAGTAATGGCGCCAAGTTACACATGTCCATCACGTTCAACCTAAGGAGATGATGTGGATGAAGGGAAAGGTAAATCTCAGAAATAAATTTAATAGATTAAGAGTTCTCCTAGGATCAGATGTTATCAGAGACTGATTCAGTGGCAGCCATTTAATGGTAGAGCTGGTGCCCAACCAGTTCATGTCAAAAGGACCTCAACTATGGGACCTTGACTTTGAGATCAAAGTAGTAATGGAGACTCGCCTCAAATGCAATGATGAATCCGAGCCTCACAGCGAGGAGCTTCCAGTAGAAGAGCGTGTATTTCCCGTCTTCATCCCGGAAAGCTTTGTACCTGCAGAATAAAGGGCAGGGTGCAAGAAGAGCCTATCAGGTTATATAAGGTATATTTATATAGACAGAAAGAACGAGCCATGACTTCTTCTCAGCACTACCTGTAAAGGATGTCACCTACCAGACTCACCTACACAAGGTGTGGTTTGCTGCAACGTAGCTGTGCGGAGAGTATGACAGACTGAAATTTAGGTATCCCTCCAGCTGACTGTCATACTCATACTGGTAGAGGAGACGTGGGAGAAAATCCGAGGTGAAGGCAATGAGAAAGGCCTGCAATAAGAAAATAGAAGGCGGGATGTCCTGATGAACTTCACCTTGGCGGCACACGTATCACCGGTTACTTACATTGACTATAACAGAAAGCTGAGAAAGAGCCTCCAGAATAAGAAACCAGACTCCTATATGTTGCGCCCGCTCTGCCACTGGACGCCGATATTCACACACAAACTTCTGGGCATCAAGACGAATCTCAACCCAGTTGTTGAGCAGGGCGAAGAGAGGAGCGAGCGGGAAGGCAGCCACGAAAATGGTGATAAAACCAAACTGTATGACTGGGATATAGAAATACCTAGGTGAGCACTTGGCCCATACAATGACCGACGGCAGGTTATCTACAGTGCAGTGATGCCAATGTAATAGTTATGTACATAATGACCTCTGAGCAAATGCCAACTTCATCATCAGTGCCTCTAACCCCCCTGAAGGCTGCATAAGACTCTGGTTCATCACTCACCCATCTCCAGGTACTCCTCAAAGAGACCCTCACATTCAATCAGCTCATAATCCTCTTCCCAGCGCTGAGGTTCCTCCAAGATCTGGGTTCCTCGCACCTTAGCCAACTGCCTTCGCTGCCGCCAAGATTTCACTTTTCTGTTCAGAAATATAAAAGGAGTTTAGTTTATAATCGCTATGGCGTGTGAGGGTATGTCCATTGAAGTTGACAGCCTCTTTAAGTAATTTGAGACAACAGAAAAACTTATGTTTCTCATGCTTACAGGTGTGTTTTTTTTTTTACAGGCAGAAAAGGATCACCTTAACCCCTTTCTGATGAGCGATTTTCATTTTTTTTCCATTTTCCACTCCCTGTCTTCCCAGAGTTTTTTTTATTTTTTTATCGGATCACATAGCAGTTTGAGAGCTTGTTTTTTGTGGCAACATTTATTAATGCATTCAATGTAGTGGGAAGCAGGAGAAAAATTCCAAATGGGGTGGAATTGGCAAAAAAGTTTTTTTTTGGGCTTAATTTTTAAGGTGTTCCCTATGCAGTAAAACTGACTTGTTACCTTCATTCCCTGGGTCAGTACAATAAGGCCTTATTCACACGTCCGTTGTGTTTATGGAATTGCTCTACTCTTTTGCGGAGCTGCGGCCGTAAGATCGGTGGCGCGCTCCGCAAAAACTGATGCGGAGAGCACAGTGTGTGCTCTCCGCATCGTTCCATGCCCTATTCACAGTCAATGGGTCCGCATGTATTCCGCAGAATTGCGGAATACATGTGGACATATATGCGGACGTGTGAATAGGGCCTTAATGTAATACCACATTTATACAGCTCTTCTTATGCTTTAATTCTTGAAAAAAGAAAAAAGAAAAACTTGGAAAAAATCTCCATATTCCGAGCTAAAGAGCTGTATAAGAGGTCATTGTTTTGCGGATGTGTATGACTTTTTGAACACTTTTTTTTATTTATTTTTTTGGGGCATTTTTTATCAATGGCGTTTGGGGACACAGGTATACTAATGATGTTTAATTTTATTTATTTTTTGTTTTTAATATGGGAAAAAGGCAATTTTATTTTTTATATTTTTGAAAACTTTTTTTCCACCTTTTTTTTTACTTATTTTAAGTCCCCCTAGAATACTTTAAAAGGGTTATCCAAAGTCTAACACATGTACCCCCAATGCCCGGGCCCCTCATATAGATTATACTTACCTTGCTCCCTGGCACCCGCGTCGCTCATGATCCCCACACGGCCGCCGCTGCATCCCCCCCTCGCACGGATCAAAACATCCGATGAGCCTCCCTAGTAGAGATGAGCAAATCGAAGTTGACAAAGTGGAATTCAATCCGAATTTCAGGAAAAATTCGATTTGCACCGAATTTCCTCACACTTCGTGGTAACGAATCACATTTTTTTCTAAAATGGCTGCTGCACGTGTTAGGTCATGGAGCAAAGAACTCTGGGAACGAGGGATCACCCACAATGCCATGCATGCAGCCATTCAACAGCCAGCCAGCACTATGATGTCACAGCCCTATAAACACACTCAGCCATCTTGGATTCAGCCATTTTCCAGTGTAGTTAGTGCAGGGAGAGATGTCAGCAGGCGCTAGGGACAGTGCTAGGAAAGACTTGAAAACTTTTATTTTGCTGAATAGAAGTTCAGGGAAAGGATAGGGAGGAATCATTTCACAGTATAAAGCAGAACAGGGTTCAGTAGGTGAGGTTACAGCCTGGGTAATAGGAACAATCCTATTACACTTGCTGCACTGACTGCGGATCCAAATTGCCATTATACAGCTCTGTAATTCCAGCAAACCGTTCTTGTTATTGGGGTGCAAGTGCTGTGTGATACAGCCATTAACAGGGTGTATTACTAGGAAATATTTCTACGTCTTATTTAGGGCTCAAACTATTACTCAATAGAATCGAATAATTAGACACAAAAAAATTCTCAATGCAAATTTTTTGCTTCGAGGATTCGTTTGTGTCATGTGACCACGGAGTGGGAGTAAAGTGCTTGCTATTACACACCACTCCATAGTCACCCGCCGGCCCGCACCGCTTTGTATCCTGACACATCGTCAGGTCATAGTGCACATAAGCGCGCACTATGATCTGACGCTGTGTGACGTCAGGACGATAGTGCAGCGAACAGAGAAGATGATGAGGAGCTGTGGAGCAACACCCCTACAGGAGAGGTAAGTACAGGCGCTGGGGACATGGCTGGGAAGGGAAGATGGTGGCACTGGGGGGCAAGCTGGTGGCACTTGGGAGCAAGCTGGTGACACTGGGGGGCAGCTGGTGGCACTGGGGGGCAGCCGATGGCACTGGGGGGGCAGCCGATGGCACTGGGGGGGCAGCCGATGGCACTGAGGGGGCAGCCGATGGCACTGAGGGGGCAGCCGATGGCACTGAGGGGGCAGCCGATGGCACTGAGGGGGCACTGGGGGACAGCTCATGGCACTGAGGGCAGCTGATGGAACTAGGGGAGGAAGCTGATGGCACTGGGAGGGAAGCTGATGGCACCAGGGGGGAAGCTGAAGGCACCAGAGGGGAAGCTGAAGGCATGGGGGAGGGGGGGGCTGATAAGTTTTTATAAAGAAAAACCCTCTTTTAATTAGTTTACATAGCCCACTGGGTAAATGTGGCACCTGAACAGCCAAACCAGCAACTTGGCCAGGTGACAATGTCCGCCTCTGCCTCCTCATCCTCCACCGTGTCCTCAGCCTCCACTGCAGGGACAATTCACAGTGCTCCTCCAGCATACCACATGTGCAGGGCACGGCGGTGTCACGCTGTTCTACACTTCGTTTGCCTGGGTGAACGGAGTCACACAGGGGAGGAACTGCTCCGTGAACTTCATCAAGAAATCGAATCCTGGCTTTCTCCGCGACAACTCAAAATCGTAAACATGTTGACCGACAATGGACAGAACATGGTGTCGGCGCTGCACCAAGGAGGGCTGAGTCATGCGCCCTGCATGGTGCACGTGTTCAATCTGGTTGTCAAGTGGTTCCTGAAGTCTTTCACCATAGGCTGATATGCAATGTTTCCACCCTCCATATGTTGGGCCGACTATACGAACAGAGAAAGGCCATAAATGATTTCTTGATGATCCAAGCGGACAGGAGTACTCCCCTGTGTAACTTCGATGTCATCCAGTGGCAGCTCATACGTGACACCTGCCGTTTGCTTAGGCTCTTTGAGGATGCCACGTTATTTGTCAGTAGCCAGGACTACGGGATGAATAACGTCATTCCACTGCTTGGAACAGATGCTGGTACATCTGGCTGGACAGGGGACTGGAGACACGGCCCCTACATCTCACAGCCACTTGAGCCCTGTGGGGCTGAACTGGAGGAGGAGGAGGAAGGGGAGGACATTGGAGCACAAGCAATGTGTAGCGAAATGGGTGGTTTTCTTCACAGGTGACAGGAGAGGAGGAGAAGGAGCAGCCGGAGGAGCAAGAGGGAGATGAGGAAGACGAGGCAGATGACCCAGGGAGTCCCTCCGAGTCACTTGCACAAATGGCCCGCTGCATGCTCACTTGCTTGGGTAGTGACAGCTGAATTGTCACCAATAAACAGAGGGATGACTTCTGGCTCTCTATCTTGTTTGACCATCGCTACCAGTCCAAAATGGGGGCATTTTTTACACCCGCTAAGAGGGAGGACAAACTGAACTACTATACAGTAGAGACATCCTATGTAGTCAGTTGGGCGGTGCCTATCTGAGCCATCATCCATCCTCTCGCAGGTCTGACATGGGGGCCCTCTGCGCTCTCGTTCGACTGCCATGGCTGCTGTGGAGGGGTGTGGGGGTAGGAGCAGTACCAGCTCCATCAGCAGCAGCCTGAGTCTAGAGTCGATGATGAGCAGCTTTCTTAACCCGCCTAGTAAAGAAACTTTTCACCAACAGCTAGACCTCAAGCAGAACCTGAACCAGCAAGTGGTGGCATACCTGGAAGCACCCTTCCACCCCACATTGAAGATCCGCTGGACTACTGGGCAGCCAAACTCGATTTGTGGCCGCAACTGGCAGAGTTTGCCCTGGAAAAGCTGTCCTGCCCGGCCAGTAGTGTGGCATCAGAGCGGGTGTTTAGTGTGGCGGGGGCCATAGTTACCGCAAGGAAAACTCACCTCTCCACCCAAAATGTGGAGAGTCTGACCTTTGTCAAGATGAATCAGGCGTGGATCAGCCAGGATTTCCACCCACCAATACCTGATGCATCAGATTCGATCATCCATGCTGCCTCACCCAAACCTTGACAAAAGATACCGGTTTCTTTTGGCTACCTGCCTCAGCTACTATTCTGATGCTGCAACCCGCCTGATGCCACACATCTGATGCCAACTGCTCCTTCTTACACCCACCATTGTCAGCGGGTACTATTATTGCCACCCACCTCCCCACTCTGTCACCGGGTCACTCAGTGGCCTGCTGATGCTGCCACCTCACCACTCAGGTCTCCTCATGCTGCTGCTGCCACCACCACACTCTGTCATTGTGCCACTCTGTGGCCTCCTCATGCTGCTGCTAAATCAACACTATGTCACTTGGCCACTCTGTGGCCTCCTCATGCTGCTGATGCCACCTCCACACTACGTCACCTTGCCAGTCTGTGGCCTCCCTTATGCTGCCACCTTCACACTAGGTCACCTTACCACTCTGTGGTCTCCTCATGCTGCTGCTAAAAAAACACTATGTCACTGGATCACTCTGTGGCCTCCTCATGCTGCTGCTGCCACCTCCACACTATGTCACCTTGCCAGTCTGTGGCCTCCTCATGCTGCTGCTAAATCAACACTATGACACTAGGCTACTCTGTGGCCTCCTCATGCTGAAGCTGCTGCCACCTCCACACTATGTTACCTTACTACTCTGCGGCTCCCTCATGCTGCTGCTAAATCAACCCTGGACGAAGGCATGTGGCCAGATCACTGCTGAAGCCAGGCATTGCCTAGAGTGGTGCATGTGACTATGCCCATGCACCGCCAGAATAAAGCATTGCAGGGACTGTGCCGAGGAACGAAGTGGCGTGAAGCACGCAAGTATGAATCTTCTGTTTCAAGGGGCAGGCTGAGGGCACTTGCTAAAAAATCATTAGTCTTGAAAAACCCTTTTAGGTGGGTGTGCAGGACTCGATGGGTCCTGGAAAACCCCCTTAATAAAGTGGATGGATTATTGTGGAGCAAACTTACGGTACGAGGAATTCCTGCACATTGCTGACAATCTGCTTCCCAACCATTATAATGAAGAGCTGCTGAGCAAGTTCTATGAGACATCCGCCAGGACCGCACTGCCACAAGACAAATACATGTCAAGTTAAAAGACAACTCTACCCATCATGTTTAATAACGTAGCAATATACAGTATAGTATGTTGATGAGTCTGGCATTCAAGAGAATGGTCTGGAGAGAAAGCAGACCCTGCTCTTTAATCCTAAACAAATGATCTGTGAGGTCGGTTATTGGAACATTTACCAGATACAACAGGGAAAGAAAAAATTAAGACGCGTCTGTTCCCTCTCTACTCACGTCTTCATTTCTCATGCCCATCAGTTTGCCGTACTCCCCGGGATATCCCACAAATCTGAAGAACACAAACAGACACGTCTCAGGTTCGTCACACGTTACATCTACTCCGTGTTACATTGATTGTTTTTGGGAAATCCCATTCACACACTGCAGCAGAAACCCTCCAGGGGATATTTGGCCCTCTAGAACCATCTCACCTGCCCTTGAAGAAAGCCACATAGAACGGGGATGAGTAGAAATTCACAAACTGGAAGATAAAAACTTTGAAGGTGAAGGCGTCTTCATGCAAGGACTGAGTGCGATGCATCTCTGCAAGGAGGAATCATATCAATGTGTCAGCCAGAACCATTCATTGCAGTAAAACATTCAGCATGTACGGAGTGCCTCTTTAAAATGGCAGATGTGCAGCATGTCCTGTTATATGGCTCTGTCTCCTTCTGTGTGCAGGTGAAAACATCAGTGCGGTGGGGGCTACCATGTGGTCTAAACAAATGCAAACAACATACAATTGTGTTCAAAATGATTCAACCCCCACTGAAATTGAGTGTTTTGGCCAGTTTGACATTGATTTTGATCATTTCAGTCATCTTGTTTACAATTAAATCAAAGAGGCCCTTGTAAGTCAGACAAATATAACATAACATTTATAATGAAATAACCACAAATGTCTTTTCTGTGCTCACATCATTATCAGTTTTATTCAACCCCCAAGTGACATTCACTCTTAGTACTTAGTACAACATCCTTTTCCAGTTATAACAGCTTTTAAACGTGAAGCATAGCTTGACACAAGTGTCTTGCAGCGATCTACGGGTATCTTCGCCCATTCTTCATGGGCAAAAGCCTCCAGTTCAGTCACATTCTTAGGCTTGCGCGCTGCAACTGCTTTCTTTAAGTCCCACCAGAGGTTCTCAATCGGATTTAAGTCTGGTGACTGCGATGGCCACTTCACAATGTTCCAGCCTTTAATCTGCAACCATGCTCTAGTGGACTTGGAGGTATGCTTGGGATCATTGTCCTGTTGAAAGGTCCAATGTCTCCCAAGCCTCAGGTTTGTGACGGACTGCATCACATTTTCCTCCAATATCTCCTGGTACTGAAGAGAATTCATGGTACCTTGCACACGCTGAAGCTTCCCTGTACCTGTAGAAGCAAAACAGCCCCAAAGCATGATTGACCCCCGCCATGCTTCACAGTAGGCAAGGTGTTCTTTTCTTCATAGGCCTTGTTCTTCCTCCTCCAAACATAGCGTTGATCCATGGGCCCAAACAGTTCTAATTTTGTTTCATCAGTCCACAGAACACTATCCCAAAACTTTTGTGGTTTGTCCACATGACTTTTGGCATACTGCAGTCGACTCTTCTTATTCTTTGGAGACAGCAAGGGGGTGCGCCTGGGAGTTCTGGCATGGAGGCCTTCATTACGCAGTGTGCGCCTTATTGTCTGAGCTGAACCTTCTGTACCCGCATCTGACAAATCTTTTTTCAGTTCCTCAGCAGTCACACGGGGACTTTTCTCCACTTTGCGCTTCAGGTAGCGCACAGCAGTCGAAGTCAGCATCTTCTTTCTGCCACGACCAGGTAGCGTTTCAACAGTGCCCTTTGCCCTGAATTTGCGAATGATGCTTCCTATGGTGTCTCCTGGTATGTTTAACATCTTTGCAATCTTCTTATAGCCATTGCCCTTCCTGTGAAGAGAAATCAGCTCTTCTCTTGTCTTCCTGGACCATTCTCCTGACTTCACCATGTCTGTAAACACACCAGTAAATGTCTAGAAGGAGCTGAGTATCACAGTCATTTTACATCTGCCTAATTGGGGCTTATTCTGCTTGATTGCTGCTCCTTGACATCCACAGGGGTTTTCAATACCTGATCGAAAACACTTGAATGAACCTCTGTTCTTAAGAGTGGTCGTCTTTAGGCCTCTTGCACACGGGCGTCATGTTTGAAGCCCGGATAAGATGCGGGTGCGTTGCGGGAATCGCCGCGATTTTTCCGCGCGTGTGCTAACGTTTGTAGTGCGTTGAGCACGCGCGTGAAAAAATCCGCATGCTTGGTACCCAGACCCGAAGTCAGACTTCATCACTGAAGTCTGGTTTCGGGATGAGTATTCTGTGTGTGTAATTATTTTCCTTTATAACATAGTTATAAGGGAAAATAATCGCATTCTAATTACAGAATGCAATGTTCCCCGGGCTTGAAAGGGTTAAAAATAATAAAGAGTTAACTTACCTTCTCCCATTGTACGCGCAGAGCCCCAGAACGTTGTCTCTCTTGATAGTTTGGCTGCTTGAGGACCTGTGGTGACGTCACAGGGTCACATGGTCCAATCATAGAAGCATTTGAGTGGACCATGTGACCCATGTGATCCTGTGACATCACGGCAGGTCCTTCATCGAACAACAGATGTTCGATGAAGGACCTGCCGTGATGTCACAGGATCACATGGGTCACATGGTCCACTCAAATGCTTCTATGATGGACCATGTGACCCTGTGACGTCACCACAGGTCCTCAAGCAGCCAAACTATCAAGAGAGACGACGTTCTGGGGCTCTGCGCGCAATGGGAGAAGGTGTTAACTCTTTATTATTTTCAACCCTTTCAAGCCCGGGAACATTGCATTCTGTAATTAGAATGCGATTATTTTCCCTTATAACTATGTTATAAAGGAAAATAATAACGATCGGGTCCCCATCCCGATCGTATCCTAGCAACCATGCGGGAAAATCGCAACGCATCCGCACATGATTGCGGATGCTTGCGATTTTCCGCATCCCCATTCACTTCTATGGGGCCTGCGTTGCGTGAAAATCGCAGAATATAGAACATGCTGCGATTTTCACGCAACGCAAAAGTGATGCGTGAAAATCACCGCTCATGTGCACAGCCCCATAGAACTGAATGGGTCAGGATTCAGTGCGGGTGCAATGCGTCCTCCTCACGCATTGCACCCGCGCGGAAAACTCGCCCGTGTGAAAGGGGCCTTAAGGGGTTGAAAAATTGTGTCAATGAAGAAATCACAAAAAAAAACATTTAATACTGTATTACAAAAACAATTGATGTCATTTTAGTTGCATTTGGTTCTTTAAAAAGTCCTTGTAAGATTTCATTCTGAACACAATTACAAATGTGCACTAAATTCCCTAAAACCCTTTACAGCATTGGGGGTTGAATAATTTTGAACACAACTGTAGGTCCAGGTCCTGGTGTTTGACCTGTTGGTCGTTTGCGTCTTTTCTCATATTGACATTCGCACTTCTGGATTTACAGAGTGCTAATAAAGTTACAAAATGTGAATGTGTGCTCACGGATGCTATTACTTTATTTATTTCCCGCAATTAAAAGGCCGGCATCCCGTCTTCTGATAATAAAGGGTCATCATCGTATCATGGAAAGTTTTCCAACTTTTATAATAAACTTTCTTTCAGATCATCACCATTTTCCCAAAATCCAAAAACCTGACCTGACCAAATGTTCCACACACCACTGGGAGTTTGTTACAATGTATCAGTGTAGACAATCCTATGTGAGCTAAACACATCTGCAGCACAAATCTGACAGCAAACAGAGATCTTGACAATGGTGAAGAATTAAAAAAATAAAAGCTGCAGATTGTCTCATTATGCTAGTGTTGATATTATTAATTAGATTCGGGGCAAAAAAACGTCTGGGATTTGTAACTTTCGTTGCAGTTTTAACAGATGTAAAGAATTTATTGGAGATTCTGCAGAGACGCATCCAAAATGCTGCAGGACGAGGGCCGGGTCCCCGCAGAGCAAAGCTATATAAAAGAACAGGGCCTACGGTAAATCTCACATTCCCAGCAGCTGCCACTGATGCAGTTATTGAGCCTCCAGCATTGTAATCCGGAGTATGTAGCGCCCTCTAGAGGTCTGTCAGCCCAGCACTGCACATAAATAATATGCAGCTCCCCCTACAGCTTAAGATGACGCAGGGACATTAGGATTGACATTTGGTTACAAGAAGGTGACACTGTGCTGTTACATATCACACACACGTGTAAGGGATGCAGTAGGCTCAATTCTCATGTTTATCTGGCAATTTACGGGAAAGCTGATAACTTATGGCACTACAATTACTGGACTGTTCTCCAGCATCCGTCCACAGCTCAGAATTATTGTCAGAATATAGAGTGTAAGCTCCTGTGGTGCAGCACTGATATGTCAATGCCATTAATTTAGATATTAGGAATTCTACCAGATCCACATGTATACTACTCCCTTATTATCTACCACATGTATACTACTCCCCCATTATCTACCACATGTATACAACTCCCCCATTATCTACCACATGTATACTACTCCCTTATTACCTACCACATGTATACAACTCCCCTCCATTATCTATCAAATGTATACAACTCCCCCATTATCTATCACTTGTATACTACTTCCATCATCTATCACACGTATACTACTTCTCCATTATCTATCACGTGTATATTACTCCCCATCATTTATCATGTGTATACTACTCTCCCATTATCTATCACTTGTATACTACTTCTGATGATTTATTACAAATATACTACTCCTCCATCATTTATCACATATACTACTCCCCCATCATCTATCAAGTGTATATTACTTCCCATCATCTATCACATGTATACTACTCCCCCATTATCTATCACATGCATACTAATCTCCCGTTATCTATCACATATACTACTCCCCATCATCTATGACAAGTATACTACTCCACATCATCTATGACAAGTATACTACTCCACATTATCTATCGCATGTATACTATTTTCACATCATCTATCACATGTATACCACTGCACATCACCTATCACATATACCACTACCCATCATTTATCATATGTATATCACTTCCAATCATTTATCACATGTATACTACTCCTCCATCCTCGATCACATGTATACTACTCCCCATGATCTATCACGTATATTCCGGTACTATGTCCTCATTATCTACCACATGTATACTCTTCCCCATCATCTATCAGATGTATTCTATTTCCACATGATCTATTACATGTATATTACTCCCCCACCATATAATACATGATTATGTACTAAATACATGTGCACTTCTCACCCCAGCGGGTTAGCTTCTCAGCCAGTGAGGTGTAGACCTGACTCATTAGAAGGATAAGGACTAAATTCACCATTGAGCTGCTGATATTTGCAATATTTCCAGCCTGAAAATACAGAAAACAACAAAATACAAAAATCACTAAATGGAGCAGTACATAACCTCATTTTTATCAGTGAAGCCATATAGAATTCTACTCATATCAACAGCAATGTATACTCTACCACTCATATCAGCAGGGCCATATACTCTGCCATTTGTATCAATGTGGCCATATACAATGCCACCAATTACAACAGCACCATATACAATACAACTCATATCCATGATCAATTAAAGGGCCTATACAGCTGATACTTGAGAACTTTTGTGAGTGGGGTCCCTGGTTGTGCCCAGGTCATACCTGTGTCATGAGGATGCTGTTTCCTGTGTGATACATCATCATACTGACTATTCCCCGATACATGATGACCGACACCAAGAAGATCATGACCACGCAGAGCTGTGAAGAGGAGAGAAGTTGACAATTTCTCCATAGAGCCTCTATCTAGTTGAGGCCACCTGCTTCTTATCCTGGCAAATAAAATAACTGATGACATCACTACTGGAAATTTATGGGTGATGATGTCATATCTTGCGGGTTGTATATCTTGGAAGGGCACTCCAGATGCCTAAAAATTAAAATTGTGACACAGATATACCAGTTTACACTTCATATAGTCTCACCATGATCACAATCACCATGGAACCAGTGAGGATCCTAGAGAGACGGTCCCTCTCTGGAAAATACGGTTCTTTGACCCCAGTAACTGGGTTCTGCTCCATTTGAGGTGCCATCGCAGCAAACTCTGGGCGGGGACGTTCCTTGTTAAAGAGAGAAAAGAATTTGATATGATCGTCAAAGAAAACATTGGGATAAGTGTGGTCCTTGAACATGTGGCGCCAAGTCCATGGCATGCCAGTGAATAGAAATGTTACCCTACACCAGTCAGGGATGACATGATACCACACATCCACCGGTCCGCTACACAGAGGCTCATCAATTCTCAATTCACCTCATCTTCTTGGTAGTCCATGCAGTCCCAGTGATGAGCCAACGTGGCGTTCTTCCTCTTCCAGTATTCCAAGAAGGTGACTGCCCAGAAGGACATGAAGATGCTGAAGAACACAGTCCCGGGGTGGTCAAACAGGTACCCGACCTGAAGAAGGCACACATATTATAATGTCAAACCCCAGGAATCAGATGACTGTTAGAAGTGACCAGAAGACGTACCTTGGCCATGGGACAGATCTCAGAGATGTACCAGTTCTTACAAGTGTCACATAAGGGACACATCAGGTACTTCTTCTCACTCTGACATATCTCCTGCCTGTGGAGCACAACATACAGTTTTCTGTTAATCTTCTCTCAGTATCACCCACTGGGTTCAAGACTTTTTGATGCCCTCACACTCACGCTGCTCTATTAGTACCGATGGTCAGGACACCAGAGAGGAAGACACACGTCCCAATCACAGCAGCTGGAAGCAACCAGGCTGTGTAGAATCCTAGAAGACGAGGAGAAGAGAAGGACAATATATAAATAATGCCAACCATCATGATGATGTCATCCCCGATATGAGCAGCTTTCCACGGTTGCAGATAATGGAGTGGGATGACTACGGAGTAAGCCACGGCATCCCACTCCCCCTCCCACTTTTTTCATTTGGGAGTCTACATTGTCGTTCCTGCATCCGCAGGTTACTTATGGTTTTCCAGACTACACCAACAAATGTTTTGGCGCGGTTTCCACACAGACACCACGGCAAGAGTCTGCTCCTGCTTTAGCGCTATTTAATGGGGCTGAACCGAAATCGGGTCCTCGTAATGTGCGTAATATGCGCATGCTAAGCAGATGAGATTTTTACACATGTGGAAATTGACCTGTTTTGAAATCAGCAGCATGCTAATGGTTTGTGCGGATTTTCAGTGCAGAAGTGGGGCAAATCCACATCAATATCCGCAATGCAATGAACACCACGCCAAAATCCACGCAGAAAATCTACATAAACTACAATGCTGTATGTTGACATGGCTGAAGACACGTCTAAAAATACAACATGTATTGGCTGTGAAATCCATAACAGAAATTTGAGACTGACCCTCGAATTTCTGCAGCGGACTAGCAGCTTGTCGTGCAGTTTCTTTGACCGTGGATTAGCCAAATTCAATGGGGCTAGTCCACTTGTTAATACTTTCCATGCAGAAACCAAGCCAAAAAGGACATCTTCCTTTGTATAAATTACATGGTAATAAATTTAAGATCTCCCTTCAGAATACTGGAAGAAAAAAGTGAAGACAACAGAAAAAATCACATCCTGTGAATGTTATGTCTGGATCTGGTGCTGTTGTACTTGAGCTGTTAGCGCCCCCCAGTGTGAGCTCCATGTCATTACAACAAAATAAACAGAATCTACTAAGGACTGGGAGATTTTAGGGCTCATGCACACGAGAGTTTGTCCCCTGTGCCCATGCTGCGGCCTGCAAATAGCGTTCTGCAATGCACAGGCATCATCTGTGTTTACGCCATTTGAGGATGTGGACCCACTGACTTGAATGGGTCCTCGATCCACAAGAGACGGTCTGCACCGCAAAAAATATAGGACATGTTTTTTTTTTTTTGCGGTGCGAAGGCACAGACCAAAATCCCACCCAATTCGTAGTGCTTCCATGGGCTTCCGACCTGTGCCTCTTCACCGCAAAAGGTAGGTCAAGTCCTATCTTCAGTCATATCTGGCAGATGCGGACCCATTCAAGTCAGTGCGTCCACATCTGCACCATGGAGTGCACACGGCCAGCGGCCGTATATTGTGGACCGGCCGTTTATGGTCCACAATACGGGCACTGAGCGCTTACGCTTGTGTGCATGAGCTCTTAGTTTGCAGAAATCTGTACTTAGAATATATGATATGTACCGAGCCAGGCGAAGTATATAGCCACCTTCTCCCCAAAATACTCCCGAATGTGGTCCAAGGGCTGATACTTATACCACTGAGACCAGCGGGACCAGTACTGGAAGAGGATCTGACGTGGGTTGAGGCTTTCTGGGGCCACTTTATAGTCTGGTAGCTCATAAGGACCCTGTAAGAAGATGATAATGGATTAGTTGTATCAAGGGATGTATATTTTTTACATTGTATTTTCTACACTGCAATGAAGGAACTTTACAAATAGGCTTTTCTGAATTTGTCTACAGCTCCTATGCAGAGCTATGTGACTCAATGTACCCTGCAGTCATACCGCCACCCATCTGTCCTCTTCTCCCTGCTATACTACCAAATGTACGTACAGTAAGAAGTAGAGGACAGATGGAAGTATGCCTGGACATGACAATCTGACTGCACAAGGTTGTTTTGTAGTCTGCTCCCATGTAGAAACATAGCTCTGCCATGGAGCTGGAGACACTTAGGCCCCTTTCACACGGGCGTGATTTCCGCGCGGATGCAATACGTGAGGTGAACCCATTGCACCCGTAAGGAATCCGAACCCAATAATTTCTATGGGTCTGTGTACATGAGCGGCATGCTCATGTACACAGCATGCTCTATATTCTGCATGCTCTATATTCTGCGTTTTTCACGCAACGCAGGCCCCATAGAAGTGAATGGGGCTGCGGGAAAATCGCAAGCATCCGCAATCAAGTGCGGATGCAGTGCGATTTTCCCTCAAGGTTGCTAAGAGACGGGACCCGATCTTTATTATTTTCCCTTATAACATGGTTATAAGGGATAAGAATAGCATTCTCAATACAGAATGCTTAGTAAAATATGGATTAAGGGGTTAAAAATAAAAAAAAATAAACTCACCTTATCCACTTGATCGCGTAGTTGCCGATCTCTCCTCTCTTCTTCAAGCATTAGCTACCAGTTAAAGGACCTGTGATGGCGTCACATCACATGGTCCAATCACATGGTCCATCACACTGACCATGTGATGAGCTCAGTGACCTCACCACAGGTCCTTTAGCCGACAGCTAATGAATGAAGAAGAGAGGACAGATCGGCAACTACGCGATCAAGTGAATATGGTTAGTTAATTTGTTTATTTTTAACCCCTCCATCCACATTTTACTGAACATTCTGTATTGAGAATGCTATTATTTTCCATTATAACCATGTTATAAGGGAAAATAATAAAATCTACAGAATACTCAACCCGAAAGCGGACTTCAGTGATGAAGTCCAGGTTCGGGTCTGGGTACCAAACATGACGATTCTTCCCACGCGCGTGCAAAACGCATTAAAACGCTTTGCACTCACGCGGAAAAATCGCGCATTTTCCCGCAACGCATCTGCCTCTTATCCGGGCGTCAAACGTGACACCCGTGTGAAAGAGGCCTTAGAGCTGCTCACCTCATGAAGGGGGAACGCTGCTGTGTATATCCCTTCCTTTATCATCCGCTCAATGCCGACCTCTGCGTGCTTGCGTTTCCCATACAGAGTGCGTGAAAGGATCTCATAAAGCTGAAGAACAAAGGGGGGGATATGGGTAAAGTTACCAGCGAGTTCAACAGAGTCTGAACAGTGCCTGCACCACAAAGCTATCCACTCACAATCCGGCTTCTTTGGGTGTTCGTGAAATACGTTGCTTGACACTCACTGCCCAGAAACCTAAGGAAGAAAAATGAAGGAAATGATTCAGAATTTGCAGAATATAGAGCCGGATAATAAAAATAAAACAACTCCTAGATTCTTGTGGAATTGGGAATATATGACTGATAATCTGAATGCCCTTTTAAATGTGCATTTAAACCAAAGTCCACCAGCAGAATAGTGAGTGCAGCTCTGGAGTATAATAGAGGATGTGACTCAGGATCAGTATAGGATAAGCAGTGTAAAGTATGTACACAGTGACTCCATCAGCAGAACAGTGAGTACAGCTCTGTAGTATTATACAGGATGTGACTCAGGATCAGTACAGGATAAGTAATGTAATGTATGTACACAGTGACCCTACCAGCAGAATAGTGAGTGCAGCTCTGGAGTATAATACAGGATGTAACTCAGGATCAGTACAGGATAAGCAGTGTAAAGTATGTACACAGTGACTCCATCAGCAGAATAGTGAGTGCAGCTGTGGAATATAATACAGGATGCAAGTCAGGATCAGTGTAGGATAAGCAGTGTAATGTATGTACACAGTGACTGCACTAGCAGAATAGTGAGTGCAGCTCTGGAGTATAATACAGGATATAACTCAGGATCAGTACAGGATAAGTAATGTATGTACACAGTGACTCTACCAGCAGAATAGTGAGTGCAGCTCTGGTGTACAGGTTGTAACTCAGGGTCAGTACAGGATATGTAATGTATGTACGAAGTAATTTCATTTTTACAAGAACTTTATATTCTCTATTATAGCAATGTGTATTGGAAGTAAGGACTGCAGCCTAATGTGATGATTTATAACAGTTTTGTTTTTGCTGTGATCTTTGCCAGTCCCTATTCTTTCGATTATATTTGCAGTTGTCAGATTTTGTATACATCACCCATATAGCATAATAAAAGTCACATCCCCACTCACCTCTGCAACTTGGACTTGCGGAACGCACAGGTGTAATAATCCAGCGGTTTGTTTGGGACGTGCTGGTACATGGGGTTGGGAAGGTACAGCTTCTGGAGAAATCTGTCTGATGTGTTGTTATCTGGATTTGGCTGAGCCTGATGGAGAACACAAGAAATGGCTGGAAAAAAGTATCAACCTTTCTTTTGTCTGTATGTTAAACTGCTGCAAAGATGTCTGCGTTTTTATCCATATGCAAATGAACACGTTGGAGCACCAGGGGGTGAGGCTGAATCATTGGAGCACTGCTTTTGTAACCCTGCCCCCTCCCTTGATTAACAGAACTAGACATCAGCATGTTGAGCGCAGAGCTGCGTCCTAGCATATACATATCATGTACACTAGTTACTATAGCTTTACCATGGTGAACAGAAAACTAATCCATATTACTGGTTTGTTCACAATATATGATTATAAAGATACCAGTAATATGTATTAGCTTTCTAAGTATAGAAAACCAGTCTTCTCTATGTGATAAAGCTGTATCTGGAAGTAAGTGGTCAGCCTTGCATGTAGGTGTCCAAGGTTCAAATCCCAGAAAAGAGTTCTAGATTTTTTTTTAGTTACTAGCAGAAGGACCCGGCATTGCAAGGGTATATTTCATCTATTTAATTTAATGTTTGTGTGTGTCGTTAAAAGATATAGACAGTATCCCCCATAAGAGTGACCTCTACAGCACCCCGCCCCTTTAACAGTGAATTCCACAGTCCCCCACCCCTTAACACTGACCCCCCCCCCCAACAGTGCCCTGCCACTTTAAAATGGGACCTCCACAGCAGCCCATCCCCTTAACTTTGACCTTTACAGCAGCTCGTCCCTTTAACAGTGAGTTTCACAGCACCCCACTCCCTTGACAATGACCTCCTCAGGGGCCCAGGCCCTTAGCAGTGACCTACACAGTACCCCACTCCCTTAAGAATGACCTTACAGTACCCCACTCCCTTAACAATGACCTCACAGTACCCTGCTGCCTTAACAGTGACCTCCACAGCAGTTGCCCGTTTAATAGTGACCTCCACAGCGGCCTGCCCCTTAACAGTAACATCCACAGTGAACGCCTCTTTAACAGTGACTTCCACAGTGCCTGCCCCTTAAACAGTGACCTCCACAGCGCCCTGCCCCTTTAATGCTAGGGCTACATGACGACATGTGCCGCGCGACATTTTGTCTCAACAATTTTTATAATAATAGGCTATCCAAGATGGATTTTTCGCAGCATGTCACATGTCGCAGTGCAACACCATAGACTCTCATTATAAAAATTGTCGCGCGACATTGGTGCAACATCAGTGTCGCACAACAGATGTAGCAGTGCAGTTGTGCCCTATGTGTCGTGCAACTTATTGTTGCGCGACACATGTCATTGTGTAGAACAAGCCTAAGGCCTCTTGCACACGAATGTTTTTTTTTCCATTTACGTTCTGTTTTTTGCATTCAGGACCTGGCAGGAAAAGGACCTGTGGTGACGTCACTGCATCACATGGTCAAATCACATGGTTGTAGTGCACGCCTCTTATACTCCCTTTCTGAATTGTCCTCTGTTATCCTATAATAATTGCCTGGACATGCTGGGCGTTGTAGTCCTCCCCCTCCTGAAATATCCTTTGACATCTCATAATAACAGCCTGGACATGCTGGGAGTTGTAGTCATCTGATCTTATACCTCCTCCCTGAAATGTCCTCTGATATCCCATAATAATGACCTGGACATGCTGGGATTTGCAGTCCTCTGCTCTTTTACCTCCTCCCTGAAATTACGTCTGATATCCCATAATAACGACCTGGACATGCTGGAAGTTGCAGTCCTTCCTTCCTATAATGTCCGCTGACGGTGGTATATAGATTACGTTTCCATTTTGTGTGTTGTATCATCACCCCCAGTCCTGGGCATGATGTCCTCCTTATGGGGTTTATGAAACTGGTCGGCCTACTGGAAGTGGGACCTCAGATGTGAGGGGCACTACTGAGCCCTGTAGATAATGGTATCAGAGAGGTAAGTGTAGGGGTTCATTAACACGACCATGGTTTGGTTCCGCATCCGAGCCGCATTTTTTGCGACTCGGGTGCGGACCCATTCACTTCAACGGGGCTGCAAAAGATGCGGACAGCACTCCGTGTGCTGTCCGCATCCGTTGCTCCGTTCTGTGGCCCCGCAAAAATTATGAGTCTTGTCCTATTCTATAAAGGGCCGTCTGTTCCATTCCGCAAATTGCGGAAGGCACACGAGCGGCATCCGTGTTTCGCGGACCGCAAAACACAGCACGTTCGTATGAGCATGCCCTAAGAAGAGGCCGATGAAGTCAGGAAAACTGGAGTAGTCAAGACTGTTCACAACCTTCTCTGAACTTGTTTACTAGTGATAGTGCTCACAGCAAAGTGGGAAACAATCCAAAGTTTGCATTTGGGGCCCATGGGTACCTGTTAGGCCCCTGGGTAGGATATAAAGCAATAACATGAGGCCATGCAAGGATGTGAAAGGTGCAGACCTGAAGCGGAGCCCTCATACACAGCTCCTCTGCGTAGTACACCAGGACATCCCAGGGAGCGCTGAGTTTCAGGTAGTGCAGAGATCTTCGCTCGCTGAGAGTCTGCTCCTGTGGAAGGACATTCACATTGATACAGCATACATCATCCATATTACCAGGGGTTATATACACAGTACTGGATATCATCCCATTTACATCATGTAGATCAGGGGTCAGCAACCATCAGCACTCCAGGTGTGGTGAAACTGCAACTCCCAGCAGGCACACTTGCTTGGCTGTTCTCAGAACTCCCATAGAAGTGAGTGGAGCATGCTGGGAGTTGTAGTTTCACAACAGCTGGAGTGCCGGAGGTTGCTAATCCCCGATCTAGATCTTTCTTAATAATTTATGTGACAATGTGACTCCCACATACTCCAGACCTAGAGGGAGATGTCCATTATCCCATGAGGCCTCATTCACACTATGCAGAATGAGCAGGAACTGCTTACAATCCGCTCTCGGGACTGATGTAAAATATACGAATCATGTCTGCACAGTGCAAAAGATACCTCATGTACCGGTCACAGGTGGGAGCACCACAGTTCTTTGGAGTATATTGGGGACCCCACATGTGACAATTTCAGGTATCCCACCTTCTCACACAGGAGGCCGGCTTTCAGCAGGTTGCGGTGGAAGCGTCTCCGGTAATTTTCGTAAGCGGCTTTGCCCCTTGCTCTGCCCCCCTGTCCGCGCTGATCAGACCCCTTGGAGGAGCTCTGTGTCTTGTGCTTCTTGGAAGGAATTTTCTCCTCCCAAACCAGGATGAAGTCTACAAAGAGCCAACAATGTCACCTACACCTTCTCATAGAATGGAAAAGCCTCTGTGTTTGTAATAATGATGGCACATACAGCAGTATCACTGCCTCAGGCTTGTATCCTGAATGTTATTTTATTCTGTATGCAGGATGTAATCCTCAGTATCTGTTCTTATCCTGTATATATACACACTGCACAGTACCACTTCTCCTGTCCTGTATACTGGGTGTAATCCTCAGTATCTGCTCTTATTCTGTATATATGTACACTGCACAGTACCACTTCTCCTGTCCTGTATACTGGGTGTAATCCTCAGTATCCGCTCTTATTCTGTATATAAGGACACTGCACAGTACCACTTCTCCTGTCCTGTATACTGGGTGTAATCCTCAGTATCTGCTCTTATTCTGTATATATGTACACTGCACAGTACCACTTCTCCTGTCCTGTATACTGGGTGTAATCCTCAGTATCTGCTCTTATTCTGTATATAAGGACACTGCACAGTACCACTTCTCCTGTCCTGTATACTGGGTGTAATCCTCAGTATCTGCTCTTATTCTGTATATATGGACTCTGCACAGTACCACTTCTCCTGTCCTGTATACTGGGTGTAATCCTCAGTATCCGCTCTTATTCTGTATATATATACACTGCACAGTACCACTTCTCCTGTCCTGCATACTGGGTGTAATCCTTAGTATCTGCTCTTATTCTGTATATATGGACACTGCACAGTACCACTTCTCCTGTCCTGTATACTGGGTGTAATCCTCAGTATCTGCTCTTATTCTGTATATATGGACACTGCACAGTACCACTTCTCCTCTCCTGTATACTGGGTGTAATCCTCAGTGTCTGCTCTTATTCTGTATATACGGACACTGCACAGTACCACTTCTCCTGTCCTGTATACTGGGTGTAATCCTCAGTATCTGCTCTTATTCTGTATATATGCACTGCACAGTACCACTTCTCCTGTCCTGTATACTGGGTGTAATCCTCAGTATCTGCTCTTATTCTGTATATATGCACTGCACAGTACCACTTCTCCTGTCCTGTATACTGGGTGTAATCCTCAGTATCTGCTCTTATTCTGTATATATGGACACTGCACAGTACCACTTCTCCTGTCCTGTGTACTGGGTGTAATCCTCAGTATCTGCTCTTATTCTGTATATATGGACACTGCACAGTACCACTTCTCCTGTCCTGCATACTGGGTGTAATCCTCAGTATCTGCTCTTATTCTGTATATATGGACACTGCACAGTACCACTTCTCCTGTCCTGTATACTGGGTGTCATTCTCAGTATCTGCTCTTATTCTGTATATATGGGCACTGCACAGTACCACTTCTCCTGTCCTGTATACTGGGTGTAATCCTCAGTATCTGCTCTTATTCTGTATATATTGACACTGCACAGTACCACTTCTCCTGTCCTGTATACTGGGTGTAATCCTCAGTGTCTGCTCTTATTCTGTATATATTGACACTGCACAGTACCACTTCTCCTGTCCTGTATACTGGGTGTCATTCTCAGTATCTGCTCTTATTCTGTATATATGGGCACTGCACAGTACCACTTCTCCTGTCCTGTATACTGGGTGTAATCCGCAGTATCTGCTCTTATTCTGTATATATGGACACTGCACAGTACCACTTCTCCTGTCCTGTATACTGGGTGTAATTCTCAGTATCTGCTCTTATCCTGTATATAAGGACACTGCACAGTACCACTTCTCCTGTCCTGTATACTGGGTGTAATCCTCAGTATCTGCTCTTATTCTGTGTATATGGACACTGCACAGTACCACTTCTCTCCTGTATACTGGGTGTAATCCGCAGTATCTGCTCTTATTCTGTATATATGGACACTGCACAGTACCACTTCTCCTGTCCTGTATACTGGGTGTAATCCTCAGTATCTGCTCTTATCCTGTATATAAGGACACTGCACAGTACCACTGCTCCTGTCCTGTATACTGGGTGTAATTCTCAGTATCTGCTCTTATTCTGTATATATATATATACACTGTACAGTACCACTTCTCCTGTCCTGTATACTGGGTGTAATCCTCAGTATTTGCTCTTATTCTGTATATAAGGACACTGTACAGTACCACTTCTCCTGTCCTGTATACTGGGTGTAATCCTCAGTATACTGGAGCCAGTCGACGGGTGTGGTTGTGTTTGGAGGAGCTGCTGATTACTGACAAGCTACCAGGGATTTTTCCACCTTTCCCAGCCCAGGCCCTGCCTCTCCCCAGGGAGGTGGTGGGGTCCTGGGCAATGAAGCGACTGAAGACCCAGGATCCTACTTCCCGGGGTAGGCCGGCGGGAGGTAGGGGAGGTGAGCTACCGGCCTCAGTTCCATCTTCCGCCCCGGGGATCAGAAGATCTTCCAGGAGTCGTGGTGTAGCGGCCCCTGCAGCCCCCGGAGGTGAAGCCGTGTCCATCGCCGGCAGTTCCAGGAGGGCGGACGGTAGCCCTCCAAGAGGTACGCAGAGTGCTCCTGGGGGTGGGCCGGGCTCGGTTGAGGCTGACTGGGGCACCATGAAGTCCCAGGAACTAATCACCGTTTACAGCTCCCGGATCACGGCCTACCTCCGGGAGTATGAGGAAGCGAACAGGACCCTCAAGAAGATTAGGGAGAACTTGAAGCTTGAGAGGGCGAAGGTGGACAAAGCGGCGAGAAAAAACAGGCCAGAAATAACTAATAAAATAAAAGGCCTAAAAGCCATAATTAAAGAGCTGAAAGAAAGAATGGCGGCCATTCTGGAAAACAGCGGTCCCTTTAAGGAAAAGCTCAAGAATGACGCAAGGTTTAATGAAATGGCTAAAAGTCAAAAACAGCAAGAAGATGACTCCACAAGTGAGGAGGAAGAGTCGGACATGGGGGGGCAACCTGCTGGAACAGGTATCACCACAGGTATCCCCGCAGAGCAGGTATGCCTGCCCCCCACTAGTTCCGATGAGGAAGGGGAGTTCTGTGAGAGCAGCGGAGTTGGGGGGCAACTTATGGCTGAAATACGCCACCTGGAGTCCCCCAAAATACGTGATGACATCTGCTTTGGTAATGAATTACCTGAAGATGAGCCGATGGGAAAGAGGAGGAAGAAAAAGACAGTAAAGCCAGAGGTGAGGTATGTCTATGTGACCCACCCTGCGTGCCCTGGGCAAAGTGAAAAGCCAGCTCAGGGCACGAACCCCGCCATCCTCCCTGGCCCGGTCTCTGCTGTGGGACCGGTGCGTAGGAGTGGGGAGAAAGACGCGACAAAGATGGCGCAGGACGCCGTCCCTGTTTGCGGTAACAGGGGCGGTGAGGAGACGCAGGAGGGGTCAGACAGGAAGGCTCCCAGGACGGGCGGCGAAGGGGACATGGCTGGTGGTCAGGTGGCTCCGACCACCTCTGCTAGGGCACTGGACAAGTGCCAGGAGGAGGCTGGAAAGACTGCTAAAAATGTGTCCAGCATGAAGATGCCGGACAAAACTAATAGTGTGACCTCTGTCCCCTCTGGCCCAGTAGTGTGTGTGGGGGGAGGGGAGAGTGTGTCAGTGGCCACTGAAGAAGTGCTCACTTCCAGTAGTGTAAATGCTGTTTCTGTTAGTGGTGTTGCTCCGGAGCCTGATGGAGGGGTGAATGTTGGAGGTCGGCCGGCCACTGTACAAGTGGCTGGTGCGCCTCATGTAGCCCCTTTAGAGGGGTCTGGAGTGGCACCTGCTGTAGATAGGTCTGGGGGGTGGGGTGGGCCCGGTCCGGCTGCCCCTCCTGCGTCGGTTACGCCTGGCAGAGGTTATGCTGGTGTGGTCGCCGGCGCAGGGGAGGGGCGGTCCCCATTGTCCTCCCCATTACCAATGTCTGGTGACGGTAACTTGCAGCGGCAACTTCTAGAGGCTCTAAGGAGAGGAGAATTCCATTACAATAGGGGGCAGCAGGTGGATCTATCCTTCTGGATAGACAGGCATGGCGTGCGTGCCTTCCGAAAGCAAGGCGGGGCGAGACCACCTGGTCCTCACCCACAACCGGCCCGGGTCAACCAGACGGAATGTTGTCTGTCTGAAATGGAGAGGCAATGAAGCGTGCCCTACCAGGAAGAGGGTGGCAGAGCTTCTCTTTCAGATGGGCATCAGGGCATGTGACATCTTTGCCCTGATACATCCGTATGGCACCCGGGAGTTTGATGTCAGTTTTGCCCGGCCAGAGGGTCTTGAACTTTTCTGGTCTGGGTATGAACTGGCAAAAGACCAGCCGGACTGGCAGGGGTTTTTCGTGCAAGCGATAACCCGCCAGAATGAGGTCAAGAAAGTGACCGTTCTGACCCGTAACGAATCACTTTCTTGTGTTGACATCTTGACCTGGTTGAGCAGGTACGGGGACGTCCAGGGTCTTCCTAGCAAAAACCTGGATGAGTTTGGCATCTGGTCGGGTGCCTGGACGTTTCAGATTAAGTTGAAACATTCAGGGGGGTCGGTTTCCCACATACCATCATCTGCTTTCCTTGGTCGGGATAGGATCATGGTGTTCTACAGGGGGCAGCCTAAGCTGTGTTACAAGTGCGGCAGCCCTTCGCACTTCAGCGCCAGCTGCCAAGTGCAGAGGTGCGCGTTGTGCGGGGGTGAAGGCCATCTAGCTGCATCTTGTGGGCAGATTAGATGCAACCTGTGTGGTGAGCTAGGGCACCCGTTCAGTCGTTGCCCACGCTCTGTCGCCAACGTGGCTCGTGCACGCGCGGAGGTGAGCCGGGAGGCCCCCACCGCCGAGGCGAGTGCTGGCGAAGGTGACAGGGCAGTGGGGTCGATGAAGAGAAAAAACGGCCCGTCCCAGCAGAGATGGAGGGAGGGGCGTCAAATGGAGAGGGGACAGGTGGAACCCCGTCCTGGGGTGATGCCTGCGCCCTCCCAAGAGAATGCCTCTCCTAGAGCTGAGACCCTGGGGGATAACGAGGTGAATGAGGAACTCAGGAGACTAGACCGTCCCGAGGTGACTCTGTCCTCTTGCTACGAGAGTGCAACAGAGGGGAGTGTGACAGAGTCTAAAAGAACAAGAAGGAAACGTCTGACCAAAAAAAAATCTAGCCCGACCAGAGTGGCCGCGGAAGGTGAAGCCAGCTCCCCCCTGGACCTCTCTAATCCTGACTCTCTTCCCCTGGATCTTTCCAACCGGTACCTCACCTTGGATGAGATCTCCGCCTCCTCTTCTTCTGGGGAGGAGGTCGAAGGTGGGGAGCCGGAGGGGCAAGAGAAGGAGCCTCTGGAAGGTCCCGCGCCTCCCTCCGGTGAGGATGCAAAGTCCTCGGGAGGTGGGGTGTGTCCAGACACTGCGAATGGGAATGACAAGGGTGGTGCGAAGGGGGAGGCGGTGGTGACTAATGAGATGGACACCACAGTCTCTCTCAAAAGAAATCGTGCCACCTTAGGGGGTAGCCCTGGGAGGGGTAAGAGGAAGAATGGGAGGGGAAGGAAGAAGGCCGTCTAACTTAATCACTCTGTATGGCGGCACTCACTCCGTTGACCCTGGCGACCATTAATGTCGCCAGTATTAAATCGGATGCGGCTAGGTTTGCAGCCTTTGATTTTCTCAGCCGGGTTGAAGCTGATATTTTATTTTTGCAAGAGACCAGGCTGCCAGATTTGGCGGCTGTATATAAAGCAAAAAAAGAGTGGAAATGTGGTCCATCATATTGGTCTCTTGCGGCTGAGCCGTATAGCGGAGTGGCGGTCCTTTTACCGCACCAGTAGAAAGCCGACGAGTGATTGAGTTAGAAATGGGGAGGTGTTTGATTTTAGATGTCCTCATGAAGGGTCAAGAGCTTCGCCTGATAAACATCTATGGTCCCCAAACCAAGCGGGATCGGAAGCATCTCTTTTGAGGATCAAACCTTTCCTTTTTACGAGTCGGCAGGTGGTCTTTGGCGGGGACTTTAATACAGTCACAAGGTCCCAAGACCGGGGAGGCACCAGAGACCGGCTGGCTTATGATAGTGTATCCCTGAATAGCATAGCTAGCGAGGCTCGCCTGGTGGATGTCCACATTCGGCACACCTCAGGCCACGGGGGTTTCACTTATTATAGAGGAAGTCAGATTAGGTCTAGAATAGACAGGTTTTATTTAAAGGAGGAGACTACTTTTTCACCTCTAAAGGTGGTAGAGGTGGAATTCTCCGATCACTGTATGATTATGTTCTCTTTGAATGTTGCAGAATCCCCCCAAATGGGAAGAGGCTATTGGAAGCTAAATTCGGCCCTCCTGGAGGAAGCAGAGGTGAGACAATCCTTTGAGGACTTCCTTCAGACTCAGGTAGAGTTGCTGGATCTTTGTGACACTAAGTCGGAGTGGTGGGAGATATTCAAAGATCGGGTGGCAAAATTCTTCCGCCAGCTCTCGAGCCTCGGGTCCCTGGACAAGTATCGCTTGTATCAGGGTCTGAGGAGGAAACTCGAACAACTGGTCTCGACTGGAGGTAGCCGAGAGGATATCTCCAGGGTGAAATCTTTGCTTAAGAGGTGCCAGTACGATAGGCACACATCTTTGGTTTTTGAGAGGGATTTCGGGAAGTACCGCTCGCCCGACCCTTACAGAAACTGTAAGATGTCAGTGAAAAGTAAGTTGGTGACGGGACTGGTCGATGGTACAGGATCTCTGGATAGGTCCAGATCAGGGATCTTGGAAATCGTCAAGTCCATCTACTCGTGCCTCCTGAGGAAGAAGGATCTGAATCGGGACAGGATTTCGGCTTTCCTGGCTGAAACCATCCCTGAGTCAAGAGTAGACCGTTCTCTTGGTGTTTTGATAGAAGAAATCAGAGAAGAGGAAGTCAGCCTGGCGATCGAAGGGCTTGCCCTAAAGAAGTCGCCAGGCCCGGATGGCTTAACATCCGAGTTTTATAAGACCTTTAAGGACTCCTTGGTTCCCCTTTTGACTAAGGTATTCAATGAGTGCCTATCCTCGGGTGCTCTACCGAGGTCAATGAGGAGGTCAGCTCTGATCCTTATATCAAAGGGTAAAGATCCGAGCCGTATTGAGAATTGGCGTCCCATAGCGCTTCTCAGTACGGACGGAAAGATCCTGGCCAAGATACTGTTTAATCGGTTGGTGCAGTTTGCACCCCGACTCCTTTCAGAGACCCAACATTGCTCAGTTCCAGGCCGAAGCACGTTTAGTGCTGTACTCGGTGTCCGAGAGGCAGTGGAGCAGGGTAGGGCGGGTAACTGGAAGGGGTACATGCTGGCCTTAGATCAGGCAAAGGCTTTTGATCGGGTTAACCACGAGTACCTCTGGTCAGTCCTTCTGAAATATGGCCTGCCGGGGGGGTTTGTCGATTGGTTAAAGATCTTGTATTCAGGGGCAGAGAGTTTCCCACTGGTGAACGGTTGGTCTGGCAGCCCTTTTGAGGTCGGGTCTGGAGTCCGCCAGGGTTGTCCATTGAGCCCGCTCTTATACGTGTTTGCGATTGATCCTTTTATTAGGAGGATTGATCGTGGGCCGTTAGCGGGAGTCAGGATGAGTCTGGAGGAGCCAGAAGCCACTCTGAGGGTGGTGGCTTATGCCGATGACGTCACTGTTTTCGTGTCCTCGGGAGGGGAGGCGGAATACGTGATGTTGGAGGTAGAACTCTACTCGGAAGTCTCCGGGTCCGTGATTAACCGGGATAAGTGTGAGAGTCTCTGGCTGGGAGGGGGTGATCCATCTTTCGGTCTCCCGGACACCCTCCCAGAGCCCCAGTCGTCAGCCAAAGTCCTAGGCGTTCAATTCGGCCATGGATTATCCCACCCAAAATTGGGATAGCAGGCTTAAGATCGCCGCTCAGAAGGTTGACCAGTGGAAGGGTTGGTCTTTGACCCTCAGGGAAAGGGTGAGCCTGATCAAGACTTACCTTCTCCCTTTGCTTATCTATTTGGCCAGTGTTTTTGTCTTGCCAGAACCTCTCTGGACTCGGGTTTACAGTCTGTTCTTCTAACTGTATGGGGGAGAGAATAGGTCATCAATATAAATTCCCAGAAGCACTTTGCTTCTTTATGTCGCCTCCATTTCTTGCTCCATTTTGTGGTGAATTCACACCTGGCAGATTTACAAAAATTGGAGCTGATTTTTAGTCTTAAAAATCCGCTGCTTGTGAATATCCCCTTGTGCAGTACTATCTCTCCTTACAAAGAGCGCCTTGATCAGCATGAGGAGACTTATAGGCCATACGTGATCCTCTGGAATACTGAGAAGAAGGGGATGCAAATGAGCTCTTGGCAAGATCTTACCTCTGGAGAGGCTTCACCTTCGATGTGCCTTAGCACTTTTCCTGGTGTTGGGCTGAGGCTTTCACACTAGGTTTTTGTTTTGTATTTAAGATGAGTTTTTGAAGAAAGGTTTGCAAATGACTGAACTTGGGCCTTCGGGTGGATTTTAATATTGGTTTGTATCGATTGATATGTTTGTTATAAGTTGTATATATTGTATGATAGGGTAAGTGGGTGTAGTTAGGTTGGGTGGGAAGGGTTGGGGGGGGGGTTCATATTTTTGTGTGGGGAGGCCTGCATCCAGCCCAGGACTATGCGGACATAGGAGGACATGAGGTGAGGGGCTGGGTGTGGGTGGTGGAGGAAGGGCTGGCCTCATGGAGGGACAAGAGGCGGAGGTTGGCCCTGGGTGAAGGTGATGGGATAGATAGATTGGTAGCGGTAGTATAGGTTTGTGTTTTCTCATAATATGTGTGTGTTTAAAAAAAAAATGTATTGTTATCTCATATTTCTGTTATGATTTCTTTTATGATTATTTAATTTGTGTTTATTATTTATTGTGACAAGTTGTCATTTTTATTTTTTTCTGTTATAAACAATTTGTATAAATTTGTATATAGTCTGGGTTCAGCCGGATCGGATTGTAGTAGGTATGAATGAAGGTCTGCATGTAGCTGGGCCAGTAGGGTGAGTGTATACACTTTATACCTTGTTTGGAAATTTTTATGGCAAAGTTTTTGTATTTTTGTATAAAATTAATAAAGAGTTCCTCAGTATCTGCTCTTATTCTGTATATATATATACACTGCACAGTACCACTTCTCCTGTCCTGTATACTGGGTGTAATCCTCAGTATCTGCTCTTATTCTGTATATATGGACACTGCACAGTACCACTTCTCCTATATACTGGGTGTAATCCTCAGTATCTGCTCTTATTCTGTATATATACACACTGCACAGTACCACTTCTCCTGTCCTGTATACTCGGTGTAATCCTCAGTATCTTCTCTTATTCTGTATATATGGACACTGCACAGTACCACTTCTCCTGTCCTGTATACTGGGTGTAATCCTCAGTATCTGCTCTTAGTCTGTATATATGGACACTGCACAGTACCACTTCTCCTGTCCTGTATACTGGGTGTAATCCTCAGTGTCTGCTCTTAGTCTGTATATATGGACACTGCACAGTACCACTTCTCCTGTCCTGTATACTGGGTGTAATCCTCAGTATCTGCTCTTATTCTGTATATATATGGACACTGCACAGTACCACTTCTCCTGTCCTGTATACTGGGTGTAATCCTCAGTATCTGCTCTAATTCTGTATATATGGACACTGCACAGTACCACTTCTCCTGTCCTGTATACTGGGTGTAATCCTCAGTATCTGCTCTTATTCTGTATATATGGACACTGCACAGTACCACTTCTCCTGTCCTGTATACTGGGTGTAATCCTCAGTATCTGCTCTTATTCTGTATATATGGACCCTGCACAGTACCACTTCTCCTGTCCTGTATACTGGGTGTAATCTTCAGTATCTGCTCTTATTCTGTATATATGGACACTGCACAGTACCACTTCTCCTGTCCTGTATACTGGGTGTAATCCTCAGTATCTGCTCTTATCCTGTATATATATCGACACTGCACAGTACCACTTCTCCTGTCCTGTATACTGGGTGTAATTCTCAGTACCTGCTCTTATTCTGTATATATGGACACTGCACAGTACCACTTCTCCTGTCCTTTATACTGGGTGTAATCCTCAGTATCTGCTCTTATTCTGTATATATGGACACTGCACAGTACCACTTCTCCTGTCCTGTATACTGGGTGTAATCCTCAGTATCTGCTCTTATTCTGTATATATGGACACTGCACAGTACCACTTCTCCTGTCCTGTATACTGGGTGTAGTTCTCAGGATCTGCTCTTATTCTGTATATATATACACTGCACAGTACCACTTCTCCTGTCCTGTATACTGGGTGTAATTCTCATTATCTGCTCTTATTCTGTATATACAGACACTGCACAGTACCACTTCTCCTGTCCTGTATACTGGGTGTAATCCTCAGTATCTGCTCTTATACTGTATATATGGACACTGCGCAGTACCATTTCTCCTGTCCCTTATAGTGGGTATAATCCTCAGTATCTGCTCTTATTCTGTATATATGGACACTGCACAGTACCACTTCTCCTCTCATGTATACTGGGTGTAATCCTCAGTATCTGCTCTTATTCTGTATATACGGACACTGCACAGTACCACTTCTCCTGTCCTGTATACTGGGTATAATCCTCAGTGTCTGCTCTTATTCTGTATATATGGACACTGCACAGTACCACTTTTCCTGTCCTGTATACTGGGTGTAATTCTCAGTATCTGCTCTTATTCTGTATACATGGACACTGCACAGTACCACTTCTCCTGTCCTGTATACTGGGTGTAATCCTCAGTATCTGCTCTTATTCTGTATATATGGACACTGCACAGTACCACTTTTCCTGTCCTGTATACTGGGTGTAATTCTCAGTATCTGCTCTTATTCTGTATATATGGACACTGCACAGTACCACTTCTCCTGTCCTGTATACTGGGTGTAATCCTCAGTATCTGCTCTTATTCTGTATATATGGACACTGCACAGTACCACTTCTCCTGTCCTGTATACTGGGTGTAATCCTCAGTATCTGCTCTTATTCTATGTGTATGGACACTGCACAGTACCACTTCTCCTGTCCTGTATACTGGGTGTAATCCTCAGTATCTGCTATTATTCTGTATATATGGACACTGCACAGTACCACTTCTCCTGTCCTGTATACTGGGTGTAATCCTCAGTATCTGCTCTTATTCTGTATATATGGACACTGCACAGTACCACTTCTCCTGTCCTGTATACTGGGTGTAATCCTCAGTATCTGCTCTTATTCTGTATATATATACACTGCACAGTACCACTTCTCCTGTCTTGTATACTGGGTGTAATCCTCAGTATCTGCTCCTATTCTGTATATATGGACACTGCACAGTACCACTTCTCCTGTCCTGTATACTGGGTGTAATCCTCAGTATCTGCTCTTATTCAGTATGTATGGACACTGCACAGTACCACTTCTCCTGTCCTGTATACTGGGTGGAATCCTCAGTATCTGCTCTTATTCTGTATATATGGACACTGCACAGTACCACTTCTCCTGTATACTGGGTGTAATCCTCAGTATGCTCTTATTCTGTATATATGGACACTGCACAGTACCACTTCTCCTGTCCTATATACTGGGTGTAATTCTCAGTATCTGCTCTTATCCTGTATATATGGACACTGCACAGTACCACTTCTCTTGTCCTGTATACTTCCATTCTTCTCTATGTTGGGTACATCTCACATAAATGCTCCCAGTTCCATTGACTTCACTTACCAATTGGAGTTTCCCCATCTTTGAAGAAGTTTCCGCTGTGCTGAGGCCTGTAGAGGTCTGTACATGGGATGTATATTGGATCTTCGTCATCCTCTCCATACTGCACACAGAAAAAGTGATGATATATGGCTGAACGCTCCCCTGCACAGCATCAGTATACAGCCTCATGCTCCAGGTGCTCACGTTTCCACCTTTCATCATATATATATATGTGCTTACATAGTCACCACCTCCATTATGCGCAATTCCTGGGGACTCGCCAAGTATTTCTTCACCGTCTCTCTCCAGGTCAACCAGTGAACTGGTGTCCAGATCCGACCAGTCCGACAGCTTTCTCCTAAACATGTCTGCCTCTTAGCTACATGCCCGGGATATTTAGGCTGGAGGTAAAGATGAGGTGAAATGGGAAGTCAGGACAAGCTACATATACTGCACATACTCTGCATATACTTGTATAGGGGCCCTGTAACCGGTACTGTATGTTGCCCCTGTAACCGGTACTGTATGTTGCCCCTGTAACCGGTACTGTATGGGGCCCCTATAACCGGTACTGTATGGGGCCCCTGTAACCAGTACTGTATGGGGCCCTGTGTAACCAGTACTGTTTGAGGCCCTGTGTAACCAGTACTGTATGGGGGCCCTGTGTAACTGGCACTATTTGGGGGCCCTGTGTAACCAGTACTGTATGGGGGCCCTGTGTAACTGGCACTATTTGGGGGCCCTGTAACTGGCACTGTATGGGGCCCTGTGTAACCAGTACTGTATGGGGCCCTGTGTAACCAGTACTGTATGGGGGCCCTGTGTAACCAGTACTGTATGGGGGCCCTGTGTAACCAGTACTGTTTGGGGGCCCTGTAACCAGTACTGTTTGGGGGCCCTGTAACCAGTACTGTATGGGGCCCTGTGCAACCAGTACTGTATGGGGCCCTGTGCAACCAGTACTGTATGGGGCCCTGTGCAACCAGTACTGTATGGGGACCTGTGTAACCAGTACTGTATGGGGCCCTGTGTAACCAGTACTATATGGGGCCCTGTGTAACCAGTACTGTATGGGGCCCTGTGTAACCAGTACTGTATGGGGCCCTGTGTAACCAGTATGTATGGGGCCCTGTGTAACCAGTACTGTATGGGGCCCTGTGTAACCAGTACTATATGGGGGCCCTGTATCGGACAAGAAGAGAAGTCGGGGGAAGGTCACAGATGAGATGCAGAGGACAGTTATGCGGGGTGAAGGAGATAGAAGATACAGGGTGAGAGGGTGACCCGGCGGGTGTGCTCCTCACCTGAGCTCCGGCCTGGATGGCTGTGAGGTGTGGCTGCCGCAGTCCGGTCTCCCGGGGAGAGCGCAGTAATTGCAGAGACTGGAAGCGGAGAATTCCCAGCTCAGCTGTAGGAGGAGAGAGGCGGCCATCACCCCCTCCTCCCCACAGCGCTGAGGATGCTGAGTGCTCTGTGCAGTGTGACCGGCTGTGAGGACCCACACCCTGTACACTGCGATACCCGAATCATCTGTCTGCTGAGCTGTGTATCTAATCCTGTCCTGTGTGATACTGTCTGCTGAGAGGTGTATCTAATCCTGCCATGTGTGATACTGTCTGCTGAGAGGTGTATCTAATCCTATCCTGTGTGATACTGTCTACTGAACCTGTGTATCAAATCATATCATGTGTGATACTGTCTGCTGAGAAGTCTATCTAATCCAATCCTGTGTGACACTGTCTGCTGAGGTGTATCTAATCCCATCATGTGTGATACTGTCTGCTGAGAGGTGTATCTAATCCTGCCATGTGTGATACTGTCTGCTGAGAGGTGTATCTAATCCTATCCTGTGTGATACTGTCTGCTAGGCTATTGATACTGTCCTGGGAGTTCGCTGAATCCAATCCTGTGTGACACTGTCTGCTGAGGTGTATCTAATCCCATCATGTGTGATACTGTCTGATGAACTTGTGTATCTAATCCTATCGTGTGTGATACTGTCTGCTGAGCCATGTATCTAATCCTATCCTGTGTGATACTGTCTGCTAAACCTGTGTATCTAATCCTATCCTGTGTGATACTGTCTGCTGAGCTGTGTATGTAATCCTATCCTGTGTGATACTGTCTGCTGAGAGGTGTATCTAATCCTGCCATGTGCGATACTGTCTGCTGAGAGGTGTATCTAATCATATAATGTGTGATACTGTCTGCTGAGAGGTGTATCTAATCCTGCCATGTGTAATAATGTCTGCTGAGCTGTTTTTCTAATCCTATCATGTGTGATATTGTCTGCTGAGCTGTGTATCTAATCCTATCATGGGTGATACTGTCTGCTGAGCTGCTGTATCTAATCCTATCATGTGTGATAATGTCTGCTGAGCCATGTATCTAATCCCATCATTTGTGATACAGTCTTCTGAGCTGCTGTATCTAATCCTATCATGTGTGATACTATCTGCTGAGCTGCTGTATCTAATCCTATCATGTGTGATACTCTGCTGAACCTGTGTATCTAATCCTATCATGTGTGATACTCTGCTGACCTGTGTATCTAATCCTATCATGTGTGATACTGTCTGCTGAGCTGCTGTATCTAATCCTATCATGTGTGATACTGTCTGCTGAGCTGTGTATCTAATCCTATCCTGTGTGATACTGTCTGCTGAGCTGCTGTATCTAATCCTATCCTGTGTGATACTCTGCTGAGCTGTGTATCTAATCCTATCCTTTGTGATACTGTCTGCTGAGCCTGTGTATCTAATCCCATCATGTGTGATACTGTCTGCTGAGCCATGTATCTAATCCTAGCATGTGTGATACTGTCTGCTGAGCCTGTGTATCTAATCCCATCATGTGCAGGGGCGCACCGACAGGGGGGGTTTTAGGGGTCTGGACCCCCCCTAGAACCCAGATCCAATTTTTTTTTAAATCACTCAGGGCCGCACCGCCGATCGCAACAGGCGGCGCGGCCCTGGTTCCAATTGCAGACGGCGGTGGGGAGGCAGTAGGAGATGAGCGCTTCCATTGCGGAAGCGTTCATCTCTATATTCATCGATCTGTGTTGCCGTCCTCAGGACAGCGATACAGATCAATGTGCTGTGGCAGGGGAGGGAGAGGCGTCTCCCTTCCCTGTTCTTCTGATAGGCTGCAGGCACTAGTGCCTGCAGCCTATCAGAGGCCGGCTCAGGTGGCGCGATGACATCATTATCATCGCGCCGCCTGAGCCGGGCAGCACACAGCGGCCGGAAGAGGTCTGCTGCTAACCTCATGAAGGTAAGTATTAGTGTTTTTTTTTTGTTTTTTTAATGGTGGCACATTTTAGGGGGCACCTGGTGGCATTTTGTTTTGTGGGGGCACTATGGGGGCATTTCTCACTGGCCCGTTTTGGGTAGAGGGCACTATGGGGGCATCTGGGGGCATTTATTTGTAGCCCATTTTGGGGGCATACTATAGGGGAATCTTGTGGATTTTTTTACTGCCCCATTTGGGGGGGCACTATAGGGGCATTATTTGGGGCACCACACCATGGGGAGTGGAGCATTATGGGGGCATTTATTTATTTATTTCTATCCCATTTTGAGGGCATTTTTACTGCCTTATTTTGGAGGGGGCCCTATTAGGGCATCTGGTGGCACTATAGCGGCATTATTTGGTGCACTATGGGGAGTGGAGCACTATGGGGGCATCTGGGGGCTCTAAAGGGGCTTTTTTATAGGCATATTATGGGGGCACTATGGCATCTGGTGGCACTAAGGGGCATTTTTCACTGGCACATTATGGGAGGCACTATAGGGAGAGCAGCACTATGGGGCATCTGGTGGCACTATAGGGGCATTATTTGGGGTCACTATGGTATTTTTTTACTGGCACAATATCCCCTATATGCACTATGGTATCTGGCTGGCACTAATGTGTATTTTTACTGGCACATGGGAGGCACTATAGGGCTGGGCATCACTATGGGGCATCTGGTGGCACTAAGAAGGGGCATTTTTAACTGGCACTTTATGGGGGCACTATGGGGGAGAGGAGCAGTATGGGGGCATCTGGTGGCACTAAGAAGGGGCATTTTTAACTGGCACATTATGAGGGCATTATGGGTGAAAGAAGCACTATGGGGGCATCTGGTGGCACTAAGAAGGGAATTGTTACTGACACAATATGAAGGGCACAAAGAAGGGGCATTTTCTACTGGCACATTATGGGGGAGAGGAGCACTATAGGGGCATCTGCTGGGGGCACTACAAAGGGGCATTTTTTGCTGGCATATTATAGGGGGCACTATGGGGAAGGGGAGAGAAGCACCATGGAGGCATGTGCTGGGGGCACTAAGATGGGGTATTTTATACTGGCAAATTATCGGGGCACTATGGTCAAGTGGGAGAGGAGCACTACGGGGCATTTACTGGGGCACTATATAGAGGTATTTTATACTGGCATACATTATGGGGACATTAGCTCAACCGCGGGCACTAAGCAGGTATATTTCTTGTACTGTAATATTATAGGGAGAATTATTACTACTAGGGGGCATTATGGTGGGCTTTACTACTACTGGGGGGCTATGGCGAACATGATCACACTAGTATGGGCACTATGAGGGCATTATTACTAAGTGTGCTCAGGCAGGGAATTATTTCTATTGGTGGGAATTTGGTGAGCACTGTTACTTTGGTGGGCACCCTGGCACAGTATCAGCTTAGCACAATTATTTTTGGGGACAATATGTTTATTCTATTAGTGTCAGGGATACTATTTACTGGGCACAGTTATGTTTTTAGAGCACTGTGTGCCAATATTTGTAGAAGGGGGCACTATCTGTGTGGTACAGGTATTTTTCAGGGGATAGTTTTTGCAGTATAGTATTGAGGAGCACAGCGGGAACAGTATTGGGGATGGCAGGATGGGGTGTTCAGAAGATGTGAAGATGATGGAAAAGTGGGAAACTAATGTCTGTCTGTCAATCTCTGCAGAGACAGGAGATGGGTGAAAAATCATCATGGCGGTCTGGTCTGAATGGAGAAGATGAGAAAAGAGAACGTCTACATCAAAGGTGACATCACTGGATGTAGGAGGTATGTGGCGCTATGTAGGATAGGAGATGCACCGGCTTCTCCTCCTGCCATTTGCAAAAGGAGGATTCAGAGCTACGTGAGGACGGCCCAAGGGGGTGGCAGGCCAGGGGCGGGTGGCGGATGGTGGGGGGGAATCACAAGCCTTGAGCAAGATCTGGGGAGGGAGAAGAGCGGAGGAGCTTCCTGGCTGTAGCCTGCTGTTGTCCATTGTATAATGTGAAGCAGGCAGTGCAGCCAGGACACGCCCTCCCCTCTGTATGATGTGTAGACCCGGGCTCCTCCACCCGGACCTACACACCTTTAATATCGCGCAGCTCCTCCTCCACTCCACTTTTGGTGCCTTCAGGACTAGGAGGGAGGAAGTGAAACTGCAACAGCTCCTGCCACAGAGCCACGTGGGGGGCAGTGTGAGTAGAGGGGCTTTATGTTGGGCCCTGTATGGTGGAGTATTAGGTACAGTGTGTCTATGTAGGATGAGGGTGAGACTCTTACCTTCATCCTCAACAATATCATTTCAGCTGTACAGTGTTTGTTGGGAGTGGCCTATTATATGTAGGATGGTCTTAGAAAAATGGGCGGGGTCAATTTTTTGGCGCTGCACAATTTTTTTTCTTTTCGGACCCCCCCTAGACAAAATTTCTGGGTGCTCCCCTGATCATGTGTGATACTGTCTGCTGAGGTGTATCTAATTCCATCATGTGTGATACTGTCTGATGAACCTGTGTATTTAATCCTATCCTGTGTGATACTGTCTGCTGAGGTGTATCTAATCCTATCCTGTGTGATACTGTCTGCTGAGGTGTATCCAATTCCATCATGTGTGATACTGTCTGCTGAGAGGTGTATCTAATCATATCATGTGTGATACTGTCTGCTGAGAGGTGTATCTAATCCTGCCATGTGTGATACTGTCTGCTGAGAGGTGTATCTAATCCCATCATGTGTGATACTGTCTGCTAAACTGTGTATCTAATCCTATTATGTGTGATACTGTCTGCTGAGCCATGTATCTAATCCCATCATGTGTGATACTCTGCTGACCTGCGTATCTAATCCTGCCATGTGTGATAGTCTGCTGAGCTCTGTATCTAATCCTATCACGTGTGATACTGTCTGCTGAGCTATGTATCTAATCCTATCATGTGTGATACTGTCTGCTGAGCTGTGTATCTAATCCTATTATGTGTGATACTGTCGGCTGAGCTGTGTATCTAATCATGTCATGTGTGATACTGTCTTCTGAGCTGTGTATCTAATCCTATCATGTGTGATATTGTCTGCTGAACCTGTGTATCTAATCCTATCATGTGTGATACTGTCTGCTGAGCCATGTATCTAATCCCATTATGTGTGATACTGTCTGCTGAGCTGTGTATCTAATCCTATCATGTGTGATATTGTCTGCTGAACCTGTGTATCGAAGCATGTCTTGTGTGATACTGTCTGCTGAGGGGTGTACCTCTGTGATACTACATGTAGAGCCGATGTATCCAGTTCTATCACATGTCTTACTATCTGGTGAGCCACTGTATCTAATTCTATTATCTGTGATTGGTTGAGCTGCTGTATCTAAGCCTGTTGTGTGTGATACTATCTGGGGAGCCCCTGTATCTAATTCTATTATCTGTGATTGGTTGAGCTGCTGTATCCAATCCTGCCATGTGTGATAATGTCTGCTGAGCTGTTTATCTAATCCTATCATGTGTGATACTGTCTGCTGAGCTGCTGTATCTAATCCTATCATGTGTGATAATGTCTGCTGAGCCATGTATCTAATCCCATCATTTGTGATACAGTCTTCTGAGCTGCTGTATCTAATCCTATCATGTGTGATACTCTGCTGAACCTGTGTATCTAATCCTATCATGTGTGATACTCTGCTGAACCTGTGTATCTAATCCTATAATGTGTGATACTGTCTGCTGAGCTGCTGTATCTACTCCCATCATGTGTGATACTATCTGCTGAGCTGCTGTATCTAATCCTATCATGTGTGATACTCTGCTGAACCTGTGTATCTAATCCTATCATGTGTGATACTCTGCTGACCTGTGTATCTAATCCTATCATGTGTGATACTGTCTGCTGAGCTGCTGTATCTAATCCTATCATGTGTGATACTGTCTGCTGAGCTGTGTATCTAATCCTATCCTGTGTGATACTGTCTGCTGAGCTGCTGTATCTAATCCTATCCTGTGTGATACTCTGCTGAGCTGTGTATCTAATCCTATCCTTTGTGATACTGTCTGCTGAGCCTGTGTATCTAATCCCATCATGTGTGATACTGTCTGCTGAGCCATGTATCTAATCCTAGCATGTGTGATACTGTCTGCTGAGCCTGTGTATCTAATCCCATCATGTGTTATACTGTCTGCTGAACTTGTGTATCTAATCCTATCGTGTGTGATACTGTCTGCTGAGGTGTATCTAATTCCATCATGTGTGATACTGTCTGATGAACCTGTGTATCTAATTCCATCATGTGTGATACTGTCTGATGAACCTGTGTATCTAATCCTATCCTGTGTGATACTGTCTGCTGAGGTGTATCTAATCCTATCCTGTGTGATACTGTCTGCTGAGGTGTATCCAATTCCATCATGTGTGATACTGTCTGCTGAGAGGTGTATCTAATCCTGCCATGTGTGATACTGTCTGCTGAGAGGTGTATCTAATCCCATCATGTGTGATACTGTTTGCTAAACTGTGTATCCAATCCTATTATGTGTGATACTATCTGCTGAGCCATGTATCTAATCCCATCATGTGTGATACTCTGCTGACCTGTGTATCTAATCCTATCATGTGTGATACTGTCTGCTGAGCTGCTGTATCTAATCCTATCATGTGTGATACTGTCTGCTGAGCCATGTATCTAATCCCATCATGTGTGATACTCTGCTGACCTGCGTATCTAATCCTGCCATGTGTGATAGGATTAGATACACAGCTCAGCAGACAGTATCACACACAACAGGCTTAGATACAGTGGCTCAGCAGACAGTATCACACATGACAGAATTGGATACAGCAGCTCAACCAATCACAGATAATAGAATTAGATACAGGGGCTCACCAGATAGTATCACACACAACAGGCTTAGATACAGCAGCTCAACCAATCACAGATAATAGAATTAGATACAGGGGCTCACCAGATAGTATCACACACAACAGGCTTAGATACAGCAGCTCAACCAATCAGAGGTAATATAATTAAATACAGGGGCTCACCAGATAGTATCACACACAACAGGCTTAGATACAGCAGCTCAACCAATCACAGATAATAGAATTAGATACAGTGGCTCACCAGATAGTAAGACATGTGATAGAACTGGATACATCGGCTCTACATGTAGTATCACAGAGGTACACCCCTCAGCAGACAGTATCACACAAGAAGCTTAGATAAAGCTCAGCAGTATCACACAAGAGGCTTAGATACAGCTCAGCAGACGGTATCACATGACTGAAATGAATACAGTGGCTCAACATATTGGATCACTAATGATAGTCTTAGATACAGTGGCTCTGCTGACAGTATCTCACATGACATGCTTCGATACACAGGTTCAGCAGACAATATCACACATGATAGGATTAGATAGACAGCTCAGCAGACAGTATCACACATAATGGGATTAGATACATGGCTCAGCAGACAGTATCACACATGATAGGATTAGATACACAGGTTCAGCAGACAATATCACACATGATAGGATTAGATACACAGCTCAGAAGACAGTATCACACATGACATGATTAGATACACAGCTCAGCAGACAGTATCACACATGATAGGATTAGATACAAAGCTCAGCAGACAGTATCACACATGATAGGATTAGATACAGAGCTCAGCAGACTATCATGTGTGATACTGTCTGCTGAGCTTTGTATCTAATCCTATCATGTGTGATACTGTCTGCTGAGCTGTGTATCTAATCATGTCATGTGTGATACTGTCTTCTGAGCTGTGTATCTAATCCTATCATGTGTGATATTGTCTGCTGAACCTGTGTATCTAATCCTATCATGTGTGATACTGTCTGCTGAGCCATGTATCTAATCCCATTATGTGTGATACTGTCTGCTGAGCTGTGTATCTAATCCTATCATGTGTGATATTGTCTGCTGAACCTGTGTATCGAAGCATGTCATGTGAGATACTGTCAGCAGAGCCACTGTATCTAAGACTATCATTAGTGATCCAATATGTTGAGCCACTGTATTCATTTCAGTCATGTGATACCGTCTGCTGAGCTGTATCTAAGCCTCTTGTGTGATACTGCTGAGCTTTATCTAAGCTTCTTGTGTGATACTGTCTGCTGAGGGTGTACCTCTGTGATACTACATGTAGAGCCGATGTATCCAGTTCTATCACATGTCTTACTATCTGGTGAGCCACTGTATCTAATTCTATTATCTGTGATTGGTTGAGCTGCTGTATCTAAGCCTGTTGTGTGTGATACTATCTGGTGAGCCCCTGTATTTAATTATATTACCTCTGATTGGTTGAGCTGCTGTATCTAAGCCTGTTGTGTGTGATACTATCTGGTGAGCCCCTGTATCTAATTCTATTATCTGTGATTGGTTGAGCTGCTGTATCTAAGCCTGTTGTGTGTGATACTATCTGGTGAGCCCCTGTATCTAATTCTATTATCTGTGATTGGTTGAGCTGCTGTATCCAATTCTGTCATGTGTGATACTGTCTGCTGAGCCACTGTATCTAAGCCTGTTGTGTGTGATACTGTCTGCTGAGCTGTGTATCTAATCCTATCATGGGTGATACTGTCTGCTGAGCTGCTGTATCTAATCCTATCATGTGTGATACTGTCTGCTGAGCTGTATATCTAATCCTATCATGTGTGATACTGTCTGTGGAGGTGCTGTATCTAATCCTTTCATGTGTGATATTGTCTAAGCCCGTCGTGTGATACTGTCTGCTGAGCTTCTGTATCTAAGCCTGTTGTGTGTGATACTGTCTGCTGAGCCACTGTTTCTAAGCCCGTCCTGTGATACTGTCTGCTGAGCTTCTGTATCTAATCCTATCATGTGTGATACTGTCTGCTGAGCTGCTGTATCTAAACCTGCCTTGTATAAATTACCGAATGTCATAAAATAAATGGTAAAATCCCGTTGATCCAGAAATAATGGTCCTGGATATTCTGGATTATTGGAGCCCATAATCTGCTATCTCTGTATTGCTTCTCTCTCTGCAGTTCTGTCCTGGATTAGCAGACTTTCTGGAGTAGCAGATGACAGATTAGAGGTTGTAATGAGATGACAGCCTCTGTTTACACGGTGTCACTTACAGCAGAGGAGGCTTGTGGATAATGAGGATTCCCGCTCTGTGGCTCAGCGCCTTCATTGTCCCAGTGACTGACGTGTGACTACTACACCCATCGCTGGATTGTCACCCTCCCGCTGTAATATTCAGGAATCTGACGGCAGGAATGTCTGCTTTGTCTTCTTACTTGTCACCTCTTATCATAGCGATAACTGAGGGAAACGTGACCGAGGCGACAATTCCACCCTCGGCGCTCCTAGACGGTAATGAGGTTGTCAGGGTTGTCAGTTGCAGAGTTTTTCCAGTTTGGGAAGTTTATGTTTTGCCTGCACAAGCTAACACTCCCATCATCCCTGTCCTCAGGCGCTCACCGTGCAGTCTCCCTTTATCACACAATGGAGCAAATTTACTAAGCCTATAGACGGCACCATCTTAGGGGTACTCCTTGGTGCAAAAGTGAGCTACACCCCTTTTCGGACTAGGTGAAGAATCAGTCTCGACACCTAGAGGCGCCAAACTGACCCACTTGTTGCTGCAATTTACCCCAAAGTCTAGGTGCACTCACATTAGTAAATATGGACTCATGTATCACTCCTCTCATTCCTGTTTCTCATATACTGTGTATATTGGGCATGTCATTGTGAGGAGCGCCCCCTATAGGGGGTGGAAGTGTCGACTGGATAGCTGAAGCAGAGACGTGGACCTGATGACGACCCTATAAGGGGAGCTTAGATGGGAGCTGGATATGGAAGATGGAGCTGAGGAGTGGACCAGAAGAGTGGACATAAGGACTGAAGACTGGAGCAGAGAACTGGACATGACTACTGGACCTGAGGAGTGGAGCTGAAGTTGGGAGCTCAGCTTTGGACCCGAGGGTTAGAACAGAGAAATGTTAGAACTAAGGAACAGGGCTGAAGAAGGAAGCTGAGCACTGGATCTTAAGACTGGAAATGACGGTTGGAACTGAGAACTGGAGCTGAAGATGGGAGCAGAGCACTGGACCCGAGGAATGTAGTTGAGGACTGGAACTAAGGAGTGGACCAAAGGAATGTAGCTCAGGACTAGAGATGAGCGAACTTCTATTTTTAGTTAGGCGTCCAAAGTTCGGGTTCGGGTTATCGTAGCATCCCGTTATGGATTCCGCTACCGCGGACCATAACGGCATTTGGAACCCATAAGGGGCTGCTTCATGGGACCCGAACCTTGGACAACCGTAAGGACCCTGGGTGACATCACCGTCATGTGATCAGTGCAGGGGGGGTGGCTCAGTACTGGATTGGATAAGAGGTGATCCAGTACTGAGCCACGCCCCCTGCATTGATCACATGACGGTGACGTCACCCCAGGTCCTTAGGGTTGTCCACGGTTCGGGTTCAATGAAGCAGACCCTTATGGATTCCAAATGCCGTTATGGTCCGCGGTAGCGGAATCCATAACGGGATGCTACGATAACCCGAACCCGAACTTTGGACGCCGAACTAAAAATAGAAGTTAGCTCATCTCTACTCAGGACTGGACCCAAGGAATGGAGATCAAGACGATGTGGGAACTGGAGCTGAGTACTGGACCCAAGGAATAAAACTGAGGACTGGACCAAAGGAATGGAGCTATGGACTGGAACTCAGTACTAGACATGTGGACTGGATATAAGGACGAGATCTGAAGACTGGAACTCAAGACTGGACCCAAGGACAGGAGCTTGTGGATTGGACCAGAGGATGAGACGTAAGAACTGGACATGAAGACTAGAGTTGAGGACTGGAACTCAGGACTGGACCAAAGGAATGGAGCTGAGAACTGGATCCAAAGACTGGAGTGAGGACTGGACCAGAAGATTGGGTTTCAGCACTAGAGCTGAAGACTGAACCTGAGGATTGGACTTGGGGACTAAAGCTAAGGACTAGACCCAACAAATGGAACTTAGGCCCCATTTACACGTCTGCAAGTGTTTTGCAGATCCATGGATCCACAAAACACGGACATCGGCAATGTGCGTTCCGCATTTTGCGGATCGCACATCACCGGCACTATATAGAAAATGCCTTTTCTTGTCCGCAATTGCGGACAAGAATAGGACATGTTCTATTTTTTTGCGGAACAGAAGTGCGGACCTGGAAGTGCGGATCCGCAATTCCGGATCCGTGCGGGACATAGTGTGTCCCCATAGGAATGAATGGGTCCACAATTCCGTTCCGCAAATTGCGGAACAGAATTGTGGACGTGTGAATGGGGCCTTAGGATTTGATTTGAGGATGGAGCTGAGGACGAAAATTGAGAACTGGAACTCAGGACTGGATTTAAGAAATGGAGCTCAGAACTGGACCAAAGGACTGAATCAGAGGATTGGACATAAGGACTAGACCTGACGACAGGATCAGAGAACTGGACCTGAGGACTAGAGCTGAATACAGGACCTGAGGACTAGAGCTGAATACAGGACCTGAGGACTAGAGCTGAATACAGGACCTGAGGACTAGAGCTGAATACTGGACCTGAGGACTAGAGCTGAATACTGGACCTGAGGACTAGAGCTGAATACTGGACCTGAGGACTAGAGCTGAATACTGGACCTGAGGACTAGAGCTGAATACTGGACCTGAGGACTAGAGCTGAATACTGGACCTGAGGACTAGAGCTGAATACTGGACCTGAGGACTAGAGCTGAATACTGGACCTGAGGACTAGAGCTGAATACAGGACCTGAGGACTAGAGGCTGAATACAGGACCTGAGGACTAGAGCTGAATACAGGACCTGAGGACTAGAGCTGAATACTGGACCTGAGGACTAGAGCTGAATACAGGACCTGATGACTAGAGCTGAATACAGGACCTGAGGACTAGAGCTGAATACAGGACCTGAGGACTAGAGCTGAATACAGGACCTGAGGACTAGAGCTGAATACTGGACCTGAGGACTAGAGCTGAATACAGGACCTGAGGACTAGAGCTGAATACAGGACCTGAGGACTAGAGCTGAATACTGGACCTGAGGACTAGAGCTGAATACTGGACCTGAGGACTAGAGCTGAATACAGGACCTGAGGACTAGAGCTGAATACAGGACCTGAGGACTAGAGCTGAATACAGGACCTGAGGACTAGAGCTGAATACTGGACCTGAGGACTAGAGCTGAATACAGGACCTGAGGACTAGAGCTGAATACAGGACCTGAGGACTAGAGCTGAATACAGGACCTGAGGACTAGAGCTGAATACAGGACCTGAGGACTAGAGCTGAATACAGGACCTGAGGACTAGAGCTGAATACAGGACCTGAGGACTAGAGCTGAATACAGGACCTGAGGACTAGAGCTGAATACAGGACCTGAGGACTAGAGCTGAATACAGGACCTGAGGACTAGAGCTGAATACTGGACCTGAGGACTAGAGCTGAATACAGGACCTGAGGACTAGAGCTGAATACAGGACCTGAGGACTAGAGCTGAATACAGGACCTGAGGACTAGAGCTGAATACTGGATCTGAGGACTAGAGCTGAATACAGGACCTGATGACTAGAGCTGAATACAGGACCTGATGACTAGAGCTGAATACAGGACCTGAGGACTAGAGCTGAATACAGGACCTGAGGACTAGAGCTGAATACAGGACCTGAGGACTAGAGCTGAATACAGGACCTGAGGACTAGAGCTGAATACAGGACCTGAGGACTAGAGCTGAATACAGGACCTGAGGACTAGAGCTGAATACAGGACCTGAGGACTAGAGCTGAATACAGGACCTGAGGACTAGAGCTGAATACTGGACCTGAGGACTAGAGCTGAATACTGGACCTGAGGACTAGAGCTGAATACAGGACCTGAGGACTAGAGCTGAATACTGGACCTGAGGACTAGAGCTGAATACAGGACCTGAGGACTAGAGCTGAATACAGGACCTGAGGACTAGAGCTGAATACTGGACCTGAGGACTAGAGCTGAATACAGGACCTGAGGGCTAGAGCCGAATACAGGACCTGAGGGCTAGAGCCGAATACAGGACCTGAGGGCTAGAGCCGAATACAGGACCTGAGGGCTAGAGCCGAATACAGGACCTGAGGCTGAGCGATACAGGACCTGAGGACTAGAGCTGAATACAGGACCTGAGGGCTAGAGCCGAATACAGGACCTGAGGGCTAGAGCCGAATACAGGACCTGAGGGCTAGAGCCGAATACAGGACCTGAGGGCTAGAGCCGAATACAGGACCTGAGGACTAGAGCTGAATACAGGACCTGAGGACTAGAGCTGAATACAGGACCTGATGACTAGAGCTGAATACTGGACCTGATGACTAGAGCTGAATACTGGACCTGAGGACTAGAGCTGAATACAGGACCTGAGGACTAGAGCTGAATACAGGACCTGAGGACTAGAGCTGAATACTGGACCTGAGGACTAGAGCTGAATACTGGACCTGAGGACTAGAGCTGAATACTGGACCTGAGGACTAGAGCTGAATACTGGACCTGAGGACTAGAGCTGAATACTGGACCTGAGGACTAGAGCTGAATACAGGACCTGAGGACTAGAGCTGAATACTGGACCTGAGGACTAGAGCTGAATACTGGACCTGATGACTAGAGCTGAATACAGGACCTGAGGACTAGAGCTGAATACTGGACCTGAGGACTAGAGCTGAATACTGGACCTGAGGACTAGAGCTGAATACAGGACCTGAGGACTAGAGCTGAATACAGGACCTGAGGACTAGAGCTGAATACAGGACCTGAGGACTTGGTTTGACACCTGGGGCTGAGGACAGGAGTTGACTGGACCAAAAGACAATTGATCTACGAGGTTGAGGTTTCAGGTGGTCGTCTCAGCTTCACTAAAGCTTCACTACAATCATCAGATTCCATTATTCTGTTTTTTCAGAATCCCTTGATATGGTTATGAGGTTCCCGCCCTGTGTCACCTGAAGGAAATTCCTGAAATTAGTAACTCTTGAAGAACTGAAAACATAGACATGAATAACAGTGAAGACTTTTTGGCCCCAGCAGAGGTGAGCTAGGTCCTGTGTTTTTGGCCCCAGCACAGGTGAGTTAGTAAGTCCTGGTGCCCCGTGGGTTGCCTCTAATTGTCTCCATCTCTGCATCTTGTGGCTCCCATTGTCTGAGATAATTGGTGTCCTCATTCTGTGGTGTAGTCATCCTCTTGTCATTCCTTTCATTGTTTCCTGCACGTGACCTAATGAATAAATGTGTGTCCCTGGATGGGACAAGTTCAGTTGTCGTCTGCAGGTCGTGCTCCGTGGTTTCTTTGGGAGAATCTCCTACCTGACAACCATGATCTTCTGCCTGGTCCATATTATTGGCCTCATCTTCGGGACCATTGGTATGATCCTCACCTGGATCGTCACCATCATGCCTTACTGGAGGTTGGTCGTATTGGCTGAGAACAACGATCTGGTCATTGAAGGTGGCCGCATTGACGGGGAGTGGATCAGCCGCTGGGATGGTCTGTGGCTCACATGTCTGAAGCAGCTGCGGATAAATATGGAGTGTAACGACTACGGCTCCATGGTGTCCCTGACCGCTGACCTGAAGGCTGCCAGAATCTTAATGAGCTTCGCCGTTGCCCTGTCCGTCATCGCCTTCATATTCTCTTTGATTGGCTTCATTGTCAGCCAGTGCTGCCGATGTTGTGACGACAGAGATAGTGAAAACCACTGCCTCACCCTGACTGCCGGACTCATGTATTTCCTCAGCGCCATCCTCGTCATCATCCCTGTCGTCTGGACCACGGTCAACATTTCTCGTCGTGCCTATGGCGCCTCATTCACCAGGGGGGCTGTGCGCATCGAGATAGGACAAGCACTGCTGCTGGCGTGGCCCAATATCGCCTTCCTCCTCATAGGGGGGACAATACTGACCTTCCTCTGCTGCTTCTGCTCCATGAGCACATGCTGTACCAGGGAGCCCCGCAAACAGACCATGTACAAGGAGCACCCGGCTAAAGAGGAGCGATCGAACTCCAGCCACCGCATGGAGTATCTATGAGGACAGACCCCCTCTTCAGGACAGACTTACTTGCTGCTGTGAATACAGATGGAGCAGAATGTATTGTAGCTGAGCCAGGTGAATGCACTGGCTGGACACAAATTTCTGGTCGCCCCCCTACCCCGCCTGCGCTCCAAGATGTCACAGTGTGCAGCCGCAGCTCCCCCTATAGCAGCACCACTATATGGCGGCATCATGTTTAAGTGTAGGAAGCTGTATAATACGTAGAGGAGCAGAATGGCGCTGCTGACCGTGCCAAATCTTACTGTAAAGTCCTGTGATGTTATTATTTACTGTGTACTATACTGTTATTTATCTTCATTACATTTCTGTGTAGACTTAAACATCTGCTGCGTGGAAACCATCAGCATGGAGGTCAAAAGATTCCAACTGACTTTTGTGGCTTCAGTTTTATTCTAGATGTGTACTTAACAGAGTTCAGTACAGTAGGTATGACCCATAATTCCTATGTTTATCTGTCCAGGGCTTATAATAGTGGGGAGCGTTATAAGAGAAGCGGCTGATATGGATGGGATATGTCTCTGGAGGTTCTCAGCACTGCACATATGAGACATGTGAAAGTAGTGATCATGGGGGTCAGGATCGTGACTATACTTTGTCACTTATCCATGTCAGTCAGCTTTTCCCCAGCTCGAAATGGCTGATAACAACAGAGTGCATCCTCTCACACAGAGACAGACCTGTGTCCTCATCGTCAACCCTTTCCCTGTGCCGTGTGTGTTTCGTGAATGGAGATTGTGCAATACTTTATTTATTATCATAACTGGATGTAATAAACTGTAATGTAATGTTATTAAAGATGATGGGAGAGGTAGTCCCGTGGAGTTGTGTTCTTATTTTCATAAATTTTCTGACCACTTGAATGGGTTTTTCTGGTAATGGGGGGGAGAGTCAGAAGCCCACCGATCTAGCCTAGGGAGAGACCATCAAATTTAAAGGAAAACCCCACTCTAGCAGCCTCCGCTCCTGTCTGGGTATGGCCCCAGGATCAGGCCACCGCGCTTATACACAATGGTTCTGCAGGGGGCAGAAGGCGACAAGTCATGCAGAATCACACAGGACATGACGGCTACAGTCGTGTGCAGGAGGTCTAACATAAGACGAGATGTCCGAGGTAAAAAAGACTTGGGCACCAACAACAAATGTGATAAAATGAGAAAAGAGGCCACTTTCATAAACTCTGATGTGGCCATCAATGGCATACAATAGTGACTAATGATGGCTGCATCACTGGAGAGCGCCTACTGCCATCGCGCGGGGACGCATTGGACCAACACTAGGTGTCATGGTGTGGGGTGTCATTAGCTACCATTGACATTGACCAGCTTTTGATATGTCCAAGACATCATGGCACCAGTCCTACTAGCTTTTCGGCTCAGTTAGGAGAGGTGGCGTCCAACAAGACAATGCCCTAACATCCGTGCACACACTGCCCACACTACACAACGTCGAGCAGCTCCCCTGGCAGCCTGATCGCCAGATCTTTCCCCCATTAGGAATGTCCGGAACTGGATCGGGCGATGGATCTCCCATGCACATTCATCAGGTGAACTATGGTTTCAAGATGAAAGCACTTAGGGTGCGACCACGCGGCGTGGTCATGAGACAATCAGGCCTCAGCACCTTCATATTTAGCGAAGTCTTCATTGTTAATGGCTGCGCTGCACCTTCAATACCCACTATACAGTGCAGTCTTCATTAGTGCAATAAGAGGGGGTTCACATAAGCGCGTTGAATTCCGTTATAGCATTCCATTATAACGCGTATAACGGATACCAAAAGGAACACTGTCCGTTTTAATCTGTCCTAATATAGTTGAATGGAGAATAAATAATGGAAACCAGCATTCCGTCTGATTTCTGTTATTTTACACAGAAAAAAAGGCCCGCAGGCAGCTGAGGTCTAATTAGCTGTGCAGCGCTCGAACGCAGCTGGCAACACCCTGACCCTGGGTTCAGACCTGAGCGTTCTTGAAACGCGCGATTTAGTTGTGCGTATTTCAGCGCGTTTTTGCAAATAGGAAATGCGCGTTCGTACGCGTGTTCTTGTGATTGACTACTGTGGTGTCAATCACAAAACGTGCGACAAACGCCCCCAAAAAAGCTCAAGTACTTGGTTATGCGTCGGGCGTTGTACAGCGCGTTCAAACGCGCTGTAAAACGCTCAAGTGAGAACCAGGGCCATAGGAAAGCATTGGTTTTCATGTGTTGAGCGTTTTACAGTGCGTTTGAACGCGCTGTAAAACGCTCAGGTGTGAACTTAGGGTGAACAGCTCACGACCACGCCGTGTGGTCATGCCCTTATAATGACACAACCTAGGAGGATATCCAGCATCTGTATGGGCACCATGCCAGAGTGGCCGCCTGTATCGCAGCAAGGGGAGATGCCACCCAGCATTAATGTGACCTCATCGTACACCCTGCTGCAGAACCCCAAATAAAGGGGGCACCACCTTGGTTATGTGATCATTGAACGAGCACCACGAGCAGGTTATACTTTGTAAGCTCAGTCTCATTAAAGGGGTATCCCATGATTATTGTACAAAATGAAAATCAGACATTATATAGTACATGACAATCTCTTCCTATCAAAGCTACAACCATCTCTGTACCTCCCATTCACTGCTCCGATGGCTCTGCTAGATTTATATCAAACTGGAGCTTGAAAGTGTCCTTTCTGCTGGAGCTCTTTCCCTATCACAGCTCAGGAGGCAGTTGAAGGATGAAACTGAGCATGTGCGACCATCTTAGTGAGCCGGACAGAGAAATAAGAAAAAGAACAAACAGCAGGTGGCGCTATACAGATAGATTTCAGTAAATAACTTAGTGTCTATACACTGCACAGTACCACTTCTCCTGTCCTATATACTGGGTGTAATCCTTAGTATCTGCTCTTATTCTGTATATATGGACACTGCACAGTACCACTTCTCCTGTCCTGTATACTGGGTGTAATTCTCAGTATCTGCTCTTATTCTGTATATATGGACACTGCACAGTACCACTTCTCCTGTCCTATATACTGGGTGTAATCCTCAGTATCTGCTCTTATTCTGTATATATAGACACTGCACAGTACCACTTCTCCTGTCCTGTATACTGGGTGTAATCCTCAGTATCTTCTCTTATTCTGTATATATGGACTCTGCACAGTACCACTTCTCCTGTCCTGTATACTGGGTGTAATTCTCAGTATCTGCTCTTATACTGTATATATGGACACTGCACAGTACCACTTCTCCTGTCCTATATACTGGGTGTAATCCTCAGTATCTGCTCTTATTCTGTATATATGGACACTGCACAGTACCACTTCTCCTGTCCTATATACTGGGTGTAATCCTCAGTATCTGCTCTTATTCTGTATATATGGACACTGCACAGTACCACTTCTCCTGTCCTGTATACTGGGTGTAATCCTCAGTATCTGCTCTTATTCTGTATATATAGACACTGCACAGTACCACTTCTCCTGTCCTATATACTGGGTGTAATCCTCAGTATCTGCTCTTATTCTGTATATATACACTGCACAGTACCACTTCTCCTGTCCAGTATACTGGGTGTAATCCTCAGTATCTGCTCTTATTCTGTATATATACACTGCACAGTACCACTTCTCCTGTCCAGTATACTGGGTGTAATCCTCAGTATCTGCTCTTATTCTGTATATATGGACACTACACAGTACCACTTCTCCTGTCCTGTATACTGGGTGTAATCCTCAGTATCTGCTCTTATTCTGTATATATATATACACTGCACAGTACCACTTCTCCTGTCCTGTATACTGGGTGTAATCCTCAGTATCTGCTCTTAGTCTGTATATATGGACACTGCACAGTACCACTTCTCCTGTCCTGTATACTGGGTGTAATTCTCAGTATCTGCTCTTATTCTGTATATATGTACACTGCACAGTACCACTTCTCCTGTCCTGTATACTGGGTGTAATCCTCAGTATCTGCTCTTATTCTGTATATATGGACACTGCACAGTACCACTTCTCCTGTCCTGTATACTGGGTGTAATCCTCAGTGTCTGCTCTTATTCTGTATATATATATATACACTGCACAGTACCACTTCTCCTGTCCTGTATACTGGGTGTAATCCTCAGTATCTGCTCTTATTCTGTATATATATACACTGCACAGTACCACTTCTCCTGTCCTGTATACTGGGTGTAATCCTCAGTATCTGCTCTTATTCTGTATATATGGACACTGTACAGTACCACTTCTCCTGTCCTGTATACTGGGTGTAATCCTCAGTATCTGCTCTTACTCTGTATATATATACACTGCACAGTACCACTTCTCCTGTCCTATATACTGGGTGTAATCCTCAGTATCTGCTCTTATTCTGTATATATGGACACTGCATAGTACCACTTCTCCTGTCCTATATACTGGGTGTAATCCTCAGTATCTGCTCTTATTCTGTATATATGGACACTGCACAGTACCACTTCTCATGTCCTGTATACTGGGTGTAATCCTCAGTATCTGCTCTTATTCTGTATATATATACACTGCACAGTACCACTTCTCCTGTCCTGTATACCCAGTGTAATCCTCAGTATCTGCTCTTATCCTGTATATATACACTGCACAGTACCACTTCTCCTGTCCTGTATACTGGGTGTAATCCTCAGTATCTGCTCTTATTCTGTATATATATACACTGCACAGTACCACTTCTCCTGTCCTGTATACTGGGTGTAATCCTCAGTATCTGCTCTTATACTGTATATATGGACACTGCACAGTACCACTTCTCCTGTATACTGGGTGTAATCCTCAGTATCTGCTCTTATTCTGTACATATACACTGCACAGTACCACTTCTCCTGTCCTGTATACAGGGTGTAATCCTCAGTATCTGCTCTTATTCTGTATATATGGACACTGCACAGTACCACTTCTCCTGTCCTGTATACTGGGTGTAATCCTCAGTATCTGATATTATTCTGTATATATGGACACTGCACAGTACCACTTCTCCTGTCCTGTATACTGGGTGTAATCCTTAGTATCTGCTCTTATTCTGTATATATGGACACTGCACAGTACCACTTCTCCTGTCCTGTATACTGGGTGTAATCCTCAGTATCTGCTCTTATTCTGTATATATGGACACTGCACAGTACCACCTCTCCTGTCCTGTGTACTGGGTGTAATCCTCTGTATCTGCTCTTATTCTGTGTGTATATACACTGCACAGTACCACTTCTCCTGTCCTGTATACTGGGTGTAATCCTCAGTATCTGCTCTTATTCTGTATAAATATACACTGCACAGTACCACTTCTCCTGTCCTGTGTACTGTGTGTAATCCTCAGTATCTGCACTTATTCTGTATATATGGACACTGCACAGTACCACTTCTCCTGTCCTGTATACTGGGTGTAATTCTCAGTATCTGCTCTTATTCTGTATATATGGACACTGCACAGTACCACTTCTCTTGTTCTGTATACTGGGTGTAATTCTCAGTATCTGCTCTTATTCTGTATATATGGACACTGCACAGTACCACTTCTCCTGTCCTGTATACTGGGTGTAATTCTCAGTATCTGCTCTTATTCTGTATATATGGACACTGCACAGTACCACTTCTCCTGTCCTGTATACTGGGTGTAATCCTCAGTATCTGCTCTTATTCTGTATATATGGACACTGCACAGTACCACTTCTCCTGTCCTGTATACTGGGTGTAATCCTCAGTATCTGCTCTTATTCTGTATATATGGACACTGCACAGTACCACTTCTCCTGTCCTGTATACTGGGTGTAATCCTCAGTATCTGCTCTTATTCTGTATATATATACACTGCACAGTACCACTTCTCCTGTCCTGTATACTGGGTGTAATCCTCAGTATCTGCTCTTATTCTGTATATATGGACACTGCACAGTACCACTTCTCCTGTCCTGTATACTGGGTGTAATTCTCAGTATCTGCTCTTATCCTGTATATGTGGACAATGCACAGTACCACTTCTCCTGTCCTGTATACTGGGTATAATCCTCAGTATCTGCTCTTATTCTGTATATATGTACACTGCACAGTACCACTTCTCCTGTCCTGTATACTGGGTGTAATTCTCAGTATCTGCTCTTATTCTGTATATATACACTGCACAGTACCACTTCTCCTGTCCTGTATACTGGGTGTAATCCTCAGTATCTGCTCTTATTCTGTATATATGGACTCTGCACAGTACTACTTCTCCTGTCCTGTATACTGGGTATAATTCTCAGTATCTGCTCTTATTCTGTATATATGGACTCTGCACAGTACTACTTCTCCTGTCCTGTATACTGGGTATAATTCTCAGTATCTGCTCTTATTCTGTATATATGGACTCTGCACAGTACCACTTCTCCTGTCCTGTATGTTTGCTGTCCGGCTGTGTGTGACACACTTACCTATATATAGATTTATAACATATATTATTATTATTGTGAGCACATTCCCGGCTGGATGTCTGAGATGTGATGTCACCTGACAAATGAGGTATGAGGTATAATCACTCTGCATATAAGGGGATGCTTGATGTTGTTGTCTGGGCTGCTCGGCCTGATACAGAACTCTCCCTGGATCCTGAGTCACCCCATAAATGGCTGAATTACAAGTGATATGATTGATCCCCAGGGACAGGTCCTGAGTGCAGGGACACATCACAGGGAGAGGTCATGTATATATCATTATTTCACACGTGTCACAGTAGCTGAAGGCACGTTCCAAAAGAATATCAGAATATTTACAGCAGCACAGAGTATTTCTGGATGATGATGTTAGGAAGGGCATTGTTTATTGATGACACAAGGTCAAAGCAGCGCAGATCTCGTCACCCTCATATGTCCGGATGCCTGTCATATATCGCACATACAATGTGGGTCACAGGAAGGGTTAAATATGTGTTACTGACAATACGTCACCCAAGAGGGATGCAGGAGGAATGCTGAGGCGAAGAAATGAGATCCTATAATCCCTTACTCTGCAGTTCTTTATTATTCATTATTTATTATCCATTCATCCTGAGCCTCCTGGTTCATGAAGAAAATGCTAAATTGACAGTGAAGACTGATACTAAGAAGTAGTCAAGAAGATCTCTACTGAATACAGATTCATGCGACTTCAGTGTGTGTGGGAAGCTTCTGGACGCAGTAATGGAAGTTGGGATCCGCTAGATTTAAAGAATATGATTCTGAATACTATGATAGAACTGGAGTCTAGAGGGCAGGTCCATAAAAATGGTGGGGAGGGGGTGAGAACAGAACAAGCTGAGGCCGGCATCTGGGCGGGGGTTCTTTAACCTGTAGAAATATATGAGCCTCCTAATCTCTCCGGATGCGGCTCAGTTTCATGGCAGATTTATGTTTAGCGCTCGGGATAGAGGAGGATGTAAATACTGCCACAAATCTTATAATGGAGGGCGGCAGGCGGACCAGTGTTTCATAAAAAGACGCATAGTTTTGTCTGAGTGTCATTTATACCTGTGGAGGAGGGGAAGGCGATGGCACGAGAGGGAAAACAGTGGAGGGTGGCCAAGAAAATCCAACTCAGCAGCCCCGAACCGCCTGATCGCGCCAACAGATATAAAATTGTCGCCCCAGCCCTAGTGCAACTCCGATGCTGATCCCAGAGACCCCTCACCCCAGTTCTGGTCCCAGTGCACATGTTGAAATACTGATTAGGTAGCAGAAAATGACCACAATGGGATAAAGGATGCAAATGAGCTCTTAGCATGCCTCTAATGCTACCCAATGTGAGGCAGTTATCCTAAAGGTCAATGTTCGACACTTTAAATAGGCCTTGAGACATGACTTGGATGAAAAACAAGCCAGTATCTCATATGAAGATAGCTGTTTCAGGGTGATTGCCCCTCATCAGTGCAGAGCAGTGATTACTGGGTGAGAGGCCTAGGTCAGGATTTGGGGGTTATAATTCTCTCCTTGGGGAGAGCACCTTAATCGGCATGAAGAGACTTATAGGCCATATATGCTCCTCTGGAATTCTGGGAGGAAAGGGATTCAAATGAGTTCTTAGCATGCTCCGCCTCTTATGCCACCAGATGTGAGGAAGGTATTCTACAAGTCAATGTTCCACCCTTTAAGTAGGCCTTGAGACATGACTTGGATAATAAATAAGCCAGCACCTCATCTGCAGACAGCTGTTTCGGGGTGATTGCCCCTTATCAGTGCACAGCAGAGAGTACTGGCTTAACTGGGTGAGAGGCCTAGGTGAGGATTTCAGGGATACTATCTCTTCTTATGGAGAGAGCCTTAATCAGTGTGCGGAGACTTATAGGTCATTAAAGATGAGCGAATCGAAGCTGACGAAGTGGAATTCGATCCGAATTTCCTCATGGTAACGAATCACATTTTTTCCTAAAATGGCTGCTGCACGTGTGAGGACATGGAGCAAGGAACTTTAGGAAGGCGGGATCACCCATAATGCCATGCATGCATGCAGCCAATCAGCAGCCAGCCAGCCCTGTGATGTCACAGCCCTATAAATAGCCTCAGCCATCTTGGATTCTGCCATTTTCCAGTGTACTTAGTGCAGGGAGAGACGTCAGCAGGCGCTAGGGACAGTGATAGGAAAGACTTCATTCTGCTAAAAAAAACAATTTACACGTGCAGGGAAAGATTATTCAAGCTGTAGGGAAAGGATAGGGAGGAACAGTTCAGCAGCATTTATGTAGAACAGGGTTCAGTAGGGGAGGTTACAGCCTGGGTAATAGGAACAATCCTATTACACCTTGCTGCACTGACTGGGGATCCAAATTGCCATTATACAGCTCTGTAATTCCAGCAAACCGTTCTTGTTATTGGGGTGCAAGTGCTGTTTGATACAGCCATTAACAGGGTTTATTACAAGGAAATATTTCTATGTCTTATTTGCCCTCGTGCGGTGCAGTTATATGTTCTAAAGCATTTTTTGGCTTGTATTAGAGGGAAAAAAGGGCTTAAAGGGTAAAGTTTGAAAATGGCAGCCCTTTTTGTCTAGTGGCAAAAGTTAAATATACGGTATTTGCCGCTCAGTTGTGCAGTTATATGTGCTAAAGCCCTTTTTGTTGTGTATTAGTGGCAAAAGAAAGATATATTTGCTGTTCAGCGGTGCAGTTATATGTTATAAAGCCATTTTTTGTGTGTATTAGTGGGAAAAAAGGGCTTATTAGCCATTGTGTCGTGAAGTGAGAAAATTACAGACTTTTTTGGGGTGTTTTAATTTCCTTTTTATTTATTTATTTGATCTAACAGTATGTCAGACAGAAAAGTGCCAGGCCATGCACAGGGGAGTGGCAAAGGCCTAAATGTTTCTGGCGCAGGCAGAGGTTGCAGCAGAGTAAGGGGGCGTGGCAGCAGGGGTCACTTCGAGAGGCCTGAGCTCCCAGTGTCAGCTAGCAATCATGTCTTGACCAGCAACCCAGCGGTTCTTAAATGGTTGACTCGATCTTCGACTTCGTCACAAGTGACATCAGACACCCCCAGTCAAGAGTCGGTGGATTCGTCAGACACAACCCTTAGTTGGCATGGCCCGGGAGCAGGCCCTGTGCCCTCACCTGTCCTCAACCTGCCTCTGTCCTTTTCTGTTTCCTCAGCCAGAGAAGTATTGTATGCTGTGGGCTCAGCTCCACTATACAGCGAGGATGAGCTACTAGAGGACAGTCTACTGGCCAGCCAAGATGTGGAGGAGACATCCACCACTTCCTCAACTAGGCGGGCAAGTAGTGATGAGGAGAGTGGTGTGGGAGTAGGTGTTGCGAGCGGTCAGGCTCCTGACCCAGAGTTGGTTGAAAAAGACATCAGTGACATGCAGACTGTACTCGATGATGATGTAGCTGATCGCACTTGGGACCCGGGTGACGAGGGGGCTTCATCATCATCATCGGGAGAAGAGGGTGGCAGCTTGCTCGTGAGGCAGCGGCTGAGCCAGCAAGTCGCTAGCGTGGCCGGGAGTCAGCAGGGTGGTAGCAGTGGGAGATCGGGAGCCAAACGTGCTCGGGGTAGACCACCTGCTTCGCAGGAGCCTACCTGCCCAGGAAGTGGTGGTGCACGGGTTTACGGAGGCAGCGGCAGTAGCAGTCAGTCAGTGCGTAGTATTGGGGGTAAATTCACCTACTCGGCGGTGTGGCAGTTTTTTGTTAAGCCACCGGAGGAGGTGAACATGGCCATATGTAGAATCTGTGGGCAGAAGGTGAAGCGTGGCCAGGATGCCAATGTCGGCACCACGGCCCTATGTCAACGTATGCAGCATCACCATAAAGTGGCCTGGGAGAACCGTGGCTCCGATGTGGTGGTCTAGCCTGCCGCAGCAACCGCTACATCACCCAGTGGCACGCAGCTGATTTCAGGCAGTCAAGGCTCCACCACCTCAACCGAAGGGAGCTGTCTGTCCTTCCCATCATTTACTGGTCCTGATGCTCCTGCTCCTCATCAGTCATTCCGTCAGCAATCGATCACCAAAGCGATTGCCAAGAGACAACAGTATGTGTGCACTCATCCAACAGCGCAGAAGCTGAACGTGCTCCTGTCCAAGTTGCTGGTGCTGCAGTCCCTCCCTTTCCAAGTGGTGGACTCAGTCTGCACCTTTCAGAGAACAGATGGCTTGTGCCGAGCCGAGGTGGAGAGTCCCAAGCCGTCATTTCTTTGCCAAAAAGGCAGTACCAGCCCTGCACACACATGTAGAACAGAAGGTGGGCCAGTCCTTGAGCCTGTCGGTGTCTGCCAAAGTTCATTGCAGCACCCACGTGTGGAACTGTAACTACGGTCAGGGACAATACATGTCCTTTACGGCCCACTGGGTGAATGTGGTTCCTGCACAGCCACACCAGCAACTTGGCCAGGTGATGCCGCTTCCGCCTCCACGTTCTCACGCCGTTGGTCCTGCGACAATGTCCGCCTCTGCCTCCTCCTCCTCCACTGTCTCCTCAGCAGGGACAATCCACAGTGCCCCTCCAGCATACCACATGTGCGGTGCATGGCGGTATCACGATGTTCTGCACCTCGTTTGCCTGGGAGCATGGAGTCACACAGGGGAGGAACAGCTCCATGTCCTTTATCAAAAAATCAAATCCTGGCTTTCTCTGTGACAACTGAAAATCGGAACCATGGTGATCGACAATGGGAAGAACATGGTGTCGGCGCTGTGTCAAAGAGGGCTGAGCCATGTGCCCTGCATGGCACACTTGTTCAATCTGGTTGTCAAGCGGTTCCTGAAGTCTTCCACCCATCTGTAAGACATCCTAAAAATGGCCAGGAAGATTTGCATGCACTTCAGCCACTCGTACACCGCAAAGCACACCCTCCTTGAGCTGCAGCGGCCGAACGGCATCCCCAACCTAGGCTAATATGCAACATTTCCACCCGTTGGAATTCCACCCTCCATATGTTGAACCGACTATACGAACAGAGAAAGGCCATAAACGATTTCTTGATGATCCAAGCGGACAGGAGTACTCCCCTGTGTAACTTCGATGTCAGCCAGTGGCAGCTCATGCGTGACACCTGCCGTTTGCTCAGGCCCTTTGAGGAGGCCACGTTATTTGTCAGTCACCAGGACTACGGGATGAATGATGTCATTCCACTGCTTCATGTCCTGGAACAGATGCTGGTAAATCGTGCTGGTCAGGGGACCTGAGAAGTGGCGCCTACATCTCACGGCCACATGAGCCCTGTGGGGGCTGAACTGGAGGAGGAGGACAACGACACTGGAGCACAAGCAATGTATAGCGAAATGGGAGGTTTTTCTATACAGGTGACAGGAGAGGAGGAGCAGGAGCAGCCAGAGGAGCTACAGGGCGATGAGGAAGACGAGGCAGAGGACCCAGACACACGGTGGCAGTATGCAGTGGAGATGCAGGCAGGGCATCCCTCCGAGTCACTTGCACAAATGGCTCGCTGCATGCTCACTTGCTTGCGTAGTGACAGCTGAATTGTCACCATTCGGCAGAGGAATGGCTTCTGGCTCTTCACCTTGTTGTACCTTCACTACCGGTCCAAAATGGGGGCCTTTTTTCCACCCGCAGAGAGGGAGGACAAACTGAACTACTATAGAGACATCCTATGTAGTCAGTTGGCCGCTGCCTATCTGCGCCATCATCCTTCCTCTCTCAGGTGGGCCCTCTGCGCTCACATTCCACTGCCATGGCTGCTGGAAAGGGGTGGGGTGGCAGGAGCAGTACCAGCTCCATCAGCAGCAGCCTGAGTCTACAGTCGCTGAAGAGCAGCTTTCATCACCCGCATAGTGAAGAAACTACTCACCAGCAGCTAGACATAGAGCAGGACCTGAACCAGCAGGTGTGCGTATACTTGGACAGCACCCTGCCACCCCACATGGAAGATCTGCTGGACTACTGGGCAGCCAAACTTGATTTGTGGCTGCAAGTGGCAGAGTTTGCCCTGCAAAAGCTGTCCTGCCCGGCCAGTAGTGTGGCATCAGAGCGGGTGTTTAGTGTGGTGGGGGCCATAGTTACCCCAAGGAAAACTCACCTCTCCACCCAAAATGTAGAGAGACTGACCTTTGTCAAGATGAATCATAATGCCTGATGCATGAGACTAGATAATCCATTGTGCTACACCAACACTTTGAGAAAATAGACCTGATGCTGCCACCCACTTCATGCCACACATCTGATGCCAAGTGCTCCTTCTTACACCCACCATCATCAGCGGGTACTGTTATTGCCACCCACCTCCCCACTCTGTCACCGGGTCACTTTGTGGCCTCCTGATGCTGCTGCCACCTCCACACTATATCACCTTGCCACTCTGGTCTCCTCATGCTGCTGCCAACTCCACACTGTCATTGTGCCACTCTGTGGCCTCCTCATGATGCTGCAGACTTCTCATGCTGTTCCCACCCTCCCCACTTTATGACTGGGCCACTATTTTGCCTTTCGGCCTGGCTGACATCATCATTCATTTGACCCTTCTTCCGATCTGTCAAAAAGAAGGAAAAACGAGACACACAACGGATCCTGTCTGTGTAGCAGCTGTAAGATTCCATGAGAATTGGCTTATGATTTGGTAGCCGAAAGCAGGAGTGGGTACAAAACACAGACGACATGCAAATATTCCATTCATGTGTCATTTCTGTTTTGGATCCACTCCTGTTTTTTTTGGCATTAGCAATACTGATGGATTACTGACCAAATGCTCACCAAGTGACGGCGGATGCTCAACAGACAGGATCCATTTTTTGGGGGTTATTGTTCTGACGGATAAGAGGAAGGGCAAAATAATCAGTGATGTCAACACAAACTTACTGCTGACACCCTCTCCACTACTTGAGTTATTTGGTCAGTTTTGGCCCCATGACTGCCCAAATAAGTGAAGTGTGCAGTGATTCTAAGAGCGACGCCTGTCATCAGCATGTCATACTGACTCACAGTATTATTTCACTACCACAGCAGACTGCCTATGCGTGTTACTGAAAGGCACAGTATTCTACCCACTATAAAGGCTCTCTGCAGCCAGTAAATAGCCGTTTTTTTTACGCGATTCGGCATCGAACCAAATTTTTTCTAAAAATTCGGCGAACCGGCCGAATCGAATTTTTGAAAACTTCGTTGGTTTCTATAGGTCATACATGCTCCCTGAAACAGCTGTCTGCAGATGAGATACTGGCTTATTTATTATCCAAGTCATGTCTCAAGGCCTATTTAAAGGGTCAAACATTGACATCTTGTGGTATTAGAGGCAGATCTTGCCAAGAGCTCATTTGCATTCCCTTCTTCTCAGTATTCCAGAGGATCACGTATGGCCTATAAGTCTCCTCATGCTGATCAAGGCGCTCTTTGTAAGGAGAGATAGTACCGCACAAGGGGATATTCACAAGCAGCGGATTTTTAAGACTGAAAATCAGCTCCAATTTTTGTAAATCTGCCAGGTGTGAATTCACCACAAAATGGAGCAAGAAATGGAGGCGACATAAAGAAGCAAAGTGCTTCTGGGAATTTATATTGATGACCTATTCTCTGGATAGGTCATCAATATCAGATCGATGGGGACCAACACCGATCAGTTGTTAGAAGAAACCGGCACTTTGTGAGCGCCGCGGCCTCTTCCTAGGCCGTATTACTGTAAATCAGTCACATGGCCTAGCTGCAGCTCAGCCCCATTCAAGTCAATCGGTCTGACCTGTGCTTGGAAAGCTTTCGGGGGCCCACAGCCCTCACCAACCCTCCATTGATTGCGGAGGTCTCTGAAGCTGCTGATTAGCTGGGGTGTCGGCACCCGGATCCCACCCAATGTGATAATGATGACCTATCCTGAGAATAGGTCATCGTTATGAATTCCTGGATAACCCCTTTAAGGGGGACACTACCTAAATGTATATTGTAAACAGGTGCAGGGCAGGAGGCCGGGACACCCGCCAATTCCAAAATCAAGGCAGTGAAGCGCTGAGGCTTCTGACACGGAGAAGCCCTTGTCATATGGTGGCAGTAAAATCAATGGGGTCAGGGGCGGCGTACATCGCTGCAGAGTGTATGGGGTGAGGTGATATCAGCCACTGCTACTACCTGGGACTGCGTCACATGTCAGAAGACACACCAAGGTGAGAGCGAGGAACCCAGCCTGGAAAATATTCTCTACATTATCAGAAAATAATAATTCTCAAAAAATACAGAATACGTAAAATAAATTAATCTATTAAATACAAATAAATTAATGATATGTCATCTTGCAGGGGTCACATGACCTGGGCGATCATGACCGCTGGTCACTAGTCTCCTCCTGTGATCTACACTCTCCGATGTCAACCAGTCCGGCAGTGATCTGGTCTCTGTGCCAAAGGACCTCAGCCAACCCGTTCAGCACCGGAGCAGCATCCGCCAGTTCTGCCCCTCCGTCCAGGCTGCGGCCATCACTGAGCCGTGGACCGTTGACGCTCCTCACCCGCATGACTGGCAGCTGCCACGTCTGCTGGAAGTCCCTGATGTCCTGCTCTGTGACGTCTGTGTGCATGAACTGGTCCAATCTGGTGGTGGGTTAAGGAATGAACTGGATCGATGCACTCCGGATAGGTCCCTAAAGGGGAAGCAATAAATATACACACCCACGGGCGAGAATGAATTATGCCTGTGCCCGCGCACCTCATTCTGTGCAAGGATACTTGGTGCCAATCACCACGCGTGCCGCGTTCTCTTCTTGGCTCATGGTCCGGGATATCAGGGCTGGTACATCCTCGAATGACGAGCGATCAGTGAAGGAGAAGAGGAAGAGGATGGCATCGGCTTTTTCCTTACAGGCCTGTGGGGACAGAATTCATAGCATCCAAATGCCAGTGCAGGAGCAGAACCCCATCATCTCCTACTCAGTCATTTCCAAACACTCAATCTAGCATGGATGGTACCTACAGGCAAAACATGTTCAAACTTCTTTAGCGCAGACTCCCCAGAATCCCAGAACTGGAAGGCGAAAATGATGGGGCGGTCACTGTCCCTGGGGCGCACCGGCCAAAACACGCAGGACGTCTGGATTCCTGAGTGGAGAGAAAATGACTGACAGTTTATAATCATCCTGTCCTCCCCACCACAATGCACTGATACACAGCAACCAAAGTGTACGAGCTATGCTGCGGTATAAAGCATGGTGGCAGTAGCCTAAACCTCTGGTGAGGCAGGAGAGGAGAGGGATATCACACTCCAAAGGACACCAGCTGAACTGGAGTCACTAAGTACAGATAAAAACAGAGAATCTCCTATCTGACGGGGGTCTATAATCCAGTATTATCAGTCACCTTCTGCATCCTCTGGACCTCACCTGTGGTTTCATGGTGCATGGTGGGCACCTCCAAGCCGCACAATTTAGCAATAAGGGACGTCTTTCCTACACCGCTTTTCCCACAGACAAAGACTTTATAGCTGGCGACATCTGCGGGAAGCTGTGGGGGGAGAGCCGGCCTCTCGAGCAGCCCTGTGGAGGATACAGGACAGTACAGCAAAATGAGGGTCACTAAATGCAGCCATAATATAATATATGGGAGATGTAATATCAGATAGACCAGCAGAGGGCAGTGTGAAGATAATAGATGAACACACTAATATCAGACGGACCAGCAGAGGGCAGTGTGGATATGACAATAGATGAACGCTGTGATATCAGATACTTGAGCAAAGGGCAGTGTAGTTTACACTAGACCTGAGGTGTAATATCACACAGTCCAGCCGTTGGCAGTGTAGCTATACTAGACCGGAGGTGTAGTATTACACAGACCAGCAGAGGGCAGAGTGGCTACACTAGACCTGAGGTGTGATATCACACAGACCAGCAGAGGGCAGTGTAGTTTACACTAAACCTGAGGTGTTATATCACACAGCCCAGCAGAGGGCAGTGTGGCTACACTAGACCGGAGAGTAATATCAGATAAAACAGCAAGCAGGCGGTGTTCCTGATTTACCGAACGTCCTCCTCTTCTTCTTACGCAGGATGCAGGTGAGATAGTCCCGGCCGTCACTTGACTGAAGCCAGTCCGGTATGATCAGTGTCCCCGGTCTGGGGACAGGGACCGAATACATAGCCGATCGAACATCCGGAAAACGACTGCAACCAGGGAAATGTCGCAGCGTCCTGACGTCAAGGGTGAACCAGATCACGTGATAGTGGAGAACCGTCCAGTTCATCATGTGACCCGCAGGTGGTCATGGCCGCCACGCCCATTTATTAAGACATGATGTGCGCGAGACCTGTATATAGCGTGTGTATGAGGTGCATGTATGTGACCCGTATATAGTGTGTATATTAGGTGCATGTATGTGACCCGTATATAGTGTGTGTATGAGGTGCATGTCTGTATGTGACCCGTATATAGTGTGTGTATGAGGTGCATGTCTGTATGTGACCTGTATATAGTGTGTGTATGAGGTGCATGTGTCCTGTATATAGTGTGTGTATGAGGTGCATGTGTCCTGTATATAGTGTGTGTATGAGGTGCATGTCTGTATGTGACCCGTATATAGCGTGTGTATGAGGTGCATGTATGTGACCCGTATATAGCGTGTGTATGAGGTGCATGTATGTGACCCGTATATAGCGTGTGTATGAGGTGCATGTATGTATGTGACCCGTATATAGAGTGTGTATGAGGTGCATGTATGTGACCTGTATATAGTGTGTGTATGAGGTGCATGTGACCTGTATATAGTGTGTGTATGAGGTGCATGTCTGTATGTGACCTGTATATAGCGTGTGTATGAGGTGCATGTATGTGACCCGTATATAGCGTGTGTATGAGGTGCATGTATGTGACCCGTATATAGCGTGTGTATGAGGTGCATGTATGTATGTGACCCGTATATAGAGTGTGTATGAGGTGCATGTATGTGACCTGTATATAGTGTGTGTATGAGGTGTATGTGACCTGTATATAGTGTGTGTATGAGGTGCATGTGACCTGTATATAGTGTGTGTATGAGGTGCATGTGACCTGTATATAGTGTGTGTATGAGGTGCATGTGACCTGTATATAGTGTGTGTATGAGGTGCATGTGACCTGTATATAGTGTGTGTATGAGGTGCATGTCTGTATTTGACCTGTATATAGTGTGTGTATGAGGTGCATGTCTGTATTTGACCTGTATATAGTGTGTGTATGAGGTGTATGTGACCTGTATATAGTGTGTGTATGAGGTGCATGTCTGTATGTGACCTGTATATAGTGTGTGTATGAGGTGCATGTATGTGACCTGTATATAGTGTGTGTATGAGGTGCATGTATGTATGTGACCAGTATATAGTGTGTGTATGAGGTGCATGTATGTGACCTGTATATAGTGTGTGTATGAGGTGCATGTCTGTGACCCGTATATAGTGTGTGTATGTGACCCGTATATAGTGTGTGTATGATGTGACCTGTATATAGTGTGTGTATGAGGTGCATGTCTGTATGTGACCTGTATATAGTGTGTGTGTATGTGACCTGTATATAGTGTGTGTATGAGGTGCATGTCTGTATGTGACCTGTATATAGTGTGTGTATGAGGTGCATGTCTGTATGTGACCTGTATATAGTGTGTATGAGGTGCATGTCTGTATGTGACCTGTATATAGTGTGTGTATGAGGTGCATGTATGTGACCTGTATATAGTGTGTGTATGAGGTGCATGTATGTGACCTGTATATAAGTGTGTGTATGAGGTGTATGTATGTGACCTGTATATAGTGTGTGTATGAGGTGTATGTGACCTGTATATAGTGTGTGTATGAAGTGTATGTGACCTGTATATAGTGTGCGTATGAGGTGCATGTCTGTGACCGGTATATAGTGTGTGTATGAGGTGCATGTCTGTGACCGGTATATAGTGTGTGTATGAGGTGCATGTATGTGACCTGTATATAGTGTGTGTATGAGGTGCATGTCTGTGACCTGTATATAGTGTGCGTATGAGGTGCATGTCTGTGACCCGTATATAGTGTGTGTATGAGGTGCATGTATGTGACCTGTATATAGTGTGCGTATGAGGTGCATGTCTGTGACCCGTATATAGTGTGTGTATGAGGTGCATGTCTGTGACCTGTATATAGTGTGTATGAGGTGCATGTCTGTGACCTGTATATAGTGTGTGTATGAGGTGCATGTATGTGACCTGTATATAGTGTGTGTATGAGGTGCATGTCTGTGACCTGTATATAGTGTGTATGAGGTGTATGTATGTGACCTGTATATAGTGTGTGTATGAGGTGCATGTATGTGACCTGTATATAGTGTGTGTATGAGGTGCATGTATGTGACCCGTATATAGTGTGTGTATGAGGTGCATGTATGTGACCTGTATATAGTGTGTGTATGAGGTGCATGTATGTGACCTGTATATAGTGTGTGTATGATCTGCATATATGTGACCCGTGTACAGTGTATACGTATGACATCCATGTATGGTCTGACCTGTATACAGGGTCTATGATGTGTACAGCTTTTTTTGGGTTGCTTTGCTGCCATCAAGTTGTAAATGAGTTCAGTTTTTAATGACCTGGTAAAATGTGTGACTTTCAGCCTCTGACACGAGTTCTATGATCTCCTGTGAATAAATACGGATCTATGAGATTTACAAATCACTGCCTTCTGCTTTTATTTACATTTTACACAGAAACCAACTTTTCTGGAATTGGGGTTGTATGTGCAGTATGTCACCTGTATACATGGTGGGTGTATGTATGTCACCTGTATACGGTCTGTATGTATGGTGGGTGTATGTATGTCACCTGTATACGGTCTGTATGTATGGTGGGTGTATATATGTCACCTGTATACGGTCTCTATGTATGGTGGGTGTATGTATGTCACCTGTATACAGTCTCTATGTATGGTGGGTGTATGTATGTCACCTGTATACGGTCTGTATGTATGGTGGGTGTATGTATGTCACCTGTATACAGTCTCTATGTATGGTGGGTGTAGGCACGTGTCCCGTATACGGTCTCTATGTATGGTGGGTGTATGTATGTGAACGGTATACAGTCTCTATGTATGGTGGGTGTATGTCTGTCCCCTGTATACAGTCTCTATGTATGGTGGGTGTATGTATGTCACCTGTATACAGTCTGTATGTATGGTGGGTGTATGTATGTCACCTGTATACAGTCTGTATGTATGGTGGGTGTATGTATGTCACCTGTATACGGTCTCTATGTATGGTGGGTGTATGTATGTCACCTGTATACGGTCTATGTATGGTGGGTGTATGTATGTCACCTGTATACGGTCTATGTATGGTGGGTGTAGGCACGTGTCCCATATACGGTCTCTATGTATGGTGGGTATATGTATGTCACCTGTATACGGTCTCTATGTATGGCGGGTGTAGGCACGTGTCCCATATACGGTCTCTATGTATGGTGGGTATATGTATGTCACCTGTATACGGTCTCTATGTATGGCGGGTGTAGGCATGTGACCCGTATACGGTCTGTATGTATGGTGGGTGTATGTATGTCACCTGTATACGGTCTCTATGTATGCTGTGTACATATCTGAGCTATAGCCAGTATCAGTGTACCCGTATACAGTCTATATGTACAGTGTACATGTATCTGACTTATAGACAGTATATGTATCTGATCTGTATGGTGTATATATCCTGCATGAAACAAGCCCTCCTACGGCTAAGTGGACGGAAAAATAAAGAACGCTATGGCTCCAGAAAGACAGGGAGCGAAAAATGAAAACACTAGGGGGCTGAAATGTGGCAGTCGTACATTTGAAATGCGGAGAAATAAAACAATCAATGGACACTTCTGTGTAAAGCGTGTATTAGACGGGAAGATTTCCTGCCCGATGATTGCTCGCTCGTTAGCGATCATCTTGCAGTGTAATACTGCCGCTGATTGCACGATGAACAAGCAAATGATCAGGATTTGCCAGCAGCAGATTGTGCTGTCTACAGTCTGCCGGCAGCAAACCACTAGAGCATGGGGACGAGCGATGGCACAGCGGTCTCCTCTGCTAGCGAGCAGAACGCTTCTCTCCCGACAATCGCTTGCGTGTTCCGGCTGTTATACACTTACTGTTAGCAGCCAAGAAACAATGACTCTCCTGAACAGAACAAAGAAAGTCACCAATTATGCCCAACTGCCATTTTTGCATTTAATTTAACCCCTTCTACCCCCGGCGATTCTCCGTTTTTGCTTTTTTCACTCCTTGCCTACCTGCACCAATACCTTTTTTATTGCTCTATTCACATATTAAAGGGCTTGTTTTTTTGCGGAACAAGTTTCTAAAGGCACCATTTTTTTTTCATACAACAAAGTGGGAAGCTGTAAAAAAAAAAAAAAAAAAAAAAAAATCAAAATAGGGTGAAATTGGTAAAAAAAAAAAATTCTGCCACAGTTTTATGCCTCGTGCACACGTCAGTGTCAGTTTTGGATCAGTGGTAACACGGACAGTGTACAATCAGCGTTTCCTCCCGTGACAGATCCGTTTTTCACTGACACTGAGCAGCTGGAATAAATTTTCAAACAATCTCTTTTTAATGATCTGTGAAACACGGATGCAACATGGATGGCATCTGTGGTTTTTCACGGACTTATTGACTATAATGGGCGTGAGGGATCCGCGAACACGGACAAGATAGGACATGCAGTCGTGCTGAAAACATGGATCCACGGACCGTGCTAAAACACTGATGTGTGAATACTCACATTCAAATAAATGGGGACGTGTGCTGTCCGCGGAGAACACGTACAGCGCACGTCCGTGAAACACTGACGTGTGAATGAGGCTTTATGGGTTTTGTTTTTATGGCATTCACTATACGGTAAAATCGACCTGTGCCCTTCATTCTCTGGGTCAGTACAGTTACAGATACCACACTCATAGGCTTTCTTGTATTTTAATACTTTTTAAAACTTTTTTTTATAGTTATGTCTACGGGGCTGTGTGAGGGCTAATTTTTTTGCAGGATGGTTGGTAGTTTTTATTAATACCACTTTTTATTAAATTTTTTGGGGGGGAGGTGAAGTGACAAAAATGGCAACATCTTGATTTTTTTTCTGTTACGCTGAATAAATATTTTATATTTTAATGGTAGGGGTGTTTTCACACATGCTGCTATGCTAGTCTTTATTTTTTAATTATTTTTGTACTTTTTTTCTACTATGTTGTCCATTGACATATAGCAGATTCAGTATTTTGCAGTGTAGTGCTGCCACCTGCAGGCCCACATTGGAATATTCCTGAGAAAAGCCTCACAGCCTCAGCAGGCTCTTGCCTTTCACTGGCAACAGACGGCTTCCCCAATCGCCACATTGCAGCGCTTACGGGTTTTGTGCTCAGATTCCATTGACACATTTGATCACAGCATCTGAAGTGTTAAATGCCTGTGATCGGCTTTACTGCCGATGGCAGACATTAGTCCTGGATATTTGCTCTATGGCACCGAGGATTGTAGCCGCCATACAGTTTCAGTTAATGGGGAGGTGGTTTTAGCAATATCCCCTAAAGACCTTTCCTTAGGCCAGTCAGACGGAGGTGCATCCAACATAGTCCATAATGCTGCAGTAGCGGACACAACCATGTGTGCCAATGCACCGCCGCTTCCGGAAATGCCCGTCACTGTGCATCAGGCTGGACACTTAAATCCTCCCCTACCAATCAGGAGGGCTGCCGCTCATGCCACCATTAACCCAAAGGACAAAAAGAAAGCCAGTGTGGCAAGGAAAGCTGAGAATCAGGGAACTTTATTGCAATCCATCCCCCATCAGGGGCAAGTGTCAAAAAGATGCCCATGTATAGTGCCAATCCCTGTGTGAGAAGGTCCGCAGCAGCCGCTATCTGACTGCTTGAGTGGGGAGGGGGAGTGGAGGACCATGCATCAAGACTGTATAAAATACTGTGCCAATATTTTAATAATCAGCTGAAAAGCACCCCTACTCCTCCTCTGATCTGGGGTGAAATCCCCAAAAAGGAGGCCAGGAGCTGTGAACCTCTTCATGGTTTGTGCCCATTGTATACGTAGGCACCATAGACCCCCAGCATCCCGGGTGTGAGGAGAGAGCGACACTGCTGCCCCCAGAGCTTATCCTCCTCTCTGCACAGGGGAGCTGCAACACAACATGGCTGCCCTGCAACTTCACCGATCCTGTAAGCCCCCTCCCCTATAGTCCTTGCATCTGGAAGGAGGATAATAAAGAACTACTCCAACCCAGTAGGTACTTGGATGGGATCGGGATATCCCACCTCACAACCCTGTCTCTTTAAAGTGACATGTGGCAGTGCACAGCTCAAGGACGGAAACCTCAGAGGCATACATTTAAAGGGGCCATCGCCATTCAACTCTTGGGATCCGGCTGAAATGAAGAACTAGTAAGTACCTACCTGACGGATCACGCCGCGTTACTTCGGTTCGGAGTTTACCTGGCTGCAGGGGTCATGTGTTGTCAATGTGACGTCACCGCTGCAGCTTGGTAGACAGAGTCCAGCCGGGAAAACCAAAGTAACGGGGCGTGATGTGTCAGGTAAGTACTTACCAGTTCTTTACAGCAGGCTGATCTTCAGTTGTCCGTTTTCCTCCTGGCACCGGATAAACCCTTTTCACAGATGGCATTTAGTGGCATCCATATCCTGTAGGTTCCTATGGTAAGAAAAAAGAAAAGGACACTGCGTAGTACTCTTTTTACAGTCTGCTGCGCTATTTCATGCAGCAAAAACCAGTAACCCCGACATGCACTGATAGAATGGCTCTCAGCCTCTGTCCAGGCCTATGGATCTGCTTTATGTATGTGTCCGGACCCTTCCCGGCATATACAACCATCTGGTCACAATGCAATTGCGGACAAGGAAAGGTATTTTCTATGAGAGTGCCGGCGATGTCCGGTCCGCAAAATGCAGAAGGCACATTGTCGGTGTCCGTGTTTTGCGGATCCGTGGATCTGCAAAACACACACGGACGTGTGAATCTAGCCTATGGCGGGTTTGCTTGATGACTAGCATACAGCGCGGTGTGCGAATCACTACGGCATCAGGTCCCCGCTAGATAAAATCCACCTTGTATTCCTGTACAGACCCAACACAAAAAGACAACCCCCCCCAGAGAGGCTCCTGCAGGGAAATCCTCAGCTCGTCCTGTGAATTTGGCTTTATTTAAATGTAAATCTTGCAAAATAAAAACATTCCTCTCACACCCTGCACCCATCCAGCGACCTGTATGCCAGGGGAAGATGGGCACTGTAGTTTTAAAATCACCAGAGAGTACTAAAGGGGTGGATTGTAGCAACCATTACTAATACGAAAGTGGATAGCCACAGGTCAGTTATGTATATCAGGACTGGGACCTCATCAGTCAAATCCAGGATTTCCCAGCAGCCTGGTGACCGCCCCACTTTTGAGCCCGTCCAACCCTCCGATATAATAGATTGCGGCACGGACTAAGAAGCTTTACATAGGTGTTGCAGGAGCCCATAGCAGAGAGGTGTCATATCAGGAGGGGGGCAGGGAGAGACCCCACTGTCACCTCAGCCTCCATGCCCTATTTTATGCACTGACTCCTATCCAAGATCTAAGGGACCATATCACAAGGGGTCAAGTAGTGTAAAAAGGGAGTCGGGTGGGGGACATCTCCAGGTAACAGTCTCTGATGTCCACATTATCTCTTGGCTCCTACAAAATACAAGGCGTTGGTTTTGGGGTAATATTTCACGTTCTGTTTTTTGTCCATGAGACCACCAAAAATTATAAGCTCCCCTCGACCCTGCACAACAGTATGTAGACTGGTCTCGGGGGGTCCCACCACAGAGCTGTTGCTGAAAAGCTTCCATTTTACACGGCCCCATTCCCGGGTTCCCTGAATGTCCAAGGCATACATCTGCATAGGCTTGCAGTTCACGTTCTGATATAAGGGCTTCCCCACGTTGAGCGACTGAGGCGGGTGATGTCCTAGACGACGGGCGATAGGGGGCAAGGAGTGACCATCACTTTGGGCCGGGACTGGACGTGTTGAGGCGGCTTCAGAACCGCTGCTGGGAGAACCAGGGGAGGGGAGGGTAGGCGGGCTGGCAAGGTTAGTCCCCCCATGTGATGAAGAGGAGGAAGGTGAGGACGTTACAAAGGCTCGAACAGCTTCCAGTCCCCGACGAAGTGCTCCAGGCGACACGGCTCCAGAAAAGGTGGAAGTAATGTGCGGGGGAGTGTGGACTCCATTTGTCTGTTCAGGCGGGTTTTTACTTGTAGGGTCCATATCTAAATCCCCCCTTTTCCATGTGCAGTCTTCTGCTCCGAGACATAAATCCTTTTGCTCTGGAAGGGATCCTCGACGGGCAGGAGGCAGGGGAGGTGCCTTATGCTCACAGCTCTCAGCGGCAGGGGGGGAAATGACCTGCAAGGGGCTGTCCAAAGCTGCGGCGGGAGACACACTGCCCCCATTAAGGACAGGAGATAGGCCATCACCCCTAGCTGGAGAAAGGCTGCCTTCACGGGAACCACCTCCAGTGTGCCTCGGAGGTCGGGGTCTGAGGGTCCCCCAGCGTCCATTTACACAAGGGGCTTCATCGGATGCACGGACCGGCGAGTGTGATCTGTACTCTCTAGTCTCAGGCGCCAATGCAGGTGGAGTCGCGCTGATTGGCGAAGGACGGGAATTCAAGCTTGGACTAAGAGGAGCGCGACCACTGGGTGCCTGACTGAACACCACCACACACTGACCCACCTACAGGAAAGGGGAGAAAGCATCATTACTGCTCTGTACATATATGTGAGGGTTCAGATTGTGTGTGACCAAAAATTTACTAAGATTAATGGCCCAAGAATCTACTAATTAGCTGCATAAATGTCCTATGGCCTGTGGGCAACAAGGCAAATGAAATGTAGGTAGCTATGGGCACACATGGAGGACGTACCCTACAGGCTGGGTGGCACCACAGTTCTGGGGCTCCATGCTCCTCATTTTCCACTTTCAGCTGCTGCCAGGTCCAAGGATTTGTGTTCATGTGCAGCAGCCAGGCGTCTTTAAAAAGCTGAAAGGGAGTAACACGATTATAGTCAGTCACATAGACTAACACGACGCAGCAGAGCACAAAGGGCTGGACTACGGCACATTGGGTACTCACAGCATTGGGTCCTCCGCAGCCACCCAGAATCAGGATAGTCTCGCTGTCGATAACAATCTATAAGAGGGAAGGTCAATGACATTATCATCTGACATTAACCAATGTGTAAGAGGGGACATGAAGACAAAAGCGTACCTGAGACTGTCCTCCTCGGGGGTGGGGGCTAGGCCCGGAGATGTTTGGTTTGGACCAAGACCACTGCTCCATGTCGAGCACCCAGACATCATTGCTCCTGAAAGACCAGCATATTATTATTCATTTACTGATCACAGGCTACAAACTCCTCTTAACATTTCAAGGGCAGCTTGTATGAATTCCAGGGGGAAGAGATGTGCATGGAGAACGGTGGGATATGGCAGTATACGTATGACTGGTCCGTCTCATACAGGAGCAGTAGGTAATTGGGAATGCACTCTGGTGTGGACATTTCCAGTTCGTGAATATAGTGGAAGTCAACTTACATTTGCCGAGAACCAAGAGATCCACCAAAGACGATCATCTTATCACCGATAACGCAGGATGAATGCCCAGCCATCGGCGGAGGTCCATGGGTGGTCACAATGCAGTTCCACCTGGAAAGATGCCTTGAGGTTATTACAATGATAAACTAATGCTAGCAGACGAGGCAGTGCGGAAGCCAATGCTCACCTCACTACAAAGACCTCCCGATGGCGACCAAAATGCTCACAAATGTGACTAAGTTTTGTCACCATCTGCGCTTTTATTTGACACGAGATTTTTATTATCATGGATTTATTTTTTTTATTTTTTTCACCCTTTTTAAGGTTTAATTTGGGGAAAACTGGGGCTCCACAGGCAGGCATTACACAAAGGCACAGCTGATCAGGGGTCTCCTTAAGACCCTGCAGCGAAGCTCCTGCCCAGAGACACCCGGCGGTCACATGACCTCCGGTACTAATAAAGGAAGCTCATGCAGCGCTCTTCTGTCGGCACTGGAGAAGACAAGAACGGTAATAAACCGCTCACGTCTTCTCCTCAGGGTACCCGCTGTGTCTGACAGCCAGGACCCGACCTGCTCCTGCTAGATTGCAGGAGCTTTAATCCCAGCACTAGGATTAAAGAGCTGCCTGAACATTTATATACATGGGGTATATGCAGAGAGGACGTATATAGTCAGTGGGCAGTCGAGTCAAGGGGTTAATAATCATAACATTAAAAGGGGTTATCCGAGGCTGGAAATGCCCCCCCCCCCCTCCAAACGCCTAGGCCGCTTTCACTGATTCTACTTACCTGGCTCCCCGCGCGGATAAAAACATCTGATGTCGGGGGAAAACAGCCAATGGCAGGCGGTGATGGGGACGAGCCTCCCCCTACGTCCCCGTCTGCTCCAACTCCCCCCAGTCTGAGCCCCCCCGCCGGATGTTTTCATCTGCGCACGGGGAGAAGTAGTGGCGGCTGTGCAGGGACCAGGAGCGACACGGGGAGCCAGGTAAGTAGAATGAGTGAGGATTTCCAGCCTCGGATAACCTCTTTAATTATACAAGTATTTAAAGGGGTTTTCCAGGATCTTTATACTGATGACCTATCTTCTGGCTCGGTCATCAGTACCTGATCGGTGATCAGTGGGGGTCTGACACCCGAGGCTCCCGCTGATTACAAGCGCTAGCAGTAGAGTCTCGGCCTTCTCGCAGCTTTACCTAGGCTATGTGACGTCACATTTATTGGTCACATGGCCTAGGTGCAGCTCAGCCCCATTGAAGTGAATGAGGCCGAGCTGTGATACCAAGCACATCCGCTATCAAATGGATGGCACTGTGCTCGGTGAGCTGAGAGAAGGCCGCGGCATTACTGCCTTCTCAAATAGCTGATCAGTGGGGTTCCTAGTCGTCAGACCACCGATCAGATACGTTTATTGGTCACATGATCTGGCTCAGCCCCATTGAAGTGAATGAGGCTGAGCTGCAATACGTCATCAGTATAAAGATCTCAGAAAACCCTTTTAAATTTGGTGACAAATTATTTTCTGGCTCCTAGGTAATTTTTTTTGTCTGGGGCACTGCTACAGATCTCATACATTGTGAAAACTGGCAGTCTGTCACTGACTGCTGAAGCCAGCAGGATTCTCTGCAAATCTCAGGTCACCATTTACAAGCAGATGGCGGTTACCCTCCCCGCACTCCATGACAGACAAATCACATCTTACCAGTTTTTAGATGGGGAGTATGTATGAATCTCATCAAAGAAGCGTTCAGGCTGATGTAAGGGATAAGGGCTAGGGCGAGTCCATCCTCCAAACAGAACTAACAGCTCCTTGTATACGACAAGTGTGGCCCCTGCCTTTGGAGAGGGATAGGAACCTGTGAAAACACACCAGGATTTAGAAATAAGAGCAAAGTGGAGATATTATAAGAAGCATACACCGTGTATATGTGTAATTCACCGGCATAATCTTCACGCATAGCCTAAATATAGTGACCCCCTCCCCTGCCGCTCCCAGACTGGAATCCAGACAGGACCATTATGAAAGCACTGATGCCAGTAAGTAGTGGGAAACAATCCTGCCCAGTTCCCAGGAGAATATATTATATATATATGCTGGGGTGAGGTAGCCAAATCTGAGAGCCAGTATAAAGATGTGGGGGGCGGGAAGGTCCGGGGATTTCCCAATAATCCTTTAGGGCTCATGCACATGAACGTATTTTCTTTCCGTGTCCACTTTTTTTTGCGGACCGTATGCAGAACCATAAAAAAAAAACCCCCAAAAAAACTGAATTTATTCCATGTGCATTCCGTTTCTATATGTCCGTTCCTCAAAAAAAAAAAATCAGAACATGTCCTATTATTGTCCGCATAACAGACAAGGATAGAACGGTTCTTCAGCTTTTCCGTTCCGCAAAATACAGAATGCACACGGACGTCATCCGTATTTTTTACAGATCCGTGTTTTGCAGTACCCGTAAAATCTATTGCCTAAAAGTGAAATCCGACATGCAACCACTTCTAACACCCCTCCTTCCATCCTAAATGACAGAGGTGCTTTCCACAGCGGGAGGCCAGAGCCCTGCAGTCATAGAACACCAGCCCTCAGACTCCACGTCGGGATGGGCAAGACGCTCTACCTGGGCACAAGTTACGACACACAACTCCTGGGCAGCTTTCCAGAGACTATGAGCTAATGACTGCAAACCTGCCCGCAGCCCGGCCTTGTCCTGACAGCAGGGTGGGATTGTGGTGCGGCCCCTCCCGTGGGATATCGCTCAGCAGCGTATTCTCAGGCACAGAGCTGGGAATAATAATCTCTCGCTCACGTTGTTATAGGACAGGGTAACGTGTAATCTGTGAAAAGAAAGCAGCCTGGCCCTGAGAAATGATAGATGTCAGAAGCGGTGCATCATCCCCTGAACCACCCCACACGGGTATATTACATGATTACAGTCAGGACAATTTATGCCCCTGCAGAACAGTAGCATCCGGTCCTAAATTAGTCCCCGATCTGTACCACAAATATGAGGAGTGACAACATCACACCTGTGCAAAATCAATAGAGATGGGGAGGGGGGGGGGGCAATTTCTCAAGCCTTGATCTACAGAATTCTGGTTTTTTAAGAGTCCCAAAGTAGTGCTCTGATTTTTTGGACTTATTTGCACACAAAAAATTGGGCACTTTTAGGTCACTCACTCCAGTTCTGAAAAGCGGGTGGGAATGTAGGCCAGTTAGCTTGTTGCACTGATGGAAGCCAGATTTATCAACTGCGACTTTTTAGAAAATTGCCACAATTGTACTTCAGTAGGAGGACAGTGAAGTAGAAAGTGGAGTAACATCCTAAGGCCTCATACACACGACCGTTGGTGTTTTGCAGTCCGCAAACCGTGGATCCGCAAAACACAGAAGCTGCTCCGCGTTCCGTAATCTGCGGAACGGAACGCGGCCCATTGTAGAAATGCCTATTCTTGTCCGCAAAACGGACAAGAATAGGACATGCTATATTTTTTTTTTGCGGGGGCACGGAACGGAGCAACGGATGCGGACAGCACACGGAGTGCTGTCCGCATCTTTTGCGGGCCCATTGAAGTGAATGGGTCCGCACCCGAGCCACAAAATATGCGGCTCGGACACGGACCACAACAACGGTCGTGTGCATGAGGCCTAAGTCAGAAGCGTTAGACTTAAAGGGGGTTGTGCCATGAATAATACTTAACATTTTTCAAACCAGGGCCTGGATGTGAATTCTTTTGTAATTGTATGTAATTAAACATTTAGTATTACCACTTGATATTCAATAAAATGAATCTGTATAGTGCCACATGTTGCTGGTTCTTTACCCCGTTTCTATGTCCAGTTTAAATCTTCAACTGTCACCAGCTGTATCAGTTATAGGCAAAGCGCTACAGCGGAAAGGACACGCTCCTGAGCTGTCAGTCCAAAATAAGTCTAGCAGAGCAATTGAGACATTAATTGAGACATCTCTGGACCCATGTGAGGTACAGGTCTGGTTCTAGCTTTGTTAGAAAGACTGTCATGTTTGGGATAACCCCGTGATGGCTAACTTCCGGCACTCAAGCTAGGCTGCTCTCAGAACTCCAATGAAATGAATGGAGCATGCTGGGAGTTGTAGTTTCGCCACAGCTGGAGTGCCAGAGGTTAGCCATGACTGGGATAGCCCTTTTAAAGGGATTGTCCAACCCTTTACAAATGATAAGCCCTCACTATCTGATCTGCAGGGGTCCGACAACCTGCGCCCCTGACAATCAGCTTGTTCTGCAGCTCTGTCCACTGTGCAGTAGATAGAGCTGGTTACGGCAGCGCTGCTGCAACTGACATGAATGGGATCAGCTGCAATAACCAGCTCCATGAATTGCACAACGTTCCAGCACTAGCACCATTGCACAACACCTGTTGGGGGTGAGGGGTTTGCAGGATATCGACTGGAGAACATCTTTAAAGATGCATCAAATTTATCAAACAATGTGCGACCTTTGCTAAATGTGGTGCAAACTACAGAGACTCAAACTGCTGAAAAACGGATTCTCATCATGTCTCCGGCTATGACCTTCGTCTCCTATTAATAAGCTGCTGCAGCGACAGAAAAAGACTGTTACAAAGAACAGCATCTAAATCTGCAGCTTCCCTCTGATACTTCCTTTTTTCAGAGTCAAAACCACAGACTCCTTAAAATTGGCGGCACCACCACCACAGAAGCCACACACTCACCTGACGCCAGAGGTCGGATCCATTCTTTGCTGTTAAGGTCCAGCCGCCACAAGTCATTGAAGGCAGCGTTACAGCTACTCTGTGTGCACCCGCCAAACACGTACATGGACTGGTTAGAGTCGTAGTAACAAGCACCTGACAAAAGCAAAACATAAATCCGTATTACCATTTTATATGGCACTACTAGAACCCAGTGTGTAACGTGGAGGTTGTGGTCAGCATATCCATCTATTCATAAAAAAGAATAAAAAACACAGGAAACAAATAATCCTCACAATCTAAAAGCAGAAGACTGAGTTCTCGATATAGGTCCAGGTCCCCACGGTGCGACCCGCACCTATCAGGCGATGGTGGCATATCCTAGCGAAATGCCCCCATTGTCTGAGGTGACACAACCCCTTTAATGCTCAGGTAAATGTGGAGCAGTCTGGTTTTCACTCCCTTTTCCCTAATTCCATCACCACCTATCCCTCGGTGGACTTATGTCTTTTCAACTGTACTATGTAATGATCGCAGTAGACGGCAGCAGTGACCCTGGACTGCCTTACAGGAGATTCTCCATCTACAGGGATATACCTTCGGATAATCCAGAACATTAATTGTGGCTTAGAGTGACAGTAAGAGGTCAGTTCTGATGGGTTGGGGGGGTCCAGGGCTCCACATGTAGCCAGAAAAAAAAGTCTCACAGAGGTCAAACACGACAAGCAAGGACACTTACTGTGTGAGAAGCGCTGAGTAATTGGGGTCCCGGGGTAGGGGTAGGTCCTGCTTTCCCACTGAATATTTCCATCGTGGACAGCTTTAATGAATCCGTGGTAACACTGGTGAGCGACCCCTGGTGGAAGGAGAAGGCATTATTACAGAGATGCTTTGTGGCACACAGACATTTTGGATGGGAAGTTGAACATGGCAGTCTATCCAGCGGAGGGTCCAGACTTTACACTGTCCCACCTCCGTGTCCATCAGTCAGATGTCTAGGTCCCTGATGCAGGGCTCCATTGGTGCACCGGCAGCCACTGTGCCAGCTTTCTCCCATGAACTGTGCCTGGCAGGAGCCACCGTGTGATCAGAGAGCAGCAGCGGGGGCAGAGTAACAACCTTACTAACGAAAGGACCTGTTCCCTCTCCTGACATGTCTGTTTTAGTTACCACTTGCATTCCCCATGTAATAACAATTCTGGTGCTATTCCTTTATTTTTTTCTGCTAGAAGTTAAGAAAGAATTGCTAGCAGTTTGCAGTGAAGGTCCAGATGGGTGTTAACAGTTGGGAAGGGGATGGTGGGGGGGGGGGGGGGTTAAATCTCTGCAAAGTCTGACATTATCCAATCAGAACAACCCTCCCCCCCCAGTAGCAAATAGTTCCTAAAACAGATGTGTCAGGAGAAGATACACTTCCTCTTTAAAGAGGACCTTTCATGGGTCCAAACATTGTAAGATAACTATCTGGACATGTAGAGCGGCGCCCAGGGATCTCCGTGCACTTACTATTATCCTTGGGCCCCTGCTCTGTTCGCCCGCTGTGGCCCCGTTACCTTCTCCCGCGCTGTATGGTAATCACTACTAACTTCGCAACAGGGAGGAGACATCAGCTTCTCTCCCTGGGCGTTCCTTCTCCTGGGCTGTAGAGCTGTCCAATCGCAGCGCAGAGCGTCACAGCCCGGGAGAAGGAACGCCCAGGTAGAGAAGCTGATGACTGCTCCCTGTTGCGAAGTTTGTAGCAATTACCATACAGCGCGGGAGAAGGTAACGGGGCCACAGCGGGAGGCGAATAGAGCAGGGGCCCAAGGATAATAGTAAGTGCAGGGAGATCCCTGGGCGCCGCTCTACATGTCCAGATAGTTCTCTTACAATGTTCGGACCCTTGAAAGGTCCTCTTTAAATGCCCCGCACCATAGGGAGGAACATGCAAAAGAGAGCAACCTGCTACCAGATCTTGGATCAGGCATGGTAACAGCCCTATCTGTCTGCCCCAGAGTCTGCTGTTGCATGAGAACCTGGCGGCACGTATACACATTAGATGGAAGGCTGGCCCTGCCAAACATTGGTGGGTTCAGCTGACAACGTGTGTTGCCAGCTTAGGTTGTAACAGGAATACGCGGATATAATTTCCAGGGCGTATGGGGTTAATAGTCTTAGACTCCGTCACCCACATCTCCTGGTCAGTCATCATTCTCTGCTCAATAAATGTCACGCATGCTAGAGGGAACGTCCATTATAATGGACAGGAAAGGTGAACACTGGGAGAATGAAATGGCGACGTCTACGACAGCGCCCACATCCCCACTCCTCTGTCTTCATGTATTACAGGCTATAGAAGGCTATTTAGGGGTATCCTGAAATGAGGGGGGCAACAACATGGAGCTGCCAGTTACATTCTGGAGAATCCCAGGAGTCGGGATAAAATAAGAAGTTGTTGGTGCGTCTGGCAGAGGTGCAGAACACGAGCAGAGCGAGAGCTGCACGGATAGTATTACTATATACTATAAATGGTAAGGAGCCTGAACACAGACACGGAGATGGAAAAATAAACCGGGGGAGAAACAAGCGCTGAAATGGCAACCGCGGGAAACATTCAGTTTAGCTGCATGGCGACAAGAAAACTGAGAGAAGTCACACTAATTTAAAGGGCGTCTGTCAGCAGATTTGTCCCTATGACCCCGGCTGACCTGTTACATGTGCACTTGGCAGCTGAAGACATCTGTGTTGGTCCCATGTTCATATGTGCCCGCATTACTGAGAAAAATGTGGTTTTATTTTGTGCTAATGAGCCTCCAGGAGCAACAGGTGCGTTACCATTACACCGAGAGGCTCAGCTCTCTCTGCAACTGCTGCAGCCTCTCTACTTTAGGAGAAGTCAGGGTCAGGTGTGATGACGTCATCACGCCTGGTCCTGTGAATCAAAAAGCCTCTAGGAGTAACGGTAACGCCATCATTTTTCTCAGCAATGCGGGCACATATGAACATGGGACCAACACAGATGCCTTCAGCTGCCAAGCGCACATGTAACAGATCAGCCGGTTTCATGGGTACAAATCTGCTGACAGATGGACTTAAAATTAGTGTAAGTGAAAGAACCGGCACTCGCAATTGCAGATGATCTTAAATCTTTTTTTGTTACCACATAGAGGAGCAGAAAACAACGCGTTTCGACTCACATACTGAGTCTTTCTTAAGTCACTTGATGGACTTTAAAGAGTATATAGACTCCTAAAACCATTTTTTTTTTCCATTATTGCACCAATGCATCTAAAAGGAAGCAACTTTACAAATAATCATTATTAAGAAAACAACTTTCTGATTTGAAAATACAGCTCCCAAGCAGACCTATGTGTCTCATGGCTACAGACTACAAACAAACCCTGCCTAGTCTGACTGCAGTCACGCGTTACTTTCTCCCGTCTCGGCTGCTGACTGTAGGTTATCCAGCAGAGGAGACAGCGGAAGTAACCCGCACCTAGAGGAGCTCCAGCACCGGGACCGCACCGCTCCGTGCATTGTGTAGTGGATGGTGCTGTCACTGCTACGCCGCCCCCATTCATCTCACTGGGTGACCAGTTCTGTCCATAACACAAATGCATGGAGCTGCGTAGCTGCCATTCTGATCCCCCCCCCACCCTCAGCCATCACTCTTATACCCTATGCCTTTATAGATTTATAAGAAGCCATACTACAGAGAGCTAGCGGCCACAGGTCACCAGATCTTCGTAGTAGTGCTGCCGGTAAGGCAGCCGCATGCCCTGCGCAGCATGTCTGCCTGTTTAATATGGATGACCCAACAGGTCATCAGTATCTGATCAGTAGGGATCCGACTCCAGCACCCCCACCGATCAGCTGTTGGCAGAGACCCACTATGCCTTCTTCCTAGGCCAGTGACGAGTGAGCGAGTCAGATTGCTCTATCCGAATCCAATTCGTTAGAAAACACCTCGTTTATGCACACATAAATTATTTAAATTACTGTTCCAAAATCTCATTAACAAAGCTGCTTCCGATCTTGGTACAGTAATTTATGTGCATAAACAAAGACGCGAGACGAAGAAAGTCATGTGTTATTTGCATCCAGATTTGCCAGGCCTCGGCGGAGCCCATGCATTTCTGCGCATGATGGAGGAGATTGTAAACGGATCGGGTTCAGATAGAGCCTAGTAATGCGTAGATATCATTACAGAATACAAGGAGTTACCTAGGGTGACTTAAAAAAATAAAAAAAAGTTTTTTAAAATAAAAAAAGTTTTTTAAAATAAATATATATATATATATATATATATATATATATAAAAAATGAAATAAAAAAAAATAAAACACAAGAAAATCTATATAAGTGCAATATCGTAATCGCACTGACCTAGAGAATTAAGTTTTACCGCATAGCGAACGCTGTAAAAATGAAACCTATAAAACTGTGGTGGAATTGCTGGGTTTTTTCTAATTCCACCCCATTTCAATTTTTTTTTCCAGCTTCCCACTACACTATATGCAATAGTAAATGGTGCCATTAAAAAGTACAACTTGTCCTGCAAAAAACACAAGCCCTCGATCGGCGATGTAAATGAAAAAATAAAAAGGTTATGGATCCGTGTTGGCAAGTAGCAGAAAACGAAACTAACTGAAAATCCCGAGGTTCAGAAATTTTTTTTTTTGTTTTTTAAAGCTGAAAATATGATGCCGAGTACAATAGAAATCAGCAATGCAAATGTATTTGACATCTATTCCTCCTATTGCCTGGGACAATTCGGCACGTAATCCATGTAAAATACACATCAAGAAGTTATAGGTTAGCTGCATGTGCTGCACGAATGCATGTATTTCCCATTCAAATCAACAGGACACATTTTTGGGAGTATTTCACATGCATTTGGGTGCAGCGATACAAGTAAGAATTTTCTGTATCTGGGCAGTTTTTCCAGTCTGAATAATGTTTCTATTCACCGACAGCAAACAGATTTCTCTGTTTTTTAAGGAATTGAAATACAAAGTCTGAAAGCCTCATAGAATACACACAGAACCTTGTGAAGGGAGTGCCAGACGAGGAGAGACGTTCACAGCACCTAATACCGCAGAGGGAATATCGGCCATACACAATGGGACTGGCGAGATGGCACACATGCACCGCTGTGCCCTCCAGCGTGGACAGATGGTAAACTACCTGGTCTTCCATCGACACATCCTATGCACTCACCAGGAGACAAGGCGGCTTATATTCCACCATGTGGGCAAAACACACTAGAGTTAACAGCATAAGGCCTCATGCACAGGGCCGTTCCGTGCATTGGGGACCGCAAAAGCACGGCGGCCCGGGATGGATCGAGACCCATTCAACTTGAATGGGTCCGTGAACCGTCCGTACCGCAAAAATAAAATAAAAAATAGAACATGTTCTATTTTTTTTGCCGTGCAGAGGCACAGACAGAAACTCCGTAGTGCTTCCGTGCCTCCATTCCGCACCGCAGCTCCGGATTGCGGACCCATTCAAGTGCGGGGAGCACACGGCCAGTGCCCGCATATTGCGGACTCGCTGTTTGCGGGCCACAATACGGCCACGGCCGTGTGCATGAGGTCTTAAGGGGATTCTCCAGTGGCCGAGCAAGGGGTTAAAAAAAAACTAAAAAAACTCCCTCATCACTGGTGCTCCAGTTCCAGGGCTGAGCTCCTTTGTGCTGCACTTCTGGTGTGAGATACGCCGCCCATGGCCTCAGTGGTGGCAGCAGTTACGTGGTGTCTGCATGTGTCACAGTGATGCCGCTGATGGGCCGGCAGCGGAGACTCGCATGTAGAAGGCACATCACACTGGAAGCAGAGGAGCAGGAAGCTCAGCACTGGAGACAGGAGCGGTGTCAGGTCTCGGAGAACCCCTTAAATAGCACCGACACTCATGGACTAATGAAAGCTGACCTTGATGGCTATGGGTGACGTGCGCTCTGGAGGCGTGGTGTACAGGACATGCTGCTGGTCAGACCATGTGCACACCATGTCTTACCTTTAATGAGCCGATACCACTGCTTACACACTAGGGCTGCAGTTTTATGTTCCTGATATGGAGACAGGAAGGACAGGATGTATTCCAGGACCTCCTCCGGCAGCTCGGACATTGAGCGGCGGTGTTTGGTCGCCTGTGGCTCTTCCTCCTGCTCCATGGTCCCGTCTACAGCATCCTCTCCGTCAATGGCCATGAACGCGTCATCCTCGCTCTCAGAAGAGCTGGCCATGGCATTCCACACACGTCCTGCAAGTGAAACGAAACGTTAATATAAAGGCACGGAGTTACAGGGGTTCTCCGAGACTGAAGAGAGATAGTAACACTGCAGCGCAGCGCCCTCTAGTGCTGAAGCCTGCTAATAGCAATTGCATCCTGACACCCGGGGCTGATTTTCTATTCCCAAACCAACAGACCGAGCGCAGGCGGGTCCAAGCGCTCTTCGTTTGCATACAGCTCATATGACTGGCAGGTAAGAACCTCACATTTTGCACATTTGTTTAAATGCAAAAACTACAGCAAACGGAAGAAGACAGCACAATAGAGCAAATAGTAGCTGACCCCCGCCAACTGCCCGTGCGATCTGACCGCCACTCTTGTCCCTACGAGCGGGCACATCAAGCGTCCGCTCCACTCACCTCCTGATCGTCTGAGTGAACTGCAGGTGACTGCCCTGTCACTCACACATATAATCGTGCCCTCAAGTCCTGGCACACACAGATGCCGGCTATGAACACAATCAGACAGCGTTATCTGCCCGGGCACGTCGACGATCCTCCGTGGGAAAGTAGTGAGATGGAACAGAGACAGGAGATAGCACCAGCAGTGGACTTTCTGATTCTGTGGTGGCACCAGACGTATAAGCATGCCCACAGCTAGAACTTCTCGATCAGAGGCGCGGAGTGGCACATGCCCATCAACTGGGCAATCGTCTCATAGAAGTGATCACTGGTTCCGGATTACAAAAACATGGCTGCTTTCTTCCAAAAACAGCGCCACCTCCATAGATGAGGTGAGGTCGTTACCCGTGGACAGTTGCGGCTGTCTCTGGTGGTCCCATTCAGCTCTACGGGACTGGCAGAGACAGCAGGGCACAAGCACTCTGCCATCTCCGGGGTCCCACAAAGTTGAAGGGAGCGAGCCCAATGGACCAGTCACATGGGGGTTCTCGTGACCAGCCCCAGCAGTCACATCCCCGCCATTACTACACTTATCCCCTAACCTGCGGGCAAGCCCTTAAGAAGACACCAGCCATGTTTTTCCAATCCTGGACTGCCCCTTTAAAACTCTGAAGTATCGAGAGGTCTCTGAAAGTCGCAGAGGAGGGGGTGCTTGTAAATTGGCCCGCAAGAGCCATTCCTCGGCCGGTCCTGTAGGACACCATGTGCACTGGCCGGCTGCAGGACGGAGCAGCCTCCTGCGCAGCGAGCAGAGTCAGGGTGTAATTCACTGTGAACTGCACAGCTGGGGGGGGCGGCATCTGAGCCGCTGCTGGGGACAAAGGAAAGACAGGATGGTAATTAGCACCGGTGCTAATGAAAGTGCTGACATCTGACGGCTCCATTCCCAGCCCTGACTCTACACTGCAAGGGGAAAACAGAGGGGTGCACATCAAGGGGGGCCCCAGATAAAGTCGCACAATGATAGAGGAGAGGATCCTGTTTTACACCATAAAAATAAGGGGCCAAATCTGCTCAGAGGCGCCAGATTCTGCAATCTTTACCACGGAGCGGTTGCGACACCAGACCCCATCAACCACATAACTGTACAGTATGAATACGCGCCAAATAAAAACCCTACAGAGAGCGAGGAGCCTATACATTACACGGGAGCTTAGATACCAAACACGGGATACGCCCTAAAAACAGAAGGGCGATGAGGGTGCCAGGCCGGGCTGTCCTCCAGGGACCAAAAGTAAGAGACTCATACAAGGTATGTGCCACCAGGGGGCACCGCAGCCCGGCTGGGAAACAGACATGCGAGCCAAGCAGAGGGCTCCTGCAGACAAAGGGGAGGTTCTGACCAGGACAACTTTTTAATCAGATGTGGATTACGAAGCTGACATCTGACAACCCACCAGAGCCAACAACTCAGTGACATCTGACAACACCCCCAGCAGCCTGAATACGTAATTGACATCTGACAACCGTCACATAGTAAAATCTGACCTCTTGTCTGCAATCGGAGAATGTATTTGATGTCTGACAACTTTCTAGGCTGGCTGAGTATCGAACCAATATCTGACAACCCCTCACAGGATGAACACATCTGGCGACTTACACCCAGAAGTCTGTTTATGGGTGACGACACCCCGGCAAGCTGATGTAGTTAATACCTGGCAGGCGATTATATATATATATATATATATGAGTCAAATCTGACAACCTTTCCCCAGCAGACTGAGCATGGAGTCGATATCTGACAACTTTCGGGAACAGCGGAGCATGGAGCCAACATCTGAGAACTCACTGGAAAACTACAATGCGGAATCAGCCACCTACAGGCATACAAGGCCGACATTGAGCGACCTACCCACCTGTCTGCGGGTGCCACGTCTGACAACACCCCAGCAGGATGAGGATGTAGCTTCCATCTGACAACCTGCACCCCAGCAAACTGAAAAGTCAATGTTTGACAACCTCCCCTGGTAGGCCAACAATATAGTTTACACCTGACAACCTCCCCAGCATGCTGATTATGGGGTCGAAACTGACAACCTCCCCAGCAGGTTTAGTGCGGGGATGAAATCTGACAACCCACCACAGCAGGTATGTGGCCATGGGCTGACACATCACTTCCAGCATCTACATGACAAGAGCCAGACTCCTAGACATCCAGAGACAGACCAAATGTGTAAAGAGACAGTCACTGAGGGGAAGAGACACCAAGAAGATGATGACTAACCAGCAGACGTGGTGCGGTGTATAGAGACGGTGACTAAGGGGACGGGGAGCTATGACCGGCCACGAAGAGACAGCCGCCGTGGACGAGACAGTCAGCGGAGACGAGGCGGCTACCAGAGACATCTATGACAGCAGGCCTCCCGCCTCAGGCTGCACTCTCTCACCTGGCAAGGCGCGCTCTCTCCCAGCCTTGGTGCCGGTTCCTCCCTGGTCACGGAGCCGCCATCTTCAGTAGCATCAGAAGCGACAGAAGAGGAAGGGCCAGAGCCGGGCGGGGGCGCGCGCGCACATGCGTCAGCATTCACGCGCACGTCGAATGTCCACCGCACTCGCCCGACGCCATGATGAGCTGGTCAATCGCCTGGCGCGCGCATGCGCTGTACACCCCGGATGGCTGAGGGAGGCGCCATATTGGGAAGGTCAGAGGCTGAAGACTAGTAATGAATCAGAAAACATTCACTATAAGCGGGTTACAATAGAGGATAATTCTTATCCCATTCTATAAGTGAGCCTGAGCCTCCATAATAATCACAGTGCCCCCACAATCAGTGACAGGAGCAGTCACCCCCCCACCATGAATGACAGGAGGAGTGCCCCCATAATGAATGACAGGAAGAGTGCCCCCACAATAAATCACACCCACAGGCCCCCCACAATCAGTGACAGGAGCAGTGCCCCCAGCATGAATTACAGGAACAGTGCACCAACAATGACATCCACAGTGCCCCCATGAATGACAGGAGCAGTACCCCCATAATGAATGACAGGACCGGTGCCCCCACAATCAGCCACAGTGTCCCCAACCTGAATTAAAGCCACAGTGCCCCCCCTCCCCCACCCTTAAATAACAACCACAGTGCCGTCACATTGAATGATTCTGCAATGAATGATAGCTGTGGAGACCCCACAAAGAATGACAGCCACAATGCTCCTTTCACAGTGGCAGCCCAATTACTTCCATACACTGACAGCCACAGTACCCCCATAACAGCGATTGCTATATTGCACTTATAAATGACATGTGTATCCAAATGTGACAGCTACACGTTTCAAGATTTGTAAAAAAAAATCTCAGCTTCTAGCAAAAAATCTGTAAAAATGACTGGAAGAGTCAGGGGGGGCTGTGTGGTACCCTGATACATAGCCATGCACCCATTTCCGTATATAAGACATAATGAATGGGAGGTGAGCCAACAACTTAGCCCTCACCCACGTCTGGAGGAAACCTAAAAGCTGCTAAACCCGATACTACGGTGCGGCCTGACTGCTTGTTATCATGTGTGATCCAGATACTGAACCAGCAGAAATGCTGGGAATACACATAAGACAGGGGGTCTCTTCTGAGACTCCCCCATAAACACGCACGCTTCAATGTGTAGAGGCAAGTACGCCGCCACCAGACGCTTCTGCAGCAACAATGCTTGAAAAAGGCCTTGTACCACTTGAAGACCACAGGTTTATACCCCCCTAGTGACCAGGCCCTTTTTTACAATTCTGCACTACACTACTTTCACCGTTTATTGCTCCGTCATACAACTTACCACCCAAATGAATTTTACCTCCTTTTCTTCTCACTAATAGAGCTTTCATTTGGTGGTATTTCATTCTTGCTGACATTTTTACTTTTTTTGCTATTAATAAAAATGTAACGACATTTTTGCAAAAAAATGACATTTTTCACTTTCTGTTGTAATTTTTTTTTTTTTTAAACTACATTTCTATATAAATTTTTCACAAAATTTATTGTTCTACATGTCTTTGATAAAAAAAAAATCCAATAAGTGTATATTTATTGGTTTGGGTAAAATTTTTAGCGTTTACAAACTATGGTGCAAAAAAGTGAATTTCGGCATTTTGAAGCAGCTCTGACTTTCTGAACGCCTGTCATGTTTCTTCAGGTGCTAGAATGTCAGGAAAGTATAAATACCCCCCAAATGACACCATTTTAGATAGAAGACACCCCAAAGTATTCACGGAGGGGCATGGTGAGTTCATGTATCATTTCATTTTTTTTCACAAGTTAGCGGAAAATGACACTTTCTGAGGAAAAAAAAATAATAATAAAGTTTCCATTTCTGCTAACTTCTGGCATAAAAATATAAAATCTCAGACGGACTCACTATGCCCCTCAGTGAATACCTTGGGGTGTCTACTTTCCGAAATGGGGTCATTTGTGGGGTGTGTTTACTGTTCTGGCATTTTGGGCGGGGCTAAATTGTGAGCAGCCCTGTAAAACCTAAAGGTACTCGTTGGAATTTGGGCCCCTTTGCGCACCCAGGCAGCAAAAAAGTGTCACACACGTGGTATTACCGTACTCAGGAGAAGTAGGGCAATATGTTTTGGGGTGTATTTTTACATATACCCATGTTGGGTGAGAGAAATATCTCTGTAAATTGTCAACTTTGTATAAATATTTTTAAAAAGTTGTCGTTTACAGAGATATTTCTCACACCCAGCATGGGTATATATAAAAATACACCCCAAAACTCATTGCCCTACTTCTCCTGAGTACTGCGATACCACATGAGTGACACTTTTTGCAGCCTGAAGTGCATAGGCCCTAATTCCAATGAATACCTTTAGGATTTCACAGGACATTTTACGCATTTGGATTCCAGACTTCTTCTCAGGCTTTAGAGACCCTAAAATGCCAGGGCAGTATAAATACCCCACATGTGACCCCATTTTGGAAAGAAGACACCCCAAGGTATTCCGTGAGGGGTATGGTGAGTTCATGTAAAATTTTATTTTTGTCACAAGTTAGTGGAATATGAGACTTTGTAAAAAAAAAAAATAATAAAAAATATCAATTTCCGCTAACTTGTGCCAATAAAAAAACCATTCTGTGAACTCGCCATGACCCTCACGGAATACCTTGGGGTGTCTTCTTTCCAAAATGGGGTCACATGTGGGGTATTTATACTCACCTGGCATTTTAGGGGTCTCTAAAGCCTGAGAAGAAGTCTGGAATCAAATGCGTAAAAATGTCCTGTGAAATCCTAAAGGTACTCATTGGTTTTAGGGCCCTTTAGCACCCAGGCTGCAAAAAAGTGTCACACATGTGGTATCACCGTACTCAGGAGAAGTAGGGCAACGTGTTTTGGGGTGTATTTTTATAAATACCCATACTTTGTGTGAGAAATATCTCTGTAAATGACAACTTTTAAAAAAAAATTATATAAAGTTGTCAATTTACAGAGATATTTCTCTACCCAGCATGGGTATATGTAAAAATACACCCCAAACACATTTCCTACTCTCCTGAGTACTGCGATACCACATGAGTGACACTTTTGCAGCCAAGATGCAAAGGGGCCCTAAACCAATGAGTACCTTTAGGAGGACATTTTTACGCATTTTTCTTCTCACGCTTTAGGGCCCCTAAAATGCCAGGGCAGTATAAATACCCCACATGTGACCCCATTTTGGAAAGAAGACACCCCAAGGTATTCCGTGAGGGCATTGCGAGTTCACAAAGATTTTTTGGCACAAGTTAGCGGAAATTGATTTTGTATTGTTTTTCTCACAAAGTCTCCCTTTCCGCTAACTTTTGACAAAAGTTCAATTTTCATGGACTCACCACACCCCTCAGCGAATACCTTGGGGTGTCTTCTTTCAAAATGGGGTTATTTGTGGGGTGTTTATACTGTTCTGGCATTTTGGGCGGGGCTAAATTGTGAGCAGCCATGTAAAAGCTAAAGGTACTCGTTGGAATTAGGGCCCCTTTGCGCACCCAGGCTGCAAAAAAGTGTCACTCATGTGGTATCGCCGTACTCAGGAGAAGTAGGGCAATGTGTTTTGGGGTGTATTTTTACATATACCCATGTTAGGTGAGAGAAATATCTCTGTAAATTGACAGCTTTGTATAAAAAATTTTAAAAAGTTGTCGTTTACAGTGATATTTCTCACACAAAGTATGGGTATATATAAAAATACACCCCAAAACACATTGCCCTACTTCTCCTGAGTACGGCGATACCACATGTGTGACACTTATTTGGATTCTCACGCTTTAGGACCCCTAAAATGCCAGGGCAGTGTAAATACCCCACATGTGACCCCATTGTGGAAAGAAGACACCCCAAGGTATTCCATGAGGGGCATTGCGAGTTCACAAAAGATTTTTTTTTGGCACAAGTTAGCGGAAATTGATTTTGTATTGTTTTTTCTCACAAAGTCTCCCTTTCCGCTAACTTTTGACAAAAAGTTCAATTTTTCATGGACTCACCACACCCCTCAGCGAATACCTTGGGGTGTCTTCTTTTCAAAATGGGGTTATTTGTGGGGTGTTTATACTGTTCTGGCATTTTGGGCGGGGCTAAATTGTGAGCAGCCATGTAAAAGCTAAAGGTACTCGTTGGAATTAGGGCCCCTTTGCGCACCCAGGCTGCAAAAAAGTGTCACTCATGTGGTATCGCCGTACTCAGGAGAAGTAGGGCAATGTGTTTTGGGGTGTATTTTTACATATACCCATGTTAGGTGAGAGAAATATCTCTGTAAATTGACAGCTTTGTATAAAAAATTTTAAAAAGTTGTCGTTTACAGTGATATTTCTCACACAAAGTATGGGTATATATAAAAATACACCCCAAAACACATTGCCCTACTTCTCCTGAGTACGGCGATACCACATGTGTGACACTTATTTGGATTCTCACGCTTTAGGACCCCTAAAATGCCAGGGCAGTGTAAATACCCCACATGTGACCCCATTGTGGAAAGAAGACACCCCAAGGTATTCTGTGAGGGGCATGGCGAGTTCACATAAAAAAAAAAATTTTGACACAAGTTAGCGGAATTTTTTTTACAAAGTCTCATATTCCACTAACTTGTGACAAAAAATAAAATTTTACATGAACTCCCCATACCCCTCACGGAATACCTTGGGGTGTCTCCTTTCTAAAATGGGGTCACATGTGAGGTGTTTGTACTGCCCTGGCATTTGAGGGTCTCCGCAATCATTACACGTATGGCCAGCATTAGGAGTATCTGCGATTCTGCTTATATTGACCATACGGGTAATGAGATTTTTTTTTTTCCGTTCAGCCTCTGCGCTGAAAAAAAAAAAAAAAAATGAACGGCACAGATTTTTTCATTCGCATCGATCAATGTGGATGAAAAAATCTCTGCCAAAATCAGTGACTGCGGGGCGGTGGGCGCTAACTACCTAACAAGTAGCTAACTAACTGGCGGTGATAAGGGACCCTTATGCCCCATTCACACGTCCGAAATTCTGTTTCTATGGGGACATAGTTCCGCAAAAATATAGAACATGTCCTATTCTTGTCCGCAATTGCGGACAAGAAAAAGCATTTTCTATATAGTTCTGTGCGGATCTGCAAAATACGGAAAGCGCATTGCCGGTGTCCGTATTTTGCGGATCTGTAAATCCATGGATCCGCAGATCCATGGATCCCATATCCATGGATCCGCAAAACACATACGGACGTCTGAATGAGCCTGTAGGGGGGTGATTAGTGACAGGGGGGGTGACAGGGGGTGATCAGGGGGTGATCGGGGGGGTGACATGGGTGATCAGGGGTTAATCAGTGATGGGGGGTGGGGGGGTGTGTGTGTGTAGTGATTGGTGCACTTTTCCTATGTTTCCTCTGGTGGTCCCAAACAAAGGGACCACCAGACGAGCAGACAGCAGGCATATCAGACGCTGTTTAAAAAACAGCGTCTAATATGCGATTTAAATGCGTTTTTTTCCGCATCTACAGCCTGCCAGCGCATGATCAGCGCTGGCAGGCTGTAGTTTCAGTTGTCCCGGCTCCGATCACATGAACGCGCGCGCACGACGCGCGCGCGTTCATGTGAAATCTCAGGTCTCACGAGATGACGCCGATAGGCGTGACTGAGACCTGAGAGAGCCGCCGTGCTGACACCCATCGGCGTCAGCGTGGCGGCAAGAGGTTAACCAAAATGTTGCATCCCTAAATTTACTGATTACACCTGTGCTGCTCTCCACCATTTGTCTCTGGATTATATTTTCGTGTGCACGAGACGGACCAACTCCACCAGGAGGCACGCACTGCACTTTTGACATTAAAGTGTTGTCCGCTCATGAAATACTTGTCCATCTTTAAAGGGGTTGTCCGGCCATAGAAGCCTCAGAGAGGTGTAAAATGTTCATACTCGGATTACTGATCCGCCGCTCCCTTTACTAGGCTTCATGGTCCGAAAAATAACCATTCAGCCGATGTATGTTGAGAAAGTCTAGGCATCGTTGGAACAGGAATGGGGGGACGGTAAAATGAGTATGGCTTGTTTTAATATTCTAAATTAAACGTATTTCAGGCGCAGATGGCAGCAAAACGGTTAGTTGCGCCGCTATCTGCAACTTGGCCAGTTCTAAAATTGTGGGCGTTCAAAGGAGGGCCGGCAGGCCAGTCTCATTCATCATTTTCCAAGCCTGTTTTAAACGTAGAAAATGGTCTAATTGTAAGACAGCTCGGACGCCATCTTACATTTAGATCTGGCGCTGGATGCGCTGACGTTATGGAGAGGCCGGCGCCTCTTCATAACTTTGGTGGATCCAGTGCTGGTTTCTGCTGTATCAAACTTTATGTACTTTTCCATTTATTGATCTGGGCATTAAAATTAAATAGGATGTTTTTCAATGATGGCCACTGTCCGTCCTCAGCAATGACAGCGAGGGCAGAAGAAATACAGCATAGCCTCTTCAACCGGGGGATCCTGCCAATATTTAATGTCCTCTAAATTAAGAAGAGACATTGTGCTTTTTCTCTACCCGCACATTGTAACTGAATGATATAAATCAATTTCTAATGACCAAGAAAATAATTACATACTGTGATCCTAAACTACCAGACATATATCCGCTCTGCATGGAGCAAACACAAGCTCTGGAGATAAAGTAATATCTACTAACTACTATATTACTGCCTCCTATGTACAAGAATATAACTACTATAATACTGCTCCTATGTACAAGGATATAACTACTATAATACTGCTCCTATGTACAAGAATATAACTACTATAATGCTGCTCCTATGTACAAGGATATAACTAATATAATACTGCCTCCTATTTACAAGAATATAACTACTATAATACTGCCCCTATGTACAAGGATATAACTACTATAATACTGCCTCCTATGTACAAGAATATAACTACTATAATACTGCCTCCTATTTACAAGAATATAACTACTATAATACTACCCCTATGTACAAGGATATAACTAATATAATACTGCCTCCTATGTACAAGAATATATCTACTGTAATACTGCCCCTATGTACAGGAATATAACTACTATAATACTGCCTCCTATGTAAAAAACATATAACTACTATAATACTGCCTCCTATGTACAAGAATATATCTACTGTAATACTGCCCCTATGTACAGGAATATAACTACTATAATACTGCCTCCTATGTACAATAATATAACTACTATAATACTGCCTCCTATTTACAAGAATATAACTACTATAATACTGCCTCCTATGTACAAGAATATAACTACTATAATACTCCCTCCTATGTATAAGAATATAACTACTATAATACTGCTCCTATGTACAAGAATATAACTACTATAATACTGCACCTATGCACAAGAATAGAACTACTATAATACTGCTTCTATGTACAAGAATATAACTACTATAGGGGGGCGGAGTCTAGCCTTGCTGCTGAATGGCCGCACACGCTTGAGCTCCTCCAGCATCCCGGCTCCTTTGCCCTAAATTTGCTTATAATTTGCCTTATTATGGGGAAGACTGGCAAGGACAAGACCAGAGGAAGCTCGGAGGCTACCCCATCACACACTAAGCAACCAGAGATGGAAAAGTTTCTGCGGAAAACGCGGAGGCCTACTGCCCAGAAGGGCCCCAATATGGCGGCGTCCATTGCGCATGATTCTGACGTAGGAGACTTCTCCGACACGGGCAGCGGCTCTGACACCTCGGAAAGACAACCCAGAGACCCGCCAATCTCAGAACGGACACTCAAGCGGGTTCTTGAGTCTGCCCTCTCGCCTTTTAAACAGGACTTGTCAGACATCAAAGATGACCTGAAGCACCTGGGCCAGACAGTCGTCTCGCTAGAGTCCGCCCAAGAAACCATCATGGCTTATGAAGGTAAAGCTTCGGCAGTGCTGGCGGCACACAAGGCCCTACTGAATGAGGCATTTTTGAAACTTGAGGATCAAGAAAACCGCAGCCGCAGGCGAAATATTCGCATACGTGGCCTACCTGAAACGATCCCGGCGGAGGCTCTGCCTACAGTAGCGCGCAAAATATTTGCTAAGATACTTGACCCAGACAGGGCGGCGGGCATCGTTATAGAGCAGATACATAGGGCGCTGCGCCCCAAACCGAAGCCGCAGGAACCACCGCTGGATGTGATCTGTGGCTTATTGAGCTACGTCGATACCGCTGCCCTCCTGAAAAAACAACAGGAGATGGAGGTCCTGGACTATAAGAACACCCGAATTCAGATGTTCCAAGATCTAGCTTCATCTACGCTGGCCAAACGACGCCTACTGAGGCCCCTTCTGGATGTCCTGAGGAAGACGTCGACTCCATTCCAATGGCTTTATCCCTTTGGTCTAGCGATTTCCAGGAATGGTAAACTGCTAACAGTGCGCTCTCCCCAGGATCTTGCTTCCGTCTGGGAATCTCTGGCTGGCAGAAGTCCTCAGCCAGCAAACCGGATCGTCCGAGAAGGGGTAGGATGGATAAGGCCCTCACCTGAACTCCACTTTCCTCGTCTACATATGTAGGCCTGTGGTGTCTATTTTCTCCAGGCTTGGAGACAACTGCCTTCTTCCTCTCTGCTAAACCGACCATACCTGAAGGCCCTGTCTCTTTCTATTTTTGAACATTTTCGTATTGTTTGGTCGACAGAATGCCTATTATAGCGCGACTGAATCGAGCCATTTCTCTGTTTTTGTTTTATTTGTTTTATTCTTGCTATTTGCGGAACCTGCTTCCTACCTGCAGGGTGAAGACCGGCTAGTTACTCCTGCTGAACTTATTTTTTGTTGGTTTCTCTGTTCTAGACCGAACGGTGCTTTAAGCTTGCTGCCGGCCCTCCTCCATATCCCCAACCATGACATCCCACCTAACTAGGCCCCAGGGGCGTAGCTAGAAATGACTGGGCCCCACAGCAAATTTTTGTATTGGGCCCCCCCTACCCGCGCGTTTCGCTCCCCCTCTATAATGTGCCAGCCATATAGCCCCCCTATAATGTGCCAGTAGTCAGCCATATAGCCCCCAGCCCCCTATAATGTGCCAGTAGCCAGCCATATAACCCCTCCTATAATGTGCCAGTAGTCAGCCATATAACCCCCCCTATAATGTGCCAGTAGTCAGCCATATAACCCCTCCTATAATGTGCCAGTAGTCAGCCATATAACCCCCCCTATAATGTGCCAGTAGTCAGCCATATAAACCCACCCTATAATGTGCCAGTAGCAAGCCATATAGCACCAGATGCCCCCATAGTGCTCCTCTCCCCATAGTGCCCCCTATAATGTGCCAATATCAAGTGCCTCTGTCTTCCCCCATCCCAATATCATAGTGCCATCCTCTCCCCCTGCCCCCTAATGTGTGTGCCAATATGAAGTGCCTATCTCTCCCCCACATTTGCCAATATCATAGTGCCAATAGCCCCCTCCTCCCCTGTGGCAGTAAAGTAAAAGTCCAGTATTAAAAAAACAAAAACAAAAAAAAAAAAAAAACAACAACACATATACTTACCTCCATGTTAGTCAAGCCTCATTTATCCTGTCTTTCAGAAAAGTTTGTGAGGTGAAACGAACCTGTGACCATTAGGATGGAAGGCAAGACACTTATCCACAAGACCATATCAGCTGCATAGCCAGATAGCTAAAAAAAAAAAATAAGACCTCTAGATGTGGAGAACTTTGATAGTGTATCTATACACATTACAGCTGCCCCAACACACCAAGCTCTGCTACATCCATATACAATGTGCTGGTGCAGCTGTAATGTGTATGGATACACTATCAAAGTTCTCCACATCTAGAGGTCTTATTTTTTTTTTTTAGCTATCTGGCTTATCAGCTCATATGGCTTTGTGGTTAAGTGTCTTGCCTTTGAACCTAATGGTCGCAGGTTCGATACCCAGGGCAAGCTTTTCTGAAAGAAAGAAAAAATAAGTTTTAAATAGACAAGGGTGAGAGGACACTGCGATTCACTGTGTAATTAGCGAACGGAGAGGAGTGAGGACACGTGCTGATTACCCAGGGGAGGAGAGGAGTGAGGACAACACGTGTTTGCTGGGCCCCCTGTAAGCCCGGGCCCCGAAGCAGCTGCTTCCCCGGTAGTTACGCCCCTGCTAGGCCCATCACCGACTGGAAGGTTCATAAAGTACTCATGTCCATCCCTTCAGGTAAAAGTCCTTTCAGGGCGTCTTAATTCCTAGTTTCTGGAATTTGTGCAATTATCTGGCTCCCTTGCTCCTCACTCCTTATTAGCACACATTACCATCATACATAAGGAGAATAAAGACCCGACTTGCTGTAGTAACTACAGGCCAATCTCGTTGCTCAACAATGATGTGAAATGGTGGGCGAATATACTAGCCACTAGGCTTCAGGATGTTCTCCCTGATATTGTACATGGAGAACAAGTAGGCTTTGTCTATGGCAGACAGGGGTCTGAAAACACAGTGCAGCTACTCCATCTTATAAACTGGGCTAAGAGATCCTCGAAGCCCTTGGTGTTAGTAAGTACGGATGCGGAAAAGGCCTTTGACAGGGTCAGTTGGCACTACATGTCTCAGACCCTGTCGAGGTTTGGCCTGCCTGACCAGTTTATAACTGCTATATACACTTTATATTCGGCCCCCTCTGCCATGGTCAAAGTAAATGGAGCATTGTCCCCGCCGGTCCACATTACTAATGGGACAAGACAGGGGTGCCCCCTTTCTCCAGCGTTATTTGTCTTAGTCATGGAGACCCTTCTATGCAAGATCAGGGCAGACCCAGATATTAAAGGCCTCCAGGTTGGCTCTTGCACTCATGTTACTGCAGCATTCGCGGATGATCTTTTGGTTATTATGACGTCTAATCCTAGAGAAGCCTTGCCCAAATTACTGGCTATATTTGAGGACTTTGGATTTGTCTCCAACTTCAAGATTAATTAGGCACTTAATATCTCCTGCTCCCCAAAGGTGATTAATGCTCTCAAGCGCACCACTCCGTTCACTTGGGCCTCCCGGGACATTATGTTCCTGGGGACCCATGTATCTGCTAATGTCCAAGACCTTGCCTCTCTTAACTATACCCCACTCCTTCAATCAGTCCGTTCCCACTTACAAAATCTGAAACTCCCATTTGTCTCTTGGGTTGGAAGGAAAAATTACTTAAAAACCTTTATTGTCCCAAAATTCCTATATTTACTGCAATCCCTCCCTATATGGCTACCAAATTAATATTTCACCGAAGTCCGTCGGGTGTTTACACGCTTCCTCTGGAATGGCAAATCACCTCGTATTGCTTACTCGGCTCTTACAAGAGACAGGAGGTTCGGGGGTTTTGGGTTGCCAGACATGAAACTGTACTACACTGCTGTTCAACTCTGTAGATGTATAGCTGTTATTTCCCGTCAGTCCAGCTCCCTTTGCTTTTGTCTTGAGGCAGCCCTACTTACCAACCAAGACCGCCTTACTTTATGGGGAGTTAGACCCTTGTCAGCCAATCATTACTCCACTTCTCCTGTCTGGAAGGGCATGTTGGTGGAGTGGTCGAAAATGGTCCAGTCTCGGACGTTTAGCTTTCCTAATCCCTGTATGCCCCTTAATCTTCTACAAAGCCACATTCATCCCACTATTTTAACCCCCTCCGGGATTTGGTCTAAGCTTGCTGATGTAACTCTGCGGGACGTCCTCCTCCCGGACGGCCGGTTAAGCTGGGATTCAATACTGAGCCTCCCTGGGGTTCAGGGTGCACCACTATTCCATGTAGCGAATTTAAAAAGAGACACTAGATTATGTACTGGATCCTTTTCTGGCCGGAGCTCACCCTCCTGGCTTGAGAGGAAGATCCTGGCCAACAAGCCCCCTCTGAGGCCGCTATCCCTGATGTATAAAGAATTGCTCTCCTTCTTGCCCCCGGAGCTCCGTTTTGTGACATCCTGGGAGCAGGAACTCTCTCTGAGCCTCACGGAACCGGAGAAAGCCCTTATTCTTGCACACTCACACGGCTTTAACCGCTGCATTAGGATACAGGAGAATTCCTTTAAGCTCCTTAGCAGGTGGTATAAAACGCCTGAGTTCTTACATAGACTAAACCCAGAGGTTCACATAGAGGTTCACTAGACTGAAGAGGTTCCGGAGGCATGCTGGAGATGTGGTGTGGAAACTGGCTCTCTGTCGCACATTTGGTGGCTCTGCCAGAAAATCCAACCGTTTTGGAGGTCAATTGAAACCCTAATTAACCAAACATGTAATACTAAGATCATCTTGGATGCTAAACTTACACTGCTATGGTGCCCTAACAACACCTTTACACCTGCCAACCATAATCTCCCGACGATGTTGCTTACAGCAGCTAGACTGCTCATTACTTTTCTCTGGAAAAACGACTCCCCACCGAGTCTCTCCATGTGGACTGATGAGGTGGACCAGATTTACCGCTTCGAAGAACTGGCGCACTGGGAAACTAACTCGCGCTCACGCTTCCTAAAATTATGGTCTCCATGGAAAGCATACAGGAACTTTGCTTAGAAAAGAGCAGATTGTTCCCTACTTCCCTGTCCTGGCCCCCCCCCCCCTCCACCTCTCTTTCCCCTTATTGTCCCGTCCGTCCCCCGTTATTTTTGCTGTCTTATTCTGATTTTGACAACTGTGATTATATTCTGTTTCTATACATGATATCCTTGTATACATGCCATTTTGAAACTTGCTGCCATTATGACTGCTGTCATGTCTGGATACATTGCCCATGTCTCTTCTTTTCAATAAAAAGAAATATAACTACTATAATACTGCTCCTATGTACAAGAATATAACTACTATAATACTGCCTCCTATGTACACGAATATAACTACTATAATACTGCTCCTATGTACAAGAATATGACTACTATATTACTGCCTCCTATGTACAAGAATATAACTGCTATAATACTGCTCTTATGTACAAGAATATATTTACCATAATACTGCCTATTATATACAATAGTATAACTACTATAATACTGCTCCTATGTACAAAAATATTACTACTATAATACTGCTCTTATGTACAAGAATATACCTACCATAATACTGCCTATTATATACAATAATATAACTACTATAATACTGCCTCCTATGTACAAGAATATAAACTACCATAATACTGCCTATTATATACAATAATATAACTACTATAATACTGCCTCCTATGTACAAGAATATAACTACTATAGGCTCATCAGACCCTTGTCAAGGAGAGGCGATTTGGAGATTTCGGCCTACCCGAAATTAAACTCTATTATAAGGCCACACAATTAAACAGAGGGCTAGAAGTTCTGGCTGATGAACAATCATCCCTTTGCACACAATTAGAAGCTTACACTCTTACGTTTAGAGAGCGGTTAGCTCTATGGGGTATCCGCCCATGCCTTTTTAACACATCTGATATCTCCTTCATGTGGAGAGGCGTTCTTATGGAATGGTCCTCACTATACAAAAGTGGTGATATTAGGTTTCCTCACGCTCACCTCCCGCTGCCTTTACTTCAAGCCTGGGTACACAAAGACATGGTAGGCCCATCTGGTATCTGGAAACTCCTTCAGAATCACACACTGCAGAGTATTAGCCGTCTTGATGGGAGTTTGGATTGGGCTCCTCTTCTGGAGTCTGACTTGGTGAAGGAGGCGCCTTTCTTACAAGCCTTTAGCTTTCATAGCGACATCAAAAAGCTGCGGATCCCCCGGTACATACTATTTCTCAAACGTGGTTGGAGAAATTGATTTGCACTCCTTTCCGAGAGAAAAAAGCTCTCTCACGCATGTATGGGCTCCTCCTCTCCTCCGCACCTCCAGGCGCACCACACTTGAATGCTTGGGAATCGGAGTTGGGAACTCAGTTTTCGGACCCTGAACGAGCGACAATCTTGTTACACTCCCACGGGTTCTCACGGTGTGTATTAACACAAGAGAACTCCTTCAAACTTACCACCAGATGGTATAAAACACCTGTCTTTTTACATAAATTGAACCCTGCTGTTCCGGAGGTCTGCTGGAGGTGTGGTGGAGAGGCTGGATCTTTATCTCATCTGTGGTGGAGCTGCACACTCATTCTGCCATTTTGGAAACAAGTAGAGGGACTTATTAACAAGATATGCTCTTCCAACCCCCGATAGCACTTCACTCCGACCAAATCATGTCTCGCCACTTTTTTGCTAATGGCGGCCAGGCTTATTCCTTTAAAATGGAAATCCACGAACCCGCCTTCAGAATGGGTAGATAAGGTGGACCAATTGATGCGTTTGGAGGAACTTTCCGCATGGGAGCTACACTCTCGGGAGAAGTTTCTCAAGCTATGGAAACCCTGGAAAAATTTCAGGGACGTAGGCTGAGCACTCGGAACCTATCCCCCCCCCCCCACCTGTTGTGTCCATCCCCCCCCCTTCTGTCGTTCTTGTGTCTGTGTCCCCCCCCCACTCCTATTTCTCTCATACTATTTGAATTCCAACTTAGTGGGTACCTCCACGTTATACGGTTCCACGACACTAGTAGTTGACCATGGAGCCATTACTTTAGGTGGATCCACTAGAAGGCATTTTGTGAGGGATGGTGGACCTTGATGTACTTGATCTGTGCAATATCCCCGTTACTTGTTGACATTTGTCTTATTGTCTTTCACGAGTTATATATGACCACTAACTGATGGCTTGTTATATTACTCTGATATTGTACACTGTGCCATTATCTGTATATTGCTTATCTTTTTCAATAAAAAGAAAATTGGTAAAGAATATAACTACTATAATACTGCCTTCTATGTACAAGAATATACCTAACATAATACTGCCTATTATATACAATAATATAACTACTATAATACTGCCTCCTATGTACAAGAATATAACTACCATAATACTGCCTATTATATGCAATAATATAACTACTATAATACTGCCTTCTATGTACAAGAATATAACTACTATACCCTAAAATTAGTGCTACTCTGGTGTCCCAATAAATCTTTCACTCCGTCGAAAGCATGCCTCGCCACCTTCTTACTGATGGCGGCCAGACTCCTTGTTCCTTTGAAGTGGAAGTCTACCAAACCGCCTGCAATTACAGAATGGGTAGACAAGGTTGACCAGCTGATGCGACTGGAGGAACTTATAGCGTGGGAATTAAATTCTAGGGAGAAATTTCTTGATATATGGAAGCCCTGGAAACTTCACAGAGATCTCGGTTGATCGCTTGGATCATATCCCCACCCCTCCCTCTCTCTCCCCCTTACCAGTATCACCCCCCCCCCCCCTGTCCTTGTCTTGTCCTTGTCTTGTCCTTGTCCATCCCTGTTCTTTCTTTTCTCTCTCCTTCACTGCATATCATCATGAGGATGGTCCCCTTGTGACTTTATATACTATTTAGGTCTGACTAGTTGGTGGAGTCCCATCACGCCGACACCATCAGCGGGATCGCGGATTGGCTTAGTACGAGGGAGGAATGTATAGCTACAATAGATATGTGTTTTTTCCATATTGTCTGTTGACTTTACTGTTATGATTCTATACCAGTTATGCCTGCACTTTTCTTTGATGATTATTGAGATATACATCATTACTTTGTCATCGTCGCAATTGCCTTGATACGTCTAAGTACTTGACGCTGTAAACTGTGCCTTTATATGTCTATGCACCTTGACATTGTAAATTGCACTTCTATCTCTGTTTCTTTTCTTTCTAATAAAAAGAATATTGGCAAAGAATATAACTACTATAATACTGCTCCTATGTACAAGAATATAACTACTATGGAGGCGGAGCCTGACCACGGAGCTGAATGGCTGCCTGATCCTGTGCTCCTCGTCCAGTCTAGTGCTGTAGCCCCTTAAAAAGCCTATAATTAGCAGCCAAATGGGGAAATCTGGCAAGGACAGACCCAAGGAGCATCCTGACTCATCCTAGACCCGGTCAAAACAGCCGGACATGGAGCAATTCCTCCGAAAACAGCCGAAGTCTCACTCCTCTGAGACTCCCAAAATGGCGCCGCGCGCGCTGAGCCGCTCAGACGCTGAAGACCAGTCTGAAGCTGGCAGCGCGTCCGACATCTCGGACCGTAGACCTCCCCGGAGAACCCCCGTCCTTTCTAAAGCTGTCCTCAGGGACCTACTGGACTCTGCTCTGGCCCCCCCGAAGAAAGACCTAGAGGACATAAAAGAGGACCTTCGCCACCTCGGCCACAGGGTTGTATCTCTGGAGAATACACAGGAGGCTATCCTGACACAGGGAAGCAAAACGTGTGCGGCCCTGCAGACTCACAAAGATCTGCTTAACGAAGCGCTTCTTCGTATTCAGGACCAAGAAAATCGTAGTCGCCGCCGCAACCTACGAATTCGTGGCCTGCCAGAGACGTTTGCATCGGAAGCACTTGCCAAGGTAGCACGCAAACTTTTTGCAAACTTATTAGGGCCTGAAAGAGCGGATAAGATTGTGATCGAACAAATCCACCGCGCCCTGAGACCTAGGCCGAAGCCCTCCGTCATATGTGGGCTACTTAGCTTCGTGGACACGGCTGACCTCATGAGAGCTGGTAGGGAAGCCGACCACCTTGTATATGAGGAGGCGAACCTTCAATTTTTCCAGGACTTGGCGCCATCTACACTGGCCAAATGGTGCATTCTGCGCCCTCTATTAGATGCCCTCAAGGCCTCATCCACCCCGTTTAGGTGGCTGTACCCTTTTGGCCTCGCCATCCTGAAGAATGGCAAGCAGCTCACCGTTCGCTCACCTGCTGACTTGAAGGCCATCTGGGGCCCGCTGGACATGTCGCCGGTAGGAGTCCCTTCCTGGATGCCGGCAGACCAAGGAGAGCCGCTCCCGACGCCGCTACACACTGACATGTGGCAGGATATCTCCCCGGGAAAAGCACCTAGGGCCAAGAAGGATCGGCCTCCACCTGCAAAGACCTGAACCTCATACCAAGGTTTTCTTTAGCCTGTTTGCCTTGTGGTGACTCCGTGTTCCAAGGAGCCACCGCTGAGACCAACTGGCCTGGGTCTGACGAGGATCTTCAGAGATGGTGTAACTATCTGACGGCCCGTATGACTTTAAATGTTGCATGCTCATGCGATTTATATATGGCACCGGACGCTATTGAGATATATATATATATGTATTTACTCAAGAGGTTTCCTGATGCGTCTGTGGGCCTGATCCTGTGGGGCTTGTTTAATTCCCCGGGGGATTAGTGCCCACCTCTGCGGGCATATTTTCTGATGTTTAGCTTGCGCTTCTCATGTTCCTTTGTTGGTCAGCTCTCTAGTCTGTGCATATCTGTTATTTATGCTGGCGCCTCGCTCATACAATCTTACATAGCTCGATCCACCTTGCTAGCTGGGCTGCCACTGTATGTTTTTCCCCTGCTGTTGTTGATTTTTAGCTGGGGCTACCCCACTGTACTCCATATTTGTGTTGATCCCTTACCCCATGATGGCCTCTTATTGGCTTTCAATTGGCCTGCAGGAGCCCCCCCCTGAGGGATCCCGGCGAATCGCCGCAATGAGAAAGGATCTGTTCTACCTCAGGTGCCCTGTAGGTCTCCCTCCTCCAATTAAGCTCTGTTTATCACTATGTTGTTTTTACTGTTCTACCTCACCCATGTATCTGTCACGACTGTGACTGATCCAGATAGGTCTGGGAAGAGAAGGTCGCAGCGACTTGCTACTCGCGATAGCTTGTGAGTTTGCTTCATGGTTCAGGGTATGTCATCCGGGTTTTGCCTTGTGAACCTTTTTGTCCTGACTGGGAGTTTGTAGGCATTCTTCTCAGGTGAGTGCTGTCTGCCACTCCCAGCTACTATATTAGTTTCAGTTTCACTTGCAGTCATTGCCAGATATAGTCCTTACTTCCAGTGCTATTCTGACCTTTGAAGGAGATCGTTTGACGGTATTGCTGTGGAGCTCGTGTCTGGCGTGGACTGTCGTTGGGATCATCTTCTCTGCTCGTGACTGGATAAGTCTATCTCTGCTGGAGATTGTTTGTTTGTTTGTTACTGTCTTCCCCTGTTGTTCTCCTAGGCATGAGTGATGGTGACTAGTGCTCCCATCTGCCTTTCCCCAGTCTAGTCTTCTGAGGGTCACTCAGGGTTTAGGCATCCTGCTCGCCGCACGGGTTCACACCCCGTCTAGGGTATCAGGGCAGACAGATGCCAGCGTAGGGTTTGTCAGGGGTGGCCGTTCTATTTCCCATCCGTAGATAAGGGTCCCCCTTCCCCTCCGTCTGGTGCGACACGACTGCTGCTGGGATAGCGGTCGTGACAGTATATCTGGCCTTTAAAAAAAAAAAAAAAGTGACATTTCCTTTTTTTTTTTTTTGCCTGCTGTTTTGCTTTGTATTCTTCTGTTCCACTATGGATCCGGTTACGGTTTTGGCGAAACAATTACAGGGGTTATCCCTTGAAGTGGCAGGATTAAAAGCAACAGTACAGCAGCAGCAGCAGCAATCCTTGGGCTCCACCGTTGCTATGGGAGACCAAGGTACTACTGAGCCAAAAGTGGCTTTTCCTGATAGGTTCTCAGGAGGGAGAGACCAATTTGTAACCTTCAGAGAAGCTTGTAAATTGTTCTTCAGGTTACGCCCTAGATCCTCCGGCGGTGAGGAACAACGGGTGGGCATTGTAATTTCTCTCCTGCGAGGAGATCCGCAGGCTTGGGCTTTCTCTTTACCATCTGACTCTCCGGCCTTACGATCAGTGGAGGAGTTTTTTGAAGCCTTGGGTCTCGTGTATGATGACCTGGACAGGGTCTCACTGGCTGAGTCTAAGCTACGTAGACTTCGGCAGGAGAACCGGTCAGCTGAACTATATTGTTCTGAATTCCGTAGGTGGGCTACGGATACATTATGGAACGACTCGGCCCTTAGGAGTCAGTTCTGCCAGGGGTTGTCTGAAAAATTAAAAGACGCGCTGGCTGTATACGAGGTCCCTGGGTCTCTTGAGGCTGCTATGTCTCTGTCCATAAGAATCGACAGACGACTCAGGGAGAGACTATTAAATTCTACAGAGGCCTCTATAGGGCAGGGATCGGTTTGTTGTGATCCAGTCGAACCAATGCAAATAGGGGGCGCCACTAGACGGGTGAATCCTCCTAAGGTCCGCCATAGGTCAGAGGTTTGTTTTCGTTGTGGGGGAGGGGTCATTTTGTAAAGGTATGTCCCTCAGAACCCAAGAGATCACAAACTAAGGAGCCGCCGGAAAACTAGAGTCCCCAGACTGTGCGGAGGATAACAGTCTGGGCGTATTCGTTTCCTCCATACGCATGTCTCAGTTTTTGTTGTCCGCTACCGTTGTGGCGGGCAATAAGACTGAGATCTGTTCCGTCTTTTTGGACAGTGGGGCGGGGGTCAATTTGGTGGATTCACGGTTTGCTCAGGCTCTGGGTTTTACTCCGGAACCGGTACGCAGAACTATTCCTGTTTTTGCCATCGACTCCTCCCCTCTTACTCAGAGAGAGTTAACTCAGATCGTCCATAATATCCATCTGCAGGTAGGGGACCTCCATAAAGAGCATATCTCTTGTTATGTCCTGGACGGTCTTCCGGCTCCTATGGTTTTGGGGCTTCCCTGGCTGGTGACTCACAATCCCGTGGTGGATTGGCAGGCCGGGGAGATTGTGGAGTGGAGTGAACATTGTAAGGACAACTGCTTGAGTAGTAGGTGCTCAACACTCTCTGTAACATCTCTACCTTCCTTTCTGTCAGATTTTATGGATGTGTTCTCTGAGAAGGGTTGTCAGGGGTTACCACCTCATCGTCCATATGATTGCCCAATTAATCTGTTACCTGGGGCAAAACTACCTAAAACCCGGTTATACAATCTTTCTGGCCCGGAGAGGAAGGCTATGAAAGATTATATTTCAGAAAGTTTGGCTAAGGGACACATCAGACCCTCTTCTTCACCCGTGGCTGCAGGGTTCTTTTTCGTTAAAAAGAAAGATGGGGGCCTGCGTCCTTGCCTGGATTTCCGGGAATTAAACCGGATAACTATCCGAGATCCCTATCCTCTTCCTCTCATTCCCGACCTCTTTAATCAGGTTGCTGGTGCTAAATGGTTCTCCAAAATGGATCTCAGAGGAGCCTATAACCTGGTTCGCATCAAAGAGGGGGATGAGTGGAAGACGGCTTTTAATACTCTGGAAGGGCATTATGAAAATCTGGTCATGCCATTTGGTCTTACTAATGCGCCTGCGGTGTTCCAACATTTTGTCAACGATATTTTTAGTCACCTTATCGGGAGATTTGTTGTGATATATCTTGATGACATCCTGGTCTATTCTCCGGATCTGGATACACATAAGATCCATGTGAGACAAGTGCTGCAGATATTAAGGGCCAACAAATTGTTTGCTAAATTAGAGAAATGTGTGTTCGCCGTAAAAGAACTGCCATTTCTGGGGTATGTGTTGTCAGATTCAGGTTTCCGCATGGATCCAGAGAAAGTCCGGGCAATTATGGACTGGGATCTGCCTGAGAACCTGAAGGCATTGCAACGCTTCCTGGGGTTTGCCAATTTTTATAGGAAGTTTATAAAGAACTATTCCTTGGTGGTCAAACCACTGACGGACATGACCCGAAAGGGATCCGATTTTTCCAAATGGTCACATGCAGCCAAAACTGCCTTTACATCTCTGAAGGAAAGATTCACCTCGGCTCCTATTCTCGTACAGCCAGATGTCTCGCTTCCTTTTATTGTAGAGGTTGACGCGTCTGAGGTGGGGGTGGGAGCGGTACTATCTCAGGGCCCGTCCCCTGGTGAATGGCGTCCGTGTGCTTTCTTTTCGAAGAAATTGTCTACTGCAGAAAGGAACTATGACATTGGCAACAGGGAACTTTTGGCTATTAAGTTGGCCTTAGAGGAGTGGCGTCATTTTTTGAGGGGGCGGTTCATCCCGTCACAGTGATTACCGATCACAAGAACTTAGTATATCTGGAGTCTGCTAAACGTCTCACCCCTAGACAGGCTCGGTGGTCGTTGTTTTTTACTAGGTTTAATTTTGTAATAACCTATCGCCCGGGGCAAAAATACTAAGGCGGATGCATTGTCTCGAAGTTTTCCTGGAGGGGGTGATGATGATGTTCCAGAGCCTATTTTGCAAAAGGGGTGGTGGTCTCTGCATTACACTCAGGTTTAGAGGGGAGGGTGTTGGAAGCTCATGGGGACGCCCGGCCTCCTGCCCCTCGGATAAACTGTTTGTGCCAGAAAATTTACGCCTGGAGATACTAAAGGAACACCATAACTCCGCACTGGCAGGACACCCAGGTAGTAAGGCAACCTCTGAATTAGTGTCTCGTCGGTTCTGGTGGCCTAAGTGGCGCCAGGAGGTGTTGAATTTTGTGTCTGCATGTCCTACCTGTGCTCGTTCTAAGGTGGATCATACTCGTCCGGCAGGGCGTCTTTTACCTCTGGCCATCCCCAACAGGCCTTGGACGCACCTATCAATGGATTTCATTACTGATCTACCAGTATCAGCGGGAAGACTGTTATTCTTGTTGTTGTTGACAGATTCAGTAAAATGGTGCACTTTATTGCTCTGACCGCTTTGCCTAATGCTAACACACTGGCTCAGGTTTTTATTGACCACATCGTGAAGCTTCACGGGGTCCCTTCCGATATTGTTTCGGATCGTGGTACCCAATTTGTTTCTAAATTTTGGAAAGCTTTTTGTTCTCGTTTAGGGGTTCATCTGTCGTTTTCTTCATCTTTCCATCCACAGTCCAACGGTCAGACTGAACGTACTCAATCAAAACCTAGAGACATATTTGAGATGCTTTGTTTCCGAAAATCAGGAGGAATGGTCATCTTATTTACCGTTAGCCGAGTTTGCCATTAATAATCGTCGTCAAGAATCCACCGATAAGTCACCATTTTTGGTGCGTATGGTTTCCATCCTCAGTTTTGTACGTTTAGTGAGGGGGGCCGTCTGGGATTCCCGAGGAGGAACGATTTGCGTCTTCACTTTCATCAGTGTGGCAGAGTGTGCAAGAAAGTTTGAAGAGAATTGGTGGCAGATACAAACGTGTGGCTGATAAGAAGCGCTCTGAAGGTCCGGACCTTGGGGTGAATGACTTGGTGTGGTTGTCTACCAGAAATATCAAGTTGAAGGTTCCCTCATGGAAATTAGGTCCAAGATTTATTGGTCCTTATAGGGTAATTAAGATCATTAACCCGGTGGCTTTTCGTCTGGAGCTACCTCAGACTCTAAGGATCCATAATGTCTTCCACAGATCTCTGCTTAAGAGATATGTAGAACCTCCTGAACCATTGCCACTACCGCCTCCACCGGTGGTTGTTGATGGCAGTCTTGAGTTTCAGGTAGAAAAGATTGTTGATTCACGATATGTTCGCCGCTCTCTTCAGTACCTGGTGCACTGGAAAGGTTATGGTTCCGAAGAGAGAATGTGGGTGCCAGCATCAGAGATAAAGGCGGACAGACTCATTTGGGCTTTTCATAGGTCCCACCCGGAGAGGCCTGGTCTTGAGGGTCCGGTGGCCACTCGTAGAAAGGGGGGTACTGTCACGACTGTGACTGATCCAGATAGGTCTGGGAAGAGAAGGTCGCAGCGACTTGCTACTCGCGATAGCTTGTGAGTTTGCTTCATGGTTCAGGGTATGTCATCCAAGTTTTGCCTTGTGAACCTTTTTGTCCTGACTGGGAGTTTGTAGGCATTCTTCTCAGGTGAGTGCTGTCTGCCACTCCCAGCTACTATATTAGTTTCAGTTTTACTTGCAGTCATTGCCAGATATAGTCCTTACTTCCAGTGCTATTCTGACCTTTGAAGGAGATCGTTTGACGGTATTGCTGTGGAGCTCGTGTCTGGCGTGGACTGTCGTTGTTGGGATCATCTTCTCTGCTCGTGACTGGATAAGTCTATCTCTGCTGGAGATTGTTTGTTTGTTACTGTCTTCCCCTGTTATTCTCCTAGACATGAGTGATGGTGACTAGTGCTCCCATCTGCCTTTCCCCAGTCTAGTCTTCTGAGGGTCACTCAGGGTTTAGGCATCCTGCTCGCCGCACGGGTTCACACCCCGTCTAGGGTATCAGGGCAGACAGATGCCAGCGTAGGGTTTGTCAGGGGTGGCCGTTCTATTTCCCATCCGTAGATAAGGGTCCCCCTTCCCCTCCGTCTGGTGCGACATGACTGCTGCTGGGATAGCGGTCGTGACAGTATCTGAAGCTTTGTATGCTTCTATCTGTCCCACCTCCCCTTCCATGCCCCCGGTCTCTACTCATCGTACTAGTGTATGTGCCACCCAGGTGGTCCACGACCGGACTTATGTACTGTTACTTATCACTATGGCTTCTCTTATAGTTTCCACACTCAACGCGCGGGGTCTGAATGAGCCATGTAAGAGATCACAGATTCTATCACTGCTGCAAAAGGACAAGGTTTCCATCGCCTATCTACAGGAAACGCATTTTAAAGTAGGTAAAATCCCTAAACTGGCACACACCAGATTCAGTCAATGGTTCCACAGTACCCACAATTCAGCTAGCAGAGGTGTCAGTATAGCCGTCCACAAGCACATACCCTTCAAACATTCAGCAATAGCCTCTGATCCAGAGGGACGATTTCTGTTTGTGAAGGGGCTGATTGCTGACACACCTGTTACCTTGGCCACCATGTATGCCCCCAATAGGGGTCAGGTCCCATGGCTCATTCAGACCCTTACCCATTTGCGTTCCTTTAAAGAGGGTATGATTATCCTCGGCGGAGACTTGAATCTAGCTTTAGAGCCGATTCTCGACTCCTCCACTGGAAAGTCGGTGATATCACACAGACTCCTGAGGCGCCTAAAGGCCACTCTGAAAAAACTGGAGGTATTGGATATCTGGCGCACCCTGAACCCATCCAGCAGAGATTACACTTTCTTCTCCCACGCTAAGTCCCCCTTCCATAGACTTGACTATTTATTCCTATCTTCAGCGCAGGCGCCCCAGGTCATCAGCGCTAAGATAGGGAACATCACCTTGTCCGACCATGCCCCGGTCCTTATGAACATATCACTATCTGCCCTCCCGAAGAAGGAATGGACCTGGCGACTCAATGATACACTCATATCTGACCCCAATAATATTTCTAAATTATCAGCCTCATTGCTGGAATTCTTTCACCTTAATTCTGCAGGCCCCTCCTCCCCATCTCCCTCCGTCATCTGGGAAACGCATAAGGCTGTAATTAGGGGCGAGCTCTTGTCCTTGGGAGCCCATGTTAAGAAAAAACACACCCAAGCCTTGAATGCCCTCCTGTCCCGCATAGCAGCTCTAGAGTTGACACATAAACACTTTCAGGCCCTGCGGGTTGCGGAAGAACTGTCTGAAGCCAGAACGAACCTAAAAAACCTGCTTAATATCCGTTCCGCTAAGCTCCTCTTCCGTTCTAGATTTAAGGCTTACGCTCATGGTGATAGGGAGAATAGATTGATGACAGCCCTTGCAAAGCAACAACGGGTAGACTCGTTTATACCCTCTATCAATGACGCCAAGGGAAACCGACTAAAAACAACCCCTGACATTGCAAAAGCCTTTTCAACTTTTTATGCAGACCTCTACAACTTACCCGCCCCCCCTCAAACGTCCCCAGAATTAATTGCCAGGGCCACTGACAACTTCCTCTCCTCCTTGAAGCTCCCAACTATAACGCCATCACAAATCTCACAATTGCTAGCCCCAGTTACGGAATCTGAACTCCTAAAAGTTCTCTCCTCCATCCCCAATGGGAAGAGCCCCGGACCTGACGGCTTCTCTATATCATAATATAAAACTTTCAAAGACATATTAGTGCCGCATTTCCAATCCCTTTGCAACCACCTCCTGGGAGGAGGTTCTTTACCACCACAATCGCTCTCGGCCCATATAACGATCATCCGGAAAGAAAATAAAGACCCCCTCTGCTGCAGTAGTTACCGCCCCATCTCCCTGCCTAACATGGACATCAAATGGTGGGCTAAGATTCTGGCCCAACGTATTCATGGGATTCTCCCCGATATAATTCATAAGGAACAAGTTGGCTTTGTCCCTGGCAGACAGGGGAGTGAGAATACTATGCCCTTGCTCCATCTCATAACCTGGGCTAAAAGCACGTCCACGCCTCTGGTGCTATTAAGCACAGATGCGGAAAAAGCGTTCGACAGGATTAGCTGGAGCTTCATGTCGCGGGCCCTGTCGCACTTTGGTTTTCCGGACCAATTTATAGCGGCTATTCTTACTCTGTATTCGGCCCCTCTGCCAGGGTCAAAGTCAACGGCACCCTCTCACCCGCCTTTGCCATCTCAAATGGCACGAGGCAGGGGTGCCCCCTTTCACCGGCCCTGTTCGTGATGGTGATGGAGACGTTGCTTTGTAAAATCCGCCAAGACCCTGACATTGTAGGAGTGACAATAGGCCCCCGTACCCACCTAACAGCAGCATTAGGCGATGATCTCCTAATAACTACCTCAAACCCCAAAACGTCCTTTCCCAAGTTACTCGCTCTTTTCAGCGACTTCGGTCTCATTTCTAATTTTAAAATTAATTATGAGAAATCCCTAGCTCTCAACATCACCAGCTCCGCCAACGTAGTGGCCACTCTTAGGCGCACCACCCCCTTTGCCTGGGCCCCCGGGGACATCACGTTCCTAGGAACCCGAATTTCTGCAGACACTAAAGACCTACACAACCTTAATTATACTCCCCTACTCCATTCAATTAGAACCCAATTGCAATCCCTGAAGATCCCATTTGTGTCTTGGGTAGGTAGAAAGAATGTTCTAAAGACCTACATAGTCCCCAAATTTCTCTATTTAATTCAAGCTCTCCCAATCTGGCTTCCGAATTCCTTCTTCGTGGAGGTGCGTAGGGTGTTCTCTTCCTTCCTATGGCAGAACAAGTCCCCCAGGATTGCTTATTCGGTGCTGACCAGGGAGAGGAGATTTGGAGGCTTTGGCCTCCCCGACATGCACTTATACTATAAGGCACTCCAGTTGAGTAGGGGTGTATCTCTTGTCTCTGGTCAGACTGATAACCTGTGTAACCAGTTGGAGAGGACCCTGCTCACTACTAAAGAGCTGAGCATTTTATGGGGACTTCAGTCTTGCTCCCCGAACAACTCATTCATCTCCCCCATTTGGAAGGGCATGCTGTGTGAATGGTCCAAACTGTATAAAACTGGTACTCTCACTTTCCCGAACCCCAAGATGCCTGTACACCTCCTGCAGTCCTATATCCACCCAACCGTTCATGAACCTTCAGGGATCTGGGCATTACTCAAAGACATCACCCTACAACATATTCCCAGAAAGGATGGAAGGCTAATTTGGGACGAGACCCTTAATCTCCCTAAGGTTAAGGCCGCTCATTTTCTCCACTCCAGAAACTTTCTCAGGGACATTGGTTCCCTAACACTGCCACCAGTCCTTTCTGCTCCGCCTACCTGGATGGAGAAAAGGATAGCTGCCTCTAGACCCCCCTACAGACCCCTTTCCACAACGTACAAGGAGCTGCTCTCCTGCGCACCCCCAGAGCTCCACTTTCTAGCCTCCTGGGAAAGAGAGCTTTCTATATGTCTCTCGGAACCTGAGAAGGCCTTTATCCTCCAACATTCGCACGGTTTTAACCGCTGCATCAGAATTCAAGAGAATTCATATAAATTACTCACACGGTGGTACAAGACCCCGGTCTTCCTACACAAGGTCAACCCAGAAGTGTCGGAGATGTGCTGGCGCTGTGGGGTGGAGGAAGGCTCACTGTCCCATATCTGGTGGTTCTGCAGGAAGATTCGTCCTTTTTGGACTCAAATTGAGACCTTAATTAATGAAGTCTGTAGATCTAAAATCATTCTAGACCCAAAGCTGATTCTCCTTTGGTGTCCAAACGACTCTTTCACCCCATCCAAATCCAATTTGCAAACCATGCTCATCACAGCAGCTAGAACACTGATACCTCTAAAATGGAAACAGGAACTGCCTCCTTCTATCCCTGAATGGATGGAGAAGTCAGACCAGATATTTAGGTTTGAGGAATTAGCCCACTGGGAGACATATACCCGGGCTAAATTCCTGGGAGTGTGGCGACCCTGGATGGCCTATAGAAAGTTTCAAGACCGGCTTAGAGACCCTCCCTAATCCCCCCCCCCCCCCGCTTCTCCCTGTTCCTTATTCCCCCGACTTTTGGTTACTCTTATGTTGTTTCTTGTTCATGATGTCATGTACTAACTGAATCTTTATGGCTTATGTACCTGTGACAGAATTTTATATCATTGTCCCCCCTCCCTCTCTTGCCTTCTGTCATCCGGCACTATGAATATACCTATGTCTAATAAAAAGAGATTTGGTTAAGAATATAACTACTATAATACTGCTCCTATGTACAAGAATATAACTACTATAATACTGCTCCTATCTACAAGAATATAACTACTATAATACTGCTCCTATGTACAAAAATATAACTACTATAATACTGCCTTCTATGTACAAGAATATAACTACTATAATACTGCCTCCTATGTACAAGAATATAACTACTATAATACTTCTCATATGTACAAGAATATAACTACTATAAAACCTACAGGAGTAAGCCAACCCCTTGAGTTCCATAAACACAATGAAGGGGTTATGTTCTTACCCCCTTTATAATAAGAGAACCTGGAAGCTTGACTTCACATGTATGCTAGACAGCTGTACCCACTGCTGACCAGACATTGTTTATTGTTTGTTAGTTATAATATCTAGCTGTTCCTATCTTAGGACAGCTATCTTCTATACCCCCTCTCCCCTTCAGTACTTCGTTCCCCCTCCCCTCCTCCCTCAACGCCTCGTACTCCCCTTCTCTTCATCTTCCATTTAAGCATTACCTTGATGTTACTAATGTCATTGCAACTACTGTATCTGACATGGTTTATTATTAAATGTAGACTGTATTACTGTCTTATTGAATTTGTGCTCATATGTTTGCATAAGCTGCCCATTGTAATTGGACGCTATGTATATGTCACTGTTTTGTGATTTTTACAATGATTTTTGGCTTGTTTAACATGTCAATAAAAAGAAAATTGACAAAGAATATAACTACTATAATACTGCCTTCTATGTACAAGAATATACCTACAATAATACTGCCTATTATATACAATAATATAACTACTAGAATACTGCCTCCTATGTACAAGAATATAACTACTATAATACTGCCTCCTATGTACAAGAATATAACTACTATAATACTGCTCCTTGTAAGAGGGCACAGACGTTTTTGACAGTGTGGTTTTTGCAGACACTGGATATTCTAGCTGAGTTCCAAGAAGGACTACTTATTCTTGGTGGGGACCTCAATGTCACACTTGAACCTGATATTGACTCCTCCTCCAAGAAATCTGCTTTTTCCCACAAATGGCTTAGTAAGCTAAAAAAACGCTTGCAAAAGTTAGGAGTTGTTGACATTTGGAGGGCATTAAATCCCCTTGAGAAAGACTATACCTTCTACTCGTCCGCGCAAGCCTCCTATCAGAGGCTTGATTACATATTTTTATCAGCGACTCACCTTCCAAGAGTGTACATTCATGTTCTTACATATCACAGGGCCCCATATCGAAATAAAACTTGCAGATTGAATAAAACTTTGATAGCAGATGAAGGGATTAGAGCCAAAATTGCTACTACCATTTCAGACTATTTTGCTTTAAACGCATCTGATCCCTCTCCCCCAATCACATGGGAAGCACACAAGGCCAGAATTAGGGGACAACTAATATCCTTAGGCGCACACATTAAAAAGAGGCGAGCGGCAACTATCACTAACCTTATTCAACACGTTTCCGCCCTGGAACTGACTCATAAGAGGAGTCAGGCCCAAGCGACACTGGTAGAACTGACGACAGCTCGCTCTGAACTCAAAAACTTGCTTAACAGTCAATCAGCGAAATTGATTATGCGCTCTAAGTTTAAAGCCTACACACATGGTAATAAGGGCAACAAATTGATGTCGGCTTTAGTTAAAAAACAGCAGAACGTGGCATATATATCTTCTATAAAAACTCCCGATGGCATCTTACTGAAATCTACTCCAGATATTTCCGGCGCGTTTTGTGCATTCTACGCTAATCTATACAACCTTCCTGCATCTTCTGCGATGTCGGACGAGGATTAGAGATGAGCGAACTTTAAAAAATAGTTTGGCGTTCGGGTTGTGGTAATCGCCGCATCCCGTTATGGATTCCACTAGCGCGGACTATCCCGGCATATGGAATCCATAAGGGGCGGCTTCCACGAACCCGAACTGTTGAAAAGCCGAAGGACCTGGGGTGACGTCACCATCATGTGATCAGTGCAGGGGGCGTGGCTCAGCACGGGATCAAATCCAGTTGGTCTAGGTCCAAAAACACCCCCATGGCTTTGCTCGGCACAGACGCTGAGAAAGCCTTCGACAGGGTGAGCTGGCATTTTATGACAGCTGCCCTGTCCAAATTTGGTTTTTCCCCCCCAATTGGTATCAGCAATCTTATCCCTCTACTCTGCCTCCTCAGCCAAAGTCAGGGTAAATGGTTCCTTATCCCCTTCATTTTCTGTCACAAATGGCACCAGGCAGGGGTGCCCCCTGTCACCTGCTCTATTTGTAATAGTGATGGAAACCCTCCTTTGTAAGATACGCCAGAATCCCCGAATAGAGGGAATAACTGTCAGAGGTAAGAAACATGTGGCCGCCGCATTCGCAGACGACTTACTTGTGCTGACATCTAATCCCCAAGCTTTCTTCCCGGAACTGGTGGGTATCTTCGAGGACTTTGGAATTGTGTCGAATTTTAAGATCTACTACTCTAAATCGCAAGCGCTAAATATTACTTGTTCTTCAGCCATCATACAGGAACTTAAAAGCTCCACCCCCTTTGCCTGGGCCACCAAGTCCATTCACTACCTTGGAATACATGTCCCCACGGACCCGAAAGACCTTTTTGAACTCAACTATCTTTCCCTGTTAAAAGAAACTAGGCAACACCTGAGCAATCTTAACCACTTCAGCCCCCCTAGCTTAAACACCCTTAATGACCAGACCACATTTTACTATTCTGCACTACACTACTTTCAACGTTTATTGCTCCGTCATACAACTTACCACCCAAATGAATTTTACCTCCTTTTCTTCTCACTAATAGAGCTTTCATTTGGTGGTATTTCATTGCTGTTGACATATTTACTTTTTTTGCTATTAATCAAAAATGACATTTTTCACTTTCTGTTGTAAAAAAAAAAAAAAATACATTTCTATATAAGTTTTTTTTATAAATGTATTGTTCTACATGTCTTTGATTAAAAAAAATCCAATAACTGTATATTTATTGGTTTGGGTAAAAGTTATAGCGTTTACAAACTATGGTGCAAAAAAGTGAATTTCGGCATTTTGAAGCAGCTCTGACTTTCTGAGCACCTGTCATGTTTCTTCAGGTGCTAGAATGCCAGGAAAGTATAAATACCCCCCAAATCACACCATTTTAGAAAGAAGACACCCCAAAGTATTCACGGAGGGGCATGGTGAGTTCATGTATGATTTCATTTTTTTTCACAAGTTAGCTGAAAATGACACTTTCTGAGGAAAAAAAATAAATAATAAAGTTTCCATTTCTGCTAACTTCTGGCAAAAAAAAAAAAAAATCTCCCACGGACTCACTTTGCCCCTCAATAAATACCTTGGGGTGTCTACTTTCCGAAATGGGGTCATTTGTGGGGTGTGTTTACTGTTCTAGCATTTTGGGCGGGGCTAAATTGTGAGCATCCCTGTAAAACCTGAAGGTACTCATTGGAATTTGGGCCCCTTTGCGCACCCAGGCTGCGAAAAAGTGTCACACATGTGGTATCGCCGTACTCAGGAGAAGTAGGTCAATGTGTTTTTGGGTGTATTTTTACATATACCCATGTTGGGTGAGAGAAATATCTTGTATAAAATTTTTTAAAAAGTTGTCATTTACAGAGATTTTTCTCACACCCAGCATGGGTACATGTAAAAATACACCCCAAAACACATTGCCCTACTTCTCCTGAGTACGGCGATACCACATGTGTGACACTTTTTTGCAGCCAAGATGCGCAAAGGGGCCCAAATTCCAATGAGTACCTTTAGGATTTCACAGGGCATTTTTACGCATTTGGATTCTCACGCTTTAGGGCCCCTAAAATGCCAGGGCAGTATAAATACCCCACATGTGACCCTATTTTGGAAAGAAGACACCCCAAGGTGTTCCGTGAGGGGCATGGCAAGTTCACAGAAAAAAAAAAATTTTGGCACAAGTTAGCAGAAATTGATATATATATATATATATTTTTTTTTTACAAAGTCTCATATTCCACTAACTTGTGACAAAAAAATAAAATTTTACATGAACTCACCATACCCCTCACGGAATACCTTGGGGTGTCTTCTTTCTAAAATGGGGTCACATGTGAGGTGTTTGTACTGCCCTGGCATTTGAGGGTCTCCGCAATCATTACACGTATGGCCAGCATTAGGAGTTTCTGCGATTCTCCTTATATTGAACATACGGGTAATGAGATTTTTTTTTTCCGGTTAGCCTCTGGGCTAAAAAAAAAATAAAAATGAACGACACAGATTTCTTCATTCGCATCGATCAATGTGGATGAAAAAATCTCTGCGGTGGGCTGGGCGCTAACTACCTAACAAGTAGCTAACCAACTGGCGGGGATAAGGGACCCTTATGCCCCATTCACACGTCCGCAATTCTGTCCACAATTGCGGACAAGAAAAGGCATTTTCTATATAGTTCTGGCAATGTGCGGATCTGCAAAATGCAGAAAGCACATTGCCGGTGTCCGTGTTTTGCGGATCCGTGGATGCACGGATCCGCAAAACACATATGGACGTCTGAATGGAGCCTTACAGGGGGGTGATCAATGACAGGGGGGTGATCAGGGAATATAGATGGGGTGATCAGGGGTTAACAAGGGGTTAATAAGTGACAGGGGGGGGGGGTAGTGTAGTGTGGTGCTTGGTGCAACTTTACAGAGCTACCTGGTCCTCGGGTGGTCGATCCCAGCAAATGGGACCACCAGAGGACCAGATAGCAGGTATATCAGACGCTGCTTTACAAAACAGCGTCTGATATACCTCTTTGATGCTTTTTATTTTACATCTACAGCCTGCCAGCTATTGATCATCGATGGCAGGCTGCAGTATAACTGCCGAGCCGCGCGTTCACAGCAAATCTCGCGTCTCGCGAGATGACGCACGGATGTGTCCAGCCAGAGCAACAGGACCGCCGGCCGGACGCATCTGTGCGTTAGGCGGTCCTGAGGAGGTTAAACTCCCGTTTATCTCATGGGTGGGGAGAAAAAATTATTTGAAAACATATATTTTGTCCAAGTTTATATACCTGGTTCAGGTACTTCCGATATGGCTCCCTAACGCTTATCTCGCTAGTGCGAAAAAGTTATTTTCCAATTTTATTTGGAAAGGTAAAAGAGCTCTGATTAAGGAAAAGCGTTTCGGAGGTTTTGGTTTACCAGACGTGGGTATTTACTATAGAGCCACTCAGGTCAACAGGGGACTAGAAGCCTTATCCAACTGTCCGACCTCACTTTGCGCTCACCTGGAAACTGACATTCTTACGTACAAGGAAAAATTGGCCCTCTGGGGTATCCGCCCATGCCTGGCTAACTCCATTGGCATCTCATTCATGTGGAAGGGAATGTTAATGGAATGGTCTAAATGCTATAAAAGCTCCGAACTGCGATTCCCAAGCAAACACCTGCCACTAACCTTTTTGCAAGCGCTCATACACCCCGAGGTGGCTGCCCCTTCAGGTATATGGAAAACCCTGTCTGAATATAAGCTCTCTGACGTTACACTCTCCTCTGGTAAGATAAACTGGAGCCCTATTTTTAACTCTCCACTAGTTAGAGACGCATCTTTTCTGCAACAATTAAGCTTTAGAAGCGACATTAAAAAACGACAACTCCCTGCTAGACGCGACACCTCTCTAACGTGGATAGAAAAACTATTAGGTTCTCCTTACATAGAGAAAAAAGCACTCTCCAGAACGTACAAACTTCTCCTCTCCTCGGCACCTCATAGCATGTCTTATATATCGGCTTGGGAGGCAGAATTGGGAACCAAGTTCTCTGAACCTGAGAGGACGGCTATAATGCTTACTTCTCACGGGTTCTCAAGATGTATACTTACACAAGAAAACTCATTCAAGCTCACATCTAGGTGGTACAAGACGCCAGAGTTCCTCCACAGGTTAAATTCTAGTATCTCAAGGGCGTGCTGGAGGTGTGGAGGAGATGAAGGTCCGCTCTCCCATATCTGGTGGAGCTACCCTAGCATAAACTTATTTTGGTCTCAAGTGGAAGACATTACAGGGAGTGCAGAATTATTAGGCAAGTTGTATTTTTGAGGATTAATTTTATTATTGAACAACAACCATGTTCTCAATGAACCCAAAAAACTCATTAATATCAAAGCTGAATATTTTTGGAAGTAGTTTTTAGTTTGTTTTTAGTTTTAGCTATTTTAGGGGGATATCTGTGTGTGCAGGTGACTATTACTGTGCATAATTATTAGGCAACTTAACAAAAAACAAATATATACCCATTTCAATTATTTATTTTTACCAGTGAAACCAATATAACATCTCAACATTCACAAATATACATTTCTGACATTCAAAAACAAAACAAAAACAAATCAGTGACCAATATAGCCACCTTTCTTTGCAAGGACACTCAAAAGCCTGCCATCCATGGATTCTGTCAGTGTTTTGATCTGTTCACCATCAACATTGCGTGCAGCAGCAACCACAGCCTCCCAGACACTGTTCAGAGAGGTGTACTGTTTTCCCTCCTTGTAAATCTCACATTTGATGATGGACCACAGGTTCTCAATGGGGTTCAGATCAGGTGAACAAGGAGGCCATGTCATTAGATTTTCTTCTTTTATACCCTTTCTTGCCAGCCACGCTGTGGAGTACTTGGACGCGTGTGATGGAGCATTGTCCTGCATGAAAATCATGTTTTTCTTGAAGGATGCAGACTTCTTCCTGTACCACTGCTTGAAGAAGGTGTCTTCCAGAAACTGGCAGTAGGACTGGGAGTTGAGCTTGACTTCATCCTCAACCCGAAAAGGCCCCACAAGCTCATCTTTGATGATACCAGCCCAAACCAGTACTCCACCTCCACCTTGCTGGCGTCTGAGTCGGATTGGAGCTCTCTGCCCTTTACCAATCCAGCCACGGGCCCATCCATCTGGGCCATCAAGACTCACTCTCATTTCATCAGTCCATAAAACCTTAGAAAAATCAGTCTTGAGATATTTCTTGGCCCAGTCTTGACGTTTCAGCTTGTGTGTCTTGTTCAGTGGTGGTCGTCTTTCAGCCTTTCTTACCTTGGCCATGTCTCTGAGTATTGCACACCTTGTGCTTTTGGGCACTCCAGTGATGTTGCAGCTCTGAAATATGGCCAAACTGGTGGCAAGTGGCATCTTGGCAGCTGCACGCTTGACTTTTCTCAGTTCATGGGCAGTTATTTTGCGCCTTGGTTTTTCCACACGCTTCTTGCGACCCTGTTGACTATTTTGAATGAAACGCTTGATTGTTCGATGATGACGCTTCAGAAGCTTTGCAATTTTAAGAGTGCTGCATCCCTCTGCAAGATATCTCATTATTTTTGACTTTCCTGAGCCTGTCAAGTCCTTCTTTTGACCCATTTTGCCAAAGGAAAGGAAGTTGCCTAATAATTATGCACACCTGATATAGGGTGTTGATGTCATTAGACCACACCCCTTCTCATTACAGAGATGCACATCACCTAATATGCTTAATTGGTAGTAGGCTTTCGAGCCTATACAGCTTGGAGTAAGACAACATGCATAAAGAGGATGATGTGGTCAAAATACTCATTTGCCTAATAATTCTGCACTCCCTGTATTAATCAGACTAACCCTCAAAAAAATGTGATCACATTGGACCCCAAACTGGTCTTGTTATGGTGTCCCAATCAAACATATTCCCCTGCCAAACACAGTTTGCCGACATTGCTCCTCACCACAGCCAGGTTACTCATCCCCCTTAAATGGAGATCAGACGCTCCCCCCTCTAAAAAAGAATGGATCGAGAAGGTGGACCAGATAATGAGATTAGAGGAACTTGCAGCTTGGGAGATGAACGCTCATCAGAAATTTCTGACTATCTGGCAGCCTTGGAAGCAGTTTCGCGGATTTAACTGAGATACTTACCTCTTTGAGCTACCTAACATCCACCCTTCACCAACCCCCCCCTCCTTTTCCTCCCTTTTATGTTCTGTGTTGGTCCCCCCCCCCTTCGTGCGCCCCCTAGTCCTGTCTTATGTGTAGTTGTATTTATGTATATCTGTCGAGTTGGGTATAATAATAGTTTCCGGCCTGATTGCTAGTTATAGAATGCTGGAATTTGAGATTACTCTTGGATCCACCCATACCTGACACTGTTCCTTGATTTTTGACATCTTGTCACTACTCAGTATACCAGTAGCTTTTGAACATGTGAAATTTGTACAATTGATTTTGCTTGTGGCATTTTTGATTTACACGGTACATGTATCAAACTATGTGAATTGTATTGTTTATTGCTTTTGTTTCTCAATAAAAAGAAAATTGGCAAAGAATAAAACTACTATAATACTGCCTCCTATGTACAAGAATATAAACTACTATAATACTGCTCCTATGTACAAGAATATACTACTGTAATACTGCTCCTATGTACAAGAATATAACTACTATAATACTGCTCCTATGTACAAGAATATAACTACTATAATACTGCTCCTATATACAAGAATATAACTACTATAAAACTGCCTCCTATGTACAAGAATATAACTACTATAATACTGCTCCTATGTACAAGAATATAACTACTATAGGGGGGCGGAGCCTAGCCACGCTGCTGAATGGCCGCACGCGCTTGAGCTCCTCCAGCATTCCAGCTCCTTTGCCCTAAATTTGCTTATAATTTGCATTATTATTGGGAAGACTTGCAAGGACAAGAGAGGAGGTTCGGAGGCTACCCCATCACGCACTAAACAACCGGAGATGGAAAAGTTTCTGCGGAAAACGCCGAGGCCCGCTGCCCAGGCGGGCCCCAACATGGCGGCGCCCACTGCACCTGATTCTGACGCAGGGGACTTCTCCGACGCGGGCAGCGGCTCTGACACCTCGGAAAGACGACCCAGAGACCCGCCAATCTCAGAACTCACACTCTGGCGGGTTCTTGAATTGGCCCTCTTGCCTATTAAGCAGGACTTATCTGACATTAAGGATGACCTGAGGCACCTGGGTCAGAGGGTTGCTTCACTAGAGTCCACCCAAGAAGCCATCATGGCTTATGAAGGTAAAGCTGAGGAAGTGCTAGCGGCACACAAGGCCCTGCTGAATGAGGCGTTTTTGAAACTTGAGGATCAAGAAAACCGCAGTCGCAGGCGAAATATTCGCATAAGAGGCCTACCGGAAATGATCGCGGCGGAGGCTACTCGATCAAGACAGGTCAGCGAGCATCGTGATAGAGCGGATACATAGGGTGTTGCGCCCCAAACCGAAGCCGCAGGAACCACCGCGGGATGTGATCTGCGGCTTATTGAGCTACGTTGATAATGCTGCCCTCCTGAAAAAACAACGGGAGATGGAGATCCTGGACTATGAGAACACCCGAATTCAAATGTTCCAAGATCTGTCCCCATCTACGCTGGCCAAGCGACGCATACTGAGGCCCCTTTTGGATGTCCTAAAAAAAGACGTTGACTCCATTCCGTTGGCTGTATCCCTTTGGGCTGGCGATTTCCAGGAATGGTAAACTACTTACTGCCTCCTCCCGGACGGCCGGTTAAGCTGGGGTTCAGGGTGCACCGCTATTCCATGTAGCGAATTTTAAAAGAGACACTAGATGTACTGGGCCCTTCTCTGGCCGAAGCCCACCTTCCTGGCTTGAGAAGAAGATTTTGGCCAATAAGCCTCCTCAGAGACCGCTATCCCTGATGTATAAAGAACTGCTCTCCTCCATGCCCCCGGAGCTCCGCTTTATAACATCCTGGGAACAGGAACTCTCTTTGAGTCTCACGGTGCCGGAGAAAGCCTTTATCCTTGCACGTTCACATGGCTTTAACCGCTGTGTTAAGAGCCAAGATAATTCCTTTAAGCTTCTTAGTAGGTGGTACAAAACGCCCGAGTTCCTACATAGACGGAACCCGGAGGTACCGGAGACATGTTGGAGATGTGGCGTGGAAACCGGCTCTCTGTCACACATCTGGTGGCTCTGCCAGAAAATCCAACCGTTTTAGAAGTCAATTGAAACATTGATTATAACCAGATATGCACTACTAAGGTCATTTTAGATGCTAAACTTACATTGTTGTGGTGCCCTAATAGCACCCTTACACCTGCTAGCAATAATCTCCCGACGATGTTGCTTACGGCAGATAGACTGCTCATCCCTTTTCTCTGGAAATGCGACTCCCCACCGACTCTCGAGATGTGGACTGATAAGGTGGACCAGATTTACCGTTTCGAGGAACTGGCATACTGGAAAACTAACTCGCGCTCACGCTTCCTAAAGTTATGGTCACCATGGAAAGCATATAGAAACTTTGCTTAGAAAAGAGCAGATTGTATCCTACTACCCTGTCTTGTTCCCCTTCCCCAACCCCTCCCTTCCCCATTATCTCCTACGTTCTTCTGCTGTAATATTTTGATACTGGCAACTGTGATTGTATTCTACTCATACACATGGTACTCTTGTGATTGAGTCGTTTTGAAACTTACTGTCAATGCGAATTTTGTCACTTTTGGGCACATTGCCTATGCTTCTTTTCAATAAAAAGAAATATGGTTAAGAATATAAGTACTATAATACTGCCTCCTATATACAAGAATATAACTACTATAATACTGCTTCTATGTACAAGAATCCAACTACTATAATACTGGCGCCTATGTACAAGAATATAACTACTATAATACTGCCTCCTATGTACAAGAATATAACTAATATATAATATTTATTTTATGTACAAGAATATAACTACTATAATACTGCCTCCTATGTACAAGAATATAACTACTATAATACTGCCCCTATGTACAAGAATATAACTACTATAATAATGCCCCTATGTACAAGAATATAACTACTATAATACTGCCCCTATGTACAAGAATATAACTACTATAATAATGCCCCTATGTACAAGAATATAACTACTATAATACTGCCCCTATGTACAAGAATATAACTACTATAATAATGCCCCTATGTACAAGAATATAACTACTATAATACTGCCCCTATGTACAAGAATATAACTACTATAATAATGCCCCTATGTACAAGAATATAACTACTATAATACTGCCCCTATGTAGTAGAATATAACTACTATAATACTGCTCCTATGTACAAGAATCTAACTACTATAAAAATGGTGGGCTAAGATCTTGGCACAGCGGATCCAGCAGATCCTCCCTGACATCATCCATAGGGAGCAAGTTGGGTTTGTCGCTGGCAGACAGGGGAGCGAAAATACCGTCCGCCTCCTCCACCTCATGAATTGGGCTCGGAGCACTTCTACTCCTCTAGCTTTACTAAGCACCGACGCGGAGAAGGCCTTCGACAGGGTCAGCTGGCAGTACATGTCTGCGGCCCTGTCGAAATTTGGCTTCCCTGATCAGTTTATCGCAGCTATTTTCTCCTTGTATTCGTCCCCCTCTGCCAGGGTCAAGGTCAACGGCATTCTTTCACCTGCCTTTGCCATATCCAATGGCACTAGACAGGGATGCCCCCTCTCCCCGTCCCTTTTTGTCATAGTAATGGAGACCCTACTATGCAAGATCAGACAAGATCCAGATATTGAAGGTATCAAGATGGGTTCTTGTACCCATATCACCGCAGTATTTGCCGATGATCTGCTAATTATGACCACCAACCCCACGATTTCCCACGAGTTCGGATGGATTTCTAATTTTAAGATTAATTATAACAAATCTCTGGCCTTGAATGTATCTTGCAAATCCTATGTAGTCAAGAACCTTAAATGCACCACCTCATTTGCTTGGGCTCTCCATGATATCATGTTCCTAGGGATACGAATCTCAGCCAACCATGACAACCTATTTAGTCTCAACTATGCCCCTCTACTCAAAGATATTAGAACATGCCTGCAGTCCCTCAAACTCCACTTTATCTCCTGGATAGGCAGGAAGAACTTCCTTAAAGCCTTCATAGTACCCAAACTCCTGTATTTAATACAAACACTGCCAATTTGGCTACCCCGCTCCTTTTTCATGGAGATACGCCGTATGTTCTCATTGTTCATGTGGGCGGGCAAATCCTCTAGGATAGCCTACTCAACATTGACAAAGGAAAAAAGATTTGGGGGCTTTGGTATGCCCGACATCCAAACCTATTATACAGCGTCGCTCCTAAACAGGTGCTTTTCTCTCCTTTCACGCCAACCCCCGAATCTTTGCGTACAATTGGAACATGCCCTTAATACCTATAAAGAAGGTCTTATCCTGTGGGGAATCCACACATGCACCCCAAACAACTCATATGCCTCCCCCATTTGGAAAGGCATGTTGGTGGAATGGGCTAAACTATATAAATCCCGAGACCTTAGGTTCCCCAACATTCACCTTCCTCTACACCTACTACAGAATTATATTCACCCCGACATTCTAAGACCTTCCGGAGTCTGGAGCCTACTGTCGGACCTCACCTTAAAAAACATCACTTCCACAACTGGGGATTTGGCATGGGATAAGATCCACACTCTGCCGAGAGTCAAAGCCCTCTCCTTTCTCTCTACCGGGGCATTTAATCGAGATATTAAAGCTCTTAAGCTACCTCCTCTTGCTACTGATACACCTACTTGGCTGGAGAAAAAGCTTTGTGTTTCCGAGATACCGAAAAAAACCCTCTCGACACTTTACAAGGAGTTGCTTTCTTCTGCCCCTCCGGCGCTGCACTTTATGTCCGCCTGGGAAAAGGAGCTCGCAATCCACTTAACCGAACCGGAGAAAGCCTTCATCTTATCTAATTCGCATGGCTTCAACCGGTGCATCAAAATCCAAGAGAATTCGTACAAATTACTGACTCGCTAGTACAAAACACCAGATTTCCTACATAGGCTCAATCCAGCTTTACCAGAGCAGTGCTGGAGGTGTGGAACAGAAGTCGGCTCCTTGTCACATCTTTGGTGGTCCTGCAGTAAGATTCGCCGCGGGATATGATCTGCGGCCTACTGAGCTACGTTGACACCGCTGCACTTCTGCAGAAACAACGAGAACTAGAGGTGCTGGAGTATGATAACTCGAAGATCCAGATGTTTCAAGACCTGGCGCCATCGACATTGGCCAAACGGCGCCTTCTGCGGCCTTTACTTGAAGTTCTACGGAAGACCTCGACTCCATTTCGCTGGCTATATCCCTTTGGCCTGGCGATCCCTAGAAATGGTAAATTGCTTACCGTGCGATCCCCGCAGGATCTCAAGCAAGTCTGGGACGCCTTGAATGTACCCCCCTTGGATATTCCCTCGTGGATGCCAGCGGATCAAGATGGCCCGCTTCCCGCTCCTCCTGTGGCGCCCTCATGGCAGAAGTCACCGGTCGGTAAGCGAGACAGGCCTCGGCGGAGCAGGATGGACAATGCCCCTACCTGACTTTTGGTGGCAAGTAATTCTAGTTGGGCCTAAGATTTTTGTCTGATGGCACTGATATGCCTTTAAGCGTTTGGACCTCGCTAGAAGTTTTGCACTTTTTCTGTTGCTGATGTCGACTTTGTTGTTTGACATAGCGGGCCACCTCTACTACCCGGCTCGTGTTCAATGGGCCATTTCTCAAGCTGCAGTTTTGCACTTTTGTACTTTTTTCTATGTCCACATTATACGATATGTTGTATGTTGCATGTTTTATGTATCCCCCCGCATGGATAACTGTTATGTTGGTCCTTTTTTCTTGGACCGTGTGGTGCCTCACCTGCCCCCTCACCCATCCGGCTTTGTATCGGGTGGTGACAAGTGATGTACCCACTCTCACATGGTTAACTGTTTGGCCGGATTTTATCCGACCTTGCCTGTTCATATCTGTTACCCGCCTTCCCTTCCTTTTTTTTTCCTTCTGCCCTCCTGTCTGCTCTTGCATGTACTTCTTTGCTAGATGTTTCCATGGCTCCATCTAATTGCCTTTTTTGTGTCTACCTGGTATCATGTCGTCTGTTGTAGTCGCCTCCCTGAATGTGCACGGGTTGCACGAGCCATGCAAACGCTCCCAACTATTGGCGTTAATGTCTAGGGACAGGGTCTTGGTGGCATTTTTTCAGGAGACCCATTTTAGGACTGGAAAGGTGCCCACAATTTCCCCTAAACGTTATTCCCAATGGTATCACAGTACCTCTTCAACAGCTAGTAAAGGGGTTAGCATTGCAGTTCATAAGCGGCTCCCCTTTACTCACTCGGCCGTGATGACTGACCCGGAGGGACGCTATTTGTTTATAAAAGGCACCATAGGTGACACCCCTGTCACGTTTGCCAACCTGTATGCCCCCAATAGGGGACAAGTCCCATGGCTCGTTTACACCCTCAATTCTTTGAAGTCTTTCGCAGAAGGTCTTCTGGTTCTAGGGGGCGACTTCAATGTGTCGTTGGAACCTGCACTTGACTCATCTGTTGGCAAGTCATCTGTTTTTTATAGGCTTCTGAGAAGATTGAAGACCTCTCTAAGGAGACTCGGGGTCTTGGACGTGTGGCTCACCTTGAACCCTAATGGTAGGGATTACACGTTTTATTCTCACGCCAAACTATCCTTCCATAGATTGGATTATCTTTTTATTTCTAGACCCTATATACATACTGTCTCTTCGGCTAGTATAGGCAATATCACCATTTCTGATCATGCCCCTGTGCTTCTAACTTTTTCCCTATCTGGCCCATGCAAAAAAGAGAGGATGTGGCGCTTGAATGACACCCTGATTTTAGATCCCTCTCACGCTGCTAAACTTAGGACTTCCATCTCTGACTTTTTGCATTTAATGATGTACCTGACCCTTCTCCTTCCCCCTCCATTTTGTGGGAATCTCATAAAGTGGTACTGAGGGGAGAACTTATTGCCCTTGGGGCACATGTGAAGAGGCAGAGATCAAAAGCCCTAGATGATTTACTGGCCAGAATTGCACGCCTTGAGTCGTCCCATAAGGAGTCTCAAGCACAACGATCTCTCATGGAATTGACCGAGGCCAGGTCCCAGCTGAAGAACCTGTTGAATGTTCAATTTGCCAAACTGATCCTACGCTCGCGGTTTAGAGTCTATGCCCATGGTGACAAGGGCAACAAGCTGATGTCTGCTATTGCCAAAAAACAGTTCACTGACTCCTATGTCTCCTCTATTAAAGATTCCAAAGGCCTATGGCATAAGTCCGCCCCTGCAGTGGCAAAAGCCTTTTGTGCTTTTTATGAACAGCTGTATAATTTACCCCCTCCAGATGGTACATCCCCACATACACTCACAGAAGCTACAGACAATTTCCTGCACTCCCTGGACCTCCCCTCTGTGCCCCTTGATAAAGCGGCCCTTTTAGTTCGACCTATCACTGACCTAGAATTACGCAAAGTGCTCATGTCCATCCCCTCAGGCAAAAGCCCCGGGCCAGATGGATTCCCCATCAGCTACTATAAAACCTTCCAGGACATCCTGATCCCCCGCTTTAGGAACATGTGCAACTCTCTTCTCACTGGTGGCTCCCTGGCTCCCCATTCCCTACTGGCACATATCACTGTCATACATAAAGATAATAAAGATCCCACTTGCTGCAGTAATTATAGGCCTATTTCTTTGCTCAACACTGATGTCAAGTGGTGGGCGAAGATTCTGGCTACTAGAATCCGGGAGGTGCTCCCTGATCTTATACACGGCGAGCAAGTAGGCTTTGTTCAGGGCCGACAGGGGTCTGAGAATACAGTGAGAGTGCTGCATCTTATCAACTGGGCCAGACGACTCTCGAAGCCTTTGGTGCTGGTTAGCACTGACGCAGAAAAGGCCTTCGATAGGGTCGGTTGGCATTACATGTCGCGGACCCTGTCGAAGTTTGGCATACCTGACCAGTTTGTAACAGCCATCAACACTCTGTACTCGGCCCCCTCGGCTATGGTCAAGGTCAATGGCACACTGTCTCCCCCCTTTAGGATCTCCAATGGAACTCGCCAGGGGTGCCCCTTTCCCTGTCTCTGTTCGTCCTGGTTATGGAGACCCTTCTGTGTAAGATCAGGATGGACCCACAGATAAAAGGCCTACATATTGGCTCCCGCACACATGTTACTGCAGCATTTGCGGACGACCTGTTAGTTCTCACTACTAACCCCAAAGAAGCCCTGCCCAAATTATTGCTTATATTTGAGGACTTTGGCTTTGTATCAAATTTCAAAATTAATTATGGGAAGTCCGTGGCGCTTAACATCTCCTGCCCCCCCGCTATTATAAATACCCTCTTATAAATACCCTCAAACAGACTACCCCGTTTTCCTGGGCCACCCATTCCATCTCGTTCCTAGGGACACATATGTCTGCTAATGTTCAGGAACTTTGCTCTCTTAACTTTACCCCTCTCCTCCAATCGGTCCGCACCCATTTACAGTCTCTGAAGCTCCCTTTTGTCTCGTGGATGGGGAGGAAAAACTATCTGAAGACTTTCATTGTCGCCAAATTCCTATACCTTCTACAATCCCTCCCTATTTGGCTCCCCAACTCATTTTTTACTGAAGTGCGCCGGGTGTTCACCCGCTTCCTCTGGAAGGGCAATTCTCCTCGCATCGCTTATTCAGTCCTCACTAGGGACAAACGGTTTGGCGGATTTGGGCTCCCTGATGTGAAGTTATATTATACCGCTGTTCAGCTTTGTAGGTGTATAGCTGCCCTCTCCCGCAATACTGACTCTCCCTGCTCCCACCTAGAGGCCACCTTACTTACCACACAGGAACGTCTCAGCTTATGGGGGGTCAAGACATTCTCAGTCAACCATGCTTTCTCCTCTCCTATCTTGAAGGGTATGTTAGCAGAGTGGTCCAAAATGGTCCAGTCACAGACGTTCCGCTTTCCTAACCCATGCATGCCACTTAGCCTTCTTCAGTGTCACATTCATCCCTCTATATCTACTCCCTCCGGGATTTGGTCAAGGCTTGCTGACGTTGCTCTGCGGGATGTCCTTCTCCCGGACGGCAAGATAGATTGGGACTCAATATTACAACTTCCTGGGGTTCAAGGTGCGCCACTGTTTTATGTTGCGAATTTTAAAAGAGATAGTAAACTCTGCACAAAACCTTTCTCGTGCCCGGACTCACCCTCCTGGCTCGAGAAGAAATTGCTGGCCTCTAAACCCATTAGAAGGCCGCTGTCCTTGATGTATAAAGAGCTGCTCTCCTCCATGCCTCCGGATCTCCGCTATATGACATCTTGGGAACAGGAGCTCTCCCTGACCTTCACAGAGCCGGAGAGAGCGGGTATACTTGCTCATTCACACGGCTTTAACCGCTGTGTTAGAATTCAGGAAAATTCTTTTAAACTTCTTACCACAAGACGCCTGAGTTTTTGCACAAATTGAACTCGGAGATTCCGGAGACGTGTTGGCGCTATGGCGTAGACTCTGGTACTCTGTCGCACATTTGGTGGAAATGCCAGAAAATACAGCCCTTCTGGAACTTGATTGCAGATAAGATTGGTCAGATATGCTCTACCACCATTAGATTAGACGCAAAGCTCATACTACTATGGTGCCCTAATGACACCCTTACTCCTGCTAGAAATAGCCTACCGACGATGTTACTCACAGCAGCAAGGCTGCTGATCCCATTTCTGTGGAAAGACAAGTCGCCACCTACGCTGCAAATGTGGACTGATAAGGTGGACCAGATCTACCGTTTTGAAGAGCTTGCACACTGGGAAACGTTCTCCCGGTCACGATTCTTGAAATTATGGTTACCGTGGAAAACTTATAGGAAATTCGTCTGACTGAATTGTAGCAGACTGTACCCCTCCCTCCACCCGACTTCCCTCCCCTTATCACCTCTTTCCCCCCTGTTTTGTACCCCATTCCTGCACGGATTTGTTCCTTAGTGCACACAGCACTATACTGCACCGGTGTACCTTATGTTTATGCTGATTGCTGCTCTATATGTAGAACTCATTATGTACACGGCCATGCTTGGCGCACTATGTCTATGCTTTTTCTTAATAAAAAGAAATTTGGTTAAGAATATAACTACTATAATACTGCCTCCTATGTACAAGAATATAACTACTATAATACTGCCTCCTATGTACAGGAATATAAGCTAACGGCTCATGGGCCCTGGTGCAAGAGTTCAGCTTGGGCCCCCCCTTCCCTCAGTGCTCTGTGTGTCGTCTTATGCGGCACAGGGGACTTTGGGCCCCCTCAGGCTCCTGGGCCCGGTAGCGACTGCTACCTCTGCACCCCCTATAGCTACGCCCATGGCTCCTATGTATAAGAATATAACTACTATAATACTGCAGTTCCAGTAGCTAGCTTCACACTTGGACCTTGGGGCATGGAGAGTAAGTAAACATCTGATGTTTATTCAGTCATCGTTAAAATCAGTCACATACAGATAGATACAGACAGGACAGTGTTTGTCTATGTGACACATTTCGGGTGTGTCCGCTTTGCACCTTTAGTCATAGAATAATGAGACAAACAAAAACAGCCAAACTAAATAGCAGCCATAATGGGAGGGGAAGAGCGGAAACACATGTGTGCATACTAAAGGGAAGGAATTCCCAATTAACCCCTGTGCTTTAATTCAGTATAGCAAGTGCAAGTAGATACCTTACTAGTCATTAATGCAGAATCAGGTCTTGTTTTCTGTGTTTGAACATCCAAAAAACGCCTCCCGGCTTAATAATTTTCTTTGCAGGCCCCCGCCTATTTATGACAATGTCACATTTTCTATACCCTGCACCATCACATGGGTAATATCACCATTGTGCAGGTGCAGGACATGGTAGGAGACCGATGAAATGTGGCGCATTTTTATTTTCATCTCTAATGGCATCAGACAAGTGCCGCATGACCCTGATTTTTAATGGTCCAGCAGTGCAGCCCTGGTACTGGTGCTGGCATGTTTTACAGGTAAAAAAAATAGACAACACACTGTACGGCACTGCGGGACGTGACATCTATGGCGTGCTGATCAGGCGGGTGCAGAAATTGCTCCTGCTCAATCAGCGGCAGGGGCATTAACCCCTTCTATGTTGTGGTCAGCGATGACCTCAGCATGTATGGGCTGTGTGGAGGGAGGGGGCTTCCTCCCCGTCCCCATTGGGTCCCGCACTGCAGTGACGGGGGCCCGATGGCTGGGAAGGCATCGAGGCTTGCCTTCTCTGGAAGCCTGTGAGACCCAGCCCCCTGGGACTCACAGGCAGGTAGTCAGTGTATTACAATGCATTGTAATGGATTGTAGAGGGGATCAGACCCCCAAAAGTTGAAGTCCCACATTGAGACAAAAATAAAAAGTAAATTAAAAAGTGTTTTTCACAATACATTTATTTTAGTTTTTAAGTGTCATTTTACCATAATTAAAGTGGTTGTCCGGGTTCAGAGCTAATCTCGGAAATACACCCATTTTCACTCCTCAGGCCCCCCTGATGCTCTGATGTTCTCCTTTGACCTGCGCTGGATTGCGCAGGGCAAGGGCTTTTTTGTATATATCTTTACACTGCTAGATGGAGGCTTTACAGGCTAGGGAAGCGCTAAAGCCCACCCATTAGTGCCGGTGATGTCACCGGGCTCACTGCTAGGCTTAAGTCTCTGCCTAGCAGTCCCTATGGAGAGTCCGTTATGTCACCGGATCTCCTAAAAAATAGAGATGAGCGAACATTTAAAAAAAGTCCGTTGTTCGGGGTTCGGGTGGTGGTTAATTGCGCATCCCGTTATGGATTCCACAATAGCGCATATGGAATCCATAAGGGGCGGCTGCCACCAACCCGAACTGTAGAACAGCTGAAGGACCTGGCGTGACGTCACTGTCATGTGATCAGTGCAGGGGCGTGGCTCAGCACGGGATCAAATCCCGTGCTGAGCCACGCCCCCTGCATTGATCACATGACAGTGACGTCACGCCAGGTCCTTCAGCTGTTCTACAGTTCGGGTTGGTGGCAGCCGCCCCTTATGGATTCCATATGCGCTATTGTGGAATCCATAACGGGATGCGCAATTAACCACCACCCGAACCCCGAACAACGGACTTTTTTTAAATGTTCGCTCATCTCTACTAAAAAAGCCTTTGCTGTGCGAGATTTAGCACAGGGCAAAGGAGAGCATCAGAGCATGAAATGATTCGATGCTCATATTACAGGGGCTGCCTGCGTGAAAATGTGGGTATGTCCCCTTTAAGTCATATAAAATTGTAAAAAATAGGGGGAAAAAAGAAAAATAGACATATTAGGTATTACCGCGTCCATATCGACAGGCTAAGTAAAAATAACACATGACTCACCCTGTCAGGTGAACGCCGTAAAAATAAATAAATAATAATGGTCCCAAAGTAGCCATTTTTTTGTCAGCTTGAATGACATAAAGTGTAATACCAAGCGATCAAAAAGTTCTATGTACCCCACAATGGTATCAATCAAACAGTCATCTCATCCCAAAAAATGAGCCCCTACAGAAGACGATCTGTGTAAATCTTGCCTTACAAAAAGTGCAATACCAAGCGATCAAAAATTCATATGTACCCAAAAATAGTACCAATGAAAACTTCACCTCATCCCGCAAAAAATGAGCCGCCACAACTGCTGGAAAAACTTTAAAAAAATATGGCTTTCAGAAAATGGCAACACAAAAACAAGATTTTTTTCTTTTCAAATATGCTTTTAAAAAAAATTATAAAATTAACATATTGGGTATCACTGCGTCCATAACAACCTGCTCTATAAAAATATCACATGATCTACCCTGTCAGGTGAAAGCTGTAAAAATACATAAATAAAAACCGGGCCAGAACAGTCATCTTGTGCCACCTCACAAAACGCGCAATATTAAGTGATCAAAAAGTCATATGTACCTCAAAATAGCACCAATGAAAACATCACCTCATCTCGCAAAAATGCTCTATAAAAATATCACATGATCTACCCCGTCAGGTGAAAGCTGTAAAAATAAATAAATAAAAACAGTGGCAGAACAGTTAATTTTTGCCACCATGAGGACTGGCGTTTTAGGCTACTCTCACACTTGCAGTAGCCTTTTCCGGCGGGGGAACAGCCTGCTGGATCTGTGCTACCGCAAGTCCACTCTGGCCCCATTTACTATATTGGAGGCGGGCAGCAGCACAGCAAACAAGCCGAGAGGCGGCCGGACAAAAACCGCACCCTGTCGGAAAAGGCTACCACAAATGTGAAAGTAGCCTTAGACGCCGGTCTTAAGCCCTATAGCTGGAGGTGGATCGCCAAAGTTATGTAGAGGTGGAGGCTTCTACATAACTTTGGCGCATCCAACTCCGATTCCACATTGCAGCAGCCTCCTATAATGTCCTGCACCAGCACAATGGACAAATTACCCATGTGATGGTGCAGGGCAGGGATGGGCAAACTGTGGCTCTCCAGCTTTTGCAAAACTACAACTCCCAGCATGCAAAGACTGCTTAGGCTACTTTCACACTAGCGTTTTGGATTCCGTTTGTGAGATCCGTTTCAGGGATCTCACAAACGGTCCAAAACGGATCAGTTAAGCCCCAATGCATTCTGAATGGATAAGGATCCGTTCAGAATGCATCAGTTAGGCTCCGTTCCGCCTCTATTCCGTTTTTGAGGCGGACACCAAAACGCAGCATGCAGCATTTTGGTGTCCGTCTGAAGAGCGGAGCCTAACGGATCCGTTTTTACAATGTAAGTCAATGGGGACGGATCCGTTGTCAGTGACACAATATGGTGCATTTGAAAACGGATCCGTTCCCCATTGACTTTCAATGTAATTCAAAACGGATCCGTTTTGGACTTTGTCATTTTTCTTTACAGCTAATGCAAACGGATCCGTTCTGAACGGATACAAACGTTTGCATTAGAGGTGCGGATCCGTCTGTGCAAATAAACAGACGGATCCGCACCAACGCAAGTGTGAAAGTACCCTTACAGCTATCAGCCTACAGCAGGGCATGCTGGGAATTGTAGTTTTACAACAGCTGGAGAGCCGCAGTTTGCCCATCCCTGGTGCAGGGTATAGAAAAAGTGACATTGTCAGAAAGAAGAAGGGACCTGCAAAGAAAATTATTAAGACGGGAGGCATTTTTTGGATGTTCAAACTTCAATACCTGTATCCCACATGGCTTGAACAGAAAACAAGACCTGATTCTGCATTACTGAGTGCAACTTTGTAGAACTTTGTTTTATTTATGTATACAGCGAGTACGGAAAGTATTCAGACCCCCTTACATTTTTCACTCTTTGTTATATTGCAACCATTTGCTAAAATCTTTTAAGTTCATTTTTCTTCCTAATTAATGTACACACAGCACCCCATATTGACAGAAAAACACAGAATTGTAGACATTTTTGAAGATTTGTTAAAAAAGAAAAACTTAAATATAACATGGTCCTAAGTATTCAGACCCTTTGCTGTGACACTCATATATTTAACTCAGGTGCGGTCTATTTCTTCGGATCATCCTTGAGATGGTTCTACACCTTGATTTAAGTCCAGCTGTGTTTGATTATACAGTTTGGACTTGATTGGGAAAGCCACAAAATCAAGTCTAGTGACCTTACAGCTCACAGTGCATGTCAGAGCAAATGAGAATCATGAGGTCAAAGGAACTGCCTGAAGAGCTCAGAGACAGAATTGTGGCAAGGCACAGATCTGGCCAAGGTTACAAAAAGATTTCTGCTGCACTTAAGGTTCCTAAGAGCACAGTGGTCTCCATAATCCTTAAATGGAAGATGTTTGGGACGACCAGAACCCTTCCTAGAGCTGGCCGTCCGGGCAAACTGAGCTATCGGGGGAGAAGAGCCTTGGTGAGAGAGGTAAAGAAAAACCCAAAGATCACTGTGGCTGAGCTCCAGAGATGCAGTCGGGAGATGGGAGAAAGTTGTAGAAAATCAGCCATCACTCCAGCCCTCCACCAGTCGGCGCTTTATGGCAGAGTGGCCCGACGGAAGCCTCTCCTCAGTGCAAGACACATGAAAGCCCGCAGGGAGTTTGCTAAAAAAAAACACCTGAAGGACACCAAGATGGTGAGAAATAAGATTCTCTGGTCTGATGAGACCACGATAGAACCTTTTGGCCTTAATTCTAAGCGGTATGTGTGGAGAAAACCAGGCACTGATCATCACCTGTCCAATACAGTCCCAACAGTGAAGCATGTTGGTGGCAGCATCATGCTGTGGGGGTGTTTTCAGCTGCAGGGACAGTACAACTGGTTGCAATCGAGGGAAAGATAAATGCAGTCAAGTACAGGGATATCCTGGACGAAAACCTTCTCCAGGGTGCTCGGGACCTCAGACTGGGACAAAGGTTTACCTTCCAACAAGACAATGACCCTAAGCACACAGCTAAAATAACGAAGGAGTGGCTCCACAACAACTCCGTGCTTCACAACAACTCCGTGACTGTTCTTTAACCCCTTAGTGACCACCCATACGTGTTTTTACGGCGGTAACTAAGGGGCCTTAGGCTGGGCTGCCGCGTTTTTACGGCGGCCCAGTCTAAGCGCTGCACGGGTCCCCCGTGCAGCGGGGAGCGCGGGCCCGGCTCTCACATGAGAGCCGCGGCCCTGCTCTAACAGCCCGGGCCGGCAGGAGTGCCGATCCGGGCTGTTTAACCCCTTACATGCCGGGCGCAATGGCGCCTGCGCATGTAAAGGGTTGACAGAGGGAGCGAACTCCCTCTGTCACCCATCAGCACCCCGCAGATGCGATCGCGGGGTGCTGATGTGCTGGGAAGCCTTACCTGGCTTCCGGCAGGGCCCCGAGCCTGTCCTCCAGTAATCTCCAGCAGGCTATGCCTCTCTGGCGTAGCCTGCTGGTCAAAGTTAGAATTGCACTGCATTTAAAATGTAATGCATTATAGATATAATGCATTACATTTTAAAAGCAATCAAAATACTGTATATTATAGTCCCCATGTGGGACTATTAAGTAGTAAAAAAATTATAAAAAATACACATTTATTAAATAAAAAAATTCCATGAAATATAAAAATATGCTTTTTTTCATTGAAAATACGCTTTTCAATGAAAAAATTGCAAAAAAAATTATCCCCATATGTTTGGTATTGCCGCGTCCGTAACGACCGGCACTACATAAATATTACATAAATTATCCCCTATAGTACACGCCGTTAAAAAATAAATAAAAAAAAGCCAGAATTTCTAATTTATTCTTAATTTTCACAGAAAAAACGAAATAACAAGCGATCAAAAAGCGGAATTTACTAAAAAATTATACCAATGAAAAATAGAAGTCGTCCCGCAAAAATCAAGCCCTCACACAACTCCATAGAAAAAAAATTAAAAAGTTATGGGTCCTGGGAAGTGGCAGTGCAAAATCATTTTTTTTGTTAAAAAGGGGTTTTATTGCAAAAAAGTAGTAAAACTTAAAAAACTATAAGTATTTGGTATCCCTGTAATCGTACTGACCCAGGGAATGAAAATATTATGTTACTTTTACCGAATAATGAACACCGTAAAATTTATAATGTACAAACGCAGTGGCAGTAGTACTATTTTTCCCCTTCTCCCTCCCAGAAAGAGTTAATAAAAGTTAATAACAAAGTTATGTGTACCCCAAAATGGCGCTATTAAAAACTACAACTTGTCCCGCAAAAAACAAGCCCTCATACTGCTATATAGACGAAAAAATAAAAAAGTTATAGCTCTAGGAACGAGACCATGAAAAAAGGACGAAAAACGCTTGGTCAGAAAGGCACAAACAGGCTTGGTCACTAAGGGGTTAATGGCCCAGCCAGATCCCTGGCTTAAACCCAATTGAGCATCTCTGGAGAGACCTAAAAATGGCTGTCCACCAACGTTTACCATCCAACCTGACAGAACTGGAGAGGATCTGGAAGGAGGAATGGCAGAGGATCCCCAAATCTTGTTGCTTCTTTTTCAAAATGACTCATGGCTATATTAGATCAAAAGGGTGCTTCTAGTAAATACTGAGCAAAGGGTCTGAATACTTAGGACCATGTGATATTTCTAAAAAATTTTTAAAAAGAAGACACCCCAAGGTATTCCGTGAGGGGTATGGTGAGTTCATGTAAAATTTAATTTTTTGCCACAAGTTAGTGGAATATGAGACTTTGTAAGAAAAACAAACAAAAAAATAAATAAATAAATTCCCGCTAACTTGTGGCAAAAAAAAAAATCTTCTATGAACTTACCATGCCCTTCACGGAATACCTTGGGGTGTCTACTTTCTAAAATGGGGTCACTTGTGTGGTATTTTTACTGCCCTGGCATTTTAGGGGCCCCTGAAGCGTGAGATGTAGTTTGGAATCGAAATGCGTAAAAATGCCCTGTGAAATCCTAAAGGTACTCATTGGAATTTGGGCCCCTTTGCGCATCTTGGCTGCAAAAAAGTGTCACTCATGTGGTATCGCCGTACTCAGGAGAAGTAGGGCAATGTGTTTTGGGGTGTATTTTTACATATACCCATGCTGGGTGTAAGAAATATCTCTGTAAATGACAACTTTAAAAAAAAAAATTATACAAAGTTGTCAATTTACAGAGATATTTCTCTCAAAGATGCGCAAAGGGGCCAAATTTCCAATGAGTACCTTTTAGGAGGGCATTTTTACGCATTTGGATTCCAGACTTCTTCTCACGCTTTAGGGCCCCTAAAATGCCAGGGCAGTATAAATACCCCACATGTGACCCCATTTTGGAAAGTAGACACCCCAAGGTATTCCGTAAGGGGCATGGCGAGTTCATAGAAGATTTTTTTTTGGGCACAAGTTAGCGGAAATTGATTTTTTTTTGTTTTTTCTCACAAAGTCTACCTTTCCGCTAACTTGTGACAAAAAGTTCAATCTTTCATGGACTCAATATGCCCCTCACGGAATACCTTGGGGTGTCTTCTTTCCAAAATTCATTTGTGGGGTGTTTGTACTGCCCTGGCATTTGAGGGTCTCTGCAATCATTACACGTATGGCCAGCATTAGGAGTTTTTGCTATTCTCCTTATATTGAGCATACGGGTAATGAGATTTTTTCTTTCTGTTCAGTCTCTGGGCTGAAAGAAAAAATGAACGGCACAGATTTCTTCATTCGCATCAATCAATGTGGATGAAAAAACCTCTGCCAAAAAATGTGCAACAAAAAAAAAAAGAGGGGAAAGGACATAGGAGTGCTTGCGAATTAAGGCCCCATTCACACGTCCGCAAAAATGTCCCTATCTATTCCGCAATTCCACGGAATAGATGCGGACCCATTCAGTGTGAATGGGGCGGCGGTGATGTGGAGAGCACACTATGTGCTCTCCGCATCAGCATTTGTGGAGCTGCGGCCACGAACTTCCGGGTTTCGGCTCCGCAAAAGATAGAGCATGTCCTATTCTTGTCCACAGCCTGCGGACAAGAATAGGAATCTCTATGGAGAGTGCCGGCATGGTGTGCTGCGGATCCGAAATTTGCGGGTCCGCAGCACACCACGGACGTGTGAATGGACCCTAAAGCTGTGATCGCTAATAAAGATCCAAAAAGCACAAAAGTGATCTTTATAGCGCCGCAGCGATTTTACGGTGTTATTGCAGTGAAAAAATAAATAAAAATCTGTCACTGCGGTGGGGCGGACTGAATGCAAGTGTGGGCAAAAGATCAGGCCTGATCAGGCGAACACTGCGTTTTTTGTAGAGGCTAAGGTGACCCTAATGTACTGATATAGATCTGATTGCGATCAGTCTTGATCACTTACAGATACTATATAGTACTAGTGCTGATTAGCGACAGCGATGACGCTAATCAGTGACTAATCAGTGACTGCGGTGCGGTGGGCTGGGCGCTAACTACCTAACAAGTAGATAACTAACTGGCGGTGATAAGGGACCCTCAGGCCCCATTCACACGTCCGCAATTCTGTTCCACATTTTGCGGAACGGAATTGCGGACCCATTCATTTCTATGGGGACAGACTTTGTCCTGCTCGGATCCAGAATTGCAGATCCACACTTCCGGGTCCGCACTTCCAGGTCTTCAAAAATATAGAACATGTCCTATTCTTGTCCGCAATTGCGGACAAGAAAAGGCATTTTCTATAAAGTTCTGGCAATGTGCGGATCCGCAAAATGCGGAAAGCACATTGCCAGTGTCCGTGATTTGTGGATCCGTGGATCCGCAAAACACATAAGGACGTCTGAATGGAGCCTTACAGGGGGGTGATCAATGACATGGGGGTGATCAGGGAGTTAATTTGGGGTGATCAGGGGTTAATAAGTGACAGGGGGGGGGGTTGGGGGTTGGTGTGTGGTGATCGGTCCACTTACATAGCTGCCTGTGTCCTCTGGTGGTCCCAAGAAAAAGGGACCACCAGAGGAGCAGGCAGCAGGTATATGATATTTTTCGATTTGGATGCGATTTATTGACAGCTACAGCCTGCCAGCAAACGATCAGCGCTGGTAGGCTGTAGAGTGAGTTTTAACCTGCCGCGCTGCAGTGAACGCGCGCGCACGTGCGCGTTCACATGTAATCTCGGGTCTCACGAGATGACGCCAATAGGCGTCATTGAGACCTGAGAGAACCACCTCCCGGACGCCAATACGTTTGTCCGCATAAGCCTCAAGGGTGCAAAGAGGACACACCCGAAACGCATCTCCTAGACCAGGGATGGGCAAACTCGGCCCTCCAGCTGTTGTAAAACTACAATTCACGCCATGCCCTGCTGTAGGCTGATAGCTGTAAGCAGTCCTTGCATGCTGGGAATTGTAGTTTTACAACAGCTGGAGGGCCGAGTTTGGCCATCCCTGTCCTAGACGAACACTGTCCTATCTGTATGTGGCTGATTTTTTTTTTTTTAGTTTTTTATTTTAACAATAATATTTCCATACAAAATAATAATCAAAATTGTAATTTCCATTTCCTTAAACTCCCCTGTCTAAGTGCATTAGACAAAAATATTTTGTTGTTTGCGATTGATTCCGCCTCACTCTCACAAAAGTGTTTGTCACAAATGGTGCAGGACATTCGTCTAAAGGTGGGAGATTCTCATCAAGAATCCATTTCGTGTTTTGTGCTGGAGGGTCTGCCTGCTAGGTTTACTGTGGTTAACTAAACATAACCCTACCATCGATTGGCAAGCAAGACAGATTCTTGATTGGAGTGATTTTTGCATAGACAACTATCTTAGCACGTCGCTTTCTGTTGTAACCACTAAAATATTACCTTCTTTTACTTCACATTTTTCTGCTGTATTTTCTGAAAGTGGAGACCAGGAGTTACCTCCACATCGAGAGTATGATTGCCCCGTCAACCTTATTCCTGGAGCTAGGTTGCCCAAGTCTCGGTTGTATATTCTTTCTGAACCCAAAAGAGTAGCAATGCAAGAATATATCAGAGAGTTTGGCTAAAGGTCATATTAGACCATCCAAATCACCAATGGATCCAGAGTTCTTCTTTGTTAAAAAAAAGAACGGAACTCTTAGGCTATGTTTGAACTTTTGTGAGCTCAATCGCATTACTGTACATGATCCCTATCCCCTTCCTTTGATCACAGATTTGTTCAATCAGATTGTCGGTGCCAAGGTGTTCTCTAAGTTAGATTTGAGGGGGGCATATAATCTGGTAAGGATCAAGGAGGGGGACGAATGGAAGACGGCCTTTAATACCCCTGAAGGTCATTTTAAGAATTTGGTCATGCCTTTTGGGTTGACCAATGCTCCTGCTGTTTTTCAACATTTCATCAATTACATCTTTCATCATCTGGTGGGCAGGTTTGTAGTGGTGTATCTGGATGATATTTTAATTTATTCCCCTGACATGGAGACACATCAGGATCACGTGAGATAGGTCTTACAGATCCTACGGGAGAATAAATTGTATGCTAAGATGGAGAAGTGTGTATTTGCGGTTCCGGAAGTGCAATTCCTGGGTTACCTACTCTCATCTTCGGGTTTTGGTATGGATCCGGAAAAAGTCCGTGCTATGTTAGACTGGGATTGACCCGAAAATCTGAAAGTGCTCCTGCGATTTTTAGGGTCCTGGCCTGATATTAGCTGATGGGGTAGTTTTATCCGCTCTTTATCCTGAACTTGAGGCAGAGGTGTTGGAGGCCCAGGGTGATGCACCTGATTCTTGTACTCCAGGGAAGTTGTTTGTTTCTTCGGAACTATGGCACAAGGTGTTTGAAGAACATCACAGTATTGTTCTTACGGGACACCCTGGGAGCAGATCCACGTTTGATCTCATTTCCTGGAGATTCTGGTGGCCAGGGTTGCGTAAATATATTGAGGGCTATGTGTCAGTTTGTGAGACTTGTGCACGTGTCAAGGTGACACATACTTGGCTCTACTTCCCTTATCTATCCCGTCCCGACCATGGACTCAATCACAGATTTGCCTAATTCCTTCTGGTGGTTGTTGATCGCTTCAGTAAGATGTCACACTTTATAGCATGATCAGGTCTACTAAATGCTAAAACTCTCACACAAGTGTTTGTTGATAACATCGTGAAACTACACAGTATCCCCTCTGATGTGATGTCTGATAGGGGGACTCAGTTTGTTTCCAGATTCTGGAAGGCGTTCTGTACTCTCCTGGGGGTCTAATTGTCCTTCTCTTCGGCTTTTCATCCTCAGACTAAGCCACGTGCTGAGCCACGCCCCCTGCACGGATCACATGACGGTGACGTCACCCCAGGTCCTTCGGCTTTTCCAAAGTTCGGGTTCGTGGAGGCCGCCCCTTATGGATTCCATATGTCGGGATAGTCCGCAGTAGTGGAATCCATAACGGGATGCGGCGATTACCCCAACCCGAACTCCGAACGCTGAACTAATTTTTGAAGTTCGCTCATCTCTACTTGTGAGGCCTTTCACAGGGCGCATCCTGATAAAGTCGGCCCTGGGTGTCCGGAGGTCACCTGTAGAGGGAGTGGGGGGGTACTGTCATAGTCCCTCCCATGACAGAGGTGAGAAGATCTGAGAGACTGGCGGCGCGTGAGGGTATCTGACAGTCTCTCTGTTTTCATCTTGCAGTGTTGTTGTTTGGTCATGACCACACCTCTTGTCAGGTGCAGATTGTGGGCCATTACTGAGGCTCTAGTTAGTTCTGACTCACACTGGTTACCATGCGGTTGATATTTCCTGCTGAAGTTGGTTGAGCTGGTGTGTTGTTCCTTTGGATCTCCTGCTCCTCCATTCTTCTTTAAGATAAGTGCATTTCGTTTAGCATTTTGCTGTTCGTTTGTGTGTGTTGTTGTCTAGGCCTCATAAAGACGCTGGTTATTTCATCTGGGGAGGAACCAGTAGTCTCATTCCCTGCCACCACTCCTAGGGCCTTCCAGGGTCTCCAGGGCTAAGGTTACAGTGTATGAGTATTTCCACCTTCTTGGTCTACTTATACTGGCAGGAGTCAGGGAGAGGTCTAGGGATCCCTAGAAGGTCACCATCCCTCTCCCTTAGCTTTGAGGCCTAGACTCCGGTCTATCCCCTCCCCATTATCCGTCACAAATTCCTTTAGTTCTGTATAAGTCCAAAACATATGTAGATGATCAGCCTCAGGTGAATCACACCGTGGACAGTTAGAAGTGTTTCTCAAACCCCATTTATTAAGCCATAAGGGTGTAACAGACGTTATGTGTAAAATATTAAATTGAACCAATATGTGATTAACTAGTCCAATATTCACCATTATATTATCCCAATCATCCAATTGAATCAATGGGCAATCCCTTCTCCAGGCCTTTTGTCCAGAAGAATATCCATTAGTATTCTTTAAGTAATATTTATAACATCGATAAATCTTAACCCTCAGTGCTGGCTTTAAATTAAATCATGCAAAAATGTGGAAGTATCTATGTAAAAGAGGGATTTTTCTTTTATACTAGAGAGTGCCAAACGTAACTGAAAATAACGAAACCAAGATAAATTAGGTATAATTTCTCTTTGTGCTAACTCCGAACTAGAAAGAATATGCCCATTCCCAACAAATTGTGCAAGATAAAATATATTATTCTTTTGCCAGTACTGATCCTGAGCCAATTCATCTAAGGCCTGTAAAATATAATTATGCCAAAGGGACGTACAACAAGGGGATCCTTTTATTCCCAACCAGTCTCTGATGGTACCCCCGGACTTAGTAAATAGCTTCACAGCAACTCTGTATTCCTGTTGGGGGTTGATTAATTGACCCGATTCAAATAAGGCAAAAATATTGTCATGTGAAGAATTCTTCACTAAAGTTCTACAAAGAGGGCTCTTCTTCCATTCATAATATAACCATAGTTGTGATACTATAAAATAGCCCTTGAAACAGGGAAGGTTTAATCCTCCCTGTTCCATCGGCTTATAAAAATGCTCCAATTTAAGCTTTACTCGCTTTCTCCCCCAGAGTAGATCGTTAATAATTCTCTTAATCAATTTAAAAAATTTGTCTTCAATCCATACTGGGGAGTTCCTGAGGATATACAATAGTTGAGGCAAAATCACCATCCTCACCAAGGATATTCTATCAGCCCTAGATAACGGAAGTCGGAGCCATGTCTTTATTTTAGATCTCAATTTAGTTATTAATGGGTTCAAATTAAGCTGTAAAAAATATTTAGTCTTAGAAGAAATGGTGATCCCCAAATATTCAAGTGAATCAGAGATCCTCAAATTACTAGACAACTCCTCAGTAAGAGGTTCGAATTTAAGGGCAGAAGAGTAGTTTTAGACCAATTAATGTCAAGACCCGAAACTTCACCAAAAGAGTTAACAACTCGTATAACCCTCGAGAGTGTAGTATTAGTATGTTGTACATAAAATAAGACATCATCGGCATATAAAGAAATACAATCTTCTGTTCCCAGTGTCCCAAACCCTTCAATCCAAGGATCCTGCCTAACCCTAACAGCAAGGGGCTCAATATAAATTTCAAATAACAATGGCGAGAGTGGACATCCTTGAAGAGTACCTCTCTCCAAAAAAATACACCTTGTGAGCATCTTATTAATATTCAACCTCGCCTTGGTGGATTTGTACAAGCCTAACCATATTTATAAATTTTGTGCCAAATCCCATCTTCTCTAACACCCTCCAGAGGAATCTCCACTCCACCCTGTCAAACGCTTTGGAGGCATCCAGGGACAGGATAGAGCGAGAGACCCCCCGGGAGGACTGAATATTGGCAAAAAGGAGGTGCAAATTATAATGGGTACCCTTATTAGGAATAAACCCATTTTAATCAGGGTGTATAATAGAGTAAATAACTTCAGAAAACCTAGTAGTAAGAATCCTTGAGAAGAGCTTAACATCTGTATTTAGTAAATAAATCGGCCTATATGAACCCATATCTAGGGGATCTTTGCCTTTTTTCAGTATTAATACTATTACCGCCTAAGTAAACACCTCCAGAAAACGGGAAAGAACAACCTCCCTATATGTACGATAGAATTCATATGCGAATCCATCAGATCCTGGAGAAGAGTTTCCTGCAAAGGCTTTCAAGGCAGCCTCTAGCTCTTGCAAAGAGAGATCCGCGCCAAGGGATTCTCTTTGAATATCTGTAAGGACTGAAACAGAGAGAGAATCCAAATATTTATCAATCGCTTCATCCGAAACAGTATTTTCTGATTTATACAATTCTAAAAAATATTTCCTGATCTTGAATAATTGTGCCTTCAGAAGAACAAATACTATCTCTTTTTTTTGGGATCCTGATTAGAGATCATTCTAACCATTATTTTCCCTGGGAGACCTGATTCAGAAAAATATTTTTGCCCCCTAAAAAAAAAAGCCTATGCTGGGCCTTATCCAGAAGAAAGTCAGAATAAGCCTGACTTGTCCTCTGCATAGTCTCCCTAGTTTGTTCTGTGTTTTTACTGGAAAACTCATCCATACTAGCTACCGCTGCTTCTTGCAAATCTTTTTTTTTACCGCAGCCAGGATTTCTTTTAAGGGGGCAGGCTCCACGTAATCGTTTAATTCTTCCATCCTCACCTCTTCATTCTGAAAGTCCTCCTCCATTGCTTCGCCTGCTTTGGCTCCAGGATTTTTTTTACCGTTTAAATCAGCCATCCCTTTGTGTCCTGCTCTTGTAATAACATTAGGGGACTTTAAAAATGTATCTATTTTCCCCGGTTTAGGCAATTAATAATGACAACCCTAAAAACAGTAATTTTATTATTATCCAATTAAAATCGAAATATTCCCCAAAACAGTGTAGTGGCTGGACCATCAGTCCAATAAAACTGATAATTAACCAATTTTTGGGCGGGTAGGAGTCAGGATAACTCGCCCTCAAAAAATCCCTAGATTTAGCCTCAGCCCAAGGACGACCCCTGGTGGTGGGGACTCCCTGGTTTCGGGAACTTCCGGGTTTCGGCTCCGCAAAAGATAGAGCATGTCTTATTCTTGTCCACAGCCTGCGGACAAGAATAGGAATCTCTATGGAGAGTGCCGGCATGGTGTGCTGCGGATCCGAAATTTGTGGGTCCGCAGCACACCACGGACATGTGAATGGACCCTAAAGCTGTGATCGCTAATAAAGATCCAAAAAGCACAAAAGTGATCTTTATAGCGCCGCAGCGATTTTACGGTGTTATTGCAGTGAAAAAATAAAATAAAAATCTGTCACTGCGGTGGGGCGGACTGAATGCAAGTGTGGGCACAAGATCAGGCCTGATCAGGCGAACACTGCGTTTTTTGTAGAGCCTAAGGTGACCCTAATGTACTGATATAGATCTGATTGCGATCAGTCTTGATCACTTACAGATACTATATAGTACTAGTGCTGATTAGCGACAGCGATGACGCTAATCAGTGACTAATCAGTGACTGCGGTGCGGTGGGCTGGGCGCTAACTACCTAACAAGTAGATAACTAACTGGCGGTGATAAGGGACCCTCAGGCCCCATTCACACGTCCGCAATTCTGTTCCACATTTTGCGGAACGGAATTGCGGACCCATTCATTTCTATGGGGACAGACTTTGTCCCGCTCGGATCCAGAATTGCAGATCCACACTTCCGGGTCCGCACTTCCAGGTCTTCAAAAATATAGAACATGTCCTATTCTTGTCCGCAATTGCGGACAAGAAAAGGCATTTTCTATATAGTTCTGGCAATGTGCGGATCCGCAAAATGCGGAAAGCACATTGCCAGTGTCCGTGATTTGCGGATCCTTGGATCCGCAAAACACATAAGGACGTCTGAATGGAGCCTTACAGGGGGGTTATCAATGGCATGGGGGTGATCAGGGAGTTAATATGGGGTGATCAGGGGTTAATAAGGGGTTAATAAGTAACAAGGGGGGGGGGGTTTGGGGGTTGGTGTGTGGTGATTGGTGCACTTACATAGCTGCCTGTGTCCTCTGGTGGTCCCAAGCAAAAGGGACCACCAGAGAAGCAGGCAGCAGGTATATGATATTTTTCGATTTGGATGCGATTTATTGACAGCTACAGCCTGCCAGCGAACGATCAGCGCTGGTAGGCTGTAGAGTAAGTTTTTACCTGCCGCGCTGCAGTGAACGCGCGCGCACGTGCGCGTTCACATGTAATCTCAGGTCTCACGAGATGACGCCAATAGGCGTCATTGAGACCTGAGAGAACCACCTCCCGGACGCCTTTCGTCGTTAGCGTGACAGGAGGTGGTTAATAAATCTGCAAAAATGTCAACAATTCTGTGTTTTTCTGTCAATATGGGGTGCTGAGTGTACATTAATGAGGAAAAAAATGAACTTAAAAGATTTTAGCAAATGGCTGCAATATAATAAAGAGTGAAAAATTAAAGGGGGTCTGAATACTTTCTGTACCCACTGTATTCGTAAAGGTATCTACTTGCACTTGCTATACTGAATGGCAGCACAACGGGTTAATTGGGAATTTATTCTCTTTAGTATGCATACATGTGATTCTGCTGTTCCCCTCACATTATGGCTTCTATTTAGTTTGGCTGTTTTTGTTTGTCTCACTATTCTATGACTAAGGGCTCATTCACACGACCGTATATATTTTGTAGTTCGCATAACACGGATCCGCAAAAAAAAAAAAAAAAGGAATGACATTCATGTGATGTCCGTGTTGCATCTGTTTTTCTGCGGATCCATTGTAATAATGCCTGTCCTTGTCCACAAACGGACAAGAATAAGACATGTTCTATTTTTTTTGTGGAACGGACATACAGACACGGATGCACACGGATTCAAATCAGTTTTTTTTTAAGCCCTAATGTAATGAATGGTTCTGCATATGGACCAGTAAAAAAACGGAACAGAAACAGAGGAAAAATACGTTTGTCCGCATGAGCCTCAAGGGTGCAAAGAGGACACACCCGAAACGCATCTCCTAGACCAGGGATGGGCAAACTCGGCCCTCCAGCTGTTGTAAAACTACAATTCACACCATGCCCTGCTGTAGGCTGATAGCTGTAAGCAGTCCTTGCATGCTGGGAATTGTAGTTTTACAACAGCTGGAGGGCCGAGTTTGGCCATCCCTGTCCTAGACGAACACTGTCCTATCTGTATGTGGCTGATTTTTTTTTTTTTTTAGTTTTTTATTTTAACCCCTTAAGGACTCAGCCCTATTTCACCCTTAGGACTTGGCCATTTTTTGAAAATCTGACCAGTGTCACTTTATGTGTGAATAACTTTAAAATGCCTTTACTTACCCAGGCCGTTCTGAGATTGTTTTTTCGTCACATATAGTACTTCATGACACTGCTAAAATTGGGTCAAAAAAGTTAATTTTTTTGCATAAAAAAATACAATTTTTACCAAAAATTTTAAAAAATTAGCAAATTTCAAAGTTTCATTTTCTCTACTTCTCTAATACGTAGTAATACCCCCAAAAATAGTTATAACTTCACATTCCCCATATGTCTACTTCATTTTTGGAGCATATTGGGAATGCCATTTTATTTTTGGGGATGTTACATAGCTTAGAAGTTTAGAAGCAAATTTTGAAATTTTTCTGAAATTTTCCAAATCCCACTTTTTAGGGACCAGTCCAGGTCTGAAGTCACTTTGTGAGGCTTACATAATAGAAACCACCCAAAAATGACCCCATTCTTGAAAATACACCCCTCAAGGTATTCAAAACTGATTTTAAAAACTTTGTTAACCCTTTAGGTGTTCCACTAGAGTTAATGGCAAATGGACATAAAATTTAAGAAATTCAATTTTTGGAAAATTTTCCAATATAATCCATGTTTTCCAGGAACAAAGCAAGGGTTAACAGCCAAACAAGACTCAATATGGGTTGCCCTGATTCTGTAGTTTGCAGAAACACCCCATATGTGGTCCTAAACTACTGTTTGGCCAAACGGTAGGACATAGAAGCAGGGGAACGCCATATGGGTTTTGCAAGGCAGATTTTACGGGACTGGTTTTGTTTATACCATGTCCCATTTCAAGCCCCCTGTTGCACCCCTAGAATAGAAATTCCAAAAAGTGACTCCATCTAAGAAAGTACACCCCTCAAGGTATTCAAAACTGGGTTTACAAACTTTGTTAACCCTTTAGGTGTTCCACTAGAGTTAATGGCAGATGGAGAAACAATTTCAGAATTTCAATTTTTGGGAAAAATTTCCATTTTAATCCATTTTTTCAAGTAATAAAGTAAGGGTTAACTGCCAAACAAGACTCAATATGAGTTGCCCTGATTCTGTAGTTTGCAGAAACACCCCATATGTGGTCCTAAACTACTGTTTGGCCAAACGGTAGGACATAGAAGCAGGGGAACGCCATATGGGTTTTGCAAGGCAGATTTTGCGGGACTGGTTTTGTTTATACCATGTCCCATTTCAAGCCCCTGTTGCACCCCTAGAATAGAAATTCCAAAAAGTGACTCCATCTAAGAAAGTACACCCCTCAAGGTATTCAAAACTGGGTTTACAAACTTTGTTAACCCTTTAGGTGTTCCACTAGAGTTAATGGCAGATGGAGAAACAATTTCAGAATTTCAATTTTTGGGAAAAATTTCCATTTTAATCCATTTTTTCAAGTAATAAAGTAAGGGTTAACTGCCAAACAAGACTCAATATAGGTTGCCCTGATTCTGTAGTTTGCAGAAACACCCCATATGTGGTCCTAAACTACTGTTTGGCCAAACGGGAGGACATAGAAGCAGGGGAACGCCATATGGGTTTTGCAAGGCAGATTTTGCGGGACTGGTTTTGTTTATACCATGTCCCATTTCAAGCCCCCTGTTGCACTCTCTAGAATAGAAATTCCAAAAAGTGACTCCATCTAAGAAAGTACACCCCTCAAGGTATTCAAAACTGGGTTTACAAACTTTGTTAACCCTTTAGGTGTTCCACTAGAGTTAGTGGCAGATGGAGAAACAATTTCAGAATTTCAATTTTTGGGAAAAATTTCCATTTTAACCCTTACTTTATTACTGGACAAAATGGGTTAACTGCCAAACAAGACTCAATATGGCTTGCCCTGATTCTGTAGTTTGCAGAAACACTACCTATGTGGTCCTAAACTACTATTTGGCTAAACGGCAGGACATAGAAGAAGGGGAACGCCATATGTTTTTGGAAGGCAGATTTTGTGGGACTGGTTTATTTACACCATGTACCCTTTCAAGCCCCCTGCTGCACCCCTTGAGTAGAAAATCCATAAAAGTGACCCCATCTAGGAAACTACAGGATATGGTGGTTGTTGTTTTGGTACTATTTTAGGATAAATATGATTTTTGGTTGCTCTATATTACACTTTTTTGAGGAAAGATAACAAAAAATTTTAATTTTAAAATTGTTTCTACATTCGCCATTAAGTTTTGTGGAACACCTAAAGGGTTAATACAGTTTGTAAAGTATTTTTGAATACCTTGAGGGTGTAGTTTCTTATATGGGGTCACTTTTTGGAGTTTCTAGTCTAGGCTACATCAGGGGAGCTTCTAATGGGACATGGTGTAAATAAACCAATCCATCAAAATCTGCCTTCAAGAAACATATGGCGTTCCCTTCGTTCTATGCCCTGCCTTGTGGCTATATATCCATTTACGACCACATATGGGGTGTTTCTGCAAACTACAGAATCAGGGCAATAAATTTTTAGTTTTGTTTGGCTGTTAACCCTTGCTTTATTACCGGAAAAATGGATTGAAATGGAAATTTTGCCCAAAAATTGTGTTTTTCCATTTTTTTTTTTTTTTGTATGCTGTTCATCCGGGGGTTGGGTTAAATGTTATTTTTATAGGGCAGATTGTTACGGACGTGGAGATACCCAATATGTCTACTTTTTATAATTTGTTTAGATTTTACACTATATTATCAGTTGAGGAACACAAATTAAATAATTTTAGTATCTCAATATCCTGGGAGCTACATTTTTTTTTTGGTTGGGTGACTGTCTAATATAGGGGCTCATTTTTTGCGGGATGAGATGGCGGTTTTATTGGCACTATTTGGGGGTGCATATGACTTTTTGATCGCTCGCTATAACACTTTTTGATGTTAGGTGACAAAAATGGCTTTTTTACACAGTTTTTATTTTATTTTTTAACCCTGTTCATCCGGGGGTTGGGTTAAATGTTATTTTTATAGGGCAGATTGTTACGGACGTGGAGATACCTAATATGTCTACTTTTTATAATTTGTTTAGATTTTACACTATATTATCAGTTGGGGAACACAAATTAAATAATTTTAGTATCTCAATATCCTGGGAGCTACATTTTTTTTTTTGGTTGGGTGACTGTCTAATATAGGGGCTCATTTTTTGCGGGATGAGATGGCGGTTTTATTGGCACTATTTGGGGTGCATATGACTTTTTGATCGCTCGCTATAACACTTTTTTGATGTTAGGTGACAAAAATGGCTTTTTTACACAGTTTTTATTTTATTTTTTAACCCTGTTCATCCGGGGTTGAGTTAAATGTTATTTTTATAGGGCAGATTGTTACGGACGCGGCGATACCTAATATGTCTACTTCATGTAAAATCTAAACAAATTATACTATATCATCATTTGAGGAACAAAAAAATTATTTTAGTATCTCCATAGCCTGGGAGCTAAATTTTTATTTTTTTGGGTTGGGCGACTATCTAATTTAGGGGCTCATTTTTTGCGGGATGAGATGGCGGTTTGATTGGCACTATTTGGGGGTGCATATGACTTTTTAATGGCTTTTTATTACACTTTTTGGGATCCAAGGTGAAAATAAAAATGGCTTTTTTACATAGTTTTTATTAGATTTTTTGGACGGCATTTATCGAAGGGCTAGTTTATGGGGTATATTTATAGACAAGTTTTTTACGTACGTGGCCAATATATTACGTATGCCCAATATATATGGCTCTCATACTTTGGAGACACTAAGCAGGCATCCTCAAACTGCGGCCCTCCAGATGTTGTAAAAATACAATTCCCACTGTAGGTTGTCTGGGCATGCTGGGAGTTGTAGTTTTACAACATCTGGAGGGCCGCAGTTTGAGGATGCCTGCACTAAAACTAATATTTTTGTGACAAAAATTTGTTCCAGTGTCTACAAAGTCTGAGAGCCATAGTTTTTATGTTCTCTAGGGGACTGTCGGGAATTATAAAAATTTAGTACTCCATGGAAGTGTGATACTCCCTGAAGCAATTGATAACGCAGAGGCCCGGATGATCGGGGCAAGTGTCACACTGAGTGGTGGTGTCCTTCCGAATCCCCCTCTTGTGACACACTCTGCATCTTTTTGGGTTCGTCCCTTTTTCCAGTATGGGGGACCACACCTGGAAAATGTTGGCCAGGGACGACCCGGGCGCCTCCAATTCCCGAGGTACTCCGACCTGCTCTTTCCCGGTCTGAAAAGATCAGGTCCTTGAGGACTGCCTCATAGAACTGGAGGAAAGTCCCTGTGCTGCCAGCGCTCGAACAGTACAAAGCGTTGTACATGGCAACCTGTACCATGTAGACCGCAACCTTTTGTACCATGCCCGGGTTTTCCGCATGGCATTATATGGTTTGAGGACTTGATCAGATAGATCAACTCCTCCCATATACCGATTGTAGTCGACGATACAATCGGGCTTGAGGACCGTTGCCGTGGTACCTCGCACAGAGACTGGGGTGGTGCCGCTACCATGGATTGTGGTCAGGATAAGGACATCCCTCTTGTCCTTATACCTGACCAACAACAGGTTGTCGCTGGTAAGGGCACGGGTTTCACCCCTGGGGATAGGTACCTGGAGGAGGGAGGTAGGGAGGCCGCGCTGATTTTTCCGCACGGTCCCACAAGCGAACGTGGATCTGGCGGCAAGGGACCTGAACAAGGGAATACTGGTATAAAAGTTATCCACGTACAGGTGGTAACCCTTATCCAGCAGTGGGTGCACAAGGTCCCACACAAGTTTCCCGCTAACACCCAGAGTGGGGGACATTCTGGGGTTGAATACGGGAATCTCGTCCCTCGTGAACACGAAATTTGTAAGTGTACCCTGAGGTACTCTCACAAATTTTGTACATTTTCACGCCATACCTCGCTCGCTTAGTGGGAATGTATTGGCGGAAACTGAGTCTCCCCTGAACGCAACGAGAGACTCATCAACCGCGACCTCCCTTCCAGGCACGTAGGCCTGCGCGAATGCGGCCCCAAAGTGATCGATGATCGGCCGTATCTTGTACAGCCGGTCATAGGCAGGATCACCTTGGGGGACATGCTGCATTATCTGCATAATGCAGGCATTTCCGGATGGCCTCGAATCTGGGACGTGTCATGGCCATACTGTACAGTGGGGTCTGATAGAGGACGTCCCCACTCCAGTAATGCCTGACACTGGGTTTTTGCACTAGACCCATGTGCAGCACGAGGCCCCAAAACGTCCTCATCTCGGCTGCACTGACTGGCGTCCAGCCACCGGGTCTAGCCAAAAGGAGCCTGGGTGCTGAGCGACGAACTGTTGGGCATACAGATTCGTCTGCTCCACCATCAGATTCACCAGTGGGTCACTGAAAAAAACTAAAAAGTCTATTTCAGTGAACCCCACTGTGGGAATCTGGATTCCAGGATTGCCAACAAAATCCGGAATCGCAGGCTCATAGTCCACTGGGGACACCAGCTAAGTTCACCGGTGGGGGCTCCGGTGCGCTTATTTGGTGGGCCGGGAAACCAGTACGAACCCCAGGGCTGCTCGTACTGGTGTGGGCCACGGGTTCCCTAGCATGTGGGGGCCCTGGCTCCGCTTGGCGGCGTCTCCGCCGCCTTGAGGCTCATCATCATCAGATGATGATGAGGAGGATGCGGATGAAAGGAGGAACGTGGGGTCATCCTCATCCTCACTGGCGCCTCGGTGTCGGAGAGCATCTGGGCATATGCCTCCTCCGCCGAGAACATCCGGCGGGCCATGGGTATGTGTGCGTGTATGTGCGTGTGTGACAAACTTTATTGTATGTGCGTGTGTGTGGGGGCGGGTGTTCACGTACTAATAATAAGAAAAAAATTGACAAGTGTTAGAAAAAAAAAATTAAGTTCAAACTAGCTGATCAGCCGTCCGGCACTGATCAGCGGTGGGGTGGGCGATGCGCTAACGGTGGGCGGACGCTAAAAGTGCCGACCACAGTAAGCGCACGAAAAAAAAAAAAAGTGGTGGTGGAGTGGTGGTGGGGGGGGGTGTGGGGTATGGGGGGGGCTTGGGTCAGCACCCCTGGGTGGGTTTAGGGTCTCACAGCTAAGTGCTGTGGACCCCAACCACCACAAGCAGCACTGAAATAAAACAAAAACTTTTTACTAACACTAACTATCCCTTCTAGCCCTGCCTAAGATACCTCTCCTCGCTGACCCTAACCTACCTGATGGCGGAGGGTGATGGGAGCCAGCCGGGGGTGACTGGGGGTGACTGGGGGTGACTGAGCGGTGCTGGAGCGGTGCTGGAGCTGTGCGGGTGCGATCCTCACTCGGCAGCAGCAGCAGCAGGAAGAGGAGGGGAGAGAGGAGCGCCGGGAGTTTGAATCTCCCGCCTCTCCCCGACCAATCGGATCCCAGCACCGCCACAACCGTCCCTCACTCAAGAACGGTGATTGGTGGTGTGATATCACACCACCGATCACCATTCTTTTCCGGTTCATCGGGTCACCGGAGACCCGAATGGACCGGAAACGCAGTAAACCGCAGGTCTGAATTGACCTGCGGTTTTCTGCGATCGCCGATACGGGGGGGTCAAATGACCCCCCTCGGCGTAGTGACAGGATGCCCGCTGAATGATTTCAGCGGACATCCTGTTACAATTAACCCTTGCCGCGCCGCACTTGCATTTTGAAAATATGACGTACCGGTACGTCATGGGTCCTTAAGGACTCGGAAACCATGACGTACCGGTACGTCATGCGTCCTTAAGGGGTTAACAATAATATTTCCATACAAAATAATAATCAAAATTGTAATTTTCATTTCCTTAAACTCCCCTGTCTAAGTGCATTAGACAAAAATATTTCGTTGTTTGCGATTGATTCCGCCTCACTCTCACAAAAGTGTTTGTCACAAATGGTGCAGGACATTCGTCTAAAGGTGGGAGATTCTCATCAAGAATCCATTTCGTGTTTTGTGCTGGAGGGTCTGCCTGCTAGGTTTACTGTGGTTAACTAAACATAACCCTACCATCGATTGGCAAGCAAGACAGATTCTTGATTGGAGTGATTTTTGCATAGACAACTATCTTAGCATGTCGCTTTCTGTTGTAACCACTAAAATATTACCTTCTTTTACTTCACATTTTTCTGCTGTATTTTCTGAAAGTGGAGACCAGGAGTTACCTCCACATCGAGAGTATGATTGCCCCGTCAACCTTATTCCTGAAGCTAGGTTACCCAAGTCTCGGTTGTATATTCTTTCTGAACCCAAAAGAGTAGCAATGCAAGAATATATCAGAGAGTTTGGCTAAAGGTCATATTAGACCATCCAAATCACCAGTGGATCCAGAGTTCTTCTTTGTTAAAAAAAAGGACGGAACTCTTAGGCTATGTTTGAACTTTTGTGAGCTCAATCGCATTACTGTCCATGATCCCTATCCCCTTCCTTTGATCACAGATTTGTTCAATCAGATTGTCGGTGCCAAGGTGTTCTCTAAGTTAGATTTGAGGGGGGCATATTATCTGGTAAGGATCAAGGAGGGGGACGAATGGAAGACGGCCTTTAATACCTCTGAAGGTCATTTTAAGAATTTGGTCATGCCTTTTGGGTTGACCAATGCTCCTGCTGTTTTTCAACATTTCATCAATTACATCTTTCATCATCTGGTGGGCAGGTTTGCAGTGGTGTATCTGGATGATATTTTAATTTATTCCCCTGACATGGAGACACATCAGGATCACGTGAGATAGGTCTTACAGATCCTACGGGAGAATAAATTGTATGCTAAGATGGAGAAGTGTGTATTTGCAGTTCCGGAAGTGCAATTCCTGGGTTACCTACTCTCATCTTCGGGTTTTCGTATGGATCCGGAAAAAGTCCGTGCTATGTTAGACTGGGATTGACCTGAAAATCTGAAAGTGCTCCTGCGATTTTTAGGGTCCTGGCCCGATATTAGTTGATGGGGTAGTTGTATCCGCTCTTTATCCTGAACTTGAGGCAGAGGTATTGGAGGCCCAGGGAGATGCACCTGATTCTTGTACTCCAGGGAAGTTGTTTGTTTCTTCGGAACTATGGCACAAGGTGTTTGAAGAACATCACAGTATTGTTCTTACGGGACACCCTGGGAGCAGATCCACGTTTGATCTCATTTCCTGGAGATTCTGGTGGCCAGGGTTGCGTAAATATATTGAGGGCTATGTGTCAGTTTGTGAGACTTGTGCGCGTGCCAAGGTGACACATACTTGGCCTTTAGGATCTCTACTTGCCTTGTCTATCCTGTCCCGACCATGGACTCATTTGTCCATGGACTTTATCACAGATTTGCCTAATTCCTTCTGGTGGTTGTTGATCGCTTCAGCAAGATGTCGCACTTTATAGCATTATCAGGTCTACTAAATGCTAAAACTCTCACACAAGCGTTTGTTGATAACATTGTGAAACTACACGGTATCCCCTCTGATGTGGTGTCTGATTGGGGGACTCAGTTTGTTTCCAGATTCTGGAAGGCGTTCTGTACTCGCCTGGGGGTCTAATTGTCCTTCTCTTCTGCTTTTCATCCTCAGACTGAACGCACTAACCAGAATCTGGAGACATTTTTTTAGATGTTTTGTCTCTGAGAATCAGGAGGAGTGGTCTTCATTTTTGTCGTTGGCTGAGTTTGCCATAAATAACCATAGACAGGAGTCCACTGATAAGTCGCCGTTTTTGGAGCATATGGGTTCCATCTGCAGTTTGGCACATTTTCTGGTACTGAGATTTCTGGTATACCGGAAGAGGAAAGATTTTACTTTTCGTTGTCATCTATTGGGCGGAAAATTCAAAACAATAAAAAAAAATGCACAAAAAGTATAAATGTATGGTAGACAAGAGACGTATGAGTGGTCCAGACTTGAGAGTGGGTGATTCTGTGTGGCTGATTACAAGAAACATTAAGTTGAAGGTACCTTCTTGGAAGTTGGGGCCAAGGTTTATTGGGCCATATAAAATCTCTGCCATTATTAATCCTGTTGCTTTTCATCTTTAACTTCCGCAGGCTTTAAAAATTCATAATGTTTTTCACAAATCATTGCTGAAAAGATATGTCGAACCTGCTGAACCGTCCTCCTTACCTTCTGCTCCTGTCTTGGTGGACGGTAATCTTGAATTTCAGATTGCCAGGATAGTGAACTCACGAATTCTCCATAGATCTCTCCAGTATCTCGAGCACTGGAAAGGTTACGGTCCAAAGGAAAGAATGTGGGTTCCTGTGACCGACGTTAATACCAGTCGCCTTGTGAAGGCCTTTCACAGGGCGCATCCTGATAAAGTCAGCCCTGGGTGTCCGGAGGTCACCTGTAGAGGGAGTGGTGGGTACTGTCTCCCATGACAGAGGTGAGAAGATCTGAGAGACTGGCGGCACGTGAGGGTATCTGACAGTCTCTCTGTTTTCATCTTGCAGTTTTGTTGTTTGGTAATGACCACACCTCTTGTCAGGTGCAGCTTGTGGGTCATTACTGAGGCTCTATTTAGTTCTGACTCACACTGGTTACCATGCAGTCGATATTTCTTGCTGGATTTGGTTGAGCTGGTGTGTTGTACCTTTGGATCTCCTGCTCCTCCATTCTTCTTTAAGATAAGTGCATTTCGTTTTGCATTTTGCTGTTCGCTTGTATGTGTCTAGGCCTCATAAAGACGCTGGTTCTTTCATCTGGGGAGGAACCAGTTGTCTCATTCCCTGCCACCACTCCTAGGGCCTTCCAGGGTCTCCAGGGCTAAGGTTACGGTGTATGAGTATTTCCACTTTCTTGGTCTACTTATACTGGCAGGAGTCAGGGAGAGGTCTAGGGATCCCTAGGAGGTCACCATCCCTCTCCCTTAGCTTTGAGGCCTAGACTCCTGTCTATCCACTCCCCATTATCTGTCACAAATTCATTTAGTTCTGTATAAGTCCAAAACATATGTAGATGATCAGCCTCAGGTGAATCACACCGTGGACAGTTAGAAGTGTTTCTCAAACCCCATTTATTAAGCCATAAGGGTGTAACAGACGTTATGTGTAAAATATTAAATTGAACCAACATGTGATTAACTAGTCCGATATTCACCATTATATTATCCCAATCATCCAATTGAATCAATGGGCAATCCCTTCTCCAGGCCTTTTGTCCAGAAGAATATCCATTAGTAAATCCTGCTTTAAGTAAATATTTATAACATTGAGATATCTTAACCCTCAGTGCTGGCTTTACAATTAAATCATGCAAAAATGTGGAAGTATCTATGTAAAAAAGGGATTTTTCTTTTATACTAGAGAGTGCCAAACGTAACTGAAAATAACGAAACAAAGATAAACTAGGTATATTTTCTCTTTGTGCTAACTCCGAACTAGAAAGAATATGTGCATTATCAACAAATTGTGCAAGATAAAATATATTATTCTTTTGCCAGTACTGATCCTGAGCCAATTCATCTAAGGCCTGTAAAATATAATTATGCCAAATGGACATACAACAAAGGGATCCTTTTATTCCCAACCAGTCTCTGATGGTACTCCCGGACTTAGTAAATAGCTTCACAGCAACTCTGTATTCCTGTTGGGGGTTGATTAATTGACCGGATTCAAATAAGGCAAAAATATTGTCATGTGAAGAATTCTTCACTAAAGTTCTACAAAGAGGGCTCTTCTTCCATTCATAATATAACCATAGTTGTGATACTATAAAATAGCCCTTAAAAAAGGAAAGGTTTAATCCTCCCTGTTCCATCGGCTTATAAAAATGGCTCCAATTTAAGCCTTACTCGCTTTCTCCCCCAGAGTAGATCGTTAATAATTCTCTCAATCAATTTAAAAAATTTGTCTTCAATCCATACTGGGGAGTTCCTGAGGATATACAATAGTTGAGGCAAAATCACCATCTTCACCAAGGATATTCTATCAGCTTTAGATAACGGAAGTCGGAGCCATGTCTTTATTTTAGATCTCAATTTAGTTATTATTGGGTTCAAATTAAGCTGTAAAAAATATTTAGTCTTAGAAGAAATGGTGATCCCCAAATATTCAAGTGAATCAGAAATCCTCAAATTACTAGACAACTCCTCAGTAAGAGGTTTTAATCTATCTAAGGGCAGAAGAGTAGTTTTAGACCAATTAATGTCAAGACCCTTCACCAAACTTCACCAAAAGAGTTAACAACTCGAATAACCCTCGAGAGTGTAGTATTAGTATGTTGTACATAAAATAAGACGTCATCGGCATATAAAGAAATACAATCTTCTGTTCCCAGTGTCCCAAACCCTTCAATCCAAGGATCCTGCCTAACCCTAACAGCAAGGGGCTCGATATAAATTTCAAATAACAATGGCGAGAGTGGACATCCTTGAAGAGTACCTCTCTCCAAAAAAATACACCTTGTGAGCATCTTATTAATATTCAACCTCGCCTTGGTGGATTTGTACAAGCCTAACCATATTTATAAATTTTGTGCCAAATCCGATCTTCTCTAACACCCTCCAGAGGAATCTCCACTCCACCCTGTCAAACGATTTGGAGGCATCCAGGGACAGGATGGAGCGAGAGACCCCCCGGGAGGACTGAATATTGGCAAAAAGGAGGTGCAAATTATATTGGGTACCCTTATTAGGAATAAACCCATTTTGATCAGGGTGTATAATAGAGTAAATAACTTCAGGAAACCTAGTAGTAAGAATCCTTGAGAAGAGCTTAACATCTGTATTTAGTAAATAAATCGGCCTATATGAACCCATATCTAGGGGATCTTTGCCTTTTTTCAGTATTAATACTATTACCGCCTAAGTAAACACCTCCAGAAAACGGGAAAGAACAACCTCCCTATATGTACGATAGAATTCATATGGGAATCCATCAGATCCTGGAGAAGAGTTTCCTGCAAAGGCTTTCAAGGCAGCCTCTAGCTCTTGCAAAGAGAGATCCGCGCCAAGGGATTCTCTTTGAATATCTGTAAGAACTGAAACAGAGAGAGAATCCAAATATTTATCAATCGCTTCATCCGAAACAGTATTTTCTGATTTATACAATTCTAAAAAATATTTCCTGATCTTGAATAATTGTGCCTTCAGAAGAACGAATACTATCTCTTTTTTGGATCCTGATTAGAGATCATTCTAGCCATCATTTTCCCTGGGAGACCTGATTCAGAAAAATATTTTTGCCCCCTAAAAAAAAAAGCCTATGCTGGGCCTTATCCAGAAGAAAGTCAGAATAAGCCTGACTTGTCCTCTGCATAGTCTACCTAGTTTGTTCTGTGTTTTTACTGGAAAACTCATCCATACTAGCTACCGCTGCTTCTTGCAAATCTCTCTCTTTCTTAGCATAGCTTTTTCTTAAGTTAGAGATGTTGCTAATAAACACCCCCCTCATAAAGGCCTTAAAAGCATCCCATACCAAATGAGTCCTTGTTGAGTTATAGTTGGTATCCCCAAAAAAATTCTATCTCCGGTTTAATCAATTCATGGTTATCATTATGAAAATCCAGTGAGGATTTTGTCTAAATGGAGGTCTAGCCCTAAATTTATTATCCAACATACGTAACTCAATGGAAAGGGGTAAATGATCGGATAGAGACCTAGCCTCATATTTCATACATTTTATATTTTTCAAATAGTTTTTATTAATCAGGGCTAAGTCTATCCTAGACATCGATCTCCCGGATTTACTAACACAGGAATATGCTCGTTTCCCCTGCCCTAGATCTGCCCATATGTCCACAAAGCCGGATTCCTGGCAAAAATGGGACAAAGGAGACCCTTGACGTGGGATATACCGTATTTTTCGCCCCATAAGACACACTTTCCCCCCCAAAAAAATTAGGGGAAAATGCCCCTGCGTCTTATGGGGCGAATGCTGACATTTTTATATCGCACTCCGGCCCCGCCTCTCCAGTGCTGCACTATACAAATATAAAATGTCTCATTCAAATCAAGTTCATTAAAGCTGCCCCTCACTTGTATATCGCTTTTACAGTTGTGTTCAAAATTATTCAACCCCCACTGAAATTAAGTGTTTTGGCCAGTTTGACATTGATTTTGATCATTTCAGTCATCTTGTTTACAATTAAATCACAGAGGCCCTTGTAAGTCAGACAAATATAACATAACATTTATAATGAAATAACCACAAATGTCTTTTCTGTGCTCACATCATTATCAGTTTTATTCAACCCCCAAGTGACATTCAATCTTAGTACTTAGTACAACATCCTTTTCCAGTTATAGCAGCTTTTAAACGTGAAGCATAGCTTGACACAAGTGTCTTGCAGCGATCTACGGGTATCTTCGCCCATTCTTCATGGGAAAAAGCCTCCAGTTCAGTCACATTCTTACGCTTGCGCGCTGCAACTGCTTTCTTTAAGTCCCACCAGAGGTTCTCACTCGGATTTAAGTCTGGTGACTGCGATGGCCACTTCAAAATGTTCCAGCCTTTAATCTGCAACCATGCTGTACTGGACTTGGAGGTATGCTTGGGATCATTGTCCTGTTGAAAGGTCCAACGTCTCCCAAGCCTCAGGTTTGTGACGGACTGCATCACATTTTCATCCAATATCTCCTGGTACTGAAGAGAATTCATGGTACCTTGCACACGCTGAAGCTTCCCTGTACCTGTAAAAGCAAAACAGCTCCAAAGCATGATTGACCCCCCGCCATGCTTCACAGTAGGCAAGGTGTTCTTTTCTTCATAGGCCTTGTTCTTCCTCCTCCAAACATAGCGTTGATCCATGGGCCCAAACAGTTCTAATTTTGTTTCATCAGTCCACAGAACACTATCCCAAAACTTTTGTGGTTTGTCCACATTACTTTTGGCATACTGCAGTCGACTCTTCTTATTCTTTGGAGACAGCAAGGGGGTGCGCCTGGGAGTTCTGGCATGGAGGCCTTCATTACGCAGTGTGCGCCTTATTGTCTGAGCTGAAACTTCAGTACCCGCATCTGACAAATCTTTTTTCAGTTCCTCAGCAGTCACACAGAGACTTTTCTCCACTTTGCACTTCAGGTAACGCACAGCAGTCGAAGTCAGCATCTTCTTTCTGCCACGACCAGGTAGCGTTTCAACAGTGCCCTTTGCCTTGAATTTGCGAATGATGCTTCCTATGGTGTCTCTTGGTATGTTTAACATCTTTGCAATCTTCTTATAGCCATTGCCCTTCCTGTGAAGAGAAATCAGCTCTTCTCTTGTCTTCCTGGACCATTCTCTTGACTTCACCATGTCTGTAAACACACCAGTAAATGTCTAGAAGGAGCCGAGTATCACAGTCATTTTACATCTGCCTAATTGGGGCTTATTATGCTTAAATGCTGCTCCTTGACATCCACAGGGGTTTTCAATACCTGATCGAAAACACTTGAATGAACCTCTGTTCTTAATAGTGGTCGTCTTTAAGGGGTTGAATAATTGTGTCAATAAAGAAATCACAAAAAAAACATTTAATACTGTATTACACAAACAATTGATGTCATTTTAGTTGCATTTGGTTCTTTAAAAAGTCCTTGTAAGATTTCATTCTGAACACAATTACAAATGTACACTAAATTCCCTAAAACCCTTTACAGCATTGGGGGTTGAATAATTTTGAACACAACTGTAGGTCTGGATCTCCCCCTCAGTAAAGTGGGTTTCCACTAAACTGACAATGTCTCTGATTCCGATCACAAACTGCCTGTCTTTTTAAATGATCGCCAAGGCCCCGAACATTCCAGGTTAGGATTCTAACCAACATCAATCAACAAAGAGAGGAAGAAAAAAAAAAAATAATAATAATTTTTGCCCCCCCCCCGAACCTGGGAGACGCATCTCAACCCACCCCAGAAACATACCCGCCAACTCTTGATCCGCCACCATCTTGGGACAGATCTCTCAACTAAGAAAACCCCCCCCCCTCTCCCCTACTGCCACCAAAATTAGGAAAAGGAACCGAAAAAGAGACAGTAATCAAAAAAAAGGAATCTGCTTAAATATTATTTAGGTCCAACCAGTCTGTAACAGAGTCCAGGGTATCGAAAAAATAAGTTTCACCATTGAATATTATTCGCAATTTAGCTGGGTAAACAAATGAATATCTGATACTCTTTTCCTGTAAACATTTTTTTTGCCGCCATAAAACTGCATCTTCTTTCCTTGATCTCTCTAGAGAAATCTGGAAAAAAATAAAGCTATTTCCATTATATACAATAGGAGGACACTCCCTTGCCCTACTCAAAACCATGTCTCGTTCTCTTGATGTCAGTATCTTGACCAAAAGTGTCTGTGGCTGTCTCCCAGGGATGGGTTTACCCCCGGGAACCCAGTTTGCCCTTTCCACCAGAAACAAAGGAGAAAAGTGTACCTTCCGAAACTTCTCCTGGATTAGGGACTGTATCGTTTCGGGAAGATTTTTTCCTCAGAGACTTCGGGTAGGCCCAAAATTTTCAAGTTGCATCTCCTAGACCTGTCCTCCAGATCCACCACCTTCTTTTTAAGAATGGTGACCTTCATCCTCAATGTAGAGGTTTCAGATTTAACTACTTTAGCCTCGCTCTCCAGAGCCCCCACTCTTTTTTCAATAGTTGTGACTGTGTCCCGGATCTTGGTAACATCGTCCCTTATCAGAACCACATCTGTCTGAATTACCCCGAGCTGCATTGAGATATTCTGTATTAGATCTCCATTTTTACCGCAGCCAGGATTTCTTTTAAGGGGGCAGGCTCTTCGGTAGATGAATCGTTTAACTCTTCCTTCCTCACCTCTTCATTCTGAAAGTCCTCCTCCATTGCTTCACCCGCTTTGGCTCCAGGATTTTTTTTACCGTTTAAATCAGCCATCCCTTTGTGTCCTGCTCTTGTAATAACATTAGGGGACTTTAAAAATGTATCTATTTTCCCCAGTTTCAGCAATTAATAATGACAACCCTAAAAACAGTAATTTTATTAATATCCAATTAAAATCTAAATATTCCCCAAAACAATGTAGTGGCTGGACCATCAGTCCAATAAAACTGATAATTAACCAATTTTTGGGCGGGTAGGAGTCAGGATAACTCGCCCTCAAAAATTCCCTAGGTTTAGCCTCAGCCCAAGGACGACCCCTGGTGGTGGGGACTCCCTGTCCTCTTGCTTAGGCTGTTATATCAAATGGAAAGAAAATATCACCAGTCCTATGTGAGACGCTGCGAGTCCGTAATGTGTTGTGGGTATTCAACACTATTAACAGTTTTGAGGAAAGGATTCAGACCGCGCGTAGGAATCGAAAGTCCCAAAAAGCAGTTCACTTATCCCTCCAGGAAATGCTGAGGTCTGCAGATATCCTGGATATAGACTAGATAGCCCTGTTATAGACACGGGGTTATGAATCAGCTAACCCCTATAGAAAATATTTTCCTTGGCCATGATGAGTTGACACCAGGTCGCTTAGATACACCCGAGAGAAAATCACCAAATAATGTTTCTAAACCAGGATGAACAAATTATTAGACTAATCAAAGTAGTCAAAAATAATAGCAGCTTACCCTATACAATCTCTGCACTCGACCTTAGCCCAGGGATTACCCCTGATGGTGGGGATACCCTGTCCACGTGCCTAACCTAGTATACCCTAAATGGCTATAGATCAAAAGGCGAAAAAGTGACTACCCCCTCGCAATCAATCAACAATTGCAAGTCACAAAACAGTTAGTCATATATATACAAAAACATAGAGAAAGCTAAAGCATAATAAATGCTGGAGGAGCCCATATAGATGCAAATAGAAAACTCTACACAAAACATATGTCAGAGATAACCCCGACGCGTTTCCCCCTTTTTTTTGAGGGTTCATCAGGAGGTAGATAATGTCAATTAGTGACCATAGATGCCCTGAAGTCACAACAAGGCTTGACACTTGCAACACAAAAAGCAGCCGCGAGAATGATGCACAGAGATATCACATTACAGGGGTACCGCTAAATCAGGAGATCGTCGACAGGGTTATTCCATACTAACTCGGAAAATGGCAGGTAGATGAGGTAATTCATGATGGACTCAAAACTCATACCGGTATCTACGGAAATCATTAAATCACACCTCCCCTCTATCACACCATAGAGTGCGAACTTACAAATGAATGCTAACCAGCCAGATACTTGTAGACAGCGCTGATACACACCGGAGATGTTGTTACCCTGCCTATAATGATAGAACTGATTATAATCAAAATGCATACCTAATATAGGCTAAAGAAAAGTTCAGTTTACTTACATAGATGATACGACCATCCCTCATAACCCCTAGATATGCATATCCCAACACTGCACGCCTGCTTCTAAAATAGGGCAGCCCGCCACAAGTCATACAAAAAGCACCGCCCCCAACAAGATCACGTGTCGCGCTCACTTCCCGCAACTGGAGCGCTAGTTTCCTGTTAATGGAACGCAGCTGCCGAACAAAAAAGCCTCCTAATATGCCAAATTGGCACAGCGATGAGAGCACAGCTCAGTAGTCACCACTACTCCGTATAGGTCTCTGCGATATAGGGAGAGATATATGGAGAGATGCTGCTCCCATACTATCGGCCGGTGCACCGCATGCAATGCTCAATCCCACACCTCCGGCCAGTGAAACACATGTAGCGGGAGCCGGAGTGGCCCTCGCATCTTCGGCCTGTGTAGAATGCATTTGCGTTCCAAATAGCCGGAAGAAACAGCGACACTTGAATAATAGATAGATAGATATTTTCCCCGATTCCAGTATTTTCTGCCCCAATCTTTGAGACGAATGATCCGCTGAGCATCTATTTTGCTTGGGGGCCGTTTCTTCCCTCTCTCCTCTAAATATATGTCTTCCCCCCCACCTCTTTTTCCCCTTTCTTTCTTTACCCCCTTTCTCCTTCCCCTCCTTCTCTCTTCCTCTTCTTCCCCCCTCAAGTTCAATTATATTGCAGCCCTCCAAACACAGATCGAAAAAGTTCAACAGCGGTTAATCCCGCTCAGACCCGACATATGTTTAATAGTAGCATCCAAGATATCACAGAAAAAAAGGTGGACTATATTTGCTTATGCACATCTATATACTGTTTATACACCATATTTTTCACCCTATAAGACACACCGGCCCATAAGACGCACCTAGGTTTTAGAGGAGAACAGTAAGAAAAAAATATTTTTCATTAGCCCTCAGGTCGGACCAGCAGTCAGAACCCCAGTGTTAATCAGACCTCAGCTCACAGCCCCTATCAGACCCCCAATGTTAATAAGACCACAGTAAGACCTCAGATCAGACCCCAATGTGAATGACCCCCAATCAGACCTCAGATAAGAGCCCCATGTCTGTCATCAGCCCCCATGCCTCTTAGCAGCCCCCATATGTGCCCCATGCCTCTTAGCAGCCCCTATATATGCCCCCATGCCTCTTAGCAGCCCCATATCTATAAGCAGCCCCGATATGTGCTCCATGCCTCTTAGCAGCCTCCATATATGCCCCCATGCCTCTTAGCAGCCCCCATGCCTCTTAGCAGCCCCCATATGAGCCCCCATGTCCATGTGCAGCCACCATATGAGCCCCCATGCCTATGTGCAGCCACCATATGTGCCCCCATGCCACAGAAAACTTAAAATAAAAAAATAATTTACCTCTCCTGCTCCGGGCGCCGCCGCTCCTCACCTACATCGCGATCCTCTTACTCCTGCTGTTGGCTGTGCTGTGAAGGCTGCGCACAGCGTGAGATCACAGAGCGCACTCACGCTGTGCACAGCCGACAGCCAAGAACCAGGAAGCGGTGAGTACAGAGACTTCACCTCTTCCCGGTCCTCCGGTACTAATGAGCGCTTCCATAATTGTAACGCTTCATTAGTATTCGCCCCATAAGACCCATTTTTTGGGGGGAAAATGCTTCTTATGGGGCGAAAAATACGGTACTTGGCAGCAGTAAAATCAGGGAGGCACATTCAGAAAGTCCTGGAAGAGGTAGCTTATTCATAAAAGAATAGAGTGGCTTAATCCTATAACCAGGAGGCAGGAGGTAAAGTTAGGGCAAGTATGGACAGCTGAAAACAGTAATAGGACAGTGGACGAGACAATCAAACCTTCTAGTCCCAATAGAGTGGAAGCAGGACGTGGCTCATCCGTGGAATCTGGAGGCAGGAAACGACACCCAGGCGGGCGAAGGCAAACAAAGAGGTGCAAGGATGGAGGAAGCAAACTCCAAACCTTCCGATTCCAACGGTGGTGGCGTGGAGGAGGCGGAGAAGGAACCCAGAAGTTCCCAACTCCAGGAAACGCCAGCTCACAGGGGGGGGGGGGCTACCCTGCTGGAGACCAGCAGCATAGCGGCACCTCAGGACCTCCGGTATGCAGTACAGCTCGGCTCCGATACATGCGGACGCCGAGATTCAAGCTAGAGAGGTGGGAGAAGAGGGGGGAGCGCGATGTAGCTCCTCCCTACGTCATCGTGTCATCCCTTGATGTGGCTGATTTTAACGATGACTAACTATACTACTATAGTACTGCTTCCTATGTACAAGAATATAACTACTATAGTACTGCTTCCTATGTACAAGAATATAACTACTATAGTACTGCTTCCTATGTACAAGAATATAACTACTATAGTACTGCTCCTATGTACAAGAATATAACTACTATAATACTGCCTCCTATGTACAAGAATATAACTATTATAATATTGCTTTTATGTACAACAATAAAACTTCTATAATACTGCCTCCTATGTACAAGAATATAACTACTATGGGGGCGGAGCCTGACCGCGGAGCTGAATGGCTGCTTGATCCCGTGCTCCTCTCCCTGACAATAGCTGTAACCCCCTTTATTTGCCTTTGTACCTGCACAAATGGAGAAATCTGGCGAGGACCGCCACACAGAACAATCTGAGCCTACTCTGGCCTGATTCAAATAACCAGACATGGAACAATTTCTTAAAAAGCAGCCCAGAACCCCTGCTTTGGAAGCTTACAAGATGGCGCCTAGGGCGCCGCGGCACTCAGACGCTGAGGACTATTCGGAGGCAGGCAGTCCGTTTGACATATCCGACCATCACCCTTCCCGTAGAAACACGCAAGTCTCCAGGTCGATGCTCAAGAAACTGCTTGAGACATCCCTAGCTCCCTTGAAAAAGGACTTGGAGGACATAAAGGAAGATCTCCGTCATATTGGCCACTGGGTGGTGTATTTGGAAAATACCCAGGACCCCATTCTGAGGCACAAAGGCAAGACTTTGCCACACTGCAGGCCCACAGGGACCTTCTCAACGACGCACTGCTGCGCATCGAGGATCAGGAGAATCAGAGCCGACGCCGAAACCTGAGGATCCGGGGCCTACCAGATACGATCGCCACAGAGGTGCTCCACACGGTGGCACGTGAAATATTTACCTCCTTGCTGGGTGCAGACTGGGCGGCAGCCATTACGATTAAGCGTATTCATTGCGCCTTGCGGCCTAAACTCAAGCCGACTGACCCGACACGCGATTTCATTTGCGGCCTCTTCAGTTACGTGGACACCGCTGATCTGTTGAGAGCTGGGAGAGAAGCTGACCGTATTGTGTATGGTGAGGTACCCATTTTATTCTTTCAAGATTTGGCGCCCTTCACGCTGGCAAAAAGACGCATTATGCGACCACTCCTGGAGGCTCTTAAGGCCTCAGCCACACCGTTTAGATGGTTATATCCCTTCGGCCTGGCTATTTTGAAAAATGGCAAGCAACTAACGGTGAGGTCCTGAAAAACGGCAGACCTGAAAGCTATATGGGGCTCTCTTGGGATTTCACCAGTTGAGATGCCATCGTGGATGCCAGCAAATCAGGGGGATCCCCTCCCGGACCCACCGCAAGTGGAACTGTGGCAACGTGTCTCACCCACCTAGCCGGACAAGCTTAAGAAAGATCGCTTTTTAAGCTGTTAAGACCTGACTCTGCCATCTCAAAGGTCTGCGACCCTCCCTGTGCTAGAGTCCATAGGCTGTTCGGCCTTCTACGTCTACCTCTACCAGGTCTTGGCCAGTAGACCCATGCTTCCATTTACCGGCAAGTGCTACTTGGATGATTGTGCCATGACCACCATGTTATTACTCCCGGTTTTCCACCTTTTAGTCACATCCAATGTGCCCCCTTGTGCTTTTTCTTGCACTTGATTTAGACTAGGTTTTTTATGTCATTAGCTGCTATATTGTTGCTGGGGGTTACACACATGTCCCTTATGTTGGTGCTATTACCGTTTCTCCTTTCCCTAAACTTCCCCTTGCTGAATTCCTTAGTGGTCCTACGTGAGACTTCCCCTGATAGATCCCGGCGGGTCGCCGTAATGAGAAAGGATCTTGCATATATCAGGTGTTAGATAGAACCCTATGTTTCCAGTACATGGGTTGTTTTGTTCTCTTATGTTCTTTACCTACTCCATTTACCCAGCTCGACGCAGAGCTTTACCTCTTCCACTTTTCCACCTCCTTCCCACTTCTGTCCTCTACTCAATTTACAGCATTGTAGACCTTGTTTTGCTATCATTGCGTCGTTACCCGTTTTCTTTATGGCTTCTCTTGTAGTTTCTTCGCTCAACGCCAGGGGTCTGAATGAGCCATGTAAGAGATCTCAGCTGCTGTTGCTTGTGCATAAGAATGAAGTCTCATTTGCATTTTTTCAAGAAACTCATTTTAAAGTGAGGAAAATTCCAAATTTAGCGCCTAAGAAATTCACACAATGGTTTCATAGTTCCTATGATTCTGCTAGCAGGGGTGTCAGGGTGGCCATTTACAAACGTCTGCCATTTAAGCACTCTGCGGTTTCTTCGGATCCAGAGGGTCGTTTCCTGTTTGTGAAGGGGTCCATTGCGGACACACCTGTTACATTGTCTATCCCTTGGCTTGTTCAGACCCCATCTATGCTATCCTCTTTTAGAGAGGGAATGGTTATATTCGGTGGGGATTTTAATGTCACCTTAGAACCTGTTCTTGATTCCTCTTCCCAAAGGTCTGCCCTTTCCCAAAAGCTTTGAAGACGCTTGAAGGTTGAGCTGAAAAAACTGCAGGTTGATGTTTGGCGTATTCTTCATACCGGTAGTACGGACTACACGTTCTACTCTAATGCTAAAGCCTCTTACCACAGGCTTGACTACCTTTTCCTCTCACTAGCTCATGTTCCGTAAGTGCTAGATGTTCAGATTGGCAATATCACCTTGTCCGTTCATGCACCTGTTTTTCTGTGCATCTCCTTAACCGCCCTCCCCAGAAACGACTGGTCGCGGCGGCTTAATGATACTTTGATATTAGACCCCAATAATGCTTCCAAGTTGTCTAATTCTATATCGGAGTTCTTCCACATTAACGCAGCTGATATTCCTTCCCCCTCCCCTTCCGTCATTTGGGAAACACATAAGGCGGTGATTAGGGGTGAACTAATTGCCTTAGGTTCTCACGTCAAGAAACAACGCTCCCAAGCCTTACGTGACCTTATGTCCCGTATTGTGGGGTTAGAATTGACCCATAAACAGTCTCAGGCCTCTGCGGTTGCAGAGGAGTTGGCGACGGCTAGGGCGGAATTAAAGAACTTACTCAATGTTAATTCTGCTAAACTGCTTTTTCGCTCTAAATTTAGGGCCTATGCCCATGGCAACAAGGGAAACAAATTAATGTCGGCCCTGGCCAAACAACGTCGCACTGACTCCTTCATCCCTGCAATCAAGGATGCTAGTGGTGTTAGGCATAAATCTACCCCTGCTATAGAAAAAGCTTTCTGCGCTTTCTATACTGATCTTTATAATCTCTCGTCCCCCTCTCAACCTCCTTCTAAAACAATCTCCCAGGCCACTGATAGATTCCTCTCCACTCTCCGGCTCCCATCTGTCACCCTATCACAAGCTTCCCAGTTGTTATCCCCTGTTACGGAGGAAGATAACAGAATAAGGTTCTGTCCTCAATTCCCTCTGGTAAAAGCCGGGGGTCGGATGGCCTACCGATCTCCTATTATAAAACTTTTAGAGACACTCTCATTCCCTACGTCCAGTCCATATGTAATTATCTTTTTTCTGGGGGCTCCGTTCCCCCTCAATCATTGGAGGCCCACATAACCATAATATATAAAGAAAATAAGGATCCCCTTAATTGTGGGAGCTATCGTCCTATCTCCTTGTTGAATACGGACATTAAATGGTGGGCCAAAATATTGGCCCAGCGTATTTAGCAGATCCTGCCGGATCTTATAGATCGAGAACAAGTAGGTTTCGTACATGGCAGACAGGGGAATGAAAATACCATACGTTTGCTTCACCTTATGGATTGGCCAAGGAGTACTTCAACGCCCCTGGCTCTGCTCAGTACTGATGCGAAGAAGGCCTTCGACAGGGTCAGTTGGCAATTTATGTTGATGGCCATGTCGAGGTTCGGCTTTCCAGATCAATTCATTGTCGCAATTTTCACATTGTACTCAGCCCCGTCTGCCAGAATTAAGATCAACGAAACCCTTTCCCCACCTTTCTCCATTTCTAATGGCACGACGCAGGGCTGGCCCCTGTCCCCTTCCCTCTTCGTGATAGTCATGGAGACCTTGCTCTGTAAGATTTGGCAGGACCCTGTTATCAAGGGCCTTAATGTCCACTCCCAATACCACAAGTCTGCCGCTTTCGCGGACGACTTGTTAATAATGACAATTAACCCCGAGGCGTCTTTCCCCAGATTTCTATCCCTTTTTGCCGAATTTGGCTTTATTTCAAATTTTAAAATCAACTATGTGGCAAGTCCCTCGACCTCAATGTCACTTGCTCCAACTCTGTGGTTGCTTGCCTCCAGCGCTCTACTCCCTTCCAATGGGCTCTCAGAGACATAACGTTTCTTAGAGTTCGGGTATCTGCTGAAGCAGAGGATCTTTTCACTCTTAACTATGCTCCATTGCTAGAGTCTCTCAAAACGCACTTACAGTCTTTGAAGATCCCATTTATCTCATGGTGTGGTAAGAAAAATTATCTGAAAACTTTCATAGCCCCTAAATTTCTTTATTTGCTGCAGGCCCTGCCAATTTGATTGCCACATTCCTTTTTCAACAAAATCCGCAGGGTCTTCTCCCTTTTCCTCTGGGGGTCCTGCTCTGCCAGGATTGCATACTCAGTCCTGACCAGAGAGAAGAGATTTGGAGGATTTGGCCTCCCTGACATGCATGTGTACTACACGGCCTTTCAATTGCATAGAGGGATAGCTCTCCTATCTCGCCAAAATGTTTCACTCTGCGTTCGCTTAGAACTCTCCTTATTAAACCATCAGGGAAAGGCGGGTCCTCTGGCGTATCTCCTCTTGCCGGCCTAGTGGCTCTCTTTTCCCTCTCATTTGGAAGGGAATGTTGGTGGAATGGGTCAAACAATATAAGGCTAGAGTTCTCATTTTCCCTAATCCACATATGCCACTCCCCCTATTGCAATCTTACATCCATCCAGATGCTCCTGACCCTTCAGCTGTGTGGTCCTTACTTAGTGGCTTGACTTTGCAGGATATACAAACCCCAAACGGTACCTTAGATTGGGACATAGTTTTGAAGAATCCAAACTACCCCCTTTTTACGCTCATTAGCTTTCCGAAAAGATGTTCAGTCTCTTAAGCTTTCGCAGCCTGTTACTGAATCTTCCTTCTTCTGGTTGAAGAAGAGGCTTTCTAATACCCGAGCTCCTCGTAAACCTCTCTCTTCGTTGTATAAAGAACTGCTATCCGCCTCTACCCCTGAGACACGTTTGCTCGGTTCTTGGGAGGCGGAACTCTCCATCTGCCTCACGGATCCAGAGAGTGCTTTTGTTCTCCTTCACTCCCATGGATTTAATCACTGCATCAAAATACAGGAAAATTCCTACAAGCTACTCACTAGGTGGTATAAGACTCCTGAATTTTTGCATAAACTTGATCCTGGGGTTTCAAGTGTGTGCTGGAGATGTGGAGTGGAAACTGGCTCGTTATCACATATTTGGTGGTTCTGTAGGAAGATAGGTCCATATTGGTCTAGCATTGAAGCCCTGGTTAACAAGATGTGTGTTACACACCAGACCCTACCGCCCACCTTCCCCTCTCCCTACTCCCATCCTACTTTCCCCCTCACTCCCCCTTTTCTCTTCTTATGTTCTTGTTTACATTGTGATTCTACTTTGTATTCCAGACGCCACATTGTCAAACCTGATTGTGATACATCTTTGTACCTGTGACTGTGTCTTATTATGCTGCATATGTATCTTCCCATATTTGTCTGGTACATCTCTATTTTTCATCTTTTCAATAGAGATTTGGTTCAGAATATAACTATTATAACACTGCCTCCTAGCTGAGAGGTTGTGTCTCAGTAGCTCTCCTCATGTCTCCCAAGCTCCAAGTCCTAATCTTAGAAACAATTCCCAGTCTCCTCAATCTGTGGATGAAAAGTTCTTCTGAAGAAAGTCAATGTGCAGAAATTTCAGGGGCGTAGCTAATGGCTCATGGGCCCTGGTGCAAGAGTTCAGCTTGGGGCCCCCTTCCCTCAGTGCTTTGTGTGTCTTCCTATGCGGCACAAGGGACTTTGGGCCCCCTCAGGCTCCTGGGCCCGGTAGTGACTGCTACCTCTGCACCCCCTATAGCTACGCCCAGTGCAGCAAGAAACCAGAATGGGAAGAAAGTAACAGCAGTAAGTAAGAGTGTGATAAATGCACATACCAGTGTGAATGGGCTCGGCGCATGCCCAGTAAAACATTTGAGACTGATGCCCTCTGGGCATGCGCCGAGCCCAGTGATGGTTTCATCCTCTGCTGGAAGAGAAGAAGCGCAGCGAGATTTGTCAGCGACGCTGAAACCAAGGGTGGGCAGGGTTATCTGCGGTTGGTGATATAGTGGTGGGGGGGGGGAGACAACGGCGCTGCTGGGAGTGTAGACTAGGAGCCGAGGAGAGGCGTGCTTTGACTTTGCAGGAGGGCGGGCCAGGGCACTTAACGGGGGCGTTCCTGGGCACATTTGAAGAAAAACAACGCCCCTCTGGGCACCTTACTAGCTAATTTGCATAAGGAATAAAGTGGATTTTTTCAAGATAGAAACTAAGCAGCAAGGAAAGAAGAGCACATCTGGAAAGGACGTAGTAAGTGCTGCAAGACAATAGTTTTAGTTTAATGGTGATGATTCTGGTGACAGATTCCCTTTAATATAGAAATTGTGCACCCACCAAAGTGACAGCAGCTGCAGTAAGTCCAAAGCCACAAGTTTCTTCACCAGCAGTGCAGAGGCTTGGGCTGGAAACAAGCGGAGCAACAACTACTACACCTGTGAGAGGCCATCCTGTGAGTCCACAGCCTGCAATACCCAGCAATGGACAGTCTGATAGAGGGCGAGAGCGCGCACCTGAGCTGTGGGCTGATGAGATCCCAGCACTGGTGAGAAGAATGGAGACTCTGAAGCAAGAGAAACTGCAGCTTCTGAAGCAGATAGACTGCATGTACAAACTGGAGGCAGCAAACCCTGACCGCCAGAAACTGCATGGCCGCAAGCTGAGCTCTCTGGCTGACACCGTAAGGGAGATGGACTCTGTGTTGGAATAACTGGGACCAGTTGGAGAAACATTTAGGAACCAGCAGCGTTTTGACTCTTTCCAAAATGGAGTCCGGCAGTCCCATGTAAGACCGTTTACTGCAGCCAGCTAGTTTCTCCTTTAAAGAAGGAACTTTCTTCAGAGGGTAAACAAGCCTCCAGCACCAGCATGCACCTGCAGCAGTCCCTACCACGGCACTACAAGTCCCAGCATCCAGTACTCTGCAGGAGGACAGTAGACTTTTACCTGAAGGTAACCCTGTAGTAGCAGTGCAGTCACCACAAGTGTCAAGGGGCAGCGCTGTGCAGATGGACTGTTGACTTCTACCACAAGGTAGCGGTGCAGCAGCACATGAGGCTGCCATTACTGGGCCGGACCCTTAGGGCTTTGCTGTGCAGAACTGTACTGCTGAGGACTGTGAGGATATTCATGTGTCTGATTATTCAGTCTGTGATAATACTGCTAAGGGTACTTTCACACTAGCGTTTTTGTTTTCCGTCCTAGAGTTCCGTCTTCGGGGCTTTATGCCGGAAAACTACTGATCAGGATTATCCTAATGCATTCTGAATGGAGAGAAATCCGTTCAGGATGCATCAGGATGTCATCCGTTCAGTACCCAAACGTTTTTTGGCTGGAGAAAAATCCGCAGCATGCTTTTTGCTGTAATGCCGGATTCGGAATTAATGCCCATTGAAGTGCATTAATCGATGCATGTCCTGGCTGCCATGGTAACCTGAAAGCATTTCGAAGACTGATCAGGATCTTGTTCAGTCTTCAAATTCTTGCAGACGACTTGCGTTTTGACAGATCCGCCGGGACGGAAGTGCCTGCCGGATCCTCAGAACGCAAGTGTGAAAGCACCCTAAGGCCCCTTTCACACGAGCGAGTTTTCCGCGCGGGTGCAATGCGTGACGTGAACGCATTGCACCCGCACTGAATCCTGACCCATTTATTTCAATGGGTCTGTGTACATGAGCGTTGTTTTTCACGCATCACTTCTGCGTTGCGTGAAAATCGCAGCATGTTCTATATTCTGCGTTTTTCACGCAGCGCAGGCCCCATAGAAGTGAATGGGGCTGCGTGAAAATCGCATTGCATCCGCAAGCAAGTGCGTTGCGTTTTTCACTGATGGTTGCTAGGAGATGTTGTTTGTAAACCTTCAGTTTTTTATCACGCGTGAAAAACGCATCAAAACGCATTGCACCCGCGCGGAAAAAACTGAACGCAATCGCAGGCAAAACTGAATGGCTTTGTCTGTGAAATCGCACAGTTTTTACTGAACGCATCCGCAACGCATCCGGACCTAATCCGGACACGCTCGTGTGAAAGAGGCCTAAGGCCTCATGCACACGGCCGTGGGTGTTTTGCGGTCCGCAAACTGCGGATCCGCAAAACACGGAAGCTGCTCCGCGTTCCGTTCCGCAATTTGCGTAACGGAACGCGGCCCATTATAGAGATGCCTATTCTTGTCCGCATAACGGACAAGAATAGGACATGCTCTATTTTTTTTGCGGGGGCACGGAACGGAGCAACGGATGCGAACAGCACACGGAGTGCTGTCCGCATCTTTTGCGGCCCCATTGAAATGAATGGGTCCGCGGCCGAGCCGCGAAATATGCGGCTCGGACGCGGACCCGAACAACGGCCGTGTGCATGAGGCCTTACTCTGTGTGTGATAATGCTGTGTCAGTGGAGAGTGCACCACAGTCTGTGTGGGATCTGGGATCATCTGGGGAATCAGGCCAGTCTGTGGTTCCCTCTGTGAATGCTGGTGACAATGATGGTGGGGACGGGGCAGTACAGTCTAATGCACAGGAGTTCCTCCCTTTAGTTAAGCAGACAACACCAGAACCCCCTAGAACAAGAGGCCTGCAGTCTACACAGGTCCCACAAGGACGGCAGGATAGTGGACCTGGTCACACCTCCTCTGGGATTGCCTGGAGCCGTGGCTCACCATCATTTACATCACACACCAGTTATTCCGGCCAGGCTTTTAAGAGGAGGAACGTGGTGGTCAGGTTCAGGCATAGAGCTGCCCGATAGGAGGTACATCATCAGAGAGCTGCTATGTAAGCAACTGAGCTTCCTGCCATCCAACATCCTGGCCGTGATAAACCTCCCGGACAGGCAGGGCCAGGGGCGTAACTAGAAGTGACTGGGCCCCACAGGGGCTTTGGTTGCTGCAGAACTGTGCTTTCCTGTGTAATATAACCGAAGAGGTGAATATGACGTCACACTACACTGTATGTACAGCACAGTATGACCCCCTCCACTAAAAACAATAATTATTCAGAAAACAACTGGGCACTCTCCAATATCCTGGAATTAGTAAAATGTATTCCTATCATAAACTGACATAAACATAAATAAAATGCGAATAGATAATACATCACATACAGCAACAATATCCGCATAAAGTGCAAAAAGGATGTAAAATATTGTGCAAACAAATTGGGTGGACAAATGTCTTTTTTCGGTCTTATATACTATGTTAAATGCAAGGAGGATGCAACAGTATAATCAGCCAGTATCACCGATCTAGGTAGCAGCAAACAATCAATATGTGCCAATTTGTGCGTATAGGTACCACATAAATGCCCACCGTGGGGGGGCACCCGCAAGTATATTAAAAATGCGGAAAATCGCCCACACTCAATAATATCCCTTGTGTAGTTTTATTGCCAGGTTAGTTCTCACTTAGTTTCTTATTTAATGAATAAAGTGTCTCCTATCATCGCACATAAAGTCTTTGAACATATGCACTGTGCCGAGCGGCGTCCCGCTCCTGTGACACAACCAGCGGCGTCCCGCTGTAGTTCACTATAATATTAGCCGGCAATATACAGTAATTACACTGAAACGCGTTTGGTATCCCCCAAGAATCCTGCACACATTCAAACTTTGGCCACCAGCCCATGAGAGCACAAGTCAAGACTGTATTATAGTCCTGCGAGCGATAGTGATTCTATGAGAAGGCTCTGTCTGCCGCGCGAGATACGGCACTTCTTTGTGGGACCGGATAACACACGGAGAACCACGTAGAGTCGCCGGCATGTTGAGTTCAGACGGGAATAACCCGAGGACACTTACATGCTCTGTACGGACAGAAGACGTCCTCCCTGGTAAGACTGTGGCCTTCAGTTCTAACAAGTGCTACTGTATATTGCCGGCTGATATTATAGTGAGCCTACAGCGGGACGCCGCTGGTTGTGTCACAGGAGCGGGACGCCGAAAGGCACAGTGCATATGTTCAAAGACTTTATGTCAATTTATCCATTAAATAAGAAACTAAGTGAGAACTAACCTGGCAATAAAACTACACAAGGGACATTATTAAGTGTGGGCGATCTTCCGCATTTTTAATATACTTGCGGGTGCCCCCCCACGGTGGGCATTTATGTGGTACCTATACGCACAAATTGGCACATATTGATTGTTTGCTGCTACCTAGACCGGTGATACTGGCTGATTATACTGTTGCATCCTCCATGCATTTGTTTGCACAATATTTTACATCCTTTTTGCACTTTATGCGGATATTGTTGCTGTATGTGGTGTATTATCTATTCGCATTTTACTTATGTTTATGCCAGTTTATGATAGGGATAAATTTTACTAATTCCAGGATATTGGAGAGTGCCCAGTTGTTTTCTGAATAATTATTGTTTTTAGTGGATTGGGTGGATCTACCAACTGAGAGCACCTCAATCTTTGTACTCATTGTCCGGGGTGCGACACTTTACTTTTTCTTTTACAGTATGACCCCTGCTGTAGCATAGGCGCCCATTCTATGTATTGCTGCAGGGCTGACATCGACTGTCCCAATGGTCTGAGACGGTAATAACCACCGCTCACTGTCTCTATACATAAGGGAAGCCTACAAGTAGCCAGGTTTTAATGGATTTACACCTATCGCAAGAACTAATATTCTGGGACTTGTAGTTCCACAGAAGCAGTACAGGAAAGGCGGGGGGCTCTGGTATTCTGCGACCCCCCGTATCTACATCAGTGCTGGAAATGCTCCATTCACATGTCCTACGGTTATGGCTAAATACTATACTTGGCAGGGACCTACTAACATCACAACATCACGTGGCACTCCCAGATCACGTGGATCAGAAACAGGAGAGTAACGTGCTTTTTCACATGGATCATGGAGTTCGCGAGTGTCAGCAGCGAGGGAGAAGTATGCGGAACGTACTCATATAGTAACTTATTTTGAACTGAGATGTGGGGGGGACTGTACACTGAGGTGTGGGGGGACTGTACACTGAGGTGTGGGGGGACTGTACACTGAGGTGTGGGGGACTGTACACTGAGGTGTGGGGGACTGTACACTGAGGTGTGGGGGGACTGTACACTGAGGTGTGGGGGACTGTACACTGAGGTGTGGGGACTGTACACTGAGGTATGGGGGGCTGTACACTGAGGTATGGGGTGACTGTATGCTGAGATGGGGGCTGTATGCTGAGATGGGGGCGACTGTACGCTGAGATGTGGGGTACTATACACTGAGATTGGGGGACTGTACTTTGAGATGTGGGGGGACTGTACGCTGAGATATGAGGGGGACTGGATGCTGAGATATGGGGGACTGTACGCTGAGATATGAGGGGACTGTACGCTGAGATATGGGGGACTGTACGCTGAGATATGGGGGGACTGTACGCTGAGATATGGGGGACTGTACGCTGAGATATGGGGGAGACTAGATGCTGAGATGTGGGGGGCTGTACACTGAGATGTGGGGGCTGTACACTGAGATGTGGGGGTACTATACACTGAGATTGGGGGACTGTACTTTGAGATGTGGGGGACTGTACGCTGAGATATGGGGGCTGTACACTGAGATGTGGGAGTACTATACACTGAGATTGGGGGACTGTACTTTGAGATGTGGGGGGACTGTACGCTGAGATATGGGGGACTGTACGCTGAGATATGGGGGCTGTACACTGAGATGTGGGGGTACTATACACTGAGATTGGGGGACTGTACTTTGAGATGTGGGGGACTGTACGCTGAGATATGGGGGACTGTACGCTGAGATATGGGGGACTGTACTCTGAGATGTGGGGGAACTGTACACTGAGATGTGGGGGACTGTACACTGAGATGTGGGGGAACTGTACACTGAGGTGTGGGGGGGACTGTACACTGAGATATGGGGGGAACTGTACACTGAGATATGGGGGGAACTGTACACTGAGATGTGGGGGGGGACTAGATGCTGAGATGTGGGGGGGGGCTGTACACTGAGATGTGGGGGGTCTGTACACTGAGATGTGGGGCGGGGGGGGGGAGGGACTGTACGCTGAGATGTGAGGGGGATTGTATGCTGAGAAGTAGGGGGGGACTGTACCCTGAGATGTGGGGGGAAGGGGGGGGGCCAACTCACTGTGAACTGGCTATATACTATTTCAGTTACATGTCCTACCTCAGGAAACATAGAAACATAGAATGTGTCGGCAGATAAGAACCATTTGGCCCATCTAGTCTGCCCAATATGCTGAATACTATGGATAGCCCCAGGCCCTATCTTATATGAAGGATGGCCTTATGCCTATCCCATGCATGCTTAAACTCCTTGACTGTATTTGCAGCTACCACTTCTGCAGGAAGGCTATTCCATGCGTCCACTACTCTCTCAGTAAAGTAATTCTTCCTGATATTACTTTTAAACCTTTGCCCCTCTAATTTAAAACTATGTCCTCTTGTAGCAGTTTTTCTTCTTTTAAATATTCCCTCCTCTTTTACCGTGATGATTCCCTTTATGTATTTAAAAGTTTCTATCATATCCCCTCTGTCTCTTCTTACTTCCAAGCTATACATGTTAAGGTCCTTTAACCTTTCCTGGTAAGTTTTGTCCTGCAATCCATGTACTAGTTTAGTAGCTCTTCTCTGAATATCCTTCTGCAGATCTGGTCTCCAGTACTGCACACAATACTCCCAATGAGGTCTCCCTAGTGCTCTGTAGAGCGGCACGAGCACCTCCCTCTTTCTACTGTTAATGCCTCTCCCTATACACCCAAGCATTCTGCTGGCATTACCTGCTGCTCTATGACATTGTCTGCCCACCTTTAGGTCGTCTGATATAATGACCCCTAAATCCCTTTCCTCAGATACTGAGGTTAGTACTGTATCACTGATTTTATATTCTGCTCTTGGGTTTTACGCCCCAGGTGCATTATCTTGCACTTATCGACATTAAATTTTAGTTGCCAGATTTTTGACCATTCCTCTAGTTTTCCTAAATCCTTTTCCATTTGGTGTATCCCTCCAGGAACATCAACCCTGTTACAAATCTTTGTGTCATCAGCAAAAAGACCCACCTTACCATTGAGGCCTTCTGCAATTTCGCTGATAAAGATATTAAACAATATGGGTCCCAGAACAGATCCCTGAGGTACCCCACTGGTAACAATACCATGGTCTGAATATACCCCATTGACTACAACCCTCTGTTTTCTGTCCTTCAGCCACTGCCTAATCCATTCAACAATATGTGAGCCCAAGCTCAAAGACTGCAGTTTATTGATAAGCCTTCTATGTGGGACAGTATCAAAAGCCTTACTAAAGTCCAGATAAGCGATGTCTACTGCACCTCCGCCATCTATTATTTTAGTCACCCAATCAAAAAAGTCAATAAGATTAGTTTGAAATGATCAAACTGTTTTTTATCAATCAACCCATGGGTTTTAGATGTTCCACAATCCTCTCCTTGAGTATGGTTTCCATTAATTTCCCCACTATTGATGTCAGGCTTACTGGCTGATGGTCGCCCGATTCCTCTCTACTACCTTTCTTGTGAATTGGCACAACGTTTGCTAATTTCCAATCTTCTGGGACGACACTTGTAATCAGTGATTGGTTGAATAAATCTGTTAATGGTTTTTCTAGTACACCTCTAAGCTCTTTTAATAGCTTTGGGTGTATCCCATCAGGGCCCATGTGATTTATGGAGATGCTAGTTCATAGTGAGCGAAAGGACCTTTCAGGATGTCATGAGCACGTGATCAGACACATGAGTGGGCGGAGTCAGGCTTCACGCCGTGTTGGCGATTGTGTTGCTGCTTAGATTTGGTCACACAGGGGGCGGCAGGGGGTGATGTTTGGTTATGATGGACAGGCCCCCAATTGGAGCTGCACTGTATGTGAAGGGGGCCTGGCCTGAAAAACTGTATTAGATAATTAGGAAACTTGGTGTCACGCTGTTGGGGCGCCTGGCCCCTTGTCAGCCCGGGGCCCGAAGCAGCTGCTTCCCAAGTAGTTACGCCACTGGGCAGGGCTATGACATCAGTTTTGAGCTCATGTCTGACTTGGACCACTTCTGGGATAGCTTTACCAGGTTCAGTTGGAATAAGTTCAGTTTTATCCCCATTTCTAAGCCAGTTACCGTTAATGTCACCATCATTTTCTGGAATGAGTCGGTTCCCCACCAGGACATTGTAGTTTGGCTGAGGAGACATTGTGACCTTATGTCACAACTCACTAAGACCAGGGATGAAGACGGTATGTGGACTAGGGGGTGGAAGGTCTTGGTGAAGCTTCATCAACACCAAAATATAACCCAACATCTGCCCAATTCTTTCTTCATTGGCCGGGAGAAGGGTGTATGTTTCTATGAGGGACAGCCTACAAAGTGCTTTAAGTATGGGAAAACTGGTCACTTGGCGAGTGCGTTCACCATAGTGAAGTCCAGTCTGTGTGGAGAAGTTGGTCATGTCAGTGCAAATTGCCAGGTCATTAAATGTAATCTGTTTGGTAGGATTGGTCATCCCCACAAGGACTGTCCTGACGCCTGGCATAACATCTGCAAAGACTTTCCAGACAATGATTTACTAGCAGGGACAGATGACCTCGAAGAGGACGCGTTGATATCGGGGTCAGTACCGACAGGGCCAGAGCTTCACACAGTGATCCAATCCAAACCTAACCCGAGTCAGAAATCATTGAGTGGAACATGAAAGTGGTCACACAGGGTGTAGACTCAGAGGCTGTCTCTTTTTCTACTCCAGTGTCCACCACTGGGTAAAATAAGAAGTCTAAAAGAAAGAAGAAAGATACGTCCAGCCGTAAGCCTGAGGGTTAGTGGACCACTGTCCAAAAGCTAAGTAAGGTGAAAGTGGACAGTAGACCAGATGGGACAATAAGGCTACATTCACACGACCGTATTTTTCATTCCGCATCCGATCCGCATCCGTTTCCGTTTTTTGCGGAATAGATACGGTCCCATTCATCTCTATGGCCTTTTAAAATTTGCGGACAACTTTCCGTAAGTTGTCCGCATCCGTGTGTCCGCATATTTCATCCGCAAAAATATGAAGCATGTCCTATAATTGTCCGCAAAAATCGGTCCGCAGCCCCATAGAAGTCAATGGGTCCGCAAAAAACGGATAACATACGGAAACCTTTCCGTATGTTATCCGTATTTTGCGGATCCGTTTCCGTATTATTATTAGAATATTTTATTAAAGAACATTTTTTTTTTTCCCTCCCTCCAGTTCAGTATTTTGCGGATCCGCAAAAAACGGAAGACATACGGAAGCCTTCTTCCGCAAAATGCGGACATACGTCTTCCGTTTTTTGCGTCCGTAAAATACTGATGAAAAAAATACGGTCGTGTGAATGTAGCCTAACCAATACATTCAGTGTCTTGTCTATATCAATAGTATGATTGGTGGTCAGTGGGAGTGCTCAGACTCTGATTTATGATGATCAGGGTCAGTCTCTGTTTTTTGTACTTTCTTAGGCTACATGCACACGACCGTTGGTGTTTTGCGGTCCGCAAAACACGGAAGCTGCTCCGCGTTCCATTCCGCAATTCGCGGAACGGAACGCGGCCCATTATAGAAATGCCTATTCTTGTCCGCAAAACGGACAAGAATAGGACATGCTCTATTTTTTTTGCGGGGGCACGGAACAGAGCAATGAATGGGTCCGCGCCCGAGCCGCAAAATATGTGGCTCGGACGCGGACCACAACAACGGCCGTGTGCATGAGGCCTTACTCTGATGGCTGATTTTTTTTTTAAAGTCATCTTGAGTAATGTGAATAGCGTGAAAGTAAGGAGAACAAGGCATGCTGTGTATGAAAAGTGGAGGGAAAAGGTCACTGTGTCTTATAAAACTAATGCAACGCAAATTAGGTAGCTCAGGAGCTCTCACTAACAGCTCCTGAGCCCGCCATTAAATTGTTGGGTGGGGGAGGAGGTACCTCAGGCTACCCCATCAGTGCTGCTCCGGGCGCTGGAGTTCGCATATAAACATCTACCAGTAGCGAGATACACGGAGATGGTCTTACAGATCTGCCATAGGTCCTACCTGACTCCGAGAAGGGGGTTTAGAATGGGCATATACGATTCCACTAATTGTTTTAAATGTGGGGCTTTAGATGCAGGACTTTACCACTGCTTATGGGACTGCCCAATAATACAACAGTTCTGGAATAAAGTTATCACTTTTACTAATACACATTTAACCAATTTTACCCCACGGGACCCGCTTTGGGCGCTGTTTGGCTATCTGGATAAGGATAAATATAACTGTACCCCGGGATGTCGGAAATTATTACATTTTGTGGCAGTAGCAGGGACCAAGGCGATCCTGCAGGTCTGGCTACAGCCCACGACCCCCTTCAAGTTGTTCTTGGAGAAACTCTCCTATATTATGCGCATGGACTGGGTGGAGGCTTCACACCAAAAAGACAAAAAGGTGGAACACTTTTTTCAGGTGTGGGAAAGTTTTATTAATATCTTGCCGATACATATCCGAAAGGCCATACACGAATGCTTCTCAGGGACCACGTGGTTCCTACAACAGGTGGTACTTGGCGACTCACCGGTTCTATTGTCGTGAACTGGGGAGGAGGGGGCTCATAAAGTCCAGATCTTCCCGAGCTTCCAAGTTTTGGTTTCGTTTTATTGTTTTTTGTGTTTTTATATTTATTTATTTATCTTATTTTTTTATTATTATTATTATTATTTTTTTTTTTTTTTTTCTTTCTCTCTTTATTTTTGCTTCTTGTTTTTTTTTTTTATTTCATTAATTTATGCTGCTTTCCATTCAATTCATATTGAATATCATTATATATTTAGTAGGCAAAGATATCACTGTCTTAGTCTCGGGATCCCGCTGAGGACTGTGTTTGTTTACGAAGTGGTGACTTTCTAGGGAACGATCCCCACATTCTTTAAAGACAGTGATAGTTAAAAACTTCTGGTTGCAGCAGACTTCTGATAACTTCTGATAATCAGTGACATTTTTGATAGATGTCTAACTGTGTGCCTCCTCGAAGGAGCAAAATTGCTGGCAGTGGAACACTGTCCTTGTTTGTATGTTTGTTTTTCCAACAAAGTTTTGAAAATTAATAAAAACTGTTTTAAAAAAAATTGTTGGGTGGGCTGGCGGCTTCTGCCACCAGCCCGCGCTTCCTTAACAAGACCGCAAAAGGGATGGGCGGGTTGGCGGCTTCACTTATTGTGCTTCGCTGCCGCCAGCCCACACATCCATATTGAGGGGGGCTCCGCTATTATAGTAAACCCTTGGGCGGGTTGGGGGCTTCACTTACTGCATACTGCTGCCATCAGCCCACACGTCCATCATACCCATTAAAGGCTCTCCTGAGCCCACTGTTGGGAGGGCTGGTGGCTGCAATGAATGCGCTCTGCTGCCGCCAACCCGCACTTCATTAGTCCTGCTGATTGGTGGTGAGCGCACTGGTGCTGTCCACACCTCAACCAATCAGCTTCCTTCCAATTTCCTGCTGTATCAGGTCTGCTCCTGCTGGGTACAGCGGTTTTGTGGACCCAGTCCCTGGGTGAGTGGAGCTCAGGGGCCAGGGCAATATAAAAATTACAGTAAATGTGCCATATATAACTATAACCCCCCTCATCCATAGGTATCCACCCATGTACTGCAGTATATGAGTGGATTCCTATGGATGAGGGGGGGTTATAGTCATATTTAATATAAACACATGCCAATTACAGAACAGTCCCTGGATAGTGTTTATATTTAATCTGACTATAACTCCCCTCATCCTTGAGAATACACCAATGTACAGTACCTACAGTACATCAGAGTATGCTTTAGGATGATGGGGTTATAATCATATAAGTGTCATCCACAGATCCCCTAAGACAGAGTAATCCACAGATCCCCATAATAGTGTGATCCACAGATCCCCTATAAGGGTCCTTTCACATGTCCGCAAAATGGGTCCGGATCCGTTACGCAATTCATTTTCAGTGGGGCCACAAAAGATGCGGACAGCACACAGTGTGCTGTCCGAATCCGCACTTCCGTTCCGCTAAAAAAATAGAACATGTCCTATTCTTGTCCACAGACACGGACAAGAAAAGGCATTTCTATTAAATTGACGGCCATGTGCGGTCTGCAAAATGCGGAACGCACATGGCTGGTGTCCGTGTTTTGCGAATCCTCAATTTGCGGACCGCAAAACACTTGCGGAGGTGTGAATGGACCCTTAGTGTGTCATCCACATACCACCATTAGTTCAAAACCCACCAAAATATTTGTATTCTTATTTTCCTCCTCAAAAACCTAGGTGCGTCTTATCATCAGGTGCCTCTTATAGGGCAGGGCAGTATCTCATTTCTCAGTTTGCATTATATATATATATATATATATATATATTTTTTTTTTTTTATTTTTTTTTTCCCCCCCTTCTTCAACAGGTATGGACACTTTTTTTTAAAGGGGTTCTGCACTTTGTTTAAACTGATGATCTCCCATCAGCATCTGATCGGCGGGGGTCCGACACTCGGGACCTCCGCCGTTCAGCTGTTTGGGAGGGCAGCGGCGCTCCAGGAGCGCTGCAGCCTTTTCACTGTTTACTGCTGGCCCAGTGATGTCACGACTTGTATCAACTGGCCTGGAGCGCCGCTACCTTCTCAAACAGCTGATAGGCGGGGGTCCCGGGTGTCGGACCCCTGCTGATTAGATGCTGATCTATCCAGAGGATAGATCATCAGTTTAAACAAAGTGCAGAACCCCTTTAAGTTAAAAATTGCTTTATTCTCCATAATGGAGAAATCATTGTATAAGCTCTAAATGTGATTTCTGTTTTGAACTGATGGAGAAATTTTGTTTAATTTAATTGTATAATACTGCCTCCTATCTACAAGAAAATAACTACTATAATACTGCTCCTATCTCCAAGAATATAACTACTATAATACTGCATCCTATCTACAAGAATATAACTACTATAATACTGCTCCTATCTACAAGAATATAACTACTATAATACTGCTCCTATGTACAAGAATATATCTACTATAATACTGCTCCTATGTACAAGAATATATCTACTATAATACTGCCTCATATCTACAAGAATATATCTACTATAATACTACTCTTATGTACAAGAATATAACTACTATAATACTGCTCCTATGTACAAGAATATGACTACTATAATACTGCCCCTATGTACAAGAATATAACTACTATAATACTGCTCCTATCTACAAGAATATAACTACTATAATACTGCATCCTATCTACAAGAATATAACTACTATAATACTGCTCCTATGTACAAGAATATATCTACTATAATACTGCTCCTATGTACAAGAATATATCTACTATAATACTGCCTCATATCTACAAGAATATATCTACTATAATACTACTCTTATGTACAAGAATATAACTACTATAATACTGCTCCTATGTACAAGAATATGACTACTATAATACTGCCCCTATGTACAAGAATATAACTACTATAATACTGCTCCTATGTACTAGAATATAACTACTATAATACTGCCTCCTATGTACAAGAATATAACTACTATAATACTGCTCCTATGTATAAGAATATAACTACTATAATACTGCCTCCTATGTACAAGAATATAACTACTATAATACTGCCTCCTATGTACAAGAATATAACTACTATAATACTGCCTCCTATGTACAAGAATATAACTACTATAATACTGCCTCCTATGTACAAGAATATAACTACTATAATACTGCTCCTATATACAAGAATATAGCTACTATAATACTGCCTCCTATGTACAAGAATATAACTACTATAATACTGCTCCTATGTATAAGAATATAACTACTATAATACTGCCTCCTATGTACAAGAATATAACTACTATAATACTGCCTCCTATGTACAAGAATATAACTACTATAATACTGCTCCTATATACAAGAATATAACTACTATAATACTGCCTCCTATGTACAAGAATATAACTACTATAATACTGCTCCTATGTATAAGAATATAACTACTATAATACTGCCTCCTATGTACAAGAATATAACTACTATAATACTGCCTCCTATGTACAAGAATATAACTACTATAATACTGCCTCCTATGTACAAGAATATAACTACTATAATACTGCCTCCTATGTACAAGAATATAACTACTATAATACTGCTCCTATATACAAGAATATAACTACTATAATACTGCCTCCTATGTACAAGAATATAACTACTATAATACTGCTCCTATGTACAAGAATATAACTACTATAATACTGCTCCTATATACAAGAATATAACTACTATAATACTGCCTCCTATGTACAAGAATATAACTACTATAATACTGCTCCTATGTATAAGAATATAACTGCTATAATTGAGCGACTCATTAACCAGATCTGCAACACACAAACATCGATACAGCTGGATTCTAAGCTGGTCCTGCTCTGGTGCCCCAACCCCTCTCTCACCCCATCCAGGGGCAGCCTCCCCACGATGCTTATAACCTCAGCTGGGCTTCTAATCCGCCCCCCCCTTATTGCCTCCTGGACAGAGAAAATTGATCAACTGTATAGGTTTGAAGAACTCGTGTCCTATGAACAAAACGCCAGACAGAAATTCTTGGATATCTGGCATTCCTGGAAACAATACAGAAACTTCGCCTGATTTACACAGGATCACATACCCCACACCACCTTATATCAGACCCCCCCCCCCCAGCCTCCGTCTCGTCACCCCCCGTTTGTCTTGTCTTGATTATAGCTAGTATTTAGTCCTAAGGTAGCTATGGAACGTATAGCTCCGTATTTGAGAAAATAACCACGCTTATTCACTGTGAGCTCTTGATAACATGTTATGATTACTACATATGTGGATTGTGAATAATGCCTTGTATTGGATTTAATCTTCAGGTACCTGGAGTCTGCGACTCAAGATACCATATTGTTATGGAATTAATTGCTATCTTTGTCATGTGTCAGTTTTCTTTAATAATAAAAAGACAATTTGGAAAGAATATAACTACTATAATACTGCCTCCTATGTACAAGAGTATAACTACTATAATACTGCCTCCTATGTACAAGAATATAACTACTATAATACTGCCTCCTATGTACAAGAGTATAACTACTATAATACTGCCTCCTATGTACAAGAATATAACTACTATAATACTGCTCTCATGTATAAGAATATAACTACTATAATACTGCCTCCTATGTACAAGAGTATAACTAATATAATACTGCCTCCTATGTACAAGAATATAACTACTATAATACTGCTCTCATGAATAAGAATATAACTACTATAATACTGCTCCTATGTACAAGAATATAACTACTATAATACTGCCTCCTATGTACAAGAATATAACTACTATAATACTGCTCTCATGTATAAGAATATAACTACTATAATACTGCTCCTATGTACAAGAATATAACTACTATAATACTGCTCCTATGTATAAGAATATAACTACTATAATACTGCCTCCTATGTACAAGAGTATAACTAATATAATACTGCCTCCTATGTACAAGAATATAACTACTATAATACTGCTCTCATGTATAAGAATATAACTACTATAATACTGCTCCTATGTACAAGAATATAACTACTATAATACTGCCTCCTATGTACAAGAATATAACTACTATAATACTGCTCTCATGTATAAGAATATAACTACTATAATACTGCTCCTATGTACAAGAATATAACTACTATAATACTGCCTCCTATGTACAAGAATATAACTACTATAATACTGCCTCCTATGTACAAGAATATAACTACTATAATACTGCTCCTATATACAAGAATATAACTACTATAATACTGCCTCCTATGTACAAGAATATAACTACTATAATACTGCTCCTATGTATAAGAATATAACTGCTATAATTGAGCGACTCATTAACCAGATCTGCAACACACAAACATCGATACAGCTGGATTCTAAGCTGGTCCTGCTCTGGTGCCCCAACCCCTCTCTCACCCCATCCAGGGGCAGCCTCCCACGATGCTTATAACCTCAGCTGGGCTTCTAATCCGCCCCCTTATTGCCTCCTGGACAGAGAAAATTGATCAACTGTATAGGTTTGAAGAACTCGTGTCCTATGAACAAAACGCCAGACAGAAATTCTTGGATATCTGGCATTCCTGGAAACAATACAGAAACTTCGCCTGATTTACACAGGATCACATACCCCACACCACCTTATATCAGACCCCCCAGCCTCCGTCTCGTCACCCCCCGTTTGTCTTGTCTTGATTATAGCTAGTATTTAGTCCTAAGGTAGCTATGGAACGTATAGCTCCGTATTTGAGAAAATAACCACGCTTATTCACTGTGAGCTCTTGATAACATGTTATGATTACTACATATGTGGATTGTGAATAATGCCTTGTATTGGATTTTATCTTCAGGTACCTGGAGTCTGCGACTCAAGATACCATATTGTTATGGAATTAATTGCTATCTTTGTCATGTGTCAGTTTTCTTTAATAATAAAAAGACAATTTGGAAAGAATATAACTACTATAATACTGCCTCCTATGTTCAAGAGTATAACTACTATAATACTGCCTCCTATGTACAAGAATATAACTACTATAATACTGCTCCTATGTATAAGAATATAACTACTATAATACTGCTCCTATGTACAAGAATATAACTACTATAATACTGCCTCCTATGTACAAGAATATAACTACTATAATACTGCTCTCATGTATAAGAATATAACTACTATAATACTGCTCCTATGTACAAGAATATAACTACTATAATACTGCCTCCTATGTACAAGAATATAACTACTATAATACTGCCTCCTATGTAGAAGAATATAACTACTATAATACTGCTCCTATGTACAAGAATATAACTACTATAATACTGCTCCTATGTACAAGAACATAACTACTATAATACTGCTCCTATGTACAAGAATATAACTACTATAATACTGCCTCCTATGTACTAGAATATAACTACTATAATACTGCTCCTATGTACAAGAACATAACTACTATAATACTGTTCCTATGTACAAGAATATAACTACTAGAATACTGCCTCCTATATACAAGAATATAACTACTATAATACTGCTCCTATGTACAAGAATATAACTACTATAATGCTGCCTCCTATGTACAAGAATATAACTACTATAATACTGCTCCTATGTACAAGAATATAACTACTATAATACTGCTCCTATGTACAAGAATATAACTACTATAGTACTGCCTCCTATGTACAAGAATATAACTACTATAATACTGCCCCCTATGTACAAGAATATAACTACTATAATACTGCTCTTATGTACAAGAATATAACTACTATAATACTGCTCCTATGTACTAGAATATAACTACTATAATACTGCTCCTATGTACTAGAATATAACTACTATAATACTGCTCCTATGTACTAGAATATAACTACTATAACACTGCCTCCTATGTACAAGAATATAACTACTATAATACTGCTCCTATGTACAAGAACATAACTACTATAATACTGTTCCTATGTACAAGAATATAACTACTATAATACTGCTCCTATGTACAAGGATATAACTATTATAATACTGCTCCTATGTACAAGAATATAACTACTATAGTACTGCCTCCTATGTACAAGAATATAACTACTACAATACTGCTCCTATGTACAAGAATATAACTACTATGGGGGGCGGAGCTTGGCTGTGTAGCTGAATGGCTGCTGGTTTCTGAGCTCCTCAACCTTGCCGGTGATTTAACCCCTATAAGAAGCTTACAGCACCGCTCTGATGGGCAAAGTGGGTAAAGAGAGGTCTAAAGACCAAGCGGAACCTACTCCTAACAGGTCCAGACAACCTGACATGGACCAATACTTGAAAAAGCAACCGAAGCTCCGGTCGGCTGAGACACCTAAGATGGCGCCTGCTCCTGCTCCGCTGTCGGACATGGAGGACGACTCTGACGCTGGAAGCGCCTCAGACACCTCAACATGCAAGTCCCGCAAACAGGGGAGATCCTTTACCAAAGCAGCACTCCTTGAAGTGATGAACTCTGCTTTAGCACCTCTGAAGAAAGATCTATCAGACATAAAGGAGGACCTCCGGAATATTGTGCACCGAGTGTCGGAGCTCGAGAATTCGCATGAAGCCGCGATTATGCGTGAAGAAAAATCGTATAACGCGATCCGAGCACACTCCGATTTACTGAATGAAGCTCTTCTTAGAATCGAGGATCAGGAAAATCGCAGCCGCAGGAAGAACCTGAGAATCCGAGGCCTTCCTGAATCAGTCGCGAATGAAGCGCTGAGCAAAGTGGTTGGCGAAATATTCGCAAGTCTCCTGGGCCCCGAAAGAGCGGCACAGATTATAATCGAGCGCGTTCATCGCACGCTCAGACCTAAACCTAAAGCTACAGACCCCCCACGTGATGTGATATGTGGACTTCTCAGCTTTGTCGACACCGCGGCGCTCATGAGAGCCAGCAGGGAAGCAGAGCATCTTCAACATGAAGGTACGCCGGTCACGTTTTTCCAAGACTTGGCCCCGTCCACACTAGCTAAGAGGCGAATTCTTCGCCCACTCCTGGATGCCCTTAAGGGGGCGGCCACTCCATTTCGGTGGCTCTACCCCTTTGGCCTCGCGGTCCTAAAAAATGGACGCCAGATCACTATACGGTCACCAGCAGACCTGCAGGCTAGTTGGTCCCTCCTTGGGCTGACCCCTATTGAGATTCCATCATGGATGCCGGCTGACCTGGAAGATCCACCTCTGCAACCACCCCAGGGTGGTGAATGGCGCGTGGCTCCCACTAGGAAAGGGCCCAAACCTAAGGTCGGAAAACCTGCTTATGCTCTCACTTGAATGCAGGGCCTTCTTTTTGGAATCTTTTAGGCCTTTTCCGGCCCCGGTCTGATTGCACGGACTTTTTGCCTTATTACAGACGGTTTTGCAGTCTCCTGGCACCCAGCAGATGTTCAGACCGACTCCGAGACATTTTCACCCGTCAGTTCTGGTGTTGCTTGTTCGCGGTTATTTACATGGACATTCCTCCTTCTTAGGCGCATTGTTATCATCTGGTCTTGGTCCTTTCTCGCTCCCTGCGCTCATGTTAGTTCGCAGGGGTTAACCCGGCCCTACCTGAGGGTTGTTCTACTCCCATTTAGATGGCCAATAATGGGCCCTCTCTGGCTCTACGGGACCCCCCACCTGACAGACCCCGGCTGGTAGCCGTCCTGAGAAAGGGTCGCTCTATAGTCAGGTGCTCGGTAGAGCGCTTCATACAAGCTGTCTTTGCACTATTGTTATGTTCTAGACCTGTTTGTCTCCCCTCTTCCCCCCTTGTGTCTACCCCCCCTCATTGCGGTAAGATGTCATTCAGAGACTGTTTAGATGCTGATTATTGCTTCTTTATTCCAGTATGTCGTCCATTGTGATCTCCTCCCTTAACGCCCGGGGACTGAACGAGCCGTGCAAGAGGTCCCAAACCCTGGCTCTTCTCCAAAGGGACAAAGTGTCTGTGGCTTTCTTTCAGGAAACCCACTTTCGAGAGGGTAAGGTCCCCAAATTAGCGACTACAAAGTTTTCCCAATGGTTCCACAGCACTTATGGTTCAGCTAGCAGAGGTGTCAGCATAGCGATACACAAGCAATTACCTTTCAAGCACTCTGCCGTATCCACAGATCCCGAAGGCCGCTTTTTGTTTGTTAAAGGCACTATTGCTGACACACCTGTTACCTTAGCAACTATATATGCTCCTAACAGAGGGCAGGTTGCTTGGCTCGTTCAGACCCTAGGCTTGTTGTCCTCCTTTCAGGAGGGTATGCTGATTTTAGGTGGTGACCTTAATGTTGCTCTCGAACCCTTGTTAGACTCCTCTAATGGGAAGTCTGCCATCACACATGTACGTTTAAGACGCCTTAAATTAGCCTTGCAGAAGTTAGGGGTGGTAGATGTTTGGCGCACCATAAACCCCTCTAGTAAGGATTATACCTTTTATTCGGCAGCTAAATCCTCCTACCATAGACTTGACTATATATTTTTATCCAGACCCCACACTACTACTGCGATCCCACATAGGGAACATCACTTTGTCTGACCATGCTCCTGTATTCCTGGGTCTATCTCTGTTGGACCTCCCAAAGAGGGAATGGACTTGGCGTCTTAACGAGACTATTATCTCAGACCCTTCCCACGCTGCTAAACTGTCCTCTATCATAACCGAGTTTTTTACACTAAACGCCCTAGGCCCCGATGCACCATCTCCCTCTATAACCTGGGAAGCCCATAAAGCAGTCCTGAGAGGAGAGCTGATAGCCTTGGGCGCCCACGTTAAGAAACAACGGAACCAGGCAATTGCGACGCTTATGTCTCAGATACAGGCTTTGGAATTGTCACACAAAAGCTCCCAGGCTCTCAGCTGTGCCTCAGAACTAGCAGAGGCCCGTACAAAACTTAAAAACTTGCTTAACATTACTTCAGCCAAACTACTACTGAGATCTAAGTTCCGTTCTTATGCCCACGGAGATAAAGGGAACAGACTAATGTCCGCACTAGTCAAGAAACAACGTACCGACTCCTTTATAGCAGCTATCAAAGATAGCAAGGGCACCTTACATAAGAATACCTCTGAAATAGCGGATTCCTTCTGCGCCTTTTATCGAGACCTCTACAATTTGTCCCCGCCTAATCAACTAGCCCCGGTACAAATAGCTGAAGCCACTGAGAAATTCCTCTCCTCTCTCCAGTTACCCACCATCACCCCAACACAGTCGGACCAACTCCTGGCCCCTATAACGGATATAGAAGTTGGTAAGGTCCTCTCCACTATCCCCTCGGGGAAAAGCCCAGGGCCCGATGGCTTCACTATCTCCTACTACAAAGCTTTTAAGCGTATTTTAATCCCCCATTTCAGCACCCTATGTAACTATTTATTACAAGGAGGCTCCCTACCCCCCCAATCGCTCTCGGCCCATATCACGATTATCCACAAAGAAAACAAAGACCCACTAAATTGCGGGAGCTACCGTCCCATCTCGCTCCTGAACACTGATGTGAAATGGTGGGCCAAGATCTTGGCCCATCGGATCCAATTGGTTCTCCCTGACATTATCAACAAGGAGCAGGTTGGATTCGTCTCTGGCAGACAGGGCAGTGAAAATACGGTTCGCATTTTACATCTAATCACACATGCCCGGCGTAACTCCATACCACTGGCCCTTCTCAGTACTGATGCTGAGAAGGCCTTTGACAGGATCAGCTGGCACTTTATGTCCCGTGCGCTATCGAGATTTGGCCTTCCAGACCAGTTCATCTCGTCCATCTTCTCACTCTATTCGCTGCCCTCTGCCAGAGTACGGGTTAATGGCACACTCTCCCCAGCCTTTCCCATTACTAATGGGACAAGACAGGGCTGCCCTTTGTCTCCAGCCCTTTTTGTTATTGTCATGGAGACGCTACTAGCTAAAATCAGACAAGACCCGGATATTCAGGGGTTAACCTTGGGGTCCCATGCCCACCTCACAGCTGCTTTTGCGGACGACCTATTGGTCATCACATCTAATCCCCTGACCTCCTTTCCTAAACTTCAGGCCCTTTTCGAGGAATATGGACAAGTTTCCAATTTTAAAATTAATTACGGTAAGTCGCAAGCTTTAAATATTTCATGTCCGGTCGCCCATATAGAATCACTCAAACACACTTCTGACTTCTCGTGGGCCCCCAAGTCGATCCCTTTTCTAGGTACCCATATATCGGCGAACCCGGAGGACCTTTATGAGCTTAACCAAGCCCCATTGCTTCGTTCTATTAGATCTCACCTACGTTCATTAAAACTACCATTCACTTCCTGGATTGGTAAGAAGAACTATATTAAGGCTTTCATTGTCCCCAAGCTTCTCTACCTCATCCAAACACTCCCTATCTGGCTACCCCGTTCCTTTTTTGTGGAGGTCCGCAGAGTATTCTCAGCCTTTATATGGTCGAACAAATCCCCTAGATTGGCATATAGCACTCTTACTCGGGAGAGGAGAATGGGAGGCTTTGGCCTACCGGACATCTACCTCTATTATAAGGCTTCAATGCTTAACAGAGTCCTGAGCCTCCTCTCCTGGCGCCCTCTCAGTCTCGTCTCTGGCTTTGTGGGGTCTGCGTAAGTGCACAGCTAACAACAAATACCCCTCTCCTCTATGGAAAGGCTTGCTGTTAGAGTGGTCAACATTGTATGCTACCTCGGCACTCTCGTTCCCTAGCCCGAACCTTCCACTGCATCTTCTTCAACACCATATACATCCCGGCACTTTAGCTGCATCCGGAATATGGGCATTGCTCTCTGGTCTTAAACTGCGGGACGTTATCTCCGAGTCTGGCACTTTTGATTGGAGCGCAGTACTGGCTCTCCCTAAGGTTAAGAACGCCTCCTTTTTGGCGGCTATGGCTTTCAGGAAGGATTTGGTGGTTCTTGAGCATTTACCCCGTCCTGCGGCGTCTCCCTCCTGGATGGAAGGGAAACTCTCACAAATCCGACGCCCGTGTAAACCTCTTTCCTTGTTGTATAGGGAGCTGCTCTCCTCCGCCCCTCCGGACTTGTGGTTCCTCTCAGCCTGGGAAAAAGAGCTATCTGCAACTTTATCGGATCCTGAGAAAGCTTTTATCCTTACGCACTCACATGGATTTAACCGATGTATTAGGATACAAGCTAACTCCTATAAATTGCTTACAAGGTGGTACAAAACACCGGAGTTCCTTCATAAGCTCAATCCCAGTATCCCTGATTGCTGTTGGAGGTGCGGAGGAGAGACAGGCTCTCTCTCTCATATATGGTGGAATTGTGTGAAAATTCGGCCCTTTGGCTGGAAGTTGAAGCTACCATAAATAGTGTTTGTTCCACTAAGATTAGTCTCGACGCCAAACTCCTATTATTGTGGTGTCCTAATGGTTCACTTACCCCTGCTAAGTCGAATCTCCCGACTATGCTCATAACGGCGGCTCGCTTACTGATCCCACTGCTATGGAAAAACGACTCCCTCCATCCATCTCAATGTGGACTGAAAAGGTCGACCAATTGTACCGGTTCGAAGAGCTTGCACACTGGGAAACATACTCTAGAGCTCTCTTCGTTAAGACGTGGCTTCCCTGGAAGCGTTACCGTTCATTCTGAACTTACAAGCGATTGACATCTATCGTTCCCCTCCCTCCCCCCCCCTATGTCTTGTCTCCCCCCATTAGTTCTTTCTTTGCACATGTTATTGTATTTCTTGTCATACGGCATTCGCCTCAGACTTTACTTGAATATGAGATATATGTTCAAATGCCTTTCCAGCTGTGTCTGGTATTTATGTGCTATAATTTGCCATGTGACGATTTACATTTCTTCAATAAAAAGAAAATTGATTAAGAATATAACTACTATAATACTGCACCTATGTACAAGAATATAAGTACTATAATACTGCTCCTATGTACAGGGATATAACTACTATAATACTGCTCCTATGTACAAGAATATAACTACTATAATACTGCTCCTATGTACAGGGATATAACTACTATAATACTGCCGCCTATGTACAGGGATATAACTACTATAATACTGCTCATATGTACAAGAACATACGTACTATAACACTGTCAGTATACTTTTTGCCAGCAGTACTGAATGGACTTGGTTGGTGGCAAAAGCTGCTGTTTTTGAGGTTCATGGCTATAAAAATGTCTCCTGGGTGTACTAAGATGGCGCTAAGGAGGCTTCCCTATTGACCCAAAGGTCGTGGTTTCCGGTCACATGCCGCGTATCGGTCATGCGCAGTATGTGCGGTACGTGCACGCTCTAGTCCCGCGCTTGCGCAGTAAAGGCCGGCGCTTGGCCTGATTTCCGGCGGCGGCTGTACGGAAGATGGAAGAGGATGAGGTCGCCGAGAGCTGGGAGGATGCGGCCGATAGCGGGGTGAGTACAGTCCGGGGGCTGCGCTGGGCGGTGCAGCCTGTGGAGAGGCTCCGGGGTTGTGCTGGAGTCTGTGAGGACTCAGGACAGCAGCGCGGTGTATGGCGGGAGCTGGGGACTGAGCCTCAGGCAGGGCCTGCTGAGCGTACACGGCGCTGGGTCACCCTGGCTGTACTGGGGCTCCAGCAGTTCTGTTTTGGGGGCTTGTTTTGTTGTTGCACGTGATCAGAGGGAGGGACTGTTGTGTGGGACTGCTGTTCTCTCTGGGACCCCTGCACGCCTTCATGTCAGGGATCCCCTCACTCAGCCCCTTCCTTCCCTCCATGTTTTGGGAGTCTCCCCCCTCTTGGTGTCTTCAGAGCTGTTTTGGGGCTTCATGTTATCAGGACCCCCTGACTGTCAGCTCTGGCGCCATGTTAATATGTATTTGGGGTGCATTTAACCCCGATATAACCCCTCCCGCGCTGTCTTCTGGGGAAGTGTTGTGCATGCGCTCAGCGCCTGTACAGTGGTGTATGGTGCTTCTACATCTTAGTCTAGGTAAGTAGCGGAGACAGGTGCAGTGAAGACCACCTCCATCTAGACTAGATTTCCTGCACCTCCCACCTAAAGAATGCACAGATCAGGACTATGGGGTCCGTATTACTAGCCCATATCACGTACCTTGCATGAAGGGGTATAGCTGTCAGATTGGTGGGGGGGGGGGGGGTCTTATTGCAGAGACCCCCACCACTTATAGTGAGGGGTTGCCTTGTTCAGCGTTACATTTGAACGGAGCCCTGGTTGGGCGTGCACACCTACATTCCATCCACTGTCTATGGGAATGTCGGCGACAGCCAACCGGTGCTCTGCTCAAATGCCGGTAGGCCTGGGGGCTGTCATTTGCCCAGGGCAGGGATGGCCAATGGGTGGCTCTCCAGCTGTTGCACAACTACAACTCCCAGCATGCTCAGACTGCCTACAGGAATTGTAGTTTTCCATCGCTGGAGAGCCGCCGGTTGCCCATCCCTGGCCTAGGGGGATACGTTGTTTTAACAGAGTGCCCCTTTAAAGGGATTGCCTGAGAATTATAAAAACATGGAGGAAGGCTAAAGCTTTACTACAGTTTCCCCTTTTCCAGCTCTGCAGGAAGCCGTGATGTCACACCGGACGTCTACTCAGCCAATCGCTGGCCTCTTTGGTCATGGCATGACCGGTGATTGGCCGGACATCACCTCTTCCGATCCCGCAGAGAACAGAAGGACCTGTAGCCGGACAGGAAAGCTTTTTTTTTTTTTTCTATCCTTTTATAAGCCCCCCCTCTTCTCTGAATACTTGCGGACAACCCCTTTAATTACTCCCGCCGCTGAACATGGGGTGTCCTGAGGATGGGTTCCCCTGTTTTCTGCTCTCACCCCAAGGGACTGGCCATGATTATTTGGGTTTCCCAGGCTCGTATAGCGGGTACATTCAGTGCCCCCACATGTCCCTATATAGCTATATCCAGGTGAATTGGGGGTTTCATCGCGTGGACCCCGGTTGGCTTGCCGTTAGCACCACATTAATGATGATATCCGCGCGGTTTGGGGTCAGATCGCTGCTGACACGTATAGCTGCAGGTACAGGGTGATGGCGGCCAGGCTGTTTCACTATAAATAGTGTATTTCCCCCTGTAAGACCTGAATCCAGCAGTGGCTATTAATACCCCGACGTATAGGACGCTTTATTTGGCCGAGGATAGCGCCTGAAATCCTGAGCCGCAGCCAAGTTATGTGATCTGATACCCAATTCCTCTGCAGAGCTCAGCCCGATAACACCCCAGGGGTCCGCGTCTCTGGAGGTGATGGGAATGACAGATCTATATCCTATTACAGTGTGTTACAGGCAGGTCCACACGTTGCTGCATTGTCCATCTGGTGGAGAAGTGCAAAGTGTACGAGGATTTAAGAGATCTGCCCCTCAGACTGCGTAAAAATCTGCGGAAGTGAAATGTGCAGCCACTTCCGTCGCAAAAACTATGTAATACCCGTGAAATCTGCAGTGTTAGCACCTTCCTGGTCCGCGGACTGCATTTGTGAACCCATTGTTTTCAACGGGTCCGTGTTTTGCGGACAGTGTATCTTGTTTTGGACATTTGGATGCGGAAAGCACACGGAATGATCCACGTGTCTTGTTCTTGTCTTCGTAATGTGGACCCTTTGAAGTCAATACGTCCGCAAAAAAAATGCCGATGCAACACGGACTTCGACGTTTTTTTTGCTGATACGCCAAACGGATACGGTCGTGTGCATGAGGCCTAAGCCAAAACCGTGAAGGGGTTTTCCCGGACTATTTTATTGATGGTATCAGACTGGTGGGGGTCTGCCTGCGGCATGGGAACTACCTAGATCCATACACCGTGCAGTGGTCGTGTCTGGTTTCTGCCGTGCTGCTCCTATTCAGTTTTCCCCAGTTTCAGATGTTGATGACTTGGACAGGTGGTCATCAACAAGCAAGTGCTGAAAAACCCCTTTAAGGCTACATTCACACGACCGTATGTGTTTTGCGGTCTGCAAAACGCGGATACCGACCCATTTGCGGACCGCACGTGGCTGTCACTCTCATAGAAAATGCCTATTCTTGTCACAAGAAGAAGACATGCTCAATGTTTTTTGTTGGGCCGCGAAACGGAACAACGGATGCAATCAGCACTCGGTGTGCTGTCCGCATTCTTTGCGGCCCCGTTTAAATGAATGGGTCCGCACCCGTTCTGCAAAAATGCGGAATAAAACATACGGCCGCCTGAATGAGCCCTAAGTGTTATTGTACCTTTTTGAGGAGGCTTTCAAGAACTTGGGACTCCCCTCAGGATAGGCCATCAATATCCGGTCTGACACCCTGCACCCCCAGCTCTTTCGGGAGTAGGGTTACAGACGGAACTGCGGCGCTCCCTCCACTGTAGTGGTGGACGTGGTTACTGCAGCTCTGCTCCTGTTCAGGTGCGCTGATACTAATGACCTGTCCTGAGAATAGGCCATTGATATAAAAGTAGTGGAAATTGTTTTTTTTTAAATCGGCTATAACGCCTAAAGTACCACCAGAATGTTGTGCGTGTGAGTGACTTGTACACCTGAAACGCTGACTCTGTTCATTTTTGTTTCTTTTCTAGGAAATAGATCGCCGGTTAGAGAAGAAACTGCGGATCACACAGCGGGAGAGGTAAAGGGGCTCTGCGCTCATTGGTTTTATCTTGTTTTTAGCGGCTCGGCTTCTTTGGATTTTCAGGACGTCCTGCATCGTCGGTGAGGATGGGTTCACGCACAGGGCACCAGGCCATCGGTTTTAGTTTTCCTCTGGTATGGTACTCAAATGCCAGAGGGAAACTGAAGCCATAGTTTTCTGTGGAATTGTTCAGATTTGACACCAGATGTGTCCTAGTAGAGGACAGAAACTATACATGCAGTGTTCTTCTGCTCGGCACTTTCCAGCTGTAGATGCCGCACTTGTGCTCGTACACATGCCTCAGTTGTGCCCGGCTCGGCCATAAAGCAACTCTATAGACTCACCTGATGCTTTACCCCTTCCTGATATCGGGTCTTTAAAGATGTCGCCCTCTCTGGAAGCAGAGCAGGTGCCATATTAACACACGATAATGCTGATCATGGACGTTTAACCTGCCTGGCAGGAACGCCCCCCCCCCCCCCCCCCCCTCGGGTGGTGATTGGGGAAGGCATTCCTTAGAAGTAATAAGTCAGAGCCTGTACTTGACTCTTAGGCCCCTTTCACACGGGCGAGTTTTCCGCGCGGGTGCAATGCGTCAGGAGGACGCATTGCACCCGCACTGAATCCGGACCCATTCATTTCTATGGGGTTGTGCACATGAGCAGTGATTTTCACGCATCACTTCTGCGTTGCGTGAAAATCGCAGCAAGCTCTATATTGTGCGTTTTTCACGCAACGCAGGCCCCATAGAAGTGAATGGGGCTGCGGGAAAATCGCAAGCATCCGCAAGCAAGTGCGGATGCAGTGCAATTTTCCCCCATGGTTGCTTAGCAACGGGACGCGATCTTTATTATTTTCCCTTATAACATGGTTATAAGGGGAAATAATAGCATTCTTGATAAAGAATGCTTAGTAAAATGAAGTGGAAGGAGTTAAAAATAATAAGTTAACTTACCTTAGCCACTTGATCGCGTAGTTGTGATCTGTCCTCTCTTTCCCTGCATCAGCTAAGAACTAAAGGACCTGTAATGACGTCACATCACATGGTCCAATCACATGGTCCATCTTACCCTGGTGATGGACCATGGTAATGGACCATGTGATGTGATGTCATCACAGGTCCTTTAGCTGTTAGCTGATGCAGGGAAAGAGAGGACAGATCGCAACTACCTGATCAAGTGGCTAAGGTAAGTTAACTTTTATTATTTTTAACCCCTTCCACTTCATTTTACTATGCATTCTTTATTGAGAATGCTATTATTTTCCCTTATAACCGTGTTATAAGGGAAAATAATAAATTCTCTAGAATACTCTGCCCGAAACCGGACTTCAGTGATGAAGTCCAGCTTTGGGTCTGGGTACCAAACATGGCGATTTTTCACACGCGCGTGCAAAACGCATTGCAAACGTTTGCACCCGCGCGGAAAAATCGCGCATATTACCGCAACGCACCCGCCTCTTATCCGGCCGTCAAACATGACGCCCGTGTGAAAGAGGCCTTAGGCTTATTATTTGTATATTACAGTTCAGGCCAGCAGGTGGCAGCACTGAATTGTAATATACTAATCTCTGTATAGGGTAATCGATAAAATTCCGTTACTCTATACAAATTGCAGTCTAATGATTGTATGTAGGGGGTCCTTTTAAGCAGCTTTTAAAAAAAAAAAAAAGTCAAAAAATGTAAAAATTGAAATCGCCCCCCCTTTCCTCAAAATAAATAAAACAATAATAAACATCACCCATACTTTTAAAATATAAAAAGCTACTGTGATTTCCCCATAGAGTTGTTTGCAGCACATCCCCCACATAGCGATGTGCTGGTGGCAGACGCAACGTCATCACATAATAAATGTGCGAGTGTGTGCTCATTGGCTGGTGATCAGCAGCACTTTTACACAGGGCAATAATTGGAAAAGAGTTCTTCCCTAATAATTGTCCCATTCTTTGGCTTGTGTAAAAGGGCCGTAACGCAAGGTATTTTAATTAAAGGGGTAAGGCTAGTTTCACACTAGCGTTAATATTTTCCGGTATTGAGATCAGTCATAGGGTCTCAATACCGGAAAAAACGCTTTCGTTTTGTCACCATTCATTGTCGATGGGGACAAAACGTAACAGAACAGAAAGGAGTGCTCCAAAATGCATTACGTTCCGTTTTCATACCGGAGAGCAGCATGCTGCGGTTTGCTTTCTGTCCTGCGATGCGGAGCAAGACGGATCTATCATGACCCACAATGCAAGTCTGTTTTCTCTGACACAAAAGAAAACGTATCGGTTCCCCATTGACTTTCAATGGAATTCATGACTGATCCGTCTTGGCTACGTTAAAGATAATACAATCGGATCCGTTCATAACGGATGTAGATGGTTGTATTATCAGCAACGGAAGCGTTTTGCTAGTGTGAAAGTAACCTTCATTACTATTACTATTAGTATCCATTTTTATATTTCTTAAAGGGGTATTCTCATCTGAGACAATGAGAGCATATCGCCAGGATATGCCCCCGTTGTCTGATAGGCACAGGTCCCACCGCTGAGACCCGCACCTATATTGAGAATGGAGTGGGCAAAGTGGTAGAAGTGAATGGGAGTGCACTGTGCATAATCGGTCACCGCTTCCATTCACTTTTATGGACCGGTGCGCCCTCTACCATTTTTAGTACTCCGTTTAGGAGATAGGTGGGTTTCCCATTGTTGGGACCTGCACCTGTCAGACAATGGGGGCCTATCCCAGAGATATGCCCCCATTGTCTTACATTAGAAATATTTCCAGAATATTTTCTCCGGTGCCAGAGCCTCGCTCCCCGGTGTATTTAGCTTGCGGGCAGTTCCTGGATCACATGCTATACATTCAGCACATGATCCTAGTCCGGTTACAACTTGCGATGTACATGGGTGCCTGCAACCTAATTACACTGGAGAGCGCAGCGCTGGTTCGGTAGGAATATTTTCAGCATTATCGCTGTTAAAGTGCTTAATCACGTGAAGGAGTGTGGGGGGTCTATTAAGAAATGGCAATAGTCTGGTGTCTGCTCCTCCTGGAAGCCAGAACGGTTCCTTGTGGGGGAGGCAGGCGTACACTGGAAAGCTGTCCCTAAGCCTTGTTGCTTTCCATTGGCTGAGCTCTTCCTATTATTACAACTGCATTGCCGCATCTTTATGTTCTCTTTATTTGAATTTCTTCTCTTCTCCCCCCCCCCCCCCCCCCATGCTTGCTGTGTTCTCATTTCTCTTCTATCTGCAGCAAATCAAAGTCTCCACCCAAAGCGCCAGTGGTTATTCAAGACGACTCTCTCCCAGCCTGTCCACCCCCACAAATCAGGATCCTGAAGAGGCCTACAAGCAACGGATTGTCAAGTAACCCACATGCCAGCAGCCGGCCGACAGTGCCTGTGAAATCGCTGGCGCAGAGGGAGGCCGAGTACGCGGAGGCCAGGAAACGTATCCTCGGCAGTGCCAGTCCAGAGGAGGAACCAGAGAAGCCAATTGTAGATAGGTGAGTGCTGCAGCCGTTTCCCAAAGCTGCCTGGATGTTGTAAATTGATTGCTTCTTGTATGCACCTTATAAACGAGGGCAGCGCCCTACGTGCGACCCTAATGTGATAGTTATAAGGCTTCGGAGTCCCTTCCGCTGGCATCATCCAGGAGGTGCACTTTGAGTCGTAGATTAACGACACCATAGTCTATCATAAGTGACAGTGGCCCCCATGGTGCCTGCATCTCCTCCAACATTACCCTCTTATGTCTGATGCAACTTTGCACTCACCTCTCTTTTATGAATGGATGGCTTCTTACCTTGGTTCTGAATGCCTTTTCTTGTCTTTCAGACCTGTCCGAATCAACCAGTCAGAGGACATCAGACCATCGAATAGCGTGATCCGGCAGCCGCTGGGTCCCGACGGTTCACAGGGTTTCAAACAATGCAGATAGATATTTCTGGAGAATGACACCATGGGCTGCATCGGCCTGTCACACCAATGGACACGAGCAGAGGGAGTCGCCTCATTTACTTGCACTTTGATGACCTTTTGCTCCGCCCACTGTGACCTTAAACCCCGTGCACTGTGACCCCCCCCCCCTTCCGCCACCCCTTTAGCTCCGACCACTGTGATTGGCGCATCGCCACATGCTTCCCCAGGTTTTATCACAAGGGAGTGCGTGTGCATGTGCATTAGACGGGTGGGGAGGGAGCAGGCAGAGTCGGGGGCGCCCCGTGCCTGCAACTGCCACTTCTATGGAAGTTACCGCCAGCAATAATGATATCTGTTAGTCCCGTCTCGTGGGGGAAAGGGTCTCATGCCCACCTCCCCTTCTCATGAGTTTCCTTTGAGTGCATGTCTGCCTCCTCTCACCGCAGAGGACCTTCTCCATGATGACTGATTTCCCTCCTTCTCTTCAGGTGTAGTGTGCATGAGCGAGTTTTGTTAAAAAAAAAATATAATTATTATTTTACCAGAGAGAACTTCTAGTCTCGTAGAGCGCACAGAGCAGCCGCTATCACTGTATGTTCTGCTATCAGATGCTTCAGGAAGTGCGGGTTTTGTCTGAGGACAGGTGGGCATGAGCTGCTGACGGTGGATGTTACATGCTCAGGGCATTAGCGTGTGCTAGGCCTGGAGCAGTGAGAGGGTTAATGCCTGTGCTGTCCCTAGAGGACCAGGATATGTGGAAGGAGAGCAGATTTTAATTTTCTTTCTTGCACGGTTTGGAGTTGTGAACCCGGCTGGTGCTGTTCCCTAGTGATGACGGGGCGGATGCAGGCGGTTGCTCAGAGGCTTACGTCTGTACAATATGGGGGCCGCCATTATATAAGGACTTGCGCAGGTGACCTTGTCTCGAGGGGCTGGAGCCTTTCCTGGCAGCTATTCGACACTAGAATGAATTAGACAAACCTTGTAAGATCCGGATCAAAACCGTGCCCGATAAAGCTAGACGTCTATTTTATCCAGTATGTCGTGTGAGTGTGCTGCCCGCCCAAGCTCTTTCGGGAGGCTGGAGGTATGAAACGTTCATCCAGATGGACCGTGCGGCAGAGCGCACGCTGCATTCTGTTGCTGATATGTGTATATTTTAGGGGCATTTTTTTTTTCTTTTTTTGTATTAATCATGGGTTTTACATGTAATTATCCCTTGACGGAGTTACCTGCAATGCCAAAATGTCCCCACTGGCCGCTGAGCATCTTCTTTCTTCAGTCAGTGACCTGCAAGGAAAAGAAGTCAAGGGGAAAATACAAAGACTTTGGTGCCTTATATAAGAAGAAGCTACTGACACATTCCCCCATAGATGCTATTGTGATTACAAACCTCGTACCAGTATCTTACCCTAAAATGGACCCTCCGCCTGCAAATGGTGCAGCCGCCATATTTTAGGGAATGATGTCGTCCGCTGGTTAATATTATCGGTTACTGGACATTGTCCACCGCTGGTCCATGCAGGGGGACGGGTCCATTTTTTTAAAAATAAATTGCCGTTTTTCTACACAATCTCTCAGTCTGTGTTTAGTAGCTCTTTTATATAAGACAGTTTTGTCATGATGAATTAATCTTCAGGAAAGATGTCGGCCTTAATTCCATAAACAAGAATGTAAAGCGACCTGTCGAGTTCCATCTACGTCTTGTCATGACCTGCAGCTACAGTCACCGCTGCAAATCTTTTCCTTTACTGCCTGTGAGTGTCCATGGACGGCATGCCTTATACCCTAGTCACGCTCAGAGCTGCATTCTGCTGGTTTCCTGGTGCCTCTTGTGCCTCATGGCTGCCCCTAGTGGTGCACTGCAGCCATTGCATAGAGTTGAAGGAAATCGATATAGTCCTTGGTGAGCTGACAGATTCCTCGGTCACAGGCAGAATTGTGGGTGCTGCTCTGGATGTGAGTAGAATATCAGACATGATGTGGCTCACCGTCAGTAAAGCAGTATGGAGATGCAGTAACAAGTCTATGTCCGGATATGTAGTGGAGCCGAGGTTGCGGTCCTGAGCTGCACGCTGCGTGCAGTTCCGTTTCCATCAGGCCCTCGAGGTCTGGAAGGCTCCTGACATGAATATTCTCAGTATTACCAGCGACGTCTGCGTGCTGCCCTGGAGGGGGTGCTTTTTCCATCTGTTCAGTCCATTCTTGTACTTCCTGTATTTCTGGAGGGCAGCGCCGCTTCCTGGGAAATCGAGATGTTTACAGAGTCCGGCAGATAAATTTCCCTGTTCTGTTTCTGAATAAATGAGTGTTGTATGATTTACAGGAATGGACGTTTTTCTGGTGCTCATATATTGTGTGTGTTATTTTATTTTTTTTATACTTGTTGGGGAAGTGTTTTCTGGTGCTCTCACGCTAGGCTGCTGCACGAGGGTGGATCTGAGACTCTGGGATTCATGAGTAGAGATGAGCGAACTTTAAAAAAAAGTCCGGCGTTCGGGTTGTGGTAACTCGCGCATCCCGTTATGGATTCCACTATAGCGGCATATGGAATCCATAAGGGGCGACTGCCACCAACCCGAACTGTTGAACAGCCGAAGGACCTGGGGTGACGTCACTGTCATGTGATCAGTGCAGGGGGCGTGGCTCAGCATTGGATTTGATCCCGTGCTGAGCCACGCCCCCTGCACTGATCACATGACGGTGACGTCACCCCAGGTCCTTCGGCTGTTCAACAGTTCGGGTTGGTGGCAGCCGCCCCTTATGGATTCCATATGCGCTATAGTGGAATCCATAACGGGATGCGCGACTTACCACAACCCGAACACTGGACTTTTTTTTAAAGTTCGCTCATCTCTCTCTATTCATGATCCCATCCCTAAAGTGTTGCAGGATGACCAGTGAGAACGGAATCTCTACTCCGTGATCATCAACCTTTCATCTGTCTCTGTAATCAGAAAGTGGTCCCCTAAAATGATGTACGGACCCCCCCAAAGTCCTATTACCCATGTGGGATCACACACTGAACCATCTCCCAGGGAATTATATATCTGACATCATGATGTCCGTGATATCAGTGTGAACAGTAGTGATTCCCTGCCAGAAGTTACTTCCATGTCTGTTATACCGCTCCATGTAATCTATAGCCCCTGGTATCTGCCCCCTGTGCTGTGATCCTCCTGGTATGAACTGTTGTTTCTGCCCGCAGTAGGTGCACTGCCGCCCTCCTGGAGAGAGTAAATACAGTTTCAGCCAAGTTCTTCAGAATTGCATGGTCATGAGACCTGGAGATAAATGACTGGTCAGGGGGGCAATCCCTGTTTGGGTGTCCGGGGAGTCGGACTTCAGCTGGGCTGACACTAATGACAAACATCAAACTTTTTTTTTTTTTTTTAACTATTAGGTCTCTTTCAGATGAGCGTGTCCTGTGCGGAAATGTGATTTCCTGTTACGGACAGTGCTAATTCTGCAGGAGTGCACAGCATTATACTGATTTATAATGCTGTGTGTCTCTGCTTGACCTTACTTATACAGGGTCATACGGACAGCTTTATGTCAGTATAATTCTGTAGCAGTAAGGTCATGCAGAGATATAAAACATTATAATGCCATGCGCTCCTGCAAAACGAGCGGAAATCGTGCTCCCATACAGAGTGTGATTTCCACACAGGACACGCTCGTCTAAAATTGGTCTTATTTAGTGAGCCATGGTCAAGTCAGCGACCAGAGGAAAAATGAGTGGTCTATAGACGCCACGGCTCACATTTGTTATGACTGGCATTTGGTCAGCTCCAAAATACTACTGAGTGAATTGCACCAAAGAGGCACGTGCGTCTTAATAAATTCTACCGTTTGGACTGTTCACATTTTTGGCCTCCACTCAACACATATGCCGTGTGTTTAAATGGATGTCCTAGTAGTATCCGTTACCCGTAGGGTTCCAGGTGTGTATACATGTTTAGCATGTATGTTGGGAGTTTTCTCAAAGTTCATGTTAAATGGACATCACAAACGTGATGTGAACATATCCTTAAAGGTGTTTTCCAGGCTTTTAATATTGATGACCTGTTCTAAGGATAGGTTATCAGTATCAGATCATTGGGGGTCCGACACTCCCGCCAATCTTCTGGTTCGCTGCTGCTATGTCTATGGCAAACAGGAAGAGAGACAGGAGACTGGGCGTGCCTTCTCTTCATAAAGCTGATCAGCGGCATTGCCGAGGTGTCGGAACCCCACCGATCTGATATTGATGACCTATCCTGAGGACAGGTCATCAATATTAAAAGCCTGGAAAACCCCTTTAAGGGGTTGGCCCGTTTCCTATCCTCAGGATAGGTCATTAATAGCAGACTGGTGGGAGTCCGACTCCCAGCACTCCTGGCGATCAGCTGTTTGAACAGAACGCAGTGCTCATGCAAGCGCTGCTCTCTCTTCACTGTTTACCTGCTCGCCGTCGACATCGAATCTGTGAACAAGTGTAATTACAACGCCACTGTCCCCACTCACCTCAGTTGGGGGGGGGTCACCTGAAATTACACTGCTGCAATGCTGACTGCGAGCATGTAAACATTGAAGAGAAGGCTGAGCTTACATTCTGCTCACACAGCTGATCGGCAGGGGCGCTGGGAGTCGGACCCCTGCCAATCTGCTATTGATGATCTATCCTGAGGATAGGAAACTGGCCAACCCCTTTAAAAGGGTTTTCCAAGACCTTAATACTGATGGCCTATTCTCAGGTGGCAAATCTTAATTGTTTGTTCACATAACCCAGGGGACAAGTATTTTTTTTAAAGGCTCAATTAAGGGGTCGTCCAGGCTTTAAGTGATGGCCTATCCCCAGAATAGGCCATCAGCAGGCCTATTCTTGTAGTAGCAAGCAGTGGAGGGAGCTTGCTACTACAGCACTGCTCCCATTTAAGTCTTAAGGTGGATTCACCCTGCCTGAACACTCGTTCCTGACAATCTGCCTATCTAAATGTGCTCCGATCACCCGATTAACATCAGGGGATACTGTCGTTTGTGCAGGGACACCAATTATTGTTTCTGGGCAGTAGATCTGCTAAACGGCGATCTGCTGCCCAGAGACAATGATTCTGTATGGCAGGGATCAGCAAACTTCGGCACTCCAGGTGTGGTGAAACTATAACTCCCAGCATGCACACTTGCTTGGCTGTTCTCAGAACTCCCATAGAAGTGAATGGAGCATGCTGGGAGTTGTTGTTTCACAACAGCTGGAGTGCCAGAGGTTGCTGACACCTGCTGTGTGGAGATAAGCAATGGCTATGGCAATTCCTTATACTGTAAAGGAGATTGCTGCATCTAAATGCGCAGTCTCCTGAATCGGCTGTTAGATAGGGATGTGTAAACCCACCTTACGACTCATTCACATGACCGTATAAATGGTTCTGCATCAGTGCCGAAATTTTATTCTGTTCCACGGCCCCACAAAAAATAGAGCATGTCCTATTGTTGTCTGCAATCGCCTTCGTCCCACAAAGTGCGGAACGCACAAGGGCGGTATCCGTGTTTTGCGGATCCAAAACATGGCGCGGTCATCTGAATGTGCCCTTAAGGATAGGCCGTCACTTAGTCTGGACAACCCCTTTAATTTACCATAGCTTGTATAGGAAAACGGGAAATAATTCTTTGTGGGGTAAAACTGAAAAAATGCAATTCTGCCATGGGTTTTTTTTATTTGATTTTTTTTCCACTGTTCGAAAAAAAGTACACGATGGCCTTATTCCGTAGGTCAGTATGATTACGGCCATACCAAATTTATATAATTTCTATTATGTTTACTTAAAAAAAAAAAAAAAACCTTTAAAAAATATTTTCTTTGCATTGCCATATTCTGACAGCCGAAACGTTATAAATTTTTTTTATTTTTTTTTTTCATTTACTGAGCTGTGTGAGGGCTCATTTTTGTGGGGCAAAGTTTAGTTTTTACTGGTATAATTTTTGTTCAGTTTTTTTTTTTTTTTTTTGGGAGAGGGGTTTTATTTTGCAGCATTCACTGTACATAATGAGTATTTTTATTTTATTAGTTTGGACATTTTCGATCAGGAAGGGGGGATGATTTGAATTTTTTAATATTTTTTTTGTTTTCAATATTTTTAAAAAGCCTTTTTTCTGAATAATTTTGCGTTTGCTTAGGGGACTTGTACATGCAATCCTCCGATCGCTTATACCATAAATTGCAATAGAATACTGTGGCAGCCTATAGGATTCTGACCTGCTGCCTTCTCTGCCTCGGATTACCAAGCGGCTTACTATGACAAGCCTGAAAAACTTCACGACGCCCCAGGCTGTCAAAGCAACTAATTGGTGCCCTGAGATTTTGCTGTGGGAGTGCTGACTGGAGGACATAGGGAGACCCCCTACCTCTAACATCACAGATGCTGTTGTCACTATTGACACCTGCATCTGGATGGATCAAGTATGCTCAGATTGCTAACATGCAGAGGAGTCCATGTTAGGCTTTGTTCATATCTGTGGCTCTGGCAGAAGTCTTTGTAGCATACAGGACAAAATAGATCCCATTATAGTCAATGGCCCATCCAGTCCATTAAGTGTCATTCGTTTCTATCATTTGATGGAAATGTTGCTTCCGTTATTTTTATTTTGCTTCTATTATGGAGGACAAAGACAAAAATGCCATTGTGAACCCAACCTCCCCCTAGGGTCATGTATAGTTACACTGGGAGAGGAGGATTTCTGTCTCTGCAACCTGTCAGCAGTTCCTGCACAGACTTCCAACTCTCCTCTTCCATGTTGGATGGGAGAGCCTACTTCAGCCTAGAATATCTCAGGCTGTATTGCACTAGAAAAATGAGTCACCAATGTAAGCTTTCAAACAAGACTAGGATTGGTGTGTGAGCCACAATACAGCCAGAGATATGACCTTAGGAAATCTGCTCAGGGGTGTGATCTGGATGTAATAGGTGCTATACGGCCTGAGATATAGACGTTAGTGGCAAGGAGGTAACTCATAACTCTGGCCACTGAAAATTGCTGTCACTTTAAAGCAGGCATCCTCAAACTTCGGCCCTCCAGCTGTTGCAAAACTACAACTCCCAGCATGCCCGAACAGCCTACAGGTATCCGCCTACAGCAGGGCATTGTGGGAGTTGTAGTTTTACAACAGCTGGAGGGCCGCAGTTTGAGGATGCCTGCTTTAAAGGAAGCCTGTCATCAACTGTATGCTGCCTTCACTCAGAACAGCATAAAGTAGCGACAAAAATGCTGATTTCAGCGGTGTGTCACTCGTTAGCTAAAAGTAACTGGCTGCCGAGAACCAGCATTGCAGCATAGGCCTTGAAAGAGTCAAATCTACATGAGAAGAGTCAGTTATATATAAGCTCCTGCTCTACTCGCCCATCTGCTGCTGATTTTGTGGCAGAAAATTCTGTGACTGAAAATCAGTTCCATTCAATTGGATGGAGCACCAAGCACATGGATTTCTGCAAGCTCCATTGAGAGCTCATCCACACGGCTATTGGTCGGCCGTTCCGTGCATTGGGGACAGCAATTTGCGGACCTGCATCAGTGCCACAATTTTATTCTGTTCCATGGCCCCACAACAAAATAGAGCATGTCCTATTGTCCGCAATCGCCTTCGTCCCACAAAGTGCGGAACGCACAAGGGCGGCATCCATGTTTTGCGGTTCTGCACCGGACCTTCCGGAATGCGGACCCATTCTAGTGAAGTGCTGTTTGCAGGCCGCAATATGGGAATGGCCGTGTGCAAGAGCCCTAAGGTGAAGGGAACTGATTTTTCTGAATTTTCTGCCACGTGTGAAGACTGCCAACCATCTGCAGATGGGTGGGAAGAGCAGGAGCTTATAAATGACTCTTCTCAGGTAGATTTTGACTCTTTTCAAGGACTGTGCTGAGCTCTGAAGAGGCCTGCCATGTGACCGGGGACCCCATCCATGCAACTCTGGGATGGCAATTCTATTACAAACTTTCTTCTGTACATTGTAAAGCGGAGGATAGTTCATCAGTATTTAAGTCTCGGAAAACCTCTTTAATGTTACCGGTACAAATGAAATACCGACGCTGGTCTTCTGTTGCTAGTATTAGCTAGTCTGGTGGTTTTCTGGTCAGGTGTCAATTATAACAGCATTGGAATCGCTTATATCAGATATGACCCCATTCAGTTCACAGACCAAAAAACAGCCCCCTTAAATATGTATATGGGGGAATTGTAGAAAAATCACAAGTTACACCAAAATGTAGCAATTTTTCCCAATTTTCTGACACCCTTACCATCTTTGTAGAAAGTGGGTGGGAGAGTGAGGTCACAGGCAGGACCTCTGCAGCCCACGTATTTACCAGTTTTTGTGCCAGAAAGCTCCTTGCTGGCACAGATTTCACCTTCTGGCATATTAATACATTTGGCCCCAGAAAGAGGAATAGTTCTGGCCCCATCCACAGCCCAGGCCTGATAAATGGCATGACGTAGTCAGAAGCTGCGCTTTCAGAAGAGGACTGCCATGTGAGTGGGAGCCGGATCCATGCACTCCGGAGTGGTAAGTATATTCCAAACTTTCTTCTTCAGGTGTCTTATGTGTAATTAAGGTGGGTTCTGTAAAACCCCTCTCTACTACCTGCTGTCTGGGAGAGTTGGCAAGTATGTAAAAGAGGACGTTTACTGGTGTTGTCTAATGCACCCCCTATGACTACATTTTAGATCTTCTAAGGTGTTGACTCCTCACTTTACAGCTTTATGCTGTTTATTAGCTGTTGTAATAACAGAAATGGCTCTGACTTTGCTGTGGACGTTGGTGGAATTGTCCTCCACCATGGTATTGCGTGAGGTGGACTGGTGCCATCCTCAGGTCACAACCCTCCAGCTATGTGCAGCACGTTCCGGTATTGTGCCATTCACAGGTGTTAACTTTAGGCTGTATGCCATCTACAGAGCAAGACCCTCCAGCTATGTGCCATCAGCTGCTCGTCACCCTCCGGCATTGTGCCCAGTGTGAACTTCAGGCTAGGGGCCATCTGCACGACGTGAACCTCAGGTTTTCCTCACAGATGACAGTCGGTAAAGGGATTGACCCATCAGTATCGTCCAAAGGAGCCATGATGGTGAGATGCATCACTGAAACCTGTCAACCTGATGGAGCAGTGATGGAACAGGTGAGGTGTGTGTGATGGTAAATTGAGGCAGTTTTTCGCACCTCAGTCTTCCTTGCTGGTTTAGGTTTGCTTATCTTGGATCTGATGTTCTGGGTCTTGGTGCTTTGGGTTTTTGATGTTCACAGACCAAAATCTTTAGAAGAATGAGCTTTGCATCCTAGGAATCTTTGCATCGTTAGGAAGGATTGTATGGACCAGACTGATATTACTAAATGCCAAAGGGGGTGATGTCAATATGGTATGTCACATGAATATATATATATATATATATATATATATATATATATAATATATATTACACAACAAAACATGATTGTAAAAACATGATTATTAAACTGTTATTGTACCATGATGGGTAGTCGGTAACATATAACAGAAAATAATAAAAAATTTGAAAATAAAATAAAAACGTACTAAAGTAGTTTCACTTATGTTACTGTCTACTGTTCGTATCATATATGGTGAGGTAGAGATTTTCTCTCCATGTAGAATCATAAACAATGAACAGTATATCCAATACACAAGAAAAAAATTAAATAAGGTAATTCATTTATATAAAAAAAAAAAAAAACATGGGTATAAAAAATCATAAGTATTTTATTATTGGAGTACTCCTATATGAGTCAATTGTAATGGCACCTCTTTAATGTAAGGCAGAACTTCTGCATTTACTGACCCCGTGTGGGATAATTAGAGTATAGTTGGTCTCCTGGGAAGCACAAATAGTCAAATGATTGTATCAAAAATAGCCAAATGTATCGTGCTATTTGTATCTGGACAGTGTAGACTTGCTACATTACCACTTTAATGATGTCTCAGCGATACATGCAGCTGTGCTTTGTACGATGTATGATCTGCGTGTCCCAGCTGCGCTCTCTGCAAGGAGTTAGATTGTGTGCCGCTTAACGTGGCGTCCCATGTGGTGAGCAGTCTTGTGTGGTTGATGAGCGGAGGTGGTGCAAAAGATGGACTGGACTTTATGCACGAAAATGGCTATACAGGTGAAACTCAAAAAATTTAAATATTGTGCAAAAGTTCATTTATTTCAGTAATGCAACTTAAAAGGTGAAACTAATATATGAAAGACTCATTGCATGCACAGTGAGATATTTCAAGCCTTTATTTGTTATAATTTGGATGATTGTGGCTTACAGCTTATGAAAACCCCAAATTCACTATCTCACAAAATTAGAATATTGTGAAAAGGTTCAATATTCTAGGCTCAAAGTGTCACACTCTAGTCAGCTAATTAATCCATAAAAAAGGGGTCCCTGAGCCTTTAAATCGTCTGTCTGGTTTAGTAGAAATCACAATCATGGGAAAGACTGCTGACCTGACAGTTGTGCAGAAAACCATCATTGACACCCTCCATAAAGAGGAAAAGCCTCAAAAGGTAATTGCAAAAGAAGTTGGATGTTCCCAAAGTGCTGTATCAGAGCACATTAATAGAAAGTTATGTGGAAGGGACACGTGTGGAAGACAAAGGTGCACAAGCAGCAGGGATGACCGCGGCGTGGAGAGGATTGTCAGAAAAAGGCCATCCAAAAGTGTTGTGGACTGAGGTTGGAGTTAGTGCATCAAGAGCCACCGCACACAGACTGATCCTGGACATGGGCTTCAAATGTCGTATTCCTCTTGTCGAGCCTCTGCTGAACAACAAACAACGTCCGAAGCGTCTTACCTGGGTAAAGAAAAAAAGAACTGGTCCAAAGTCCTCTTTTCTGATGAGAGCAACTTTTGCATCTCATTTGGAAACCAAGGACCAAGAGTCTGGAGGAAGAATAGAGAGGCACACAATGCAAGATTCTTGAAGTCCAGTGTGAAGTCTCCACAGTGTTGATTTGGGGAGCCATGTCATCTGCTGGTGTTGGTCCACTGTGCTTCATTAAGTCCAGAGTCAGCGCAGCCGTCTACCAGGAGTTTTTGGAGCACTTCATGCTTCCTTCTGCAGAAGAGCTTTATAGAGATGGGGACTTCATTTTCCCAGCAGGACTTGGCACCTGCCCACACTGCCAAAAGTACCAACACCTGGTTCAATGACCATGGGATGGCTGTGCTTGATTGGCCAGCAAACTCGCCTGACCTGAACCCCATAGAGCAGGGGTGCACAACCTGCGGCCCGGGGGCCACATGCGGCCCTCGATACCATTCTGTGCGGCCCCCAAACATCTGGTAAAAGACATGTAGGTCTATGTCTTATGGCTTCTTACATGTATCTTTCATGTATTCTCCTATTAGGTGGGAGTCCTAGAACGGTAACTAGATATTTATAGTATATACTGTATGTTCAATACGCCAAAAATACAGTATTTCAGTTGGTAATACCCCTTTAGGTTTTATTTTCGGCCCTTGGAATTGGTTTAGGCTGACAATGTGGCCCCCATCCAGAAAAGGTTGTGCACCCCTGCCATAGAGAATCTACAGGACATTGCCAATAGAAAGATAAGACATTAGACCGAACAATGCAGAAGGGCTGAAGGCTGCTCTGAAGTATCCTGATCTTCCATAACACCTCAGCAGTGCCACAGGCTGATAGCATCCATGCCACGTCACACTAAGGGGCCCAAACCAAGTACTAAGTACATATGCATGATTGGTTCTTACTGTATTGTACCGGTATTATTGTTATACATCTTTCCCTTTATTTAGGTCTGTATTATTGCATTTGTTTTACTATACGTTTTTTCTTTATTTTAAGTTTGGTATATATATCTTTTTATTGGTATTATTATTATTTCTTTCCTAGCTTGGGATCCCCTGGTCCCGCAGGGCTGTCTCTGGGGGGTTTTTTCTTCCCCTCTCTCCTTTTCCCGGACCGCTTCTCCGGCGGTTTTTTCTTCCCCCCCCCCCTTCCTCACTTACTGCGCTTTGTGATTTTCACGTCCTCCTTTTTTCTTTTTCCCCGGTTAACACCGGCGGCTCGCTTATCGCGCCTCACCGCCCGAACTCTCGCGAGGAGCGAGATTTCGGGCGCCATCTTGGCATCTTCTCACTCCGCTTCCCGCGCCTGCTGCGAGTCTTGACGTGCTGACGTCATAGTCTCGCGGCACCGGGCGCCTTTCTCTATTTTCTCCTGGCTGTACCAGGCACGTCCCTCATTGCCTCCAGGTGCCGGTCAGCGATATTTTCAACTAATCGCATCATTTAGGGTGAGTCTCTTTATATTCACCTTTCCCCTCTTCATCCCTGGCCACCAGTTTTTCCCTCATGAATCCTTCTTGTTCTTTCTTTTGCAGGTTTTTTCTCCTTATCCCTACATTACACCTAAATACTGTGGTCAGGGGTGATTACGGTAACTCCAACCACTACAATGTCTGTGCGCAGCTCAAACACTACCCAGGGCCAGGACGCTGTTCCCCCTGCTCAGCGCTCCCCATCTGTAGTTAGCATGCTGCAGGCCCCTATCTCTGAGATCAATGCTGATTTACTGCAGCAGTCTATTTCAAACGCCATTATTTCAGCTATGGGTTCGGTTTCTTCAGCCCTAACCCACTCCATCTCGCAGGCCATTTGTTCCCAGTCAAACGCCCTTACCCGGGGTGCAGGGTCTAGTACCCATTTGCCCTCTGCCTCCAGAACCATTTTGACTGATGGTTTGCTGCCATCAAAAGAATCCGCGGTCGCCCCGCGAAAGAGAGCCTGCCCGCGCCAGGCGGAACATGCACGCGCGTGGAATCTTCCTGAGCCCTTATCCGATTCTGACCCAGAATCAATAGAGGAGGCGTATGATGAGTCCTGTAACGACTCTAATGAGGAATTGACCAATGCGGCTGTTGATCTGCCGAGCCATACCGCACCCACCAAGCCCATGCCTACTCCAACGACCCCGGTGGAGGCCCACTCTGACCAGCCGGATGTCCTGTTGGACTCTTTAGGTGAACCCCTATTTAACCCCGAGGAGCTGCACCACCCGCGTTCTGCGGACTGGATGCCCGCATCTCCCGTGGCCCATTATATAGAGTCCAAGATCCGTACTCCCTTGAGTAAGGAATCTAGAAATTAGCTAAGGGCAGAGTGTCCCAGACCAATTATTCCCCACAAAGTCTGCGACACCCCCACCGTAGACCCCAAGATGGCGCAGTTTTTGGCGAAAACGGGGTTCAACCCCAAAAAAGGCCTTGACTCGGCTCTTAAAGCCGTCCAGGATAAACTCCTGGACCTGACGGGTCCGTTAGCAAAGATATTCGATATGGCGGAATCCGCCAAAGCAGAAGGGAGATCTGTGGATCCCGTGGAACTGGCCGGATGGGCAAAAGGGCCATCTGCATCACCGGAAGTGTCAATACTTCTCTGGCCATCGAGCGGCGTAAAGCCATCTTGATGAAGGTGGACCCTAAGTTGTCCAACCTCTCTCTCTCTCAGAAGTGGGCAAAGACGCCCAGGGGCTTTTATTTGGAGACTCTTTTATTAAAGAGTTAGGGAAGTATGTCGGTGCGTTTACAGCACTTGATAAAGCCCAGACGTCCATGAGAAAAGTATTTGGCAATCGTTTTTCTGGACGGGCCGCAAGTTCAAGGGGCCGACTGCCCGGCCGTTCTAACTACTACGCCCGAGGTTCGGGGTGTGGCTCCTTTACACACAGGTCCTCTCTCCAAGACCAAAAATTCCAGCCGACTTTCTTTCTGTCCCGCGGATACACAGGCCGATCCCGAGGTTTCCGTCGAACTCCCAGCAACAGACGCCCTACAGGTAAGCCCACTCAGTTTTCCTCCTGTTTTTTCTCCAAATTATGTCGGGGGCAGACTCCGTCTCTGTTTACATGCTTGGTCAGAAATTACTTCGGACCCTTGGGTCCTCAACACGGTACAAGGTTTCACCATATACCTAGTTGCCTCTCCCACGCTGTTACCGACTCCCCCGACTGTTTGCCCTTCCGGGGCTTATCAGAATCTGCTTCACACAGAGCTCCAAGCACTATTCCACAAGGGCGCAATAGAACGGGCCGACTCCACCTTTGGGGGAGTTCTGAGCAATGTATTTCTGGTGCAAAAGAAAGGCGGTCAAATGCGCCCAGTTATCAATCTGAAGGCCCTCAATTCCTTGGTCCAGTACCGCCATTTTAAGATGGAGGGGATCCATCTATTACGAGACATGCTACTGCCAGGCGATCTCCTTGTCAAATTAGATCTCAAGGACGCTTACTTAACGATCCCAGTCGCCCAGTCATCCAGAGATCTGCTCCGTTTCCGTTGGGGATCGGAAATTTGGAGGTTCACTTGCCTCCCATTCGGCCTGTCGTCAGCCCCTTGGTGCTTCACCAAGGTCATGCGCCCGGTGGTTGCGTGGTTACGCGGCAGAGGAGTGAGGATGATCATTTATCTAGACGACATCCTCATAATGGCTCAGTCCGCTTCCCTTCTTCTGTCCCATCTACGCATGACGTCCGATCTTCTTTGCAGATTGGGTTTCCTCATCAACCACGAGAAGTCATGTCTGACTCCGTCCACATAGATAGAATTTCTGGGGTTTACTATAGACTCCGTTTTGCTCACACTCAGCCTCCCCTTGTCCAAAATCCGGGCCATCCTGAAGGAACTGCGACATGCCCTCTCTCGCCCGCACCTCTCTCTCAGGCATTTGGCGCATCTCATCGGCCTCCTTGCTTCTTCCATACAGGCAATCTTTCCGGCCCCTCTTCACTATCGGGCCTTGCAGCGCCTCAAGATCTCTCATCTTCGGGCGGGGGCCTCTTATGCCGACACGATCTCCCTGGACAGGGAGACCCGGGACGAATTAAAATGGTGGATTCAGAATCTTGCTGTGTGGAACGGCAAGGCCATTTTCGGTCCACAGCCAGACATGATCATAGAGTCCGACGCCAGCTTGTCAGGTTGGGGCGCACACTGCGAGGGTGTCTCCACAGGGGGGGCCGTGGTCTCCAGCGGAGTTCAGGCTCCACATCAATGGTCTGGAGCTTCTGGCGGGTTCTCTGGCAATCCGCAGCTTTACCAACGGCACTGTCACTTCTTGCATCAGGTTGCGGATGGACAATGTGTCAGCAGTCCGATACGTCAATGGTATGGGCGGAACCCGTTCTTCTGCCCTTACCAATCTCGGATCTGTGGGAGTTCTGCCTTTCGAGAGGCATTGTGGTGCTCGCGGAACACTTACCGGGCTTACACAACAATCTGGCAGACTGGAATTCACGCTATCTTGCGGATTCCAGCAATTGGAAGCTAGATGCGGACGTGTTCAATTCTTTGTCATCTCACTGGGGTCTCCCATCTGTAGACCTTTTTGCTTCCCGACTGAACGCCCAAGTCCCCAGATTCTTCAGTTGGCGTCCGGATCCTCTGGCGGAGGCAGTCGATGCCTTCCTTCAACCTTGGACCGGTTCGCTGATGTACGCGTTTCCACCATTCGCGCTGATTTCTCGGACCCTCCTGCAAGTCCGCCGCCAGGCGGCGGAGCTGATACTAGTCTTGCCCCTGTGGAGGTCGCAGCCTTGGTTTCCCCAGACTTTGGACCTTCTAATCGATTTTCCACTTCTTCTTCCTTCTCATCCCTCGCTCCTCCTGAATCCCGCGGGGGAGTCTCATCCCCTTCTGCTCTCCGGTTCTCTTCAGATGTTCGCCTGCAGAGTCTCAGGCTAACCGAGAGCGTGTCGGGAATTTCAGGCACGACTGCGTTCCTATTGGAGAGCTCGTGGGCGCCGGGTACCCGACGCGCTTACCGAGCCGCCTGGGACCGTTGGTCTCGTTGGTGTAGGGAACATGATGTGGATCCCGTTCGGGCCCCTGTAAACTCGGTCCTTACATTTCTATCTTCGCTCTACGAGGCAGGTAAAGCGTATCGTACGATCAATTTGTACAGATCCGCGATTTCTTCAGGCCACATCGGTTGGGACGGCAACCCTGCGGGTCAACACCCTCTGATTTGTCGATTATTGCGAGGTTCCCGTCTGTCCCGTCCTCCTCGTCCCCGTTTCTCTTCTACCTGGGATGTGAACATTGTCCTAACTTTTCTGTCCTCTTGGCTTACCAACGCGGAACTTTCTCTCCGCCAGCTTTCTGCCAAGCTGGTTACTCTATTTTGCTTAATCTCTTGCAAAAGAGTTTCGGATGTACGGGCCCTTGATCACGACGCCCGGTCTTTTACCCCAGAAGGCGTCCTTTTCAATATCTCCAGACGTACCAAAACGAATATCCGTTCGGTTCTGTACCCGTATTTTCCTCATTCCCCACAGCTCTGTCCAGTGGCCTGTTTGCGCGAGTACGAATCTCGCACTTCGACCTTACGTTCTCATGACCATCCTAATCTATTCATCTCTTTTCGTCGACCGCACGCTCCGGTCACCAGTATTACTCTGTCCCGCTGGGTTAAGTGGGTTCTGACTCTTGCGGGTGTGGACACTGAGATTTTTTCGGCACACTCAGTCCGTAGCGCTTCAGCCACTTCTTTGTCGGTATCCGGAGCACGTCTTGAAGATGTTATGCGATTGGCTGATTGGTCTCGTCCTTCCACGTTTAGGGAATTTTACTTCAGACCTCAGTCTCCTATTTTTTCATCGGTGATATCCCAGCTTTAAACTTGCAATACGAAGCCTCCGTGTCTTGTTATAAAATTACATGATTTTCCTATTTCATGACGTAAAGTCATGATTTTATTAAAGACACGGAGGCGAGTATTGCCCACCCAAACTACTTGTCCCTCCCTGGGGTTTTTTGTTATGCCAAAATTTTCATTGATGTTTGCCTGTTTATAATATTTTTATACATAGCAACCTGGTTGAGGTTTTTTCCTGTCATTCTGTTTCTCCTTTTTTCTTTTCCAGGTTGAGAATTACTACAATTTCCGGTTTGTAGCTTCTGGTTGTTCCCGTTGTGTTGGTTGATGCGCCATCCTTGGACCGTTCTGTTGCTGTTGGCGCTACGGAGTTCGGAGTTTACGGTTATTTTCGGTGCTGTGTTGCAGAAAGAAAGAGGAAGATCTACTGCTGCTGGTCCTTTATATATTGTAGGGGGGTGGAGTTGTTACCCTGGTTACTGAATATATTATCAACTTTTTTCTTTGCTGCTATGGTAACAGTACAGAGAGTTAAAGCAATACTCGCCTCCGTGTCTTTAATAAAATCATGACTTTACGTCATGAAATAGGAAAATCATGTAATTATACTTTTCAGAGGTCCTACATTTTTCTATTTTAATTTTTGACCATTGGTTGGAGCCTTTTATCAACAACCAGGCTCGGACTGGCCCACAGGGGTACAGGGGAACCACCCGGAGGGCCCCTAGTCTCCCACCCCCTGCACAAGTGGCACATAACACATTAGATTTACTGCACTACATACATATATTCAATATATGGCACCTCAACCAGCCGATGTTCATATATTCGATTGTATCTGTACGGTGGGCCCCCAAAATAAATTTTACTGGTGGGCCCTAGGTACCCCAGTCCGACACTGTCAACAACATTGGATCCTTGTATTTTTTTTTATTATTTTCTGTTATATGTTACTGACTACCAATCATGGTACAATAAGAATGTTTAATAATTATGGTTTTATAATCATATTTTTTTACAATTATGTTTTTTTTTGTGTTGTCTAATAAATTATATTTGGTTTGTCTGCACCACGCAAAGTCATTCAGTGCCAGCTACTTATTTTATATATTCTAACTAGCTAATTGTGCGGCAGTGGGTGTGCCGTAAGCAGTGCACCCATAGTTAATCATCTGAGTGGCCGAGCTCCTACTAATCTACTTCTAGAGTTTACTGTATCTGGCATATCCAGACACCACTGTGCACTGCTGGATCCCTATTTATCTGTGGTGTTACATAGGACTGCAGGTGACATCCTGTACATTATCTGTATTCAGAGAGACATCACTGTGTTATCTGTGGTGTTACATAGGACTGCAGGTGACATCTACTACATTATCTGTATTCAGAGAGCTATCACTGTGTTATGTGCGGTGTTACATAGGACTGCCTGTGACATCTACTACATTATCTGTACTCAGAGTGATCACTGTGGTGTTGCATAGGACTGAAGGTACCATCCGCTACTTCTAGATTTTACTGTATCTGGCATATCCAGACACCACTGTGCACTGCTGGATCCCTATTCACTATATGCAGGTGACATCCTCTACATTATCTGCACTCAGGGCATTATGTCTGTGGTTACCGCATGGTTGCTACATGGGAATGCACCCTTATTAACACATTGCCCACCTTTCACATTTTATCGCCAGCTACCTAACTGCTCAGGACAATAGGGTTCTGTTCTGGACATCAGTGTGGGGTCCCACCTGACATTTATGGCATATCCTCTGGATAAACCATAAATGTGCAGATGGGAATACCCATTTGGGGTACTTGGCATTAGCCTCATGGAGGGGGGGGGGTCTTTTGTGGATTAACACAGCAGAATTATAGGTCTGACTTGCTGGACCCAAGTCCTTTTATTTTTTTACAATTATGAATGTGAATGGTGCATTGGACGTGCATAGCTATCTGCTGCTCCAGTCAACTCTATGGTACTGCTTGAGATGGACGAGCCATGCCATGCGGGCCTGCCACTCCACTCAATTAGGGCAGTGATGGCTAACCTCCAGCACTACCACTGTGGTGAAACTACAGCTCCCAGCATGCTCCATTCATGGAGTTCTTCTTGGTGTGCTTCTTGGGAGTTGTAGTTTTACTACAGCTGGCGTGCCGGAGGTTAGCCATCACAGAATTGGGGAAACATGGGCCCCTTCTCATGATCGGCAGGCCCCCAGTGTTCATACCTCCACCATTTAGACACTGATCCCTTATCCTGTGGACAAGGGAGAAGTTGATATTAATAGGGCAAACCTTTGAAGCCGTGTTCTCATTAGCACGTTTTGGTCAGAATTAGGGCTCATGCACACGAACGTATTTTCTTTCCGTGTCTGTTCCATATTTTTTTTTTTTTAGGACCGTATACGGAACCATTCATTTCAATGGGTCTGCCAAAAAAAACGGAAGTTACTTTGTGTGCATTCCGTTTCTGTATTTCCGCAAAAAAATAGAACATGTCCTATTATTGCCCGTATTAGGCCTCATGCACACGACTGTTGTTTGATTCCGTGTCTGTTGTGCTGTTTTTCGTGATTTTCTGCGGACCCATTGGTTTTCAATGGGTGCGTGGAAAACTCGGCAAATGCACCGTTTGTCCTCCGCGTCCGTGATTCCAGTCTGTCAAAAAAATATAACCTGTCGTATTCTTGTCCGTGAAAAACGGTAAACGGACCCATTCAAGTCAATGGGACCGTGAAAAAATGCGGATGGCCATCCGTGTGTCATCCGCGTTTCGCGTCCGTTTTTTTTGCGGATCCCTTGGCAGGCACTTGGCAAAAATTGTCAGCCTGTCTTTTGGTAAAATCTTTTGGCTCATGTCCGCTATAAAAAACGGAAGACACACGGAAACACAACGGAAGCAAAAACGGACACTGATCAAGGAACAACGGAACCCCGTTTGCGGACCGCAAAAAAATACTGTCGTGTGCATGAGGCCTTACCGACAAGGATAGGACTGTTCCATTAGCCAGCTGTTCCGTTCCGCAAAATACCGAATCCACATGGACGTCATCCGTATTTTTTGCGGATCGCAAAATACATGGGGTCGTGTTCATGAGGCCTTACTGTAAGCCAAAGCCACTGATGACTCAAAAATATTGACCAAAACAGACAAGTGTGAACAAGGTTTTATGCAGCAAACCTTTCATTTTTTTCAGAGCTCCTATGGAAAATGACAGGTGGAATCTGATTTGTTGCTATGATTAGTTTCCTTTACACCAGTTTTGATAAATCTCCCTTAGGCCTCTTTCACACTTGCGTTCTGAGGATCCGGCGGGCACTTCTGTCCCGCCGGATCCGTCAGAACGCAAGTCGTCTGAAAGCATTAGAAGACTGATCAGGATCCTGATCAGTCTTCTGCTTTCAGGTTACTATGGCAGCCAGGACGCTATTAAAGTCCTGGTTGCCATAGTAGTAGTGGGGAGCGGTATACTTACAGTCCGTGTGGCTCCCGGGGCGCTCCTGAATGACGTCAGAATGCCCCATGCGATCACGTGATCCATGCGCGTGGGGTGCCCTGACGTCACTCTGGAGCGCCCCGGGAGCCGCACGGATGGTAAGTATACTTCCCCCCCTGCTCCCCACTACACTTTACCATGGCAACCATGACTTTAGTGTCCTGGCTGCCATGGTAACCATTGAGAAAAAGCTAAACGTCGGATCCGGCGATGCGCCGAAACGACGTTTAGCTTAAGGCCGGATCCGGATAAATGCACTTCAATGGGCATTAATTCCGGATCCGGCGTTACGGCATGTCTTCCGGATTTTTGGACGGAGACAAATCTGCAGCATGCTGCGCTTTTTGTCAACGTCCAAAAAACGTTCACATACTGAACGGAAGACATCCTGATGCATCCTGAACGGATTTCTCTCCATTCAGAATGCATTAGGATAATCCTGATCAGTATCTTTCCGTCCTAGAGCCCCGAGGACGGAACTCTAGGACGGAAAGCAAAAACGCTAGTGTGAAAGGGGCCTTAATGATTCCTACAGGTTCTCAAGTCCTGGATAATGACAAATAAGAAGAACAATGCGGAGAACCTGCCATATTCCATGCCCACATTCATGGCTAAAAAAATGGTAGGGTCTATTCTCGTAATCGCCGGGGCACCTGCACCAATCCTCACAGGATAGGGAAAAGTTGTTTTGGGACACCCCTTTAACAGGACTGTTCCCAGTGATGTTCTGAAACACACAAGATCCAGACAAACCCCTTTATGTGCTGGGATTTTCCGTATTGTCTTCCACATCTCTGATACAGGCAATGAATCCTAGTCCATACATTAAAGAGATTCATGCGGCCGTTGTTACATCCTATGCGGCCGATCCGTTTTCCGTATGTGCTGCTCTAAGGAGAGGAGTAACAAACTCTAAGGCCCCTTTTCACACGAGAGAGTTTTCCGTGCGGGTGCAATGCGTGACGTGAACGCATAGCTCCCGCACTGAATCCTGACTCATTCATTTCAATGGGGCTGTGTACATGAGCGTTTATTTTCACGCATCAGTTCTGCGTTGCGTGAAAATCGCAGGGTGTTCTATATTCTGCGTTTTTCATGCAGCCCTGGCTCCATAGAAGCGAATGGGGCTGCGTGAAAAACGCATTGCATCCGCAAGCAAGTGCGGGTGTGATGCGATGCGTTTTTCACGGATGGTTGCTAGGAGATGTTAATAAACCTTCAGTTTTTTTTCACGCGTGTGAAAAATGCATTGCACCCGCGCGGAAAAAAATAAACGCAATCGCAGGCAAAACTGAATGGCTTTGCCTGCAAAATCGCACAGTTTTCACTGAACGCATCCGCAACACATCTGGACCTAATCCGGACACGTTAGTGCGAAAGAGGCCTAAGGCTCTGTTCTGACGGATTGAGAGCCAAGGAAATGTGTGCGACTGTTTCCCCATGAGCCGCGGTCTGCTTCATTTTAGAGAGACCTATAGGCCCCAATAACTGTCATGGGGAGGGCACCAAACAATATGGATTAGGTCTCTGGCCTTGTTAGACAGCCATGATGTGGGCACATTTTATGGTTCTTACTGCAGACTCCAATTCTGGTCTGACCACGGGTCTAATGATCTGAGCGTACAGAGTAGATCCCGGGCACTGGAGCCGCTGTTGGGCACTATTGCCAGCTAATAAAATGTGCCCAAGTTGCGGCCGTCTGAATGAGGCCTCGTTCACACTTCTGTGGTTGATCAGTACTTTACATCCATTTCTTCTGGTTTTCTGAAGTGTGAACAAAGCCTAACGATGGTCAGTTACCGATGTCAAACTATGCATTAGACCAAACCCATAGGAGTGTATCCAGATTCTTGTTCTTTGTATTTATTATATGCCGCATATACAGGGCTGACCTTATCCTATAGAGCAGGGGTAGGCAACCTCCAGAACTCCAGCTGTTATGAAACTACAACTCCCAGCATGCATACTTACTCCGCTCATCTCAGAACTCCCATTGAAACGAATGGAGCATGCTGGGAATAGTAGTTTCACAGCAGCTGGAGTGCCGAGGGTTGCTGACTTTTGCTACTGGGCTATAATACTCATCAGGGCACGTGTTGCTAGGGATATTCTGCCAGCAGTACCAGGAGTGCCCACACAGGGGCGAACTCCAGCGCCGTGTCCTGTAGAAGGACGCTGTTGTTTTCCCTGTGACCAAAGAGACAGGTGGAAATCCGGGGTGTAGTAAGATGGTTGCCTCTTGAATGGAGTTGCTTCTGGTAGGTCTTCCCTGCAGCAACTCCACTATAAGCACTTCACTAGTGAGGATGCTAGAATGAAGTTGTTGGAGGGAGGACCTGCCAGGAGCCGCTCTCTTCTAGACACTTCGTTGCTGCTCCAAGAAACTCCATTCTAGTGGACTATCTACAGAAGATTTCACCCCCTTTGGAATTTTTTTTTTTTACCTCTTCCCACTACATTTTATGCCATAATTATTAGTGACATTGGAAAGTACAAGTTGTCACGCAAAAGATAAGCCCTCATACAGCTATGTGACCTTAAATATAAAAAATCTATGGCTCAAGGAAAATGGGGAAGAAAAAGGAAAACGAAAAATCCTCCGGTATCCTAAGGGTTAATGCCACCATTTATCGTTTGAAACAGTAGAGATCTGCCGGCCATGGCGCGCGCTGCACGTGAGAGCGGGCACCATGTTTACACATCGCTCCAGCGCCGTACATGTACTGCGCTGGTAGCAAACAGGTTAATAAGAAAGAGTCCTCATATGGCTATGTGGACCGAAAATGTAAAAAGTTATGGCTATTGGAATGTGTGGAAGAAAAATGAAAACAGCTTGGGCTACTTTAACACTTTTGGCTTTCCGTTTGTGAGATCCGCCATGGGCTCTCAAAAGTGGTCCAAAACGGATCAGTTTTGCCCCAATGCATTCTGAATGGAAAAGGATCCGCTCAGAATGCATCAGTTTGCCTCCGTTCAGTCACCTTGAGCCGGGCATAGATACATCTCGAGGCAAATCTAGCATTTCCTACAAAAAACTGAAAACAATAAAAAGTCTGATCCATGAGTTTCAATTAGTAGACGTTTGGAGAGCCATGCCCCCGACTGAAAAGGAGTTTTCCTGCTTCTCCAATGTACATAATTCGTACTCTCGGTGGGTATATAAGGTGTGCTGGGCTGGCTCGTGGGTATATAAGGTGTGCTGGGCTGGCTCGGTGGCTATATAAGGTGTGCTGAGCTGGCTCAGTGGATATATAAGGTGGGCTGGCTCGGTGGGTATATAAGGTGTGCTGAGCTGGCTCGGTGGGTATATAAGGTGTGCTGAGCTGGCTCGGTGGGTATATAAGGTGTGCTGAGCTGGCTCGGTGGGTATATAAGGTGTGCTGAGCTGGCTCGGTGGGTATATAAGGTGTGCTGGGCTGGCTCGGTGGGTATATAAGGTGTGCTGAGCTGGCTCGGTGGGTATATAAGGTGTGCTGAGCTGGCTCGGTGGGTATATAAGGTGTGCTGAGCTGGCTCGGTGGGTATATAAGGTGTGCTGAGCTGGCTCGGTGGGTTTATAAGGTGTGCTGAGCTGGCTCGGTGGGTTTATAAGGTGTGCTGAGCTGGCTCGGTGGGTTTATAAGGTGTGCTGAGCTGGCTCGGTGGGTATATAAGGTGTGTGATACGCGTCTGCACATATGACTCATTACTGTCATAAATAAAAGGGGCAATTTATTAGAGTTGCAAAAAGGGATGATTTTTTTCCTTTCGGGCCGAGGGTGGCGGTATTTCTGAACCTGAAGCGTGTGAACTGTCCCTGTGCTGCTATGGTAAAATATATCGTGAATGGTCAAATGGCTGCATTGTCAATAAGTGACGTGGAAACTGCGGAGCGCCACGTGCCATTGATGTGAGAGGTGAACATCGGCTATGAAGGTGTGCGAGGGCGGACTGACGCTCTACAGTGGAGCAGCTCACTGAACCAGGGGCTACCAGACGTGTCTAACACAACGGTCCAGCGAACCCTACTGTGTATGGGGCTCCGGAGCAGACGGATGGTCACGGCACCTCTGATAATGAAGTTGTATTGGCAGAAATGGCTTCAGTTTATGCGGCAGTATCGAAAATGGACCTCCGCTGATTGTTAAAGGGTTGTCTTCTCCGATGAGTCACATGGAACGGATGGACGATGGATGTCAGATGAGAAACATCAGAGAACAAAGATCCTGCAACTATTGCTGGAAGAACATAATCTGGTGGTGGCTGCGTTATCGTCTGCCAGGCAACAGGGGGTTAATGTATTTTTTTATTTTGGCAAAGTATTGATTGCTCATTATGTGAAAAGGTACTTGATAGGATCACTTGCTAATAATGTGAGGTGCAAGGAAGTCTAAATTGTTAAAACCATATGCCTCATATTAATAGTGACCCCATCAAGTACCTGTGACCCCATCAAGGCACGTGGAGGTACTAAAGTAATAGCATCATGTGCCTCACATTAATAAGTAGTGACCAGCGGCGACACCCCCGTATGCGCTCAGGACACTAGAGCGCCGGTCGGGGAGGGTAAGTATATTAGAGGGGCAGGCCGTGCGAAAACGAGGAGCACTGGGCAGTGGCGTGCCTAGGGTGTTTAGCACCAGGGGCGGGTCCTTTCTCTGGCACCCCCTTCCCCGTTCCAATACTTGACCACATAACTCTTACATCCAGGGACATCTCCTGTCATGTAGATCTTCTCTTTCCTCTTCTCCTCAGTTTGACCCAGACCGCCATGACAAATTCTTTCAGCTGCAATTCTTTCGTCTCTAGAGGTTGTAACACAGACACATTAGATCTCTCAGTTTTTCTATCAACTTCCCCATCCTGGTCATCCTGCTGCCCATTGTGCCCCCCCAATGTCCCAGGCACTATACTGCTGGAAAAATAGTGACCCCAGTAAACATAATTGGGGTTATTTATAAAACTGGTGTAAAGTGGAACTGGATTTCCAAAAGAGCTGTAAAAAATGAATGGTGGAATCTGTTCTACTTTACAATGTTTGATGAATTACCCCAAATGTCCCTATAGTGTCCACAGCAGCTATAATGTCCCGAGAGTGCCCGCAGTAATAACACCCTATATTGTGCCCCACACCGTAGTTGCCCCCCCACACCGTAGTTGCCCCCCCACACCGTAGTTGCCCCCCCACACCGTAGTTGCCCCCCCACACCGTAGTTGCCCCCACACACCGTAGTTTTCCCCACACACCGTAGTTTTCCCCACACACACCGTAGTTTTCCCCACACACACCGTAGTTTCCCCCACACACACCGTAGTTGCCCCCACACCGTAGTTGCCCCCACACCGTAGTTGCCCCCACACACCGTAGTTTCCCCCAAACACCGTTGTTTCCCCCACACACCGTTGTTTCCCCCACACCGTAGTTGCCCCCACACACCGCAGTTTCCCCCACACCGTAGTTGCCCCCACACATCATAGTTTTCCCCACACACCGTAGTTTCCCCCACACTGCCCATATAGTAATTTGCCCCCCACAATCATTTGCCACCGCAAAGTAATTCCTCCATAATAATTTTTCCTCCACATGTCCTCCTGGTTCTGTCCCCAATGTCCCCCAAAGTCGGCACATAAAAAAAAAAAAAAAAGATAAAAAAAACTCAAAGCTAAATCCTCACATGCGCTTGCAGAGAAGACGCGCACACTTCTCTGTGCTGCTGTGTCCCGGCACAGGCGCGCGCAATAACATCATCACGCACGCCTGCGCCGGGATTTCACTACCGCATAGGGCTCAGGCCTATAGCGGTGACCAGCGGCGGGGCAGGGAACTATGCGCTCCTGTGCCCTGCCGCAGTATGGTGTTGGGTACAGCGCTACTGCGACCTCTGCAACCCTTGAATGTACGCGCCTGGTAGTGACCCCATCATTTATCTCACATAATGGCAACATGTGACTTATTAACCCCAATGTTCCATTGTGCTGCTTGCCGCAGTGAAGTCGTTGTGGGGGCACTTGCATACTTTGACACACAGAGTATATAAGGTGGGTGGCAGTGATCACTGCAGGGAAGAACTTGGCCACAGGAAGAACTTGGGCTTCTGGCAGAGGTTCTGCTTTGTGCTCAGGAAGTACGTGTCAACCACGTTAAGCCGGACCCACTTTCCTCCCATTCTGCCAGCATTCGGTCTGACTGGGGATGGTCAGACTGTGCGGGGTCACCTGGTCTCCCACAGGCTCTGCTGGTTCCCACCGTGGTTCTGACCCCCCCCCCCCCCCCCTCCTCAGCTTTTGCATTGGTGGCAGCGGCCAGCCATGTCACACTGGCTCCACTGTGCAGCCGCTGATAGAACATGGCCTGCGCTGGTGGGAACTGTTGCACAGCTTAGTATTAGGCCTCATGCACACGACTGTAGGTGTTTTGCAGTCCGCAAAACACGGCAGCTGTTCCGTTCCGCAGCTTGCGGAATGGAGCGCGGCCCATTGAAGAAATGCCTATTTTTGTCCGCAAAACGGACAAGAATAGGACATGCTATATTTTTTTTGTGGGGCCACGAACGGAGCAAAGGACGCGGACAGCACACGGAGTGCTGTCCGCATCTTTTGCAGCCCCATTGAAGTGAATAGGTTCGTGCCCGAGCCGTAAAATATGTGGCTCGGACGCGGACCCAAAATATGTTTGTGTGCATGAGGCCTTAAGTGGGGAATTCAGGTATTGAACTGAACCGGCTGTCAAAAAAGTATTGCAACCCTATGCCGCAGGGGTTTGAGTACAATACAATAGAAAGGAACTCACTACATCATTAATTGCTAAGATGCAGTGAGTTCGTGTCAGATAAGCGAGCTGGTGTTGGTCCAGAACATGCTGTGTTTTCCTGGTGGCACAGGATCGCGTGCATGAGCCCTTAGGCCTGGAACATCCACAAGTCTAGAAAGAGGCACAGCACTCGTCAGGTCAAAAGGTCTGCAGACACACCAGGGGTTAATGACTCATTTACTGCAGGATAGAAGAGACAGGTTAACAGTGGTGAATAAATTGCGAGGGAAGACATAATGTCAGCAGGGTGATACATGCCGTGTGCCATGCTAGGATAATGCGAGTCCCACTAGTTCTTTTAGGTACCGACACGGAAAAGGCGTTCGACAGAGTCAGCTGGTTATATATGCGTAGTGCCTTGGAGGCGTTTGTTTTCCTGGAACAATTTATCGGAGCCATTTTTTCATTATACACCGCTCCGTCAGCACGCATAATGATAAATGGGACTCTGTCGGACGCCTTCAAGATTCGGAATGGCACGTGGCAGGGTTGCCCCTTATTCCCTACGCTCTTCATACTCACCCCGGAGACCTTACTACTTAAATTCCATCAATCCCCACTGGTCAGGGGGCTAAAGATCGGCTCATACACCCATAAGATGGCGGCATTTGCCGACAATTTGCTTCTCCTCCTCGCATACCCGGTGGAGACCATGCCAGATGTACTGGATATTTTTCAGCAGTTTGGCAGAGTCTCAAACTTTAAGATTAATCTAGATAAATCTGAGGCACTGGGCATCTCCTTACTTCCTAAACCATTGGCCCTGCTGCAAATTTGACTCCATTTAAATGGCCTTCGGCAGCCATCAAATATTTGGGCATTCATATCCCTATGACTCCAAGCTTTTGTATAGACTGAACTTCCCTCCTCTGCTGACAAAAATTGAGACTTTCTTGGCCAAAAACTCTGTCCCCTTTCTGTCTTGGATGGGAAGGAAGAATGTCATTACGGCTTACATTCTCCCGCAGTTGATGTACACCTTGAGGTCCCTTCCACTTTCTCTGCCAACTAGTTATATAGCTAGGTTTAAACAGATTGTTGGGAGGTATCTTTGGGCTAATAAGAAAGCCAGACTTTCTTATGGCTTACTCACTAGAAGGAAGAAACGAGGGGGAATTTCTCACCCTGACTTAGAACAGTACATACAAGCCATACATTTGGAGAGATGGGTAGCTCTGACAAGACAACCCCCCCCCCCCCTATTTATGTAGAGATGGAGCTAGCTTTATTGGATAGGTCAGCTGTTCACATGCTTTGGTTCCCTTTTAAAAAATCAGATCTAGAGTCCCTGACCAGTGTGCTCACTAGTCGCTTTTTTATCAATCGACCCCACTTTGTATAGGCCAAAAGAAGTTATCGCCTCTAGCTCCTCTCAAGGTTCTGCCACACATACTCAATCCCAATCGGGTTGACCCACCTGATATCTAGTCGTCCCTCCCCGGGGCTCTAATAGGTGACTTAGCCAAGCTGTCTTGTAACAAGAGATTTTATAGAGCTCTGGCAGGAGACAATATTAAAAAAATGGGACTTCTTGCAAGAATGAACTTTTGAAAATACCTGTAGTAAATTCCAGAAGTCCGAGTTCTTCCCTCTCCCAGATCCCACCTGGCTAGAAACATATGTGCTACCACCGACAATGCCCCCAAAAAGCATCTCCTGTATCTACTCCCAATTGTTGACATCTAGAGATATCACTTGTCCTCCCTATTTAAGGGCATGGGAGAAGGAGTTGAATTGCTCACTTGATGACAGAGATAGAGCCTTTGTACTGACCCACTCTCATGGGTTTTCTAAATGTATCACAATTCAAGAAAACTCTCTGAAAATCCTGACCAGATGGTACAGAACCCCGGAACTACTTTACAAATTGAATTTGATGCCGAATGATCACTGTTGGAGGTGTGGAGAGGGCACTGGCTCTCTGACACACATCTGGTGGTCTTGCTCTAAAATTAAAGAATTTTGGGGCGACATAGAGAGGATGATTAACCAGATTTGTGGCACGAATGTAAAACTCACTCCGGAGCTTGTTTTGCTTTGGTTACCTTCCAAAGATTTTAGACCGAGCAGAATGAACCTCCCCACACACATGGTTACAGCGGCTAAACTCATAATTGTTCCGCTGTACTTGGCACATGTGTCTGTGATGCACTGGGTGTATTAAGATGGCCACCGATGAGGTAAGTCTTAGGCGCATAATCTTCACGCACTTGGTTACTGGCAGAGTCTACAGGATATTTCAAGATGGCGGTCGGGCAGTAGTCTCGTTCTGGTGAGATTTTGAGTGTTTAAATCCCCAGAATGTCATTCTGTTCTAGTGCCTTTTGCCAGGCAGCAGAACCCTCTAGGCTGCAAGGTATTGTTGTCAACCATCTGCGGCCGCCTTAATGACTTAAACGTCTCCTTACTCATGTGCTCAGTTGTTTTCTTTGCAGGTATAAAGCTCTTCTCCCCAAGTGGTAAAGAAGAAAAGGAAATCCAAGCGCTCTATATGCTCCAGTTGCCAGCAGCCTATGGGCTCGTGCACATGTCTTTTGCGGTACCGCAAATTGTGGATCCGCAAAACATGGATACCAGCCGTGTGCATTTCCCATTTTGTAGATCAGAAGTGCCGGCCTATAATAGAACAGTCCTATCTTTTTCTGTAATGCGGACAATTTTTTTTGCGGAATGGCCATGTGGACACACGGACACAAAATGCACACGGAGTCATTTCAGTTTTTTGTGGCCACATTGAAGTAAATGATACCGAATACGGGCCACAAAAAAATGGAACCGACACTGGAAAAAAAAAAATTGGGAACATGCACTCACTGTACTCCATCTACAGATTCTCCTAGGGCAAACTGTGGCCCTCCAGTTGTTCTAGAACTACAATTCCCACCATGCCCTGCTCTAGGCTGATAGCTGTAAGCAGTCTTTGCATGCTGGAAGTTGTAGTTTTGCAACAGCTCGAGAGTCACAGTTTGTCCATTTGCATTTTGCATTTGCGGAGCGCAGCCCCGAACTTCCGGTCCGTGGCTCCGCAAAAGATAGAACATGTCCTATTCTTGTCCGCAGCTGCGGACAGGAATAGGCATTTCTATGGGGGGTGCCGGCCGGGTGTGTTGTGGATCCGCAACACACCACGGACGTGTGAATGGACCCTTACTCAATAAAGAAAAAATGTCTGCTTTAATTGAATCTGTAAAAGTTATCGTTGAGACCAATAAGGATGTTTCTCATAAACCAAAAAAAGAGCAGATGTTTTATTTTCCTGTAGTTAAGGATCATGTTCTTCTGTGTCATCCGATTGCCCAAGACTGGTTCCAGTGTAATTGGGAGAAGCCAGAGAAAAAAATTAGAACCTAGCATAAGGTCCAAGTCCACTTATAAACTAGACCCTAAGGCCTCTTTCCCACGAGCGTTACGGAATAGGTCAGAATGCGTGCAGGGATGCGTTTAGGGAAACTCGCACCATTTTGCAAGCAAGTTTAGTCAGTTTTCTCTGCAATTGCGTTCAGTTCAGTTTTTTCCGCACGGGTGCAATGCGTTTTGATGCATTTTTCATACGCGTGATAAAAAAACTGAAGGTTTACAAACAACATCTCCTAGCAACCATCAGTGAAAAAAGCAACGCACCCGCACTTCTGGATGCAATGCGTTTTTCACTGAAGCCCCATTCACTTCTATAAGGCCAGGGCTGCGTGCAAAAAGCAGACTATAGAACATGCTGAGTTTTTCACGCTACGCAGAACTGATGTACACAGACCCATTCAAATGAACGGGTCAGGATTCAGTGCGGGTGCTATGCGTTCACGTCACGCAGTGCACTTGTGCGGAAAACTCGCTCGTGAGAAAGGGGCCTAAAGCAATAAAGGACTGGCAATCTCCTCCTAAGGTGGATTGTCAAATATTTATTTCATATAAAATATGAAATAAAAATAATTATGAAAATTAAAAAAAAAAATTAATTTTGAAAAATTTTTTAATTGGCGGACATAATAACGCCAGTTCTTTTATCGATGAGATCCAAAGTCAATTTGTGCAGATAATGAAACAAGGCAATTAATTATATAGAATATAATTTATTACAAGTAAATACAAACAAATGGCATACAAATTGTTACAAAGAAAATCCGAATACAATATCAAAATTGACCGCTAGATGGTGCTCCACCGTTCACACCAGACTCACTTAAGTTGCTAAAGCCAACCAGCACAATGCTATTCTTAGCACGTGAACAACCAACAAAGAAACAATAGGAATGAATCTATGGAAAATCCCTTATGCTCAATCAAAGAATATAGCAGTAAGAGACAATTTATAAATCCGCCCGCTGGCCTTGACTACGGATAATAAAATCCGATCAGAGATCTTACTCTGATAGAAATATTATAGGAATTTTAATGATGTGCACTTTCATTAAAAGTTCCCATAAAATTCTGTTTTAATACTAATGACCCACTCAACATGGAGTCTTAACTATATGCCAATTTAGAGCGATTTATAATTACTGCAAATAAAATAAGTTATACGTTACCCCTGACTTCGGGACAGAGAGCTTTCAGAAGGGACCCAGCTTTCCAAGATTTAAATCCGCAAGTTTCTTTGTGAGTCTGTGTATCCCTGGAAAAATTCCTCAGGGCTGGACGTGGTGGAGCTGTTCTGTGATCTGTGACGTCCTGTGATGTGATGATGATGTGATCTTTTTCAACTGATGATCTTCTCTCCCTTTATGTCTGTCCCAAACTGGATCAGATATGCTAATCGTTATCTATGCCCAGCCCCCCTTGGATTAGGGATTGCCAATAAGATAAGTTGGGTGTGAACGTATACTAAATTAGGGGGATGATGTCATCAACCCAAATACCTGAGACACTTCTGTCCATCTACTACTTGATGGCACTGTTGTATAATATTTTAAAGTCCAAATGTCCAGGAATATAAAATGTATGCACCTAATCTGTTCACATGACTTCCTAACCTTTTACCTATTATATCATTTAAAGGGTACTCTTCCTGACACCTCGGGGCAGACAAATTGGCGCTATTAGAAGTTCCCTAATCTTTAAATTTATTGGGCAGATACGAGTACAATGCTCCTAATGAACTCAAACCATTCACTATATCATCCAAATGACGGATTAATAGTGCCCAAGATAACTGAGCTGTTCTTACAAAACCAGCCTATATGTTCTTATGGAGAGTTTACTCATTAATATATGGATGGCATAATATATATATCAATATAATGATATCTTACCAATAATAGGATATGAATATACAAACATTATGTGTATCATTGGTTAAAATATACTAAGACTATATGTAATCACACGTGGATATATACTTTATATGTGGAGTTTATGGAATGACACCGCATACCGATGTCTTAAACAATAACCTTCCTTGACCTCGGTTCATGGTCGTGTCTTCCAGACAGTGTAAATAAGACCCACTATATCCTTTAAAAACCACATCTGTCGGCAATAACTTTTTAGAACAATACACACTGTATCCCAGTGACTTGCCGTACCGGGTACACTTAGCCTGACCTTTTTCAGGCTCACTCAAACAGAGAGTTTGGTCTCTTAAAGGCAATGAGAATCTCTATCTTGGTCCTAATATCGTCAGACATTATTGTGTCTATATGAATATGCCCGACAGGATGTCGCGGAAAGTTACATCCACAATTTATCTTAGAATCTGGAGAGCGTTCTTAAGATTTTCCGAAGACCTGGTGAATCCTTTAGATCCTCCTCTTATGCCTAAGGTCCTAGACTTTTTACAAAATGGTCTGGAGAAGAATTTAAGATCAAGTACCCTGAAAGTGCAAGTATCTGCCCTTAGCGCTTTCTTTGATTATCCAATTGCTAGCCACCTTTGGGTCAGAAGGTTCTTTAAAGCCATAAGCAGAATTAGACCTTTAGCAAGATCCTCGGTTCCCCCCCCTGGGACCTTGACCTAGTTCTGAACAGCTTGATGGAACCTCATTTTGAGCCCCTGCAGGACTTGTCTTTCAAACTCTTGTCTTTTAAGACTGCTTTCTTAGTAGCAATCACCTCAGCCAGACGGGTAGGAGAAATTTCAGCATTCTCAACATCTCCACCATATACCAACATTATGGATGACAGAGTGCTTATCAGACCGGATCCCTCATTTCTGCCAAAAATGGTATCCATGTTCCACAGAATCCAAGACATCGTTCTTCCTGCCTTCTCCCAGAATCCAAAGAATGAGAAAGAAAAGAAGCTACATTGTTTAGACATAAAGAGATGTCTTTCCCAATACCTACATGCAACAAGGCAATGGAGGAAATCCTTCAGGCTTTTTGTTCAGTTTAGGCCCATTTCAACATCAGCGTTTTAGCTTTCCGTCCTAGAGTTCCGTCCTCGGGGCTCTAGGACGGAAAGATACTGATCAGGATTATCCTAATGCATTCTGAATGGAGAGCAATCCGTTCAGGATGCATCAGGATGTCTTCCGTTCAGTATGTCAACGTTTTTTGGACATAGACAAAAGCGCAGCATGCTGCGGATTTGTCTCCGTCCAAAAATCCGGAAGACATGCCGTAACGCCGGATCCGGAATTAATGCCCATTGAAGTGCATTAATCCGGATCCGCAATTAAGCTAAACGTCGTTTCGGCGCATCGCCGAATCCGACGTTTAGCTTTTTCTCAATGGTTACCATGGCAGCCAGGACGCTAAAGTCCTGGTTGCCATGGTAAAATGTAGTGGGGAGCGGGGGAGCAGTATACTTACCATCCGTGCGGCTCCCGGGGCGCTTCAGAGTGACGTCAGCGCGCCCCACACGCATGGATGACGTGATCCATGCGCATGGGGCGCTCTGACGTCATTCTGGAGCGCCCCGGGAGCCGCACAGATGGTAAGTAAACCGCTCCCCCGCTCCCCACTACTACTATGGCAACCAGGACTTTAATAGCGTCCTGGCTGCCATAGTAACCTGAAAGCACTTCGAAGACTGATCAGGATCCTGATCAGTCTTCTAATGCTTTGAGGCGACTTGCGTTCTGACGGATCCGGCAGGACGGAAGTGCCTGCCGGATGTTCAGAACGCAAGTGTGAAAGAGGCCTTAGGGGGAAAAAAATCGAGGTCTCTCTGTTACCCCTAAGACACTTATCTAGGTGGATCGTGGGGGCCATTACATTGGCCTATTCTTCAGCAGGAAAACCCCCTCCTAAGGGTTTTGGGGCACATTCCACCAGATGTGTTTCCACCTCTTGGGCAGAGAGGGCCAATGCCTCCTTAGAACAGATTTGCAGAGCGGCCACGTGGCAGTCTCCATGCACCTTTTCCCGCCATTATAGATTAGATCTAGGCTCCAGAGATCAGCTAGCCCTTGGCAGAAAAGTCCTTCAAGCAGTGGTCCCTCCCTAAAATGGATTACTAGTCCAGTCGCCTCTCAAGGGTGCTGTCATGGGCGTATGGGAAATATAAGATTACACTCAGAAGCCCATGACAGCACCCGTCACTTATTACCTCCCAAAAAAAAAAAGTATATATATATATATATATATATATATATATACTAGTATAAAAGAGAGGTTATATATGTATATATATATAAATAAAAAGAGATGTGTGTTTTGAAGTATTTTTCAGGACCTGTTCTCTCAATTAACTGGTGGTATGGGGGTAATGCCCCTCCTTATGAGCTCTCCACGAAAGTTCCTGTTTCCTGTCCCGGATGGAGGTGGTCTCTCAAGGGTGCTGTCATGGGCTTATGGAAAAGTGATTACCGGTGAGTGTAATCTTATATTTCGTGCTACAGACAGAAAGAAGTTTTCAAAAAGGGCAAAGAACCTACGTCTTCCTAAGCCTTATATCAAGTCCAGTCTTATGATGCCAGGCTTCCACTGGTTGGAGAGAGACTCAAAAGATTCTCTGCAGAATGGTTAAAAACTTCTTCAGAAGCATGGGTCCAGTCCACAATTACAAAAGGCTACTCTTTGGAACTGGAGAAAGATTGGTACTTGGTGAACAAAGGGAAAAATCCAGTTATTTTCCAACTCCTGGAGGAATTAAAAAGAAGCCTTAGAGGAAGTCCCATCAGGAGAGAGGGGCAGAGCCTACTCCTCCATCTTCGCAGTACCAAAACCCGGAGGATCCTGGCGCCTGATAATAAATCTAATGTACTTGAATACTTTTTTTGTGAAGAAAAAATTCAAATTGGAATCCATCCAATAAATCATAAATATCTTCATATTCCAATTCTTTAAACTGACAGAAAATGTCTCCGAATTTCTATACTTCTACAAGGTCATGTGGTGTATCTCCAATTCACCTGTCTACCATTTGGAATAACGTCAGCCCCTCAAGTCTTCACCAAGGTGGTGATTATGCTATCTGCAGCCCTAAGACTAAAAGTAATCTCTGTGACACCATATCTCAATGATTGGCTGATCAGAGCTTCATCCTTCAAACCTTAACTCAACGTGGTTTTCTAATAAACCTAGAAAAATCCTCTGAGAAAAATCAGGGATGAAAAGGTAGAATCCATAATGGTTCTTCTATTTTGGCCCAGGAGGGCTTGGTTTTCCCTATCAAAGAGAAGACTCTGGAAAATTCCTCTTCTCAGGACCTACTCATTCAGAAAAATCTGTTTCATCCAGACCTAGAACACCTACATTTAACGGCCTGGAGATCGATCAGCAGTATCTCTTAAAAGTATGACTTTCTAAAGAAGTCATCAATACGTTGCTAGCCTCCAGAAAACCAAGTACTATAAAAGTGTTCTCCTACAGTCTGGCATATTTTCTCCAATTGGTTTCTTGAAAATAATATGTCCCCAGATACTTTTTTCACCATTGTGCAATTTTTACACATTGGATATGACAAATCGCCAGTTAAATCGGGCTGTCTAATACAGTCTTAACACAGTGAAAGTACATCTATCTGCTATCAATGCTCAATTGGAAGCAAAATTCTCACATAATCTATTGGTTTCCAGATTTCTTAAAGCAATCAAGAAGACGTTAAGAACACCTTATCATGATCCAGTAGCTCCCTGGGATTGAACTATTATATTAAAGCGCCTCTGTCTTCATCCTGGTGAGCCACTAGTCTGAAATATTTCTCATTGCCATAACCTCTGTTAGAAGGGCTTGTGAATGGCATGCCTTATCTTCCAGGGAACCCTTCCTCAGATTTCTGCCTGCCGCAGTAGTACTAAGAACCATGCCTGGTTTTCTGCCTAAGGTTTTTTTCTGCTTCTAACCTCAATCCAGACATAGTTCTTCTAGTACTTCGCCCTGAAGATAATAACAATATGGACATGCCTCTGGATGTTAAAAGAACTATCATGGCTTATCTTCAAGCATCTCGCTTTTTCAGACAATCTCATTGTCTGTTTTCTGCAATTTTTGGTCCAAATAAAGGTAGGAGAGCAAATAAAGCTTCTCTTGCTTGCTGGATAAGGGACTGTTATTCTTGGGAAGGACTGGAGTCTCCGTTAAACATCAGACGTCTCCTAGAGCCACTGCTACCTCATGGGCAGAAAAATCCTACGTTCCTTTAGTAACATAGTAACATAGTATATAAGGCCGAAAAAAGACTTTTGTCCATCCAGTTCGACCTGTTTCCTGCAAGTTGATCCAGAGGAAGGCAAAAAACCCCTGTGAGGTAGAGCCAATTTTCCCCACTTAAGGGGAAAAAATTCCTTCCCGACTCCAATCAGGCAATCAGAATAACTCCCTGGATCAGCGACCCCTCTTTAGTAGCTATAGCCTGAAATATTATTACACTCCAGAAATACATCCAGGCCCCTCCTGAATTCCTTTATTGTACTCACCATCACCACCTCCTCAGGCAGAGAGTTCCATAGTCTCACTGCTCTTACCGTAAAGAATCCTCTTCTATGTTTGTGTAGAAACCTTCTTTCTTCCAGACGCAGAGGATGTCCCCTTGTCAGTCACAGTCCTGGGGATAAATAGATGATGGGAGTGATCTCTGTACTGACCCCTGATATATTTATACATAGTTATTAGATCTCCCCTCAGTCGTTTTTTTTCTAGACTGAATAACCCTAATTTTGATACCCTTTCAGGGTACTGTAGTACAAATCTGCAGAACAGCCACATGGTCCACTCCATCCACCCTTGTAAAATATTATCGTCTGGATCTTCTAGCCTCCGAGGGTTCAGCCTTTGGCAAGAGTGTGCTCCAAGCACCTTCCAGTTTTCCCCACGTTTAATCGTTGCTTTGCTATCCCCTTCTGTGTGTGCTGTCGGAAGACGATCAGGAAGTTGGAAAATGTATTACCTGAAATTTTCATTTCCTGGAGTTGGTAGGCAGCACAATAATCCCACCCAATAAAAGCTTGTTGTACTGCTGCGTACTATACATTTGTGTGTTCATTTAGTGCCCCTCTATAGAGGGGAGTCAGGTAATTGATTATTCACTGCTATTAACCCGTGTCTCTTCTATCCGGCAGTTAATGAGTTATCAACCCGTTCTGTGTATGCTGCCTACGGACTCCAGGAAACTAAAATTTCAGGTCATACATTTTCCACTTATTAAGGATTCCAGAGTCACCAGAAAACAAAGCAGTGAAGCAACATTTCGGCAATCTTTCCCTTCATCAAGCTTGAGAGGGAGAAGTGTGGTCACTGTGATTTTACATTGGAGGAAGACATTTCAAGAAGTGACTTGTGGCACGACCACTGCGTGGCCACGGGCTGGATGTTATACACCTGTGGTAATGGCTGACTGCGTGGCCACGGGCTGGATATTATACACCTGTGGTAATGGTAGACTGCATGGCCGGGGGCTGGATGTTATACACCTGTGGTAATGGTAGACTGCATGGTCGGGGGCTGGATGTTATACACTATGGTAATGGCAGACTGTATGGCTGGGGGCTGGATGTTATACACCTGTGGTAATGGCTGACTGCGTGGCCACGGGCTGGATGTTATACACCTGTGGTAATGGCTGACTGCATGGCTGGGGACTGTATGTTATACACCTGTGGTAACGGCACACTGTATGGCTGGGGGCTGTATGTTATACACCTGTGGTAATGGCAGACTGTATGGCTGGGGGCTGTATGTTATACACCTGTGGTAACGGCAGACTGTATGGCCGGGGGCTGGATGTTATACACCTGTGGTAACGGCAGACTGTATGGCTGGGGGCTGTATGTTATACACCTGTGGTAATGGCAGACTGCATGGTCGGGGGCTGGATGTTATACATCTGTGGTAATGGTAGACTGCATGGACGGGGACTGGATGTTATACACTGTGGTAATGGCACTGAATGAGACTCATCAAGTCTATTTTTCAGACCAGTACTTGGATCTGAATACTTTTGTGATTCTGTAATTAAAAATGTAGTATAGCCACTGAGTTATACAATAAAATGTATCCATATAGCGCCACCTGCTGTTTGTTTTCCCCCTTATTTCTCTGAGGTACATCCGATTGCAGCTCATTTTATTCACTGTAATAAACTATACCAGGCAGTATGCGGTACATGGTTGGTCATAGTGACGGATACTCTATAACAGTATAAAGCAGTAAACTGAAGACACTTTGTAAATAAGTGACATAAAAAAATATATATATATTAATAATACGGGGGGGGGGGGGGGGGCATTAGGCTAGAGGAAAAAAAACAGGGAAAAAAGTCACACAATCATTAGCAGCCCTATTTACATAGCTTTATACCGGTTTGGAGCAACTCTATTTTATGGGCCCCCACCAACATATAGTTCCATTCTGCAAAACGTCTCTACCTCCAAATGTACAGTCCCATGTAGGAAATATCACCCCCGCCCCCCAACATGCAGTCCCGTGTAAATAACATCACCGCTTCCTACAGTTCATGTAAATAACATCACTCCCCTCCACACATCGCCACCTCCCAAAAAAACAGCATTGCACCTCTCCACACAGTACTATCCTGCCACAACCCACACCCCTCTCTTTACAATGCTACACTCCAGTTATATTTTGCCCCGCCCTTTAGATCCAGAGACTCCACCTCTTTCTGTGACATCATATGTATTAGGAGCAACTCCATCCTAGACACAACCCTCCAGGGCCACAGTAGAATACCTTCAATGGAGGCAGAACTTGCAATCGTTATGGTGCCTGTGGGGAGGGGTCCATCCGCTGAACTCCTTCTCCTCCCCATGTAAAAATAGCAGCCACTAGGGGGAGCTCAGTGCAAACAGATTTCAGCTTCCAGTAAATTCCTATGCAGTGAGCTCCCCCTAGTGGTGGCTGCAGGCAGATAGATTTATAATAGAAGGGAAGCAGATTTTGCCACTTTTTTTTTTCTCCAGATGTCTGGTGTAAATACACTGCTTTCCAAATTATTTAGCAAATTGGATATGTGTCATAAAGATGTAATTTTTTTTAGTTTTCCAATCAAACTCATGGATGGTTTTGTGTCTCAGGCCTCTGATCACTGAATTCAATCTCCAACACCAGTGATAATTGGTTTGCCAGGTCAGCCCAATTAAAGGAAAACTACTTAAAGGGGTTTTTCCATCTCAGACAATGGGGGCATATCGCTAGGATATGCCCCCATTGTCTGATAGGAGCTGGGACCCGCACTTACAATGAGAGCGGAGCGGGGAAATGAACGGAGGGTGCACTGCGCATGCGCAGCCGTCCTTCATTCATTTCTATGGGGCCGCCAAAGATAGCCGAGCGCTGGCTCGGCTATTTCCGTCTGCCCCATAGAAATGAATGGGAGCATGGGCCGATAGCGATATGCCCCCATTGTCTGAGATGGGAATACCCCTTTAAGAAGAATGTTGCACGTTATTAAGCAGGCGACAAGTTTCTAGCAATATGGGAACGAAAAAGCGTCAAATAGTGCAATGCCTTGTAAGTATGAAGACATTAGATATTTAATTAACATTTAAGCGTGATTATCGTACTGGGAAGAGATTTTAGAGCAGATAAAGGGATAATGAGGAAGGTTTCTGCCAGACAAATTCATCGGATTAGGGCCTCTTGCACAAGGCCGTTGTGCTCCCGTGGCCGTATTGCGGGCCGCATACGGCGGTTCCGCAAACACGGGCAACGGCCGTGTACATTCTGCATCACGGATGTGGACCCACTTGAATGGGTCCCGCAAGTCTGGAGATGCGGTGCGGAAGCACGGAACTAAACCCCACGGAAGCACTATGGAGTGCCTCCGTTGGGTTCCGATCCGTGCTTCCGTTCCGCAAAAAAATAGAACTTGTTCTATTTTTTTTGCGGAATGGACGGATCACGGATCCATTCAAGTTGAATGGGTCTGGATCTGTCCCGGCCGCCGCACGGACGTTGTCCGTGTATTTGGGACCGTAAATTGCGGTCCACAATGCACGGAATGGAACAACAATGGTCGTGTACAAGAGGCCTAAGAGAGCAGCTGCTACAGTGCCATTACAAAGCAGCAAACAGGTATGTGAAGCTGCTGGTGCCTCTGGAGTCCCGTAAACCCCTCAGAGGTTTGCAAATTGTGCAAAAACCTACTATTCGGCCACCCCTAACCAATGCTCACAAGCAGAAATAGTTGCATTGGGCCCAGACATACAGTTGTGTTCAAAATTATTCAACCCCCAATGCTGTAAAGGGTTTTAGGGAATTTAGTGTACATTTGTAATTGTGTTCAGAATGAAATCTTACAAGGACTTTTTAAAGAACCAAATGCAACTAAAATGACATCAATTATTTCTGTAATACAGTATTAAATGTTTTTTTTTGTGATTTCTTCATTGACACAATTATTCAACCCCTTAAAGACGACCACTCTTAAGAACAGAGGTTCATTCAAGTGTTTTCGATCAGGTATTGAAAACCCCTGTGGATGTCAAGGAGCAGCAATCAAGAAGAATAAGCCCCAATTAGGCAGATGTAAAATGACTGTGATACTCGGCTCCTTCTAGACATTTACTGGTGTGTTTACAGACATGGTGAAGTCAAGAGAATGGTCCAGGAAGACAAGAGAAGATGTGATTTCTCTTCACAGGAAGGGCAATGGCTATAAGAAGATTGCAAAGATGTTAAACATACCAAGAGACACCATAGGAAGCATCATTCGCAAATTCAAGGCAAAGGGCACTGTTGAAACGCTACCTGGTCGTGGCAGAAAGAAGATGCTGATTTCGACTGCTGTGCGCTACCTGAAGCGCAAAGTGGAGAAAAGTCCCCGTGTGACTGCTGAGGAACTGAAAAAAGATTTGAAATGAAAGGACCGGCACTCCGTAATTTCTTTGCAAAAAAGACTTCTTTATTCGTCACCCATATGTGACGCGCGTTTCGGCACAGACATGTGCCTTTGTCAGACAACAGGTGAAAATGCCATTATCACCTGTTGTCTGACAAAGGCACATGTCTGTGCCAAAATGCGCGTCACATATGGGTGACGAATAAAGAAGTCTTTTTTGCAAAGAAATTACGGAGTGCCGGTCCTTTCATTTCATTTTGATGGGGATCCGACCTGCTGACCGTGCACCCGGACCTCAATGAAAGCACAGTGCCGTCCATTTTCTCTAAATTGAAAAAAGATTTGTCAGATGCGGGTACTGAAGTTTCAGCTCAGACAATAAGGCGCACACTGCGTAATGAAGGCCTCCATGCCAGAACTCCCAGGCGCACCCCCTTGCTGTCTCCAAAGTATAAGAAGAGTCGACTGCAGTATGCCAAAAGTCATGTGGACAAACCACAAAAGTTCTGGGATAGTGTTCTGTGGACTGATGAAACAAAATTAGAACTGTTTGGGCCCATGGATCAACACTATGTTTGGAGGAGGAAGAACAAGGCCTATGAAGAAAAGAACACCTTGCCTACTGTGAAGCATGGCGGGGGTCAATCATGCTTTGGGGCTGTTTTGCTTCTACAGGTACAGGGAAGCTTCAGCGTGTGCAAGGTACCATGAATTCTCTTCAGTACCAGGAGATATTGGATGAAAATGTGATGCAGTCCGTCACAAACCTGAGGCTTGGGAGACGTTGGACCTTTCAACAGGACAATGATCCCAAGCATACCTCCAAGTCCACTAGAGCATGGTTGCAGATTAAAGGCTGGAACATTGTGAAGTGGCCATCGCAGTCACCAGACTTAAATCCGATTGAGAACCTCTGGTGGGACTTAAAGAAAGCAGTTGCAGCGCGCAAGCCTAAGAATGGGACTGAACTGGAGGCTTTTTCCCATGAAGAATGGGCGAAGATACCCGTAGATCGCTGCAAGACACTTGTGTCAAGCTATGCTTCACGTTTAAAAGCTGTTATAACTGGAAAAGGATGTTGTACTAAGTACTAAGATTGAATGTCACTTGGGGGTTGAATAAAACTGATAATGATGTGAGCAGAGAAAAGACATTTGTGGTTATTTCATTATAAATGTTATGTTATATTTGTCTGACTTACAAGGGCCTCTTTGATTTAATTGTAAACAAGATGACTGAAATGATCAAAATCAATGTCAAACTGGCCAAAACACTCAATTTCAGTGGGGGTTGAATAATTTTGAACACAACTGTACATGAAGGCTAATTTAAAAAAAGTCTTGGATGGTCCAGATGGATGGAAAAGTGGATGGCCACCAAGTCCCAACAAGGGTGCGACATATGCAAGCAGGTGGCGAGTCATATTTTGTGCCTGAATCGTGGGGAGGAAGCTGGTAGGCCCCATTCGGGTCCCTGAAGGTGTGAAAATGACCTTGGCAAAGTAGAGTTTCTGTCTGATCACTTTCTTCCATGGTACAAAAAGAAGAACCGTGCCTCCCGTAGCAAGTTCGTCTTCTTGCTGACAATGCCCCATCTCATGCTGCAGAGAAGACCTCCGAGTCATGGGCTGCTATGGGCAGAAAAGGAGAGAAACTCATGGTGTGGCCTCCATCCGCCCCTGACCTCAACCCTATGGAGAACCTTCGGAGTATCATCAAGCAGGAGATGTATGAGGGTGGGAGGCAGTTCACATCGAAACAGCGGCTCTGGGAGGCTAGTCTGACATGTAACTTGGCCTGTTAAGATGTTTTTGATTGAAATAGCTTTTGATTTTAGTGAATGTGACCTCTTAATGCTGCAAATTCAACAAATGACCATTTTCAGTTCTTGACAACCTACAAAATGTTTGGAAATGCTGTTGTGCATAATAATTTGGAACACTGCATTCTGAGTTTTTTTAGTTTGTGGAAAAAAATGATATTGTTACTGGGAAATTTGTCCCCAAAAAATATGATTTATACTGTAACGGTTGATGACTTAAATGATACTGACTGTCCCTGGTATCGACCATTTAGGAAAATCAGGGAAAAATATAATTTGCATAATAATCTGGACCGCGGTGTACATTGAGAACTATATTTCTGAAGATCTGTTTTGCTTTTTCTGACACAGAAAGTGGGTGGGGCGGGGGGAGACTTTTACACTATAATTATCTTTTTATCAAAATTTCTTCCGCTTAATAAAAAATTTTTTTTTTCAAGCTACCTGGCGTGTTGTACTTTGTGCTGCCTGTGAGTCCCACACGTGTTGGGAAACTCGATGGGGCGGGGGAGCCTATGCCAAGTTTTGCTACGGGGCCCTATCTGATCTGTGTAATCGGGGGCCCCTTATGCTATAAGTGTTCATCAAACACCTGACATAATATCACACTAACATTCTACCCCTGTTAACCCCTTCACGCCGGATGACGTACATGTACGTCATCGGTCCGGTCTTTAAACATGGCGCCAATGCCATAGCCGCGCGGGGTTTATGCTATTTTGAATAGCAGAGACACGCTGCACATGCCATGAGGCTGATCGCGCACATTTTACCCTTCAGATGCCGTAGTCAAATGTGACCACAGCATCTGATCGGTCCTGAAGCGGAAGTCACGCGCTTCCGGTCCGGTAACAGCGTTCCCCGGCTGTGATCGGGGAACGTGTTACTTCGCTGAAATAGCTCGAAGCCTCAAGCAGGCTTCAGTGCCTATTTCCAGAACATACCAATACAGGCCACTAGGTGGCAGCATTGTATTGGTATAGTGCAAATGAAGTGTTCAATGATGGCTATATAGACATCAATGAACACAACGGGCAATCTAATGATTGACAGTTATTGTCACCCAAAAAAAAAGTTAAAAAAAGTTTTTACAAATTAAAAAAAACATAAAAGTTCAAATCAACCCCCTTTCCTAAAAATAAAAATACTTAACCAATGAAAAAAATAAACATCATGGGCATCGGCGCGTGTGAAAATTCCCACATTATTAAAATATAACAATATTAAGAGCTTATGGCAAATGGCGTAACGGAAAAAACTTACAAATAGCCAATTTGCCCTTTTTTTGTCACTGATGTCCCGATAATTTTTTTAATAAAAAGTGATCAAAAAGTTGCAAACACTTCAAATTGGTATCACTGAAAAAAACAGATCGTTCCACAAAAAAATTAGCCCTCACACAGCCCCGTACACATAACTACAAAAAAGTTATAGGGGTCAGAATATGGTGATAAAATGTATATTTTTTCCCCTCAAAGGTTTGATTTTTTTTTTTTCAGTATTAGGCCTCATGCACACGACCGTTGTTTGATTCCGTGTCCGTTGCTCCGTTTTTCGTGATTTTCTGCGGACCCATTGGTTTTCAATGGGTCCGTGGAAACCTCGGCAAATGCACCGTTTGTCCTCCGCGTCCGTGATTCCAGTCCGTCAAAAAAATATAACCTGTCCTATTCTTGTCCGTGAAAAACGGTTCACGGACCCATTCAAGTCAATGGGTCCGTGAAAAATGCGGATGGCCATCCGTGTGTCATCCGTGTTCCGTGTCCGTTTTTTTTGCGGATCCCTTGGCAGGCACTTGGGAAACATTGTCAGCCTGTCTTTTGGTAAAATCTTTTGGGTCATGTCCGCTAAAAAAACGGAAGATACACGGAAACACAACGGAAGGCAAAAACGGACACGGATCACTGAACAACGGAACCCCTTTTTGCGGACAGCATAAAAAAACGGTCGTGTGCATGAGGCCTTAGAATGCAAGAAAAATTATACAAGTGTGGTATCGTTGGAACCGTACTGACCTGCACAATGAAAATAACAGGTCAATTTTACCGCATAGTGTACGGTGTAATAAAAAAAATAAAATAAAAACTTTTATCAGAATTGTGTTTTTTCCCAATTTTACCCCATTTGGAATTTTTTTCCGCTTCCCACTATATGGTATGCAACAGTAAATGGCGCCATTAGAAAGTACAAAATGTCTCTCAAAAAATAAGCCCCATAAGGCTATGTGAACGGAAAAATAAAAAAAGTTAGGACTATGGGAAGGCGGGGAGTGAAAACCAAAAATGCAAAATGAAAAATGGGCCGGTCCTGAAAGGGTTAATTGCCACAAGGCACTGTCACCCAAAGTTAAAGACGCTCCTTAAGGGGAAGGTGCTGCTGGGGTCTCTCCTCTATTAGGGATCACACTTATGTATGGGAGAGAGAAGAAAAAACCGGAGCCGCGCGCCATACGTCACTCCATACGTCACGTCTCCCTGATCCTGAGGACAGCGTCTAACGCACAGGGGGCGTCTTCCCTTTTGCGACTTTCTATTGGTTGGAACTTTTTAATGTGCTCTGTGATTGGCTGTCCGCGTACCATTACTCTTTTAGGGGGTCATTGAGCCGTACACTAGTAACAGACGTCACCGCAAACACATAATCATGTAATAAGCGGGTCACGTCAGCTCTTCCTAGAGACCGATACCGATAAACATGCCCGAGAAGTCACGATCCCTCCCCCCCCCTATAGAACTCCAGAATGGTTCAGTCCATACAATTTCTCCTAAGCGATGTGAGGCGGCTCCTGATTGGTTGAGGCTGACATCTGTTACATTGTATCAGTATACCGAACGCACGCGCTGTTTACAGTGAGGCTGTCCGGGTGTCCGGGTCACTGCTGTCAGCCATCACTCTGGGGGGGTGACAGATAAACAGGGCGCTCCTGCCCCTCCACCAACACCTCCTCTCCCTGCTCAGCCAATGGGAAGCAGCGTTACATGCGGGGTCCCTCCCCCTCCTCCTTCCTGAGCTGAGCACAGTCACATTATAGAGAGGAACATGCTGCAGCTTGGAAGGGTCCTGAGACCGTCCTGGGCAGGGTAAGTACCCCCTCCTGTGTGACCCTGACTGACAGCTTCATTCTGTGCAGTGCCAGGGCTGACAGGTGCCCCACCCCCTATAGGGACACTGTATATGAGCCCCTTCTGCAATGCCAGTGCCAGGGTCATCCCCTGTATTGCGCCAATGCTGCCAATGTCAACCCACTGTGCCAGTCTGATCCAGCCGATGGCGCTTCTTCTGTCAATTGTGACATCCCAAGTGATCTACATTAATTAAACGACAACATAATGGCGTGCATGAGTATTCACCCCCCGTACTAAAACAATCCTAAATCATTGCCGGACTTAGAAGACGCATCCAGAGTATGTAAATCTGCCGAGTGACTGTGTAAGGTGCTGGGGGTCACCAGGAGAACGATGCCCACCCTATGGCTTGCCATGCACATGACATAGCCGTCTGCTATGGACCATCTGTCCCGACCTCCCCATAAACGTGCATGTTTATGTAAATGGGGAGAGTATATGGAGGGCACCAGCTTGTTAGAGTTAGCAAATGACCCCCCTCCAACATGTCTGCTTTAAAAAAATATTTGTATTCCTCATATTATAACAATTCTGAGTCATCTTTTCTTATAACGCTATGTTGTGATGTCCCTCTGTTATTCCTACTACAAATTAATAAATACTTTGCCAACTGGGTGTTACCAAGTGAGGGTGTGTCCCTGCACTGTCTCACAATGTCTAATCAGTACTGGACAGTGTCAGATTGTGTAGGGACACACCCCTTTGGCAAGCTGAAAGGTAATACCCGGTTGGCAAGTTTTTAGTAGGAGTAACAGAGGAATGGGACAACACAGAATTGTAAGAAAAGACACTCCAGACTTGGTATTTTGTGGGGAATCAGATTATTTACGAAGGCGTTGTTCACACTTGCACTATCGCTTTCTATTATTGGACAAGGAACACAGAGAGTAATGGAAGCGCTGGAGCACATAGCCGATCGGAGTCCACGTTACCAGGAAAAAAGGTCCTGCATGTAGGACTTTTTTGTCCGCTGGTTTTGACGAAAACTGTCATGGAGGCCTTGAGCGGAACCTCTGATAGAGGTGTGAACTGAGCCTTAAACAGCCGAGAGGAGAGGAGACAGGTTACTTTTTAAGTCAATGCGCCAATCACACGAGGATTTTCTGCATGAACCACCGGTTGTAGAATGCACCATCGGCTCCGATTTCCAGCAAGGCCTCTTTCACACGGTCAGTATTTGTAAGCAAAAACTGTGTTTTGGACCCACTCCTGGTTTTGGCTTACAAATATTGACCCGTGTGAAAGACGCCTCACTCAAGTGATTAGACCTGTGAGAAAGACAGCACGCCACACGCGTTTAACCACATGCAGGGAAGTTCCTTACAGAGTGGGCAGCTGCACGGAGACTGCTATCAGCAAAAGCTGACATCCCCCTAGAGAAAGCAGAGACCTTTTTTCGGTTCCTGCCGTCTCCATTGCTGTATACAGAGTACGGCTCCGGTCATAGTAACATCGTTTATAAGGCTGAAAAAAGCCCTCTGTCCATCCAGTTCGACCTGTTATTCTGCAAGTTGATCCAGAGGAAGGCAAAAAAAAACTGTGAGGTAGAAGCCAATTTTCCCCACTTTACCCTGGGTTCACACCTGAGCGTTTTTGTCACGCGTATAACAGCGCGTTTTTGCAAATAGGAAACGCGCGTCATACGGGCGTTCGTGACTCTGGAGACCAATTGAAAAAGACATATCTACACTTTAACGCGTGTTAAACGCGCGGTTTACGTGCGTTCCCATTGAAGTCTATGGGTGCAAACGCCCGACAAAACGCCCCAAAGAAGCTCAAGAACTTCTTTGAGCGTAGGGCGTTTTACAGCGCGTTCAAACGCGCTGTAAAACGCTCAGGTGAGAACCATGCCCATAGGGAAACATGAGTTTTCTCCTGTTGAGCGTTTTACAGCGCGTTCGAACGCGCTGTAAAACGCGCAAGTGTGAACTGAGGGTTAGGGGAAAGAATTCCTTCCCGACTCCAATCAGACATCAGAATAAGGCCTCTTTCACACGAGCGTGACGGATTGGCTCTTGATGCGTTCAGTGAAACTCGCACCATTTTGCGAGCAAGTTCAGTCAGTTTTGTCTGTGATTGCGTTCAGTTTTTTCCGCACGGGTGCAATGCGTTTTGATGCGTTTTTTACGCACGTGATAACAAAACTGAAGGTTTACAAGCAACATTTCTTAGCAACCATCAGTGAAAAACACATTGCATCCGCACTTGCTTGCGGATGCGATGCGTTTTTCACTGAAGCCCCATTCACTTCTATGGGGCCAGGGCTGCGTGAAAAACGCAGAATATAGAACAGGCTGCGTTTTTCATGCAACGCAGAACTGATGCCTTAAAAAAAAAAAAAAAACTCATGTACACAGCCCCATTGAAATGAATGGGTCAGGATTCACTACGGGCGCTATGTGTTCACTTCACGCATCACACCCGCGTGGAAAAACTCGCTCATGTGAAAGGAGCCTAAGGCTCCATTCACACACCCAGAAGGGTTTTGCGGATCCGCAAAACACGGACACCGGCAATGTGCGTTCCGCAATTTGCGTACTGCACATCGCCGGCACTATATAGAAAATGCCTTAACTTGTCCACAATTGCGGACAAGAATTGGACATGTTCTATTTTTTTTGGGAACACAATTGCGGACCCGCCATTGCGGATGCGGGCAGGACATAGTGTGTCCCCATAAAAATGAATGGGTCCGCAATTCCGTTCTGCAAAATGCGGAACAGAATTGTGGACGTGTGAATGGAGCCTTAGGTCTCTTTCACACGGGTGTCATGGGTGAGGACCGGATGCGTTCAGGCTGCATTGCGGGAAACCCGTGTGAATAGGGACACAATTTCAGTCAGTTTTGTCTGCGATTGCGTTCTTTTGTTAATTTTTTTCCCCGCGCGAGTGCAATGTGTTTTGCATGTGGTGAGTGCGAGGACGTGAGCGCAGGTCCTTTTGCAGGTCCTGCTGGAAGAAGAAAGAAGGCGAGGCCGGCTGCGCGATCAAGTGGATGGGGTGAGTTTATTTTTTAACCCGTCATTGGACATTTAAGTTAGCATTCTGTATTAGGAATGCTATTATTTTCCCTTATAACCATGTTATAAGGGAAAATAATAAAAAAATCTACAGAATACCGAACCCGAACTTCAGTGAAGAAGTCCGGTCTCGGGTCTGGGTACCACATTCAGTTTTTTATCACGGGCGTGCAAAACACATTGCACTCGAGCGGAAAAAACTGAACAACACAATGTAATTGCAGACAAAACCGGCTGAAATTGCGTGCTCACTCGCGTGGGTTTCCCCGCGATGAATCCGGGCAGAATCCGTAACGCCCGTGTGAAAGAGGCCTAACAGTAGGGACGGGCTGCACCTTAATGGGGAGGGTGCAACTGCCATGGTGAGACGGCTGGAGGAGCTTTTAAACTAGGATCTGGGGGGAGGGGGGGGGGTCATACTAATAAGGGGGTAGATAGTGTAGCTAGAGAGTAGGATATAGGAAGGGACAGTGGGGATTTAGATGGGGATGGGGTTAGTGAGGAAAGTAGGGAGAAGACTGGGCAGAACTATACACTGATGAAAAATAGAACTGCTAACAAGAACCTGTTACATACAAACATCAACCAAGGTAACCCGAAAATCCCGGATATTCACTTTACAGGTAATAGTAATTTAAAATGTATTTTCACAAATGCCAGAAGTCTAGACAGAAACATGGGGGAGCTGGAGGCTATGGTACTAGAAGAACACATAGATGTAGTTGGTGTGGCTGAGACATGGTTGGACTCTTCACATGACTGGGCTGTTAATATTCAGGGTTGTACACTATTTAGGAAATACAGGCTCAATATAAAGGTGGTGGCGTGTGCCTGTATGTGAGGAGCGATCTGAAGACAAGTGTCAAAGAGGCAAAAGAGGATGGTGAGGATGTGCAAACCTTATGGCCTCTTTCACACGGGCGTCATGTTTGACGCCCGGATAAGAGGCGGGTGCGTTGCGGGAATATGCGCGATTTTCTCGCGCGGGTGCAAACGTTTGTAATGCTTTTTGCACGCTCGTGAGAAAAATCGCCATGTTTGGTACCCAGACCCGAAGCCGGACTTCATCACTGAAGTCCGGTTTCGGGTCTTCTGGAGAATTGATTATTTTCCCTTATAACATGGTTATAAGGGGAAATAATAGCATTCTTAATATAGAATGCTTAGTAAAATGAAGAGGAAGGGGTTAAAAGCACCATATTGTGTCACTGAAAACGGATCCGTCCCCATTGACTTACATTGTAATTCAAAACGGATCCGTTAGGCTTCGCCTCTTCAGACGGACACCAAAATACAGCAAGTTGCGTTTTGGTGTCCGCCTCCAAAACAGAATAGAAGCGGAACGGAGCCGAACTGATGCATTCTGAACGGATCCTTATCCATTCAGAATGCATTGGGGCTGAACTGATCCGTTTTGGACCGTTTGTGAGAGCCCTGAAACAGATCTCACAAACGGAATCCAAAACGCTAGTGTGAAAGTAGCCTCAGTTATAATAGAAATCGACCCAAAGGTCTTGTATGACTTTATGGGCATCACAAAGTGTAAATAAAATAAAGACAAAAACAAATCGCAGCATGCTCTATATTGTGCGTTTTTCACGCAATGCAGGCCCCATAGAAGTAAATAGGGCTGCAGGAAAATCGCAAGCATCCGCAAGCAAGTGCGGATGCAGTGTGATTTTCCCGCATGGTTGCTAAGAGACGGGACCCGATCTTTATTATTTTCCCTTATAACATGGTTATAAGGGAAAATAATAGCATTCTCACTACAGAATGCTCAGTAAAATGTGGATTAAGGGGTTAAAAATAAAAAAATGAACTCGCCTTCTCCACTTGATCGCGTAGTTGCCGATCTCTTCTCTCTTCTTCAAGCATTAGCTGCCGTCTAAAGGACCTGTGGTGACGTCGCATCACATGGTCCATCACCATGGTGATGGACCATGTGATGAGCTCGGTGATGTCATCACAGGTCCTTTAGCCGACAGCTAATGAATGAAGAAGAGATCGCAACTACGCAATCAAGTGGATAAGTTGAGTTAATTTTTTTATTTTTAACCCCTTAATCCACATATTACTAAGCATTCTGTATCGAGAATGCTATTATTTCCCTTATAACCATGTTTCAAGGGAAAATAATAAAATCTACAGAGTACTCAACCCGAAACCGGACTTCAGTGATGAAGTTCGGGTCTGGGTACCAAACATGCCGATTTTTCCCACGCGTGTGCAAAACGCATTAAAACGCTTTGCACTCGCGCATTTTCCCGCAACGCACCCGCCTCTGATCCGGCCGTCAAACGTGACGCCCATGTGAAAGGGGCCTTACTCTGAATAGATGCATCCTCTAGTAGTCCGGTGACTTTTACAGATTTTGATGAGTGGAAAGTGACCTCGAACCGTCACATGGATACAGGGGATACAGTACTGCTGCAAGGTCATGTAATCTCTAAGATTATAGACTCTTCGGCTCAGTTCACACAAACATTTGTAAAAAAAAAAAAAAAAATACAATTGTAAATCAGTATCACAGAACAAGTTCCATTCACTTGTTCAGATGCACAGTTACGATTTGCCAAATGCAGCGAATGCAAAGACATCAATTGAACCTGCCATGGTTTGTTTTCTCCTGTTCTGCCTATGAAATTGGAAGCACAGTGAGGCACAGTATGGGCCCCTAGGGGGCGCCATATTATAGATAAAGGACCTGACAGTGAAGTGATATACACTCACCTAAAGAATTATTAGGAACACCTGTTCTATTTCTCATTAATGCAATCACATGGCAGTTGCTTCAATGCATTTAGGGGTGTGGTCCTGGTCAAGACAATCTCCTGAACTCCAAACTGAATGTCAGAATGGGAAAGAAAGGTGATTTAAGCAATTTTGAGCGTGGCATGGTTGTTGGTGCCAGACGGGCCGGTCTGAGTATTTTACAATCTGCTCAGTTACTGGGATTTTCACGCACAACCATTTCTAGGGTTTACAAAGAATGGTGTGAAAAGGGAAAAACATCCAGTATGCGGCAGTCCTGTGGGCGAAAATGCCTTGTGGATGCTAGAGGTCAGAGGAGAATGGGCCGACTGATTCACGCTGATAGAAGAGCAACGTTGACTGAAATAACCACTCGTTACAACCGAGGTATGAAGCAAAGCATTTGTGAAGCCACAACACGCACAACCTTGAGGCGGATGGGCTACACCAGCCGAAGACCCCACCGGGTACCACTCATCTCCACTACAAATAGGAAAAAGACGCTACAATTTGCACAAGCTCACCAAAATTGGACTGTTGAAGACTGGAAAAATGTTGCCTGGTCCGATGAGTCTCGATTTCTGTTGAGACATTCAAATGGTAGAGTCCGAATTTAGCGTAAACCGAATAAGCACATGTATCCATCATGCCTTGTTACCACTGTGCAGGCTGGTGGTGGTGGTGTAATGGTGTGGGGGATGATTTCTGGGCACACTTTAGGCCCCTTAGTGCCAATTGGGCATCGTTTAAATGCCACGGGCTACCTGAGCATTGTTTCTGACCATGTCCATCCCTTCATGACCACCATGTACCCATCCTCTGATGGCTGCTTCCAGCAGGATAATGCACCAGGTCACAAAGCTCAAATCATTTCAAATTGGTTTCTTGAACATGACAATGAGTTCACTGTACTAAGATGGCCGCCACAGTGACCAGATCTCAACCCAATAGAGCATCTTTGGGATGTGGTGGAACGGGAGCTTCGTGCCCTGGATGTGCATCCCTCAAATCTCCATCAACTGCAAGATGCTATCCTATCAATATGGGCCAACATTTCTAAAGAATGCTATCAGCACCTTGTGGAATCAATGCCACGTAGAATTAAGGCAGTTCTGAAGGCAAAACGGGGTCCAACACCGTATTAGTATGGTGTTCCTAATAATTCTGTAGGTGAGTGTATATAGACACCTGCCTATAACAGATGAGACCTCACTAGTATCTGACTGTCCTATAATAACTTACACGCTGCAGACGACATAAACTGTTCCCGTCACACCCCTCAACGCCCTCGTCAGACCTGCTGACTGCACCCACAGCTGGCACACTGGGTGTTTTGTAAGAGAAGTTATCAGCAGCTCATCTTTGGATTGCACATTTACAGGGGTGTGAAAATTTTAAAAAAAACTACTTGTCGAAGGACTAAAGTGGGGGCTCGATCTACTTGTCCCTCATAACAATCTACTTGTCCTGATACAAAAAATAATTTTAAATCAAAACCATATTTAAATAAGGTATTTATTGATAGCAACTGAGAAGACAGGCCCAAAATGTACAGGGGACTGTATGAGGGGCCACAAGAAGACGTTATACTGTATGGGGGGCCACAAGAAGATGTTATACTGTATGGGGGTGCCACAAGGAGACGTTATACTGTATGGGGGCCACAAGGAGACATACTGTATGGGGGCGGGAGCCACAAGGAGATGTTATACTGTATGGGGGCAGGGGCCACAAGGGGACGTTATACTGTATGGGGCGGGAGCCACAAGGAGACATTATAGTGTATGGGGGCAGGGGCCACAAGGAGACGTTATAGTGTATGAGGGCAGGGGCCACAAGGGGACGTTATACTGTATGGGGCGGGAGCCACAAGGAGACGTTATACTGTATGGGGGCAAAGGACTCAGCCTACTGGACTGGCACCACCACTGGTAAGTTTTAAAGGGGCGGTGTCTTTGTAAGGTTGGCTCTGGCCACCACATCACCTTGCCTATGAATATGCCCATACCGCTCCTCTGTCAGAAGATCATACTTGGCAGGATTTGCTCCATTAATGTCTATGAACAGCTTGGAGTATATTACACGCTGCAGTTGCCATTAGCAACCATTGGTTACCCTCATCATCAATGTTTAGGTTCCTGAGCTATGCAACTGACTCCACAATCTGCACTAGTGCAGGACCCAACGATTACCAACCAACATATGACCGCACCACTGTTCCTGCAGAGCTTCGATTTACGTGCCTGTGCCGCTGTCATGGCGGACCCGGAGATCAGTACGTCAGACTTACTGCAAAAATCATTCTGGAGCGCTCATCTGTCAGAGGCCTCCTGGACACTAAGCGATGAGCATCGGAGGCCAAGGTGGGGGCGGGGATGTGTGGGCGGGGCTGTGGCACCAGGGACTAGAAGTCTCCGCCCCCAAGATCAGAAAGTAGGAAGCGCAGAACTCGGAGAACAAATACAGGGCAGAGCAGATACCGAGGGGAGAGTCAGTGCGGTACTCGGGAAACAAGCCCTGCAAGTTGCCCAAAGCAGGGCTAAGCCCCTGAACAAACTACCTGCCCGGCGCCCGAAACTGCATGTCCCGGGCGTCGGGCGATAGGAATTCCACACCCCTGCATTTAATACATGATATACATTCATGGTTAACCCAAACCTGGAGGCTGGGATTATATGGTCGGGTTTTGTGGAGCAGCTTTTTGAACTAAAGCCAGGAGTGGATTAAAAAATAGGTGAGGTGTTATCTGTCCCTGATACTAAGGCCTCGCTCACATGTTGGTGAATCCGTGCACAGCACATGTATCCATTGATTTTAGGCTAGTTTCACACTAGCGGAAGACTTCTCCGGCAGGTGAACAGCCTGTCGGATCCGTGCTGCCGCTAGTGCACGCGTGCCCCCGGACTACCGCTCCGGCCCCATTGATTATAATGGGGGTGAGCCGGAGTCAGCACGCCAAACATGCCGAGAGGCGGGCGGAATAAAAGTACGACATGGCAAAAAATAGGCTCCTAGACCAACAGAGACATCTTCATCATGACTTATCACAGATGTGTGAAAGATTCCCTACCTGCCCTCCTTTTCTCATCCGCTCCTGGTTTTGGCTTCAAAAACTGCATCAGAAAACCTGAACGTGGAAACTCAGCAAGACGCCATGACCAGACAGGGTGCGTTGTATCAAAGTAGATCTATTGTAATAATGTAGATCCAGTGTATAGATCCATTGTAACAAGGCAAGCATTTCTGTAAATAGTTGATCATCCACAGAAATCCAACAGGAACCAGCATTCAGAAATCCTTAGAAAGCTGCTTAATAATTCACACAGGCTAAAAGGCTATACACCTTTGGGGGCAAGTTTTTATTATTGCATTATACTCATTTTGAGCTAAATATCATTTTTTTGGATACTTTCACACTTCCAGCAGAGGATTCCGGCAGGCAGTTCCATCCCACCGGATCCATCTAACCGCATGACAACTGAAAGCATTTGTAGATGGATCCGGAAAGACAGATCCGTCTATATTTTTTTTCACAGTATTAAAGGTCTGCGCATGCGCAGACCGGAATGGCGGATTAGTCGTTCCGGTATTTTTAATGACTGATCCGGCACTAATGCATTTCTATAGGAATTAATGCCAGGTCCATCATTCCGGCATGTCTTCAGGCATTTTAGACGGAGATAATACCACAGCATGCTGCGGTATTATCGCCGGCCAAAACGCCGCTCAGTGACTGAACTTAAGACATCCTGATGCATCCTGAACGGATTTTTGTCCATTTAGAATGCATGGGGATGTGACTGAGGCGTTTTTTTCCGGCATAGAGCCCTGACGAAAAACGCTAGTTTGAAAGTAGCCTTAATTGGTCTTTATTACAAATGTGGAACCCTTTTTTCTGTACAGGGCTGAAATCTGTATTTTCTCTCTGCTCCGTCAGACCAGGAGCTGACAGACTCCTTATCTCTGCTCTCTGACATTATAAACGCTCATAGCGCAGTCCTCATCTTATAGGAATGTGGCTCAAATAATTGTTTATGACCTTTTAGTAAATTAGAGATCATTTATGAGATAATGCCCACATAGTAGATATCGGGGAATTAATAAATATTTTATGAGGCATCACTATCTGTCTTAAAAGCAGAAAGATTGAAATTTAGAAAACAGTGAATTTTTTAATTTTCGTTAACTTTTAGATTTTTTTTAATAAATAAAGGTAAAACATATTGACACAAATTTACCATTAACATAAAGTACAATGTGTCACGAGAAAACAATCTCTGAATGGTTTGGATAAATAAAAGCGTTCCAAAGTTATTACCACTTAAAGTGACACATGTCAGATTTTCAAAATTAGGCCTGGTCAGGAAGGGGGCAAATGGCCCGGTCTGGAAGTGGTTAATTGCTTGGATAGAAGTTTTAGTAACATAATTGTGTTGATTTTCAGTGCTTGTAATTGGTCTTATTGGAGATGAAAATTCTGTACTCTAGGCCATAACCAGAACATATGAAGCCGCACCTGTATCTCATAGGCCATAGACACTTGCGTTTTGGCTTTCCGGGTTTTGAGATCCGGCAGAGAATCCCAAAACCGGGCCTAAACAAATCCGTTTTGTCCCCATTCATTTTCAGTAGGAACAAAACTGATCAGGATGTATTCCGTTCTGTTCTGTTGCATCTTTTGACCGGACACAAAACGGCTGCAAGGTGCAGCTTTGTGTCCCGGTCTGCAAAACGGATCCGGCATAAAAATCAATGTAAGTCAATGGTGTCGTATCCGATTTATTTGCTAACGAAAAAAACTGATCTGGCGCCCATTGACTTACAGTGATTTTCATACCCGATCCGCTTTGTTCAGTTTAGATTTAATACAACCGGATACGGCCGAAACGGATGCACCTGGATGTATTAAATGACACGGATCCGTTTAATTCCGTTTTTGAGAGCCTCTGCCGGTTCTCAAAACCGGAAAGCCACAACGCAAGCGTGAAACAGGCCTTAACCTTTATCCTGTTTTCTTTTCAGGCTGCGGTGGCATCACTGTGCGGCAGCCGAAGTGAAGAATGAGCCAATCCTCGAGTTTAAACATGGCAGCCCCGAGAGAGCAGCTCTGCAGAAAGTACGTATCTGCTATCAATGGCTTCAGAAGGGTTTCTCACTTTGCACTTTTTCTTTTTGATGAAAGCATCCCTGGTCAGTTATCTGATCACAGGGTGTCCGGCTGCGGGGCCCCGCCAACTGTTCAGATCCCCCACAGCAGGGAAGATAGAGCGCTGCACAGTTTCCACTTAAATCAATGGACTGTGTAATGCATGGGTTCCTCCAGAGAGAGACGCTCTTTGTATACTTTGGAAATTGGGTGCTCCAAACAGTATAAATTACTGAATAATAAGAGTTCTACAAGTTTATAATATGCTGTTTATTACAATTCATTACTGCTAAAATACCTGCTTTCTGTCAGTGAATAGACTGCTTATTTAGTTTACCTTTAATGCAAATCTATTGAGAGGCCAAAATGCAAATTTTTATATTTTCGCCCATGAGAAGTTTTAGGGCGACGGCCAGGTCACTGTTTCAGGTCAGTTGGATGACTCTCAGATTCGGTCAATAATTCACTATATGGTTGCTGATGAAGCATCTCGCTCTGTTAAACCTTTGGTCTTTCACCCGTGAAAAAGTCGAGCTGATATATGCATTTGTATTTTATTTGTATTTTGTGCTACTTATTTTATTGTTGTCCTCTTAGGCCCTCCAAGATCTTAAGGGTAAAACAGAAGAAATCCCGTGTGTGGTGGGGGGAGAAGAGGTGTGGACCAAGGATGTCCGATATCAGCTCTCGGTACGATCTCCTAAGATTTAAGATTTCCCAAGATTTTATTCGTCCTTTCCAAGAAAATTTACTTGTGGAGTAAAACTTGTAAACACAATTACTGTAAATCTTTGAACCCAGGGAACTTGTTTTACTGAGATCCAATCTAAAATTGATTCCCAACCCTATTTGGGACTTACAAAGACAAGTCAAACTAATATTCAACTGGAGTCTATTATGTCTATGAATTGTATAACAGGGGGCTTGTACCAGGATTAAATAGATTGTCCGGTTTCATAATGAAATTAATTTTGCCTAGAATATTCCTCTCAGCAGTTTCCTTCCCCTGTTCTCAGCATCACTGCATCCTGGCAGGATGTTTACATGCAGAACTTCCTGTTTGCTCTGTAATGTAAACATCCTGCCAGGATGCAGTGATGATGAGAACAGGGAACGGAAAGTGCTGACATGAAAAACAGGTATATGGAGCAAAAATATGCAGTGGTTGGGGTAGTCTGGGCAAATTTCACTTTGGGACCGGCAAACATGCTTTTTTTACCATTTTCTCTATAAAGAGAGATTTGCATGACTGGCTCAGAGCTGTAGTCAGTCATTGCACCCGTTTTCTCCATTCACATCAAGAGCTGCTTTTAAAATTCTGCTAGTTGCCCTTGAAGATGGCATTTTTGCTTGACCCTGTTGTCAGTCATGTGACCCAACTGCCTAGCCCCAATCAGCCATCGTCTGATTTCCCACAGTATGCTGTTTTTTGATAACAGGAACGTTCCGTTTCCGTTTGTGATCCGTTTTTTGCGGATCGGAAATGGAAGCATATAATAATGTTTTAAAAGTAAGTACATTGAAAAATTAGGCTAGGCATAAAATTTTCAATAGATGCTTCTGCAAAAACGGAAAGGATACAGAAGACATACGGATGCATTCCGTATGCATTCCGCTTTTTCTACAGGCCTATTGACTTAAACGGAGCCATGGAACGTGATTTGCGGGCAATAATGGGACCTGACTCAAAATGTTGCGGAATGGAAAAAACGGAAATACGGAAACGGAATGCATACAGAGTACATAATTCCGTTTTCTTTTTTTGCGGACCCATTTAAATAAATCTTCCGTATACGGACGGTATACTAAACGCAAAAAAAAACGGCCGTATACGGAACGCAAAGAACGTTTGTGTGAACGAGCCCTTAGGGAGGGAAAAGTCTATTAAAAATACAAAAAGTATATTACAAAATGTGTTATAGTGACATTAGGGACATTTTAACAGAAATTAATTCAAAAGTTTAGTTACTCTTTAAAGGGGGAATATAAGTTATAAAAAGTTACCCACAGGATAAAAGACACATATATTTTTAGATCAGCGGCTGTCTGACCGCTGGGAGTCATGGCAATCATGAGAACAGGGGCCCTGTGACCTGCAATGGATGGAGCAGCTGCTCACACACTGCCACTCCATTCATCTCCGCTATCTCTGGAAGTTCCACAGAGAACTAATAGATGAGCAGTGCGTATGCTTGATCTGTGACTACATTCATCCAGAGGCATGGGGCCTCCAGCCGTCAGACCCTCACCAATCTGTTATCTGCTATTGCCCATCATGTAGATAGGGGATAACTTAGGCCCCTTTCACACAGGCGAGTTTTCCGCGCGGGTGCAATGCGTGAGGTGGACGCATTGCACCCGCACTGAATCCGGACCCATTCATTTCTATGGGGCGGCTGTGCACATGAGCGGTGATTTTCACGCATCACTTCTGCGTTGCGTGAAAATCGCAGCATGCTCTATATTGTGCGTTTTTCACGCAACGCAGGCCCCATAGAAGTGAATGGGGCTGCAGGAAAATCGCAAGCATCCGCAATCAAGTGCGGATGCAGTGATTTTTCCCGCAACGTTGCTAAGAGATGGGACCCGATCTTTATTATTTTCCCTTATAACCATGTTATAAGGGAAAATAATAAAGATCGGGTCCTGTCTCTTAGCAACGTTGCGGGAAAAATCACTGCATCCGCACTTGATTGCTGAATAATCGCATTCTTACTACCGAATGCTCAGTAAAATGTGGATTAAGGGGTTAAAAACAAATAAAAAGAATTAACTCACCTTATCCAGTTGATCGTGTAGTTGTGATCTCTTCTTCAATCATTAGCTGCCGGCTAAAAGACCTGTGGTGACGTCACATCACGTATTCCATCACTATGGTGATGGATCATGTGATTGGACCATGTGATGAGCGCAGTGGCGTCATCACAGGTCCTTTAGCCGGCAGCTAATGATTGAAGAAGAGATCGCAAGTACACGATCAAGTGGATAAGGTGAGTTAATTTTTTTTAGTTTTAACCCCTTTATCCACATTTTACAAAGCATTCTGTATTGAGAATGCTATTATTTTCCCCTATAACCATGTTATAAGGGAAAATAATAAAATCTACAGAATACCTAACCCAAACCCGAACTTCAGTAAAGATGTCCGGGTTTAGGTCTGGGTACCAAACATGCCGATTTTTCCCACACGCGTGCAAAACGCATTAAAACAGTTTGCACACGTGCGGAAAAATCGCGCATTTTCCTGCAACGTACTCGCCTCTTATCCGGTCGTCAAATATGACGCCCGTGTGAAAGGGGCCTTACAAATGTAATCAGCCTTACAGCCGAAAACATCATTAAAAGTCCACATTCCAGATATTCAGCAGCTACACGGTATTCCAAATTTGCTACATTGTAACTGAGCCGCACATTAGGGTTTCTCACCTAATAATTGTTTTTCATTTTAGCCTTTCAACCATTCACACAAAGTCGCCAAATACTGCTACGCGGACAAGGTGAGCTGAGCTCGTATTATGGAAGATGCTGTACATTACCCACAATATCTCCATATATCTGCGTCTCATACTGTGCTCTGTGTGTGGCAGGAACTTCTCAATACAGCCATCAATGCGGCCTTGTCTGCACGCAAGGAATGGGACCTGAAACCGGTGGAAGATCGAGCACAGATCCTTTTCAAGGCTGCAGATCTTCTTAGTGGTCCCAGAAGAGCGGAGGTTCTGGCGAAGACCATGGTCGGACAGGTAATGATATCCGGACAACACTCTTGAGTGGATTTTATGTCTGTGTCTGGTAGTAGAAAAATAAAAGGTAAAAAAGAATTATAAATAAACCCAAAGAATGAAAAATTTTAATCGCCCCCTTTCCCCATTTTAGAAATAAACAATAAAAAAAAAGTGAATTAGTATTGCATCGTCCAAAAATGCCTGACCTATTAAAATTTAAAAAAAAAATGTAAAGAGCGGAAGCTTTTTATAAACGTAGGGGAGGCATATTTAAAAAAAAAAAAAGTGGAAAATAAAATACACCTCTCAATGCAAACACTTTTCGAGACTTTACATGTTACATATCAAAATGATTGAATCAAAATAAGGAACCCATTCTAAAGAACCCTTAAACACCGGACAATTTAGCGGGCGATTGTCAGGAAGGAAGCGTTCCTGTCACGGGTATATGCGAACAGGAGTACAATCAGTGCACAAGCTACTGAGCGGACCCAAACTAGGGAGCATAAAAGGTAACCCCTGTCGGACCCTAAGAGCTCTCCCTGCGCTGCTATGCACATGCCCAGACCCTGATGGTGGGTCGAGGCATGCCTGCGTACCTAAGGCTGAGTGAGACCCAAAACCCCTATGATAAAGGGGGTGGGGGGGAACGGCCACCGGCTCCCTGCTCAGTATACGGACGGAAACGGGGTCGCCTCGGATCCAGTCAGCAAATAAACAAAACCAACAATGTCTGCAAACTTATCTGTAGGGGCTGCAGCAGCGGTGAAGACAGATCCAATCTCAGCAGACAATATCCGATGTTGCTTGCTTCAGCAAAACACACGTCCAGTGAAAAGAGACCACACAAGTGTAGATACTCCAGCGGCTGACACAACTCAAGATGAGAAATATAACCCGCAAAGTGAAACAGGAAGAGGGGTGATTTAAAGGAAGAGGAATCAATCAGAGAAGGAACAGCTGGGAAGAGGGAAAGGAGTGAAAATGAAAGTAAAGACCTCATCACAGGGGCAGAGAAACAGAGCTGTGAGAACTCCTCAAAACTCTTGTAGTGACAGTTCCTTCCTGGCAATCGCCTGCTCTTCAGTGGAGGAGACCGATGCTATTACATTCAGCGATTCCCCTCCACAGTATGGGAAGAAGTGATCACTAATGCCATCGCTCGTCCCCATACAGAATCATTATTTGCCAGCAGCAGAGCGTCCTTAGACAGCGCGATCTGCTGCCGGCGATTTAGGTGACCGCACAAGTGATCATATTACATGATGAACGAGAGTTTCGCTTGTTTATCGGGGAATTGGCGGCACCTTTACATGGCCAAATAATTGCTAACGAGCGTTCCTATTGCCTTAATACTTTTTTTTCATGTTAATTTAGATAAGAGCTATCAATGTAAAGTATTTTTTACTTTTTGTACTCATTACCCCTGCTAAAACTAAGAAAGAAAGAAATATTTCTACAGAAAAATATAAAAAGACAGTTATGTGTACATGAAAAAAAGGTACGAGCATTATTTTGTTAGCCCAATAAATAATGTCAGGGCCGGTAAACCAACAGATCGAAATATCCCGCTTAGTAAGGTGTTAATAGGTAGCAAGCTGCGCTGGGGGCCATATTCTTCTCAAAGAAATCAACGGAACCGGAAAATACATAAATGTAACCCATCTGTATGTGAAGAGCGCCTCCTCCCACATACGTTTACCCCACAGCTCCCCTGGGTGATGGCTTATGATGTCACTCAGAAGGCTCATACCACAGAATAAGGGTCCCTTCACACTTCCGTGTGTGTTTTGTGGATCCACGGATCCGCAAAACACGGACATCGGCGATTTGCGGACCGCACATCGCCGGCACTACATAGAAAATGCCTTTTCTTGTCCGCAATTGGGGACAAGAATAGGACATGTGCTATTTTTTTCGGGAACGTGATTGCGGACCCGGAAGTGTGGATCCGCAATTGCGGACCCGGGCGGGATATCATCTTCCCCATTAAAATTAATAGGTCCGCAATTCCATTTCGCAAATGCGGAAAAGAATTGCGGATGTGTGAATGGACCCTAATGGTTACTAAAACTTAACAGGGGTATTCCGGTTGTTAAAAGATATCCTATATCCAGGGGATAACTATTAGACCGTTGGAGCCCCCACGATCATGAGAACAGGTACCCTGTACCCCTGCCGCCAAAGTAAACGGGGTAGCAGGTTGAGCATGTGACCAGTCACTCCATTCATCTCTAGGAGAGTTCCGGAAATGGAGGACAGCTGTACTCGGCTGTCTCCGTAGAGATGAATGGAGCAGCAGTGCAGGTCAGTGGTGGTCCCAGTGGTAGGATCTCTACTGATCTAATAGTTATCCCCTCTCTTGTGGATATAGGATAACTTTTACCAACTGAATACCCCTTTAACCCCCTTAAGGACACAGTATAGTTTGGAATGTAAAGCGGTTGTGCCATGTTTTCAAGTTATCTTTTTTCCACGGGACCCCTGGGCCCTCCTAGATCCTGAGAACAGGGGTCCCATACCCCGTCCTGATGGAGCAGCAGGCTGCACATGCGCCCTGCTTCTCCAGTTTTTTTCCTCTATGGGACCACCAGGATAGCTGAGTGCTGTATTCGGGTACCTCTGGTAGTCCTCAACTCCAGTCCTCATTGCCCACTTACAGGTCATGTTTTCAGGACAGAAGAAGTAAAGCCCCTTTACGGTTGATTAGACTTTTCAAAGATCAAAAAAATCCAATCTCACGATGAGCTATAATTTGTCTTTTAGGGTAAGACGGTCATCCAGGCCGAAATTGACGCTGCCGCCGAACTCATCGACTTTTTCCGGTTCAATGCCAAGTACGCCCTGCAGCTGCAACACGAACAACTGATCAGTGTGCCCATCAGCACCAACACCATGGTGTACAGGGGCCTGGAGGTAAATGGCCGTTAAGGCTATGGACTAGATACCTCAAACTAAATTGGTGCAGATCTTGCTAATTCTTTTTTTCCTCCATAGGGTTTTATTGCCGCAGTCTCTCCGTTTAATTTCACCGCTATTGGGGGGAACTTAGCTGGTGCTCCGGCCTTGATGGTGAGTTCAGCTCCGGAGGTTTGTATACGTTGTAACCTTATACCTGGGATACAGATTGCAGTACCAGAGAAATGCGATGCAAACCCTTTATAGAAATGCAGACAAGTAAGCGACTCGCCAACAGTAATTGATAGTCCAAGCAATGGTAGAGCTAGGTTGCTCGTTAGCGATAATCTGCCTGTGTAAAGGTTCCGCCGATCACTCGATGAAGAAGCACAATGCTTATTTATCGGGTAATAAGATCGTTGGTGCGGTCACCTAAATCGTCATTTGCCGGCAGCAGATCATGGTGTCTATACAGCTCTCTGCTGCCGGCAAATAATGATTCAGTATGGGGAAGAGCGATGGCATCAGCAATCACTCCTCCCCATACTGTGGAGGAGATCTCTGCATGTAAATGAGTGGCGATTGTCATTAAGGAATGCTCCCTTCCCAACAGTCGCTTGCTATATCTTTGGGGGCAATTTTTTTAAAATTATTATTGCACTGTACTTATTTTAAGCCAAAAATCATTTTTTCAAATGGTCTTTATTAAAAATATGGAGCCCTTTTTTGTGTACAGAGCTAAGATGCTCTAGTAGCTGCCTGTGGATTTTCTGTCTTTTCCCGTCATCGGAGACATTATAAACACTCAGTATAGCTTAGTTCTTATCTTACTGATAAGAATGTGGCTTAAATAAGTGTTTATGACCTTTTAGTAGTTAGATAAGGTTAATTAGAGCACAAAGTGAAAGTTACCAGTCACACAGTTAGAAAAACAGTTAACCCTTTGTAAGAGAACAGCTCAATATTTTTAATAAAGGCCAATTGAAAATATGTATGATTTTTAGCAAAAAAAATGAATAAAATGCAATCATAAACAAAAATTGCCTCCAAAGATGTACATAGCCGTTAAGCCACATAAATAAAATGCATGTTCTATATGTATGGATCCCGATGTCTCTATGGCCAGTTTCAGACAAGCTAGTTTTCTGCGGGAAACACACTCCGTGTGGGAGCATGTTTCCCATCCTGGCCTCTGCACTTGGTGCGGGAACTCACGAAATTATAATAATAATTTATAATACAGTGTGTGCCTGCCCAACATCAGTTGTAATTAATTATGCTGACGGGATTATGTCAGTACAATTCATTACAGCCGAGGTCGGGCAGGGATCACTTGTAGTAGCAGCATTGAAAAAGCCTGGGATCAGTGCACTCACTGTAACCTGCAACAGAGATGTAGATCTGCGGCATCTCCTCAGTTCCACTGCTCCCGCGTGCTGGGGAACGAGATACGCACTCTCCCGATCACTTGCGCGAGCGTGTAGGAGATGGAAGGTAAAAGCGGTGCTGGTTAACCGCCGCTAGTGCTAGAAATGCAGGCTTGCTGGGTGGTTTAGTTCCACAACAGGAGAAGGAACTGATCTGTCCAAAGAGACCTTCTCCTCATCAGTCTGTGTGATGGACTGGTATAGTGTTAATGCATATCCCAATGTTGAAGAGGTTTGTGACCCCTTGGTTTTAATTGGGCATTAGTCGGTTCGCATAAAACTTCGGTCCAATATTGTATAGAGCGAGCGCTCCGTACAGTATTAGAATGTATTGGCTCAGATGAGCCAAAGTTATTACTTGCGAGACTTCGCGTAATAACTTCATAGATTAATTTTTACTGTAAAAAAACTATTTCCTGAAGGTACCACAGTAATAACTTCGGCTCATCGGAGCCAATACATTCTAATACTGTACGGAGTGCTCCCTCGAAGTTTTATGCGAATCGTCTTCAGATGTTTCATCCGAAGTCTATTCGCTCATCCCTAGTAGAGATATAGCAGGAAGCTATTGGGGATGCCACAAAATAAATGTATAAAATGCTAGACGCATTTCGGGGCTCCTATATATCCGTTCCTGCCACTAGCCATTGTTGGATTTCAGTGTGGCTTGCTTCGTTACAGTGTATCAGTGTACTTTTGGGACAGTAAATGTTCATATATCAGACAAAAAAAATAATTTGAATTCTCTTGTGTGAACTGAGCAGATGGCTTCTCTTACATATTACCTGAAGTGCGAGCTGTGTGGCCGCGGATCTGATGTGGGTGTTGTGCGGTGTTAACGGCTCCGTTGTGCGCGGTGGGTATAGTGGCAGGAATTGAGGAAGATGATAAAACATACCAGCCCACAGGCAACATGTTCAGTCACACAATACTAGAGCAGCAGCAACACGAATCCTAGTCTCCAATAGGGAGGCGCTGAGGTTGCTGTAATCCCGTGAATTTAATGGCGAGCAACCAAATGTTGCCAGTTAGCGGCAGCTGCAGAGAGAGCTGAGCCTCTAGGTGTAATGGTAACGCCCCCGTTGCTCCTAGAGGCTCATTTGCATATAATAAAATCTCATTTTTCTCAGCAATGAGGGCACATATGAACATGGGACCAACACAGGGGCCTTCAGCTGCCGAGCGCACATGTAACAGGTCAGCCGGTGTCATAGGGACTAAACTGCTGACAGACAGACTTTAAATTTCATCCACTTTGCTGCTACTGTGAAACATTATGGCAGATTCCAATCTGCTGTAGCAAATCCATTCTGTGTGAACATGCCCTTATGGTAACTTTCATGACCAGTGACTACTTATTGTGTTTCTTCTTTGAAACCTCCCCTCCCCCTCGAGTTCTTACGACTACTGTAATCCTTGCAGCTGGTTAATCTCCTGGTATTTGCACATATTTTATTAGTGTTTCATCTCCGTCACCTTGTTCCGATGGGAATGTGTTCCCCGTCCAGATAAGTACAGGGTAGTGTGTGAGCGGCAAGGAGGGGGCCGGTAATTAAGATCAGGTGTCGTGTCACCTGCACAATGGATACGAGTAGAAGTGATTCGCAGGTGCAATGTCTGATTCTGCGCCGCTGCACAACATGGATCAGGACGGCTTCTCTTTTGTGTTTGTCAGTACGGTTTCTGACACAATAATGTGAGGGGGGCCGCCGCAGCCTTTGATGGAGATCTCGTTGTATAATCTGCGTGTATTCTGATGGAGAAATACCAGTTTCAGATGCTAGGCCTTACTTCTACCACTGTAAGGGTAGGTTCGCACATGGCGGAGACGCTGCGGATTGGGCATCACATTTTTGCAGGTGGCAAATCCACAGCGTTGTACAGAATTAGCCACTTCCACAGCAAAATCTGCATGTCATTTCTACTGCCTTTTATACCCCGTGTGGACGTATCCTAACATTTAAAGCCATTTACTGCTGTGTCCAGTTTCCATTCAGCCTAAAATCCCATCCCGACCCAGTCCTGCTGAGGGTTTGTCACAACTGCATCAAATCCAGTCAGTCCTCCGTGAGCTAAACTCCGCAGCAGCACAAATCTCTACCATCCTGGACTCCTGGCTGATGCATACACCCATATCATCACAAGACTGGTCGAAACCTGCACCATTGATGGAAGGGGAGCAGGGTATACTTGTCCTGGCTACTGACGCATTTCGTCCTTCTCCCCTATTTGTCGTATGCCAGTGAAGCCAGGAAAGGTACACACTGCCTCCCTGCACATGCACTGGAAGTGACAGACAATGGCAGGATTTTGGAAGGGCCTCTGATGACATTCTGACTTCAGCCAGATTGGGTGGGCTTAGGGCATGGACACGCTGACGCGTCATCAGTGTCAGATGAGTACGGGTCCCACCTCTGGGACCCGCTCCTCTCTCTAGTATGGGGCCTCCGAAGTGATGGAGCTTGCACTGCTATCAAAGATCTGAAAACAGACTAATGTTTTCAGCAGTCCCATAACAGTGAATGGAGAGACGGATGCACTTTTGCATGGTGTTCTCTCCTTCACTTCTGGGGCCCTATTCTGGAGACAGGAGCAAGTCCTAGAGGTGGGACCCCCAACCTGTCCTACACTGATGACATAATCTAGTCAGGGAATAGTGAGATGAAAATACTCCATTAAAGGACACACTGACTTGGCGCCGGTTTTGTAGACTCTTCTGATGTTGTATTTGCCGTGCAGCGCCCGATGTCTTAGGCTACTTTAACACCCGCGTTTTGGGCGGATCCGTCATGGATCTGCAAAAACTGATCCGTTACAATAATACAACCGCATGCATCCGTCATGAACGGATCCGTTTGTATGATCTGTAACATAGCCAAGAAGGATCCGTCATGAACTCCATTGAAAGTCAATGGGATCCGTTTTCTATTGTGTCAGTGAAGTCAGTGTGTAGAGATAAGGCTACTTTCACACTCGCGTTTTGGCTTTCCGTTTGTGAGATCCGTTCAGGGCTCTCAGAAGCGGTCCGAAACAGATCAGTTTTGCCCTAATGCATTCTGAATGGAAAAGGATCCGCTCAGAATGCGTCAGTTTGCCTCCGTTCAGTCTCCATTCCGCTCTGGAGGCGGACACCAAAACGCTGCCTGCTTGATGAAACTGAGCCAAACGGATCCATCCCGGCCAAAACGCGAGTGTGAAAGTAGCCTTATCTCTACACACAAGATGTCACTTTTCTTTGACCTGAATTGATTTTTTTTCTTGTGCCAGGGTAACGTGGTCCTGTGGAAGCCCAGTGATACGGCCATGCTGTCCAATTACGCCGTGTATAAGATCCTTCGAGAAGCCGGCCTTCCCCCTAACATTATACAGTTTGTGCCTGCCGATGGCCCCGTATTTGGCGACGCGGTCACCAGTTCGGAGCACCTGAGCGGAATTAACTTCACCGGGAGTGTGCCGTAAGTACTGGAGCCGCCCCAGATATTTCCTGCGCTGTGTGATTGCACTAAAGTTTGCAGCGGATTTTCTGTGTGCAAATGATATCATCCAGTGCTGCTGATTGTTACTGGAAACCGTCAGCAAGCTTCCCCACCTAACATCACAGCTGAGCTCCTATCATGCAGCCGGGTTTGTTAGTTTTTCCTGTCTTAGATGACTGTGGAAAGAGGACGCTTCCGAGAATGCAAAGCACCAGAGCAAACTGCGTGCAGACACTGAACAAGCAGGAGATGTCTGAACAACATAATGAAAACTAAAAGGAGATTAAAACTTCAAAGCACGTGTTTTTCACCTTCTTTTCAAGTGTTTTAAACTTTTTGCACGTTTTATTCTTATCCTCAGAACCTTCCGGCGCCTCTGGAAACAAGTCTCCGAGAACCTGGAGCGTTATCGGACATTCCCGCGCTTAGCAGGAGGTGAGATACCGTTCACCAGACACACGTCCATGATACGTGACAATATATATGTCTCAAGACTCTACCCTATGTTACATGAAAAGTCACCCCCATAATGTTAATAGGGTATCTTCATCCATAGGATGCAAACCTAAAGGATAGCTTTTACTTCTCACAGCAGAGGGTTTGTTACAGTTGTGTCCAGTCTAGACAACCCTCTGTGAGCTGAACAGCCTGAACTTCAGGCTGATACACTGTAAAACACGGTCAGGACAGCAGAGATGCATTTGACTTGTACACCAACTAAGGGTACTTTCACACTTGCGTTGTGAGGATCTGGCAGGCAGTTCCGGCGACGGAACTGCCTGCCAGATCCGGAAATCCGCGTGCAAATGGAAAGCATTTGTAGATGGATCCAGATGCGGATCCGTCTAACAAATGCATTGAAACACCAGATTTGTCTCTCCCGTTTCATCCAGAAAAACGGATCCGTTATTTATTTTATTTTTTTGCATTTTTAAAATTTTGCGCATGAACCGGATCCGTTTTGCCAGAACACTTGGTGCCGCATCTGGCATTAATGCATTTCAATAAAAAATAATGCTGGATCCGGCAAGTGTTTCGGAATTTTGGATGGAGAAAATACCGTAAGAGTGACTGAACTGAAGACATCCTGATGCATCCTGAACGGATTGCTCTCCATTCAGAATTCATTAGGATAAAACTGATCAGTTTTTTTGCGGTATTGAGCCGCTAGGACGGAACTCAATACTGGAAAATTTTAACGCAAGTGTGAAGGTACCCTTAAGCTTAGCTCCATGTAAAATTCAAAAATTGAGGGGCGATTCCAAGTAAGCCCATTCCTCCCCTCCCCCAATGTCAGACTCACAGGCTTAGAGTGCCTGTGCCAAGGAGCAGCGGGTGGTTTTCTTGCCCTGGTTTCTATGCTATTTTTGATTTTCTTGACCCCCATAGATCCACTGTATTTTCAGTCCTCCTTGTGATAGGCAGGGATCATTAAATGGTTTTCTAAGACCCCAAAAATGAGCTGATGACCGGGAATAAAAAATAAAGCAATATTCACCTGCTGAAACCTCCAGCTGTTGCTTCGGTCGTCTTTCTTTCCAACGCTGCAGCAATGACTTCTCCAATCCATGGCCTCAGGTGTCAGGCAGTGTAGTCAGGTATGTCATTGCTGCAGCACTGGATTCAAAGACCACCAGGGCTGCTCGAATGGCCAGGGTTTTGGCCCCAAAAAAATACAAAAAATAAATAAAATATAAATTTATATATGTAGTAAACAGCAGCACTCTGGGTCGCCGGGTGCAAATCCTCAGTCAATCCTGGACATGGATCCTCAAAATGTAAACAAAAAATGCAAAAAGGCAGAACTCCGATGTAAAGTGGATCTCCTTTATTTACCCTTGCTATATAAAAAAAGGAAATCCACTTTTTCCACCTTATATCAGAGTGCTGCCTTTTTTCATTTTTTGTATATTGAGATATATGTATATATAATCATTTTTTTATAACATTCCTGGCTATCAGCTTCTTTTTGAGGGTCTCAGAAAACCCTTTAAAGCAGTAAACGGTGAGGAGGAATATCAATATTATAGAGGTTTTCCAGGAATTAAATACTGATGGCCTATCCTGAGGATAGCTCATCAATATCTTGTTGTAGGGTCCGACTTCCAGCACCCCCACTTATCTTTAGAACGGAGCCCACAAAGTGAAGGCCGCAGCCGTCCTCCATTCATTCCTATGGGGCTGAAATGAATGGGAAGTGCACTGTGCAAGCGCAGCCATCGCTCCCATTCACTTCTATGCGACTGACGGAAATAGCCAAGCCAGTGCTCGGCTACTTTCGGCGCTCCCATAGGAATAAATGGAGGGTGGCCACGAATGTGTAGTGCGCCCTCCTTCACTTTGCGGGCTCCGTTCTAAAGATCAGTGCGAGTCCCAGAGGTGGGACCCTTACCTATCAGTCATTGGGGGCATAACCTAGCGATATGCCCCCAATGTATGAGATGATACAACCCCTTTGGAAAATAATCCAGCTTCCAAAATGGTAGTAGAAATTCGTTAGGTGCAGAATGAAATCCAGCATGTACATCTACGCGTTTCGGATCATCAAGTCCTGATCCTTACTCGTGACCACATGATACAACCCCTTTAACTACAGTCACACCTAAGGCAGGCATTAAAAGCGGGATGTATTTCATACGCAGAATGTGGAGGAAAAAACTTCCATTTCGTACACAAGTCTGCCGACGTCGAAAGCGCGGTGAATGGCGTGATCCGCTCGGCCTTCGAGTACAGCGGTCAGAAGTGCTCGGCCTGTTCCCGGGTCTACTTCCCCGACTCTCTGTGGCCCCAGATCAAAGCTCGGCTGCTGGAGGAACACGGCAAGATCAAAGTGGGAAATGTGAGTGCGGATTTCCACCTCTCGTAAGGTTTTTTTTTTTCCTTTCGGAGCTCAGCGGGTGTCTGATGGGATTAGAGGCTGCGTTAGGCCACAGCTAATACCTGCTGAACCATCCGCCTTCTCTTATCCTGTCAGGGAGGAAGAGAAAATGAAGAGTTAGGGAATGCGGCAGGAATTTATTGTAAGTAGCCGTTAACCCGATACGTTAATTGAATAGAAATGTCCGTTCCTTGTCAGGTGGGAAGTGTAATTTTAGAAGCTGGAGGTGGGGGGAGGATTTAGTCCATGTTCTCGCTCTGCTTTTTGATCCGTGACAAGCCGTTAGGAGCTTTGGGTAACAAATTAATGAAGTGTTGGATCCTGATAGTCTCTGATCTGGATTCTCTGCTTTAATTCCCAGCCTGCCGATGACTTCAGCACCTTCATGTCCGCCGTTATTGATGAAAAGGCAAGTACCGCAATCCTGCTTTTCTGCCCGGGTTTTCGTTACAGGACTGTATATCACATGGTATTAGCGGGGGCAGGACACAGTGATCCGGAATAAAATTCCTTTAATCCGGCATCTATAGGACTTCATATTTGCTGGATTATTGGATAGTCATAGAGGATATAAAAGGGTAGAGAACCATCAGGGGGTATTCCATGTGCATAAGGACACCCATCTATGTGCCAGATTTAAGAGGAGTCCTAAAGTTTCCTACACAATACTAGCCTAAAGTCAACCAAGCAGTGGCATCAATGCCTAATGTGTCAATCCGTGTGCCGGATCCATCAGCCTCCGCCACCGCTTTCTAGGCGGTAATAATATTATGCATGTGTCTTTATACCTGTCAGCACTCCAAACATGTCTATTTTGGTAACTACCTGTGTCCCTCATGTGTCATGCCCCACTCTGTTATTCCTCCTGGAAATTTATGACTTAAAGAGTCACCGTACTTTCACAAAATTTAATTTAATAGCGTGTGGTGTAACTAGCAAATTTCTAAACAATATCATTTAAAAAATCAGCTTGCATCCATCTGAAAAAAAAAAGCTCACGCTTCCTAATGGGCAGTCCACCGCGAGTCGTCCGACAAGATCCATTCCTAGTAAGAGTCTCAGGAAATGGGGGCGTGTCAGAGTTAGGTGAGCCTGATAAAAGAACTGCTTCTACACGGCTTCTGAAGATTACAGGAGCCTCCTGTGTGTGGGCCAAGTTCACACTTCAGTTATTTGGTCAGTTATTTCCATCAGTTTTTGGGAGCCAAAACCAGGTGCGGGTCAAAAACACAGAACAGGTGCGGATCTTTCCATTATACCTGATCTCTGTGGGGGCGTCACTACTGGTTTTGGTTCACAATAACTGATGAAATAACTGAACTAAGCCTAAGGCCTTTTGCACACTAACGTTTTTTTGCAATTGTACGGGCCGTTTTTTTGCATTCCATATACGGACTCATTCATTTCAATGGGTCCGCAAAAAAAACTGAAGTGTTTCCGTGTGCATTCCGTTTCCGTTCCGTTAAAAGATAGAACTTGTCCTATTATTGTCACGGACAAGGATTGTACTGTTCTATTAGGGGCCAGATGTTCCGTTCCGCAAAAAACAGGATGCACACGGGTGTCATCCGTTTTTTTTTTGTGGATCCATTTTTTGCGGACTGCAAAACCATACATTCGTATCCAATAAGCCTATGTGTGATCTCCCCCTCCTTATCTATTCTGTGAGCTGCGAGCTGAAAACAAACAGTGGGAAGGAAGGGCAATTATGTCACAACAGTACAGTGCTGGCAGATTTCACAGACAGGATATGCCCCCTGCTTCTGAGTGAAATGCATCTAGCTGTGCAGCTGAAACAGGGAATACTATGGCTTAAAAAGACATTAGGGAAGCTTCAAAAAGACCAGTTATGAGTGTACAAAGAAGCTTAGTCGCTATGCAAAGTTTTTTTTGAACACTCAGGTACGCTTTAAATAACAATTGCGTGTTACTAGTTGGAGGAAAATCCCTTCATAGTGGACACTGTCCAACCAGTGCTGCTCCTGTCAGAATATGTAGGGACACGCCCTTTTAACGAGGGGAATGTTAACACCCAGTTGTCAATTTCATTCATACATTTTCAGGAGAAATAACAGAGGAATGGCACAGAGATATAGGTAGAGATGCTCCAGAATTGTTAATAATTATTACTGGAATCATATATTCTAGTTATTTTATGGCGACAGTAACGACATATGGATACAGATCTGATACAAGTGTAGCAGCGGAGGACTGTTTGTCACTTCTGAGGCTGCTGTGACCATTGTCTCCTTCCTTTAGTCATTCAGACGGATCCAGGGCTGGATAAAACACGCTCAGGGGTCTCCCAATCTTACCATCTTGGCAGGAGGAAAATGCGACGACAGCGTTGGTTATTTTGTGGAGCCCACAATTATCGAGAGCAAAGATCCCAAAGAGAAAATAATGTCCGAGGTAAGATGGTTTCCTAATCACATACTGTCGGACCCCCACAGATCCGACATTGATATCCTGAGGATAAGACATCAATATTGTATACCTGGAAAACCCCTTTAAACCCTGATCAGATACGGGGCACAGGATCGCCCCGAAGTCAGTACAGAAGACGTTCGTGCATTTCGCTCACCCCCTCTCCTATCTTTATTTTTCCTGCAGGAAATCTTTGGACCCGTGTTGGCTGTTTACGTCTATCCAGAGAATAAGTACAAAGAGGTTCTGCAGCTGATAGACTCCACTTCCCCATATGGCCTCACGGGGGCGGTGTTTGCACAGGATAAGTGAGTACTTGCTGTGTGGTGACTGCTTCTGAGTCTTGTATTACAGCAGATGACTGGAGAAGGCAGAGTGTATGGCAGCTGTGTAAAGATGTCATACCACTGATAGGAAACCATCATCAGGAAGGAGCCATTTGAAGTAGGGATTTTTTTTTTTTTTTCAAATTGCCTTCAGGGTGTATGCACACGATGCATATGCAGAATTTTTTGTGACTGTCCCATTCAACTGAATATGGATTACACAGACAAATGTGCTTCCTGCTAAATGAACCCTTTCCTGCCATTCAAATGAATGAACCAGATTTTCAGCTGCAGAAATTTCTGCTCCGTGTGAATATCCCCCAATAGAGCCATGGGTGCAGTTTCATGCCCTGTGGAGCGGCGATCAGAGGCCCCGTGCAGTATCTAAATCATCATTATGTAATGGTTGCCGTTGTCTAGAGCAGGGGTGCAAAACCTTTTCTGTTCCAAGGGCCACAATAACATCTAAAGGGAATGTGTCATCAGAAAATGACCTATTGTTTAAATCACATTTTTATTCTAAACAGATTTTTAAAAAATGGTGAAGTTATTTTAAATTTTTCATGTCGATATCTATATTTCAAACCACAGAAGAAAAAAAAGACAAATATCATGGTATACGTTCTGTATATTCGCACTGTCCCTATATTATCTATTGTGAGTTCTGGACAGGTAGAGTGGATGATCACCTGAGCACTATCGGCTGGTACAGGTGAAATGAGTGTCCCTGAACGCTGCCCTGCCTAGTGAGCGATATATAACACATTCATTCGCTCAACGCGTTTCTACGTGGCTACAGTTCCCACGTGTCATCAGGAGCGATACAGGTATCGTCAAAAGCCGGGTGTAACATAGCTGCCGCACTTCTGCGGCACTACTCAGGTGATCATCCTCTCTACCTGTCCAGAACTCACAATAGATAATATAGGGTCAGATGGAGGGAGTAACGTGGTCTATGCATGTTAGTCCCTGGTTCTAGCGGAGTGGAGTGTGCCGGCGTCCACATACATACAGGTGTGAGACCACACCAAGTGCTAGCAAACAGAGGTGGTCCTGGATGTGGATGGTAATTAATCCAATTCCTCTCTACATCCGAGACCTCCTGTGTGCCCGGTTTTTACCTAATTATATATCTACACACAACCCCCCTTATATTTGTTTGACTCTAATTAATTATTTCTAATCTCTTAACGTTCTATCAGGCTGAGACGTGTAGCAATATCTATATTTAAACAAAAACCGTAAAATCTTGCAGTTTTCACACTGGCCAATAGCAGCTACTGCAGTTATCTGCTTGTCATTGCTGGCAGGATTAGAATGACAGATAACACCATATATTACCATCTGAGAAATGTATGGCACATGTATAAGCCATAATTGTCTGACTGGTGCAGAACTCCCATTTATTGGGAGAATGGGGGTCTCCTACACCCCCAATCAGCACTGCAGAGAGGAGACCATGCTCATGGCTTTTTCCATTATAGGTTATGGGTAACCGCTTAGCATTTCTAATTCCCGTAAACTATAAGGGAGAAAGCCATATCATGCACAGACGGCCAGTCCTAACTTATACTCTGTTCTTGAGTGCCAAACGGGTCCAGACACCCATTCTCCTGCTATGTGGGGGACCCAGAGATGGCGGCACAGTGCACCGCTAGTACTTGCCCGCCCCGGCTCCTGAGCTGCATGGAGACTACATGTGATCCGCCACACACAGGCATTACTGTCTCCTGGTAGTTGGGGCCATACAGAACGGCACTGAGGGGCTGCAGGCTGTGCCCTCCTGGTCTAGAGGGTTTATGTGACTCCTGGAGCAGCGGCTCGTCTGTGCTACTGTCTGACCCGGGAGACTGCGACATATCTTACTCCGGTTATTTATTAGGATACTTTATGGACTCTCATGTCTGATAAAGACCAGACAATAAAACCCTGGCACCCAGCGTCCTGTAGACTTATACTGTCCTGATCCGGTCTCCTGATTTGTGTGCTGTAAATGACTTTATTACTGGAAGAGCACACGAGTCCGGTTAATGATAAACTCCCTTCCATTAAAAGAGTCAAAGATCTTGGAGCTGCTCAATTTAAAAGAGCGATTGTCTCCGCTGACCTGCAGACAATAATTGAGCAGGTCTTTCAGGGAGACGCTGGATACGTATCTGCCCCGACTGACCTATACATATCTACTCTGCCTGGCTGAGCATGCATGTGTCCTGAAGGCTGAAAGGCATGGAAGCAGCTACCAGACACCTTCCTGAGAACAAAACAACCGGGCAGTCTCTCCACCATCCGCCACTAGGGGGAGTTGGAAGTCCCCATACATTAGGTCAGTGGTGCCCAACCATTTTTCATCTGAGGGCTGCACTAGACATTATATAAATTTCACGGGCCAGAACCAGGTAACTTTTCCAGAAATAAATGCAAACACTGTGAGGGGGCACGTGTGAGCATTACTACTGTGAAGCGGCAAATATCTGGGCATTTTTTCTGTAAAGGGGGCACATCTGTGCATTTTTACCGTGAAGGGGGCACGTGAGCATTACTACTGTGAAGGGGGCACATGTGAGCATTACTACTGTAAAGGGGGCACATCTGGGCATTACCACTGTGAGTGGAGCATGTGGAGTATATATGGGTGGCACACTGTTATGGGGTATATATGGGTGGCACACTGTTATGGGGTATATATGGGTGGCACACTGTTATGGGGTATATATGGGTGGCACACTGTTATGGGGTATATATGGGTGGCACACTGTTATGGGGTATATATGGGTGGCACACTGTTATGGGGTATATATGGGTGGCACACTGTTATGGGGTATATATGGGTGGCACACATTTATGGGGTATATATGGGTGGCACACTGTTATGGGGTATATATGGGTGGCACACTGTTATAGGGTATATATGGGTGGCACACTGTTATGGGGTATATATGGGTGGCACACTGTTATGGGGGTATATATGGGTGGCACCCTTCTCCCTCTTTATATATTTGATTTTGCCCCTTCTCCCTCTTTATATATTTGATTTTGCCCCTTCTCCCTCTTTATATATTTGATTTCGCCCCTTCTCACTCTGTATATTTTTGATTTTGCCTCTTCTCCCTCTTTATATATTTGATTTTGCCCCTTCTCACTCTGTATATATTTGATTTTGCCCCTTCCCACTCTGTATATATTTGATTTTGCCCCTTCTCACTCTGTATATATTTGAGTTTGCCCCTTCTCACTCTGTATATATTTGATTTTGCCCCTTCTCCCTCTTTATATATTTGATTTCGCCCTTTCTCACTCTGTATATTTTTGATTTTGCCCCTTCTCCCTCTTTATATATTTGATTTTGCCCCTTCTCACTCTGTATATTTTTGATTTTGCCCCTTCTCACTCTGTATATTTTTGATTTTGCCCCTTCCCACTCTGTATATTTTTGATTTTGCCCCTTCTCCCTCTTTATATATTTGATTTTGCCCCTTCTCACTCTGCATATATTTGATTTTGCCCCTTCTCACTCTGTATATATTTGATTTTGCCCCTTCTCACTCTGTATATTAAATAATTTTGCCCCTTCTCCCTCTTTATATATTTGATTTTGCCCCTTCTCACTCTGTATATATTTGATTTTGCCCCTTCTCACTCTGTATATATTTGAGTTTGCCCCTTCTCACTCTGTATATATTTGATTTTGCCCCTTCTCCCTCTTTATATATTTGATTTCGCCCTTTCTCACTCTGTATATTTTTGATTTTGCCCCTTCTCCCTCTTTATATATTTGATTTCGCCCTTTCTCACTCTGTATATTTTTGATTTTGCCCCTTCTCCCTCTTTATATATTTGAGTTTGCCCCTTCTCACTCTGTATATATTTGATTTTGCCCCTTCTCCCTCTTTATATATTTGATTTCGCCCTTTCTCACTCTGTATATTTTTGATTTTGCCCCTTCTCCCTCTTTATATATTTGATTTTGCCCCTTCTCACTCTGTATATTTTTGATTTTGCCCCTTCTCCCTCTTTATATATTTGATTTTGCCCCTTCTCACTCTGCATATATTTGATTTTGCCCCTTCTCACTCTGTATATATTTGATTTTGCCCCTTCTCACTCTGTATATATTTGATTTCACCCTTTCTCACTCTGTATATTAAATAATTTTGCCCCTTCTCCCTCTTTATATATTTGATTTTGCCCCTTCTCACTCTGTATATATTTGATTTTGCCCCTTCTCACTCTGTATATATTTGAGTTTGCCCCTTCTCACTCTGTATATATTTGATTTTGCCCCTTCTCCCTCTTTATATATTTGATTTCGCCCTTTCTCACTCTGTATATTTTTGATTTTGCCCCTTCTCCCTCTTTATTTATTTGATTTTGCCCCTTCTCACTCTGTATATATTAGATTTTTTTTGCCCCACACGAGGGATCAGCGGCTGGTGCCATCAGCTATCCAGGGAAATAATGGAGACAATAGTCACCACTGCTACAGGGCACCTTCTACCACCGGCCACTACATGAATGCCCCTGCATACTGTCATGTATACACAAGTGTTCATACTCAGCTCTCAGCCGCAGCGAACTGCCTCCCCGAGAGAGCACACAGCAGACACAGCGCAGCGCCTCAGACCAGCTGTTCCCCAGGATACAGAGTGCATGCTTCCTGGTTCCGGGGTAACATGTGACTGGTGCCTTTCCAGCACTTGCGGCCGCTCCCTCCTAGGCCCGCAAGTGAGTGCTAACGGACCCTAACCCTGTACCACAAGGAGGAGTCCTGGCTGTCCGTCCTGGCCTGCACGGGCCACCCTGGCTTTGCGGGCCGTAGGTTGGGCATCACTGCATTAGATGGTTGGCCAGGGCATCACTATAAGATTGGCGGGGGTCCAACACCCTTCACGCCCTCTGATCAGCCTTACTGTGGACGGAGCTGTCGCTGCAGTGCTGCTCCCATTTACTTCTCTCTATTCATCTCTGTCTAATACACAATGGGCGGATTGGTGTAGTTTCTGCACCGGAGTTACTGCAGAGCAGCTGATCGGTGGGGGTGCGGGGTGTCAGACCCCCGCCGATTCTGGGGGCAGGCCGCCGCGATATTACAATCACCATCAGACCTAATAGTTCTCGTATTGTATCTAATCTGGATACAATTAGAACCCAGGATGATACATTGTAGCAAACTATCAGAACAGCAGGAGGTTTCTGCTGCTGCTGCGGACATCACTACAGGACGGGGCCAAGCGGATGTGACAGAACTGATGTCATCACACTGCGCTTTTTGGTTTGTGTAATGACATTTTACCTGGATTCACGAGCTTTCATTTTGCATTTGTTCTCAGGAACGTTGTGCAGGAGGCGACTGCGGCCCTGAGAAACGCTGCTGGAAACTTCTACATCAATGATAAGTCCACGGGGGCAGTGGTGGCTCAGCAGCCCTTTGGAGGATCCCGTGCATCAGGTGAGTTAAAGAATTGTGATCTCACTGAAAATCCTGACTTTCTAGAGCGAGAAGAAGATGCCGCTCAGGACGCTTGTTACTGTGCAGCCACAGATCAGAAATCTCCCAGCATTCACTGCTTGTTCAGGGTCTGCACCATGCTTGGGCTACATGCACACGACAGCTGTTTTTTGCTGTCCGCAAATCGGGATCCGCAAAAAAAAACTGATGGTCCATCAGTTTTTTTTTTGAGGATTCCTTTGTTTTCACAGATCCCCTGTAATAAATGCCTATCCTGGTCCGCAAATGAAAACAAAGTAGGACATGCACTATTTTTTTTGCTGAAGGGAAACACGGACAACAGACATGAATGGGTTCCTATCCGCAAGAAAAACTGAAACGGAAGCCGAGAAAAACAACTGTCGTGTGCATGTAGCCTTACTCTGACAATTTACATTCTGGTAACTTTGAACTTGTCACCAGAGGAGTCCCCCTCCCCAAACGTTATATGAGCTCAGCTATACTGTCAGGGGATGACTGTGGATTATAATACAGGATGAGCACGAGATAAGTATTGTATGTATACAGGGACTCCACCAGCAGAATAGGGAGTGCAGCTCTGGAGTATAATACAGGATGTAACTCAGGATCAGTACAGGATAAATAATGTAATGTATGTACACAGTGACTCCACCAGCAGAATAGTGAGTGCAGCTCTGGAGTATAATACAGGATGTAACTCAGGATCAGTACAGGATAAATAATGTCATGTATGTAAACAGTGACTCCACCAGCAGTATAGTGAGTGCAGCTCTGGAGTATAATACAGGATGTAACTCAGGATCAGTACAGGATAAGTAATGTAATGTATATACACAGTGACTTCACCTGCAGAATAGTGAGTGCAGCTCTGGAGTATAATACAGGATGTAACTCAGGATCAGTACAGGATGAGTAATGTATGTACACAGGGACTCCACCAGCAGAATAGTGAGTGCAGCTCTGGAGTATAATACAGGATGTAACTCAGGATCAGTACAGAATAAGTAATGTATGTACACAGTGACTGCACCAGCAGAATAGTGAGTGCAGCTCTGGAATATAATACAGGATGTAACTCAGGATCAGTACAGGATATGTAATGTATGTACACAGTGACACCACCAGCAGAATAGTGAGTGCAGCTCTGGAGTATAATACAGGATGTAACTCAGGATCAGTACAGGATAAGTAACGTATGTACACAGTGACTGCACCAGCAGAATAGTGAGTGCAGCTCTGGAGGATAATACAGGATGTAACTCAGGATCAGTACAGGATAAGTAATGTAATGTATGTACACAGTGATTGCACCAGCAGAATAGTGAGTGCAGCTCTGGAGTATAATACAGGATGTAACTCAGGATCAGTACAGGATAAGTAATGTATGTACACAGCGACTCCACCAGCAGAATAGTGAGTTTAGCTCTGGAGTATAATACAGGGTGTGTTCAGGATAAGTAATGTAATGTAATGTATGTATACAGTGACTGCACCAGCAGAATGAGGAGTGCAGCTCTGGAGTAAAATACAGGATCACTAAAAGATCAGCAATGTAGTCTATTTCTATATATAGCTTGTATTTGTATATGAAATTTAACACAGATTGTAATATTAGCATCTTTTGTATATTTCTCTATATTGTATGGACAATATAATAATTCTACTTTTTCAACAGGAACAAATGACAAGCCTGGGGGTCCGCACTACGTTCTGCGCTGGACGTCACCACAGGTCATCAAGGAAACCCATGTTCCATTAAATGAGTGGAAGTACCCCTACATGCAATGAGACTGGCGGCCGTACATGCGGTGTGCTTAGCAGGCGTGGGTTTTCCTCTCCTGTTGATCCTGGAGACTACTGAACAGTATTTTAACTGCAAATTTTATTTTTTAAATATTTTAGCAAATTATTTTAACTAAAATCTACTTTTATCTGAAACGCCTACAACTTTCCCCGCTGCGGTGGAAACTCTTTTGTTCTTGGATGTGGACACCTTGAAATCAGAGAAAAGTCAGAGTGGAAATCCCAATTGAGACAATCTAATTAGGCGTCCGGCACCTGCTCTGCGTCTGCGGCAGGTTATCTATGGGCTATAATAGCGTGGGTATTTATTTCACTGGTGCTAGGAGGCGCCGAGTTGTGAATGTTACAGGGATTCCCTTTGGTACATAATTGGATCTAATGTTACTTTTCCACCAGACTAGATTGTAATGATCTGTCTGCAAGTGATGAGATTACCAGGATTTGTGCGGCTTACGGTGGTTTCCGTATTATCTTAGAGCAGGGATCAGCAACCTGCGGCACTCCAGCTGCTGTGAAACTACAACTCCCAGCATGCAAACATGCTCGGCTGCTCTTCTAACTCCCATAGAAGTGAATGAAGCATTCTGGGAGTAGTAGTTGCTGAAAAGCTGGAGTGCCGGAGGCTGCTGATCCCTGTCTTAGAGGCTAGTCCTCTACTCTTATGTCAGCGGAGTCTGGCGATGCTCCTGCAGATGGCCGTCCTGCCTTTTTGTTCTCAGGTCACAGTCTCTAGTTCTCCTGATGATTCTTACACGGTGGTATAATGGGAATATTGTCAAATGTATTAATAAACACGACAGAATTCGTTCCAGAAAAGGGTCCATTAGTCTGGCACTGGATGGTTTGGAGTTCCCAATATATATAATCCCATCATGGACTTATCTGGGAGCATCAGCGTCAACTTCATGGGCTCCAAAGCACAAGCTCTCATGTCAGATTGTATACAGGACCGCGTCCGTGGCACGCATGTACATTGCATGTCATATGCACGCTCCATTGCTCATAGGAGTCATTGGGGGGATTTATTAAACGGTCTTCACCAGTTTTGTGGTATTAAAAAGTCGTGAGTTATGGCACATCACAGTAATTTGCAGGGTATTTTTTTTTCTCTCCACTTCTCAAAGGTGTCCAGGTCTTAATACATTTGACGTATTTTACTCCATTGAAGTATTAATAAAACTAGAATATGAAGCACTAATCGTAATCTCCCCTATTGTCAGCACGTTCCTGCCCCCTTCACATGTCTTCGTTTTAGCTTTGTAGTCCCTGGTGATGAGGACCACATGATCGTGAATGTCCCATGAACCTGTCCCCAAGGTATATAGAGAACTATCAGCATCTTTCTGCCCTTGTTTAGTTTTTAAAAGATTTTTAATCCCTTGACCTACCAAGTGTTACCCGTAAATCCTGAGAGTTACGGGAAAGTATGGAGCTGAGCTTGCTCCATACGCAGCGAGTGATGGCTGAATAGCCAGTAGGGACCCTTCAGATGCCGCTCTCACTAGTGACCATGGCATCTGTGGGGTTAAGCAGACGGAGGGCGCTCCCTCTGCCTTCTGATCTGAACCCCTGTGGCGAAATCACAGGGTTCTGATTGGTTGCTCTGACAGCCAGGGGCCTTGTGATGGATAGCCGGTGAAAATCCCATAGACTGCAATAAGATTCTACCGCAGTCTATAAGACAAGTGATCAGAAGGTCGCATGTTCAGGTCCCCTAAAGAGACTTAAAATTACAGTAAAAAAAAGCAAAAATATTAAAAATTCTTATCCCCTCCCTTCCCTTTTTGTTTACATATAAAAATAAATATAATAGGTATCGCCTTGTCCAACAATGTCTTAACTATTAAAAGATAACAAATGTTTTCCTGCGCCGTGACTGGTGTAACAGGAGAAAAAAAAATTACCCTCTCCTCAAAAAAAATTGAATAAGTGACCAAAAATTGTACCAATAAAAACTATAGCTCACCCCACTAAAAATGAGCCCTCACACAGCATTGCAGATGGAAAATCAAAAAGTTATGACAGAATTTGGTGATGCAGAGAATATATTTTTTTTTAAATAGTAAAACATAATACAAACTAAATAAATTTGGTATCGCTGTAATCGTACTGACCCAGAGAATAGGATCATCATGTCAATTTTCGGCTATGGTAAACTTAAATGGAAAAAAAGAAAAAAAAATGAAACTGTTTGGCCCTTGGAAGGTGGAGACGAAAAATGAAAACACAAAAACAAAATATTGGCCCTGTTCTTATAGTTACTGTAATTGTCCAGCTTGTCCTGACGCAGAAGTGACTCCGTCTATAGACTAGAGAGCAGCGAGGAAAACCCGCTGTGAAGAATAAAGGCATTATACTAATTATTGATGAACTATTTATTCCATCCCCCACGTATTGATCTGTGAAGCAGAAGATTCTCTTCTCTGCACCATATTCACCGGCATCAGCCTATGTAATAGTTACCGTTTCCGGTCTGTTTGACTAGATTTGTCCAAAAACATCTCAGGACTCAGAATTCAGTTAAAATGTACAGTGACGTTTTATTAACCATCTATGTGGACGGGTTACTAAGACCTCGCTGTACATTGTAACTGAATTCTGAGTGCGGTGGTGTTTCTGGACATTAGACGTGGGATATCTCCCTACCATCGAGTACCAGAGCGACATGGATACGTCAGAGTCTATATATATAGATATCTATAGATATTACCTAACTATACTCCAGTATGTTACAGTATCTGCAGTGTTATTTCAGGTCATTTGTTTGCAGCCACATCCACAGCTGCCTTAATAATTCTGTTGCATACAATAAACTGTTTAACTGTTCGAAAAAGGTTCCAAAGGGAGAACCGAAACGTTGCATCTGGTGAAATAAACACGTATCTATTTTTGGGAAGTGCTGTGGAATTTCCTTTTTCATTTATAGTTTGACGGGAGGATCGCTGGCACCCCTTTTTTTCTACTATTGTCTGCAGTGCTGCCCAGTCGTATTGACTGATAGATAGATCGATATAGATATTACCTAACTATACTCCATTATGTTACAGTATCAGCAGTGTTATTTCAGGTCATTTGTTTGCAGCCACATCCACAGCTGCTTTAATAATTCTGTTGTACACTATAAACTATTTAACCATCACATTTCAGTGTGTGTATATATATAAAGAAACACACCGCAGCACCTCCAAATAGGTGAAAAAATGTGGGATCCATGACAAGCAGAGAAACAGATCCGTTCTTGCAATGCATTTGTAGACGGATCCGCCTACAAATGCTGTCAGTTGTGACACTAAACGGCGGATCCGGCAGGCAGCTCCGACAACGGAACTGCCTGCCGGATCACACGAACACAAGTGTGAAAGTAGGCTTAGCTGAGCAGACAATTATTTTCTGCACTTCTTTATATGTTTTCCCCTCTCCAATCAACTTATTGAGCAAAGTTCTTACTTCTTCGGTACAATGTTCGAAACGACCTATTTGGGTCCAGTCACACGTCCGTGGTGTGTTGCGTATCCGCAATACACCGTGCCACACATGGCCGGCACTAAATAGAGAAGTTCTATTCTTGTCCGCAGCTGCTGACAAGAATAAAACATGCACTATTTTCTTGCGGAGCTGCGGACCGGAGGTTCGGGGCCGCCCTCTGGAAATGCGGATGCGGAGAGCACATGGTGTGCTCTTCGTTGCATCTTTTCCATCCCCATAGAGAATGAATGGGTCCGCACACTTTCCGCACAATTGCGAAACGGGTGCGGACGTGTGAATGGAGCCTTTCACTCACTGAGCAAAGTCTAAAACCAGCAGGTCCAACATCTGCTGCCCTCCTTCTTTAGATAAGGGCCATGACTGACACCTGTTTCTTCACAGACCTCACTAACTGACGCCCACCCTGCTAATAATTTCAGCACCCCCCTTTCATTAAATGAGTTCATTACACCCAATTAGCATTGCGAATGTAAGGACTGTTGCTTCTGTTGGTTGCCCAGCACTCGGCTACACCTAGTCATGAACTGTATATACAGTATATATGTCAAATCAACCCCTTTCCCCATTTTGAAAATAGAAAATACACAAAAAACATTGCATCCAAAATTATTAAAATAGACCAGTATTTATCCCATACAGTAACTGCTATAGTGTAGGGATGGGTAACGGCGGCTCTCCAGCTGTTGCAAAACTACAACTCCCAGCATGCAAAGACTGCTTACAGCGACAGCAGGGTGGGAATTGTGGTTTTACAACAGCTGGAGCGCCGCGGATTGCCCATCCCTGCTATAGTGAAAAAAAAAGATCTTACTTACCCAAAAATGGCAGCAAAAAACACTACAGATCAGCAGAAAAAAGAGAGCGCACAGCTCTGTAGGTGAAAATTATAAAAAAGTAATGGGTATCAGAATATGAAAAAAATTCAGTTTTTTTTAAAAATATTAATCTATACACATTTTGTATCGCTGTAATTGCACTGACCTATACAGTAAGGCCTATTGCACATCACCGCATGGCTTTTTCAGTGTTTTGCGCTCCGCAAAATATACGGATGATGTCAGTGTGCATTCTGTATTTTGCGTAACGGAACAGCTGGCCCCTGATAGAATAGTCCTATCCTAGGACACGTTCTATCTTTGAACAGAACAGAAATACGGAAATGGAAGGCACACGGAGTACCTTCCATTTTTTTTTTTGCGGATCCATTGAAATGAATGGTTCCGTATACGGAACGCAAAAGGAAAAAAATACGGTCGTGTGCATGAGGCCTAAAGATATGTTTTCTTTTACCGCACAGTGACTGCTGTGATACGAAGCCTGCAAAAACAATGGCAATTGCATTTTTCCCCAATTCCACCCCATTAATAAGGTTTTCCACCTTCCCACTACATTGTACGGAATATTAAATGGTGCCACTGGTCGGGCATACAACAAGCCCTTGTGCACTTATGTGAATGGAAAAATAAAAACATTATGGCTCTTGGAAGGCGTGGAGTGAAAAATGGTTGTGGTGGCAAGGGGTTAATTTTTTCCAGCCAGACATATTTTTTCTATATATTTGTGATTTTAAAGAGGGCCTGTTGGCTCAGTAGCATCTTTTCTCTGTTATTCCCACTAAAATAAAAACGTATTCATAAATTGACAACTAAGGCCTCTTTCACACTTGCGTTCTGAGGATCCGGCGGGCACTTCCGTCCCGCCGGATACGTCAGAACGCAAGTGGACTGACAGCATTTGAAGACTGATCAGTTTCCTGATCAGTCTTCAATATGCTTTCACTGTTACCATGGCAGCCAGGACGCTACTGGAGTCCTGGCTGCCATGGTACTCAGCAGCAGTGTACTTACCTGTGCTGCGGCGGCCGGGCGCTCCTTAATGACGTCACAGGTCCGGGCGGCGCATAGATCAATGCGCCGCCCGGACCTGTGATGTCATAATGGAGCGCCCGGCGGCCGCAGCGCAGGTAAGTACACTGCTGCGTTGTACTTACCATGGCAGCCAGGACTCCAGTAGCGTCTGGGCTGCCATGGTAACCGATCGGAGCCCCAGCTTACACTGGGGCCCCGTTCGGAACGGCTGCTGCGCATGCGCAGCGCTAAACGTCGGATCCGGCAATGCGCCGAATCGACATTTAGCTTAATGCCGGATCCGGAATAATGCTCTTCAATGGGCATTAATTCCGGATCCGGCATTGCGGCATGTCTTCTGGCTTTTTGGACGGAGACAAATCCGCAGCATGCTACGGTTTTGTCAACGTCCAAAAAACGTTGACATACTGAACGGAAGACATCCTGATGCATCCTGAACGGATTTCTCTCCATTCAGGATGCATTAGGATTATCCTGATCAGTATCTTTCCGTCCTAGAGCCCCGAGGATGGAACTCTAGGACGAAAGGAAACAACGCTAGTGTGAAAGAGGCCTAAATTATACCACTTGTCACATGGGGGTTTATCCCTACACAAACTAGTGCTGTCAGCACTGATTGGACAGTGTCAGAGTGTGTAGGGACACACCTTTATTTATACATTTCTAGAAGGAATAATAGAGGAACAACACATGCTCCAGAATTGTTTTACAGGGAATACAATGCATTACTAAAACGGACAATATCAGAAGACAGGTTCTTTAAGTGATAGATGCCTGTGTGTACGTATCCTAGACGGGAGATGCAGTGTCCAATCTGTTTTATGATCTGAAACCCCCCAAATCATTACTTTTTAGAAGGAAAATGTAGAGAACTTGAAACACTGTAAAGTATCTCAGCACACTTGCCAATTTCTTTATGACCAGTAGATGGCAGCGTTTACAATGTGATCTGCTGTAATTGATACGGGTGTAAAACAAAGAAAAAAAAAATGTATGGAAGGTCGTGACTGGAGGCGGAAGTCGCTGTTAATTATAATACTTATAATAAACTTGTGCCTTTTACTTATTTGCTTCAAGTCTTTATAATTGAGTCCTATCTGTGAACGTTAGACCGGTTTATCAGTTTTAGATTTGCAAAATATGAGTACAGAGCTCGGCTATCTCCGGAATTCCCATAGAAACGAATAGAGTGGCTGCACGCACGCCCAAACGGCCACTCCACTCATTTCAGAGGGGGGCTTCAGGTGGTGTGGGGGTCCCCTAACAACTGGAATACCCCTTTAAGTCTTCAGAATTGTGCATGCAGATCTAGATTATAATACAAGATCAGCAGAAAAGAATTAATGTAATGTATGTAAACAGTGACCCCGCCAGCAGAATAGCGAGTCCAGCTCTGGAGTATAATACAGGATGTAACTCAGGATCAGTACAGGATAAGTAATGTATGTACACAGGGACTCCACCAGCAGAATAGTGAGTGCAGCTCTGGAGTATAATACAGGATGTAACTCAGGATCAGTACAGGATAAGTTATGTAATGTATGTACACAGTGACTGCACTAGCAGAATAATGAGTGCAGCTCTGGAGTATAATACAGAATGTAACTCAGGATCAGTACAGGATAAGTTATGTAATGTATGTACACAGGGACTCCACCAGCAGAATAGTGAGTGCAGCTCTGGCTTATAATACAGGATGTAACTGAGGATCAGTACAGGATAAGTAATGTATGTACACAGTGACTCCACCAGCAGAATAGTGAGTGCAGCTCTGGCTTATAATACAGGATGTAACTGAGGATCAGTACAGGATAAGTAATGTATGTACACAGTGACTCCACCAGCAGAATAGTGAGTGCAGCTCTGGAGTATAATACAGGATGTAACTCAGGATCAGTACAGGATAAGTTATGTAATGTATGTACACAGTGACTGCACTAGCAGAATAATGAGTGCAGCTCTGGAGTATAATACAGAATGTAACTCAGGATCAGTACAGATAAGTAATGTATGTACACAGCGACTGCACCAGCAGAATAGTGAGTGCAGCTCTGGAGTATAATACTGGATGTAACTCAGGATCAGTACAGGATAAGTAATGTAATGTATGTACACAGTGACTGTACCAGCAGAATAGTGAGTGCAGCTCTGGAGTATAATACAGGATGTAACTTGGGATCAGTATAGGATAAGTAATGTATGTACACAGTGACTGCACCAGCAGAATAGTGAGTACAGCTCTGGAGTATATTACAGGATGTAACTCAGGATCAGTACAGAATAAGTAATATAATGTATGTACACAGTGACTGCACCAGCAGAATAGTGAGTACAGCTCTGGAGTATCATACAGGATGTAACTCAGGATCAGTACAGGATAAGTAATGTAATGTATGTACACAGTGACTCCACCAGCAGAATAGTGAGTGCAGCTCTGGAGTATAATACAGAATGTAACTTGGGATCAGTATAGGATAAGTAATGTAATGTATGTACACAGTGACTCCACCAGCAGAATAGTGGGTGCAGCTCTGGAGTATAATAAAGGATGTAACTCAGGATCAGTACAGGATAAGTAATCTAATGTATGTACACAGTGACTGCACCAGCAGAATAGTGAGTGCAGCTGTGGAGTATAATACAGGATGTAACTCAGGATCAGTACAGGATAAGTAATGTAATGTATGTACACAGTGACTCCACCAGTAGAATAGTGAGTGCAGCTCTGGAGTATAATACAGGATGTAACTCCGGATCAGTACAGGATAAGTAATGTAATGTATATACACAGTGACTCCACCAGCAGAATAGTGAGTGCAGCTCTGGAGTATAATACTGGATGTAACTCAGGATCAGTACAGGATAAGTAATGTAATGTATGTACACAGTGACTCCACCAGTAGAATAGTGAGTGCAGCTCTGGAGTATAATACAGGATGTAACTCAGGATCAGTACAGGATAAGTAATGTAATGTATGTACACAGTGATTGCACCAGCAGAATAGTGAGTGCAGCTCTGGAGTATAATACAGGATGTAACTCAGGATCAGTACGGGACAAGTAATGTAATGTATGTAAACAGTGACTACTACAACAGAATAGTGAGTGCAGCTCTGGAGTAGAATAGAGGATGTAACTGTGGACCAGTACAGGATAAGTAATTTATGTACACAGTGACTCTACCAGTATCATAGTGAGTTCAGCTCTGGAGTATTGGATTGGTATAGGATATGTAATACATTTACAAATGTATTGCTCTAATAATGCAGATGCATAGGTAACATGGTGTAAGGTGAATTTACACCTTAAAGCTACAATAAAGTCCAGCAGGATCATGTATGGCTTCCTGGTCACTACACTTTATATATTCCACGTAAGAATCTCTGCTTCATCCACTTATTATGGGGCCATTTGTAAAGAAGGGGTTACTTTGCCCTGTAAGTTGTCTCAGACACAGCTGGACAGCAACTGCTTGGGAGTGGGCACAGTGCCCGGGCCTCCTGGTGTGAGGACCACCATTACTAGCAAGCCCCCATTTCAGTGATAAGACTCTAATACGTGATTCCAGCCTCCTCGGGTTCATGGAAAGGCTACAATAAAAGCCCAATATTTCCACAAATCTAATACGCGTTAATTAGCGTTTCTTGCCTTTCGATCAGATAAGGGCGATTTCTGCTACTTATACCCCAGGTGCCTGGCACCTGCTCCGCGTAGCCGGTCATATATGCTGTTAATAGGCGCTTGCTAATAAACACCGTTTATTGCTGAGGCCACACACAACGCTACAGATTCTTGAGAAATGCAGTTTTCTTACAATGTGAAGTATTATCTGCAATGCTCGCCATCCACATAATCACGTCATGAAATAGGACAAGCAGCGGAATTACAGATTTCAAGTGTGAACATATGACATTGAGGATATCCTAACACTGCCTTGTCATACATAGGCCTATACTAAACAACACATATGCAGGTCTAAGGGTATATTCACACTAGCGTTTTGGATTCCGTTTGTGAGATCCATTTCGGGGCTCTCACAAACGGTCCAAAACGGATCAGTTCAGCCCCAATGCATTCTGAATGGATAAGGATCCATTCAGAATGCATCAGTTCGGCTCCGTTCCGCCTCTATCCTGTTTTGGAGGTGAACACCAAAACGCAGCTTGCAGCATTTTGGTGTCCGTCTAAAGAAGCGGAGACTAACAGATCCGTTTTTAATCACAATGTAAGTCAATGGGACGGATCCGTTGTCAATGACACAATATGGTGCATTTGAAAACGGATCCGTTCCCCATTGACTTTCAATGTAATTCAAAACGGATCCGTTTTGGACTTTGTCATTTTTCTTTAAAGCTAATGCAAACGGATCCGTTCTGAACGGATACAAACGTTTGCATTATAGGTGCGGATCCGTCTGTGCAAATAAACAGACGGATCCGCACCAACGCAAGTGTGAAAGTACCCTAAGGCTGGGAACACACCTAAGCGTTTTTGGATGCACGTTTTTGTAACTAAGAAACGCGCATCATACGCGCGATTCAGTGATTCTCCCCTATTTCAGCATGGTCCATAGGCGCGTTAAAACGCCCAAACCCTGGGTTCACACCTGAGCGTTTTACAGCGCGTTCAAACGCGCTGTAAAACGCTCAACAGATTAAAACCAATGCATCCCTATGGGAGTGGTTCACACTTGAGCGTTTTACAGCGCGTTTGAACGCGCTGTAAAACGCCCAACGCATAAACAAGTACTTGAGCTTCTTTTGGGGCGTTTGACGCGCGTTTTGTGATTGACACCACGTTTTACGCGCGTTTCCTATTTGCAAAAACGCGCTGAAATACGCGCGACAAAAACGCGCGTAAAACGCGCGTTTTTAGAACGCTCAGGTCTGAACCCAGGGAAAGAAGCTCATGCTGAAGCGACAGCGTTTGGCATTTTTCAGCGCGTTCAAATGCGCTGTAAAACGCCCAAATGTGAACCATGCCCATAGGGAAGCATGGCTTTCCACATGTGCGTTTTACAGCGCGTTTGAACGCACTGAAAAACGCTTAGGTGTGTACCTAGGGTAAGGGTATATTCACATGCGGCAGATTTTATTTTGGCAGACCAAAAATCCACCCCATTCTATTTGTTTTTATAGAAGGTACATGGATTTCTACATGACCCATTCAGATGACTGGGAAAGTCGCAGGACAGCCCGCAACAAATCTGCCTTGCACCTACATCAATCAGCCAGAACATGGAGTAGGTCCCACTCATGATAGCAAAAGCTCTGAGGCACGGAGGAATGGCGCCACGGGATCTCTGACGGTGTCCTGAGGAATCCGGCACGTCATCAGCAGATCCTGTAAGTTGCTCGGTGTGGCCTCCATGGAACGAACTTGTGAAGATTGGATTGAGATCTGGGGAGTTTGGAGACGAGGCATCCCCTTGACCTCTTGGTCATGTTCCTCATTCCTTGACAGTTTTTGAAGTGTGGCGGGGCATTATCCTGCCGAAAGAGGGCACTGCTGCCATGAAGGGGGGTACTTGTCTGTACAGTGTTTAGTTAGGGGGTACCCGTCACATCTTCATGATGCCAGGACCCCAGGTTTCCAGTAGGTCATTGTCCAGAGCATCACACTGTCTCCGCCTGCTTGTCTTCTTCCCATTGTGGACTGGTGCCACCCCTTCCTCACGTAAGCAGATGTCCACATGTTGTGGACGTGATTCTTCTGACCAGGCCGCCTTTTTCCATTGTAGGCACTTTTGGCAGTGGACAGCAAGGACACACTAACCGCTCTGCAACTACCTAGCACCATACATAGCAAGTTACGATGTCCTGTGTCCCAACGCGATTCTATCCATCTCCAGAAATCTGCTCTAGAGTAGTTCTTCTGTGAGATCGGACCAGACGGCCCAGCCTTCACTCCTTACACACATCAATCTTTAGTCGGACCACTCTTGGTAGGTAGTCACCGCTGCACACCAGGAACACCCCACCAGACTGGCCATTTTGGAGACCCTCTGACCCAGCCATCTAGTCATTACCATTTGGCCCTCATCACAGTGGCTCAGATCCTTACCCTTGTCCATTTTTCCTGCTTCCGACAAATCAACTTAAGGGTCCATTCACACATCCGTAACTGTTTTGCGGTCTGCAAATTGAGGATCCGCAAAACACTGATACCGGCCGTGTGTGTTCTGCATTTTGCAGACCGCACATGGCCGACCCTATGATAGCAATGCGATTGCGGACAAGAATAGGACATGCTCTTTTTTTTTTGCGCGCCCAAGGAACGGAACTATGGATGCGGTGTGTTGTCTGCATCTTTTGCGGCCCCATTGAAATGAATAGGTCCACACCCGTCCCGCAAAATTACGGAATGGATGCAGACCCAGTACTACGGACGTGTGAATGGACCCCTATATCCTACCCGACAGAAGTCATTATCACCGGAAAATGTTATTCACCTGGTTTCAATGTTATGGCAGATCATGCATGTGCGAGCTTTGTGTCCTCCTCAATGTTTACCTGCATGCCGTCCAGATTAGAGCGGCATCCCATTCAAGTGGCTCTGCACCACTGCTGCAAGGTGCAAGGGAGATGGCGTGCAGGTAAATGCTGCTCAGGACACCGCACTCACACAAGCTGATCAGCGGGGGTGTCTGGAGTCAGAACCCCGTCGATCTGATATTGATGACCTATCATTACAGTGCACAACCCCTTTAAGCAGCAGCTGTCTCCACTATGCTCTACACTGCAGCTCTGCGTGTTCATTTTGTCACCTGTATACAAGTACAAGCTCAGCGGGAAAACAGTACATGAAAAGACAATACAGGTAGGATAGATTATAAATGACAAATAACTAAAGTCCCCAGTGAGAAAAGGAGGGTGGGTGATGGGGAAGGGCCCGAATAAGCCTCCATAAAGGGAAGGGGGCTACATTTTTACTTAAAGGACCACCAAAACACAGACAAAAAAAAATGTAAAAAAATGATTCCGGTTATAACAAGGTATAACTATCAAGGGGATGACTATCAGATCGGTGGAGGTTTTACCGCTGGATCCCGCACTGATCACAAGAACGGGGACCCATACCCTATGGAGCCCCCTAAAATGAACGGGGTGGCTGCTCGGAAATGTGCGCCTCCTCTCCGTTTCTAAAGAACATTCAGCTGGCACATGGCAATTCTTTTTTTTTTCCACAGTATGGGTTATCCGACTGACTAAACAAGAAGGGTCCTATTCACTGACAGCAAGCAGACAGGAGATCTTGAGGAATATGCTAAATATTTGTACTCTAGAAATTGCTAGAACGCTGCTGAGCCGCTGTACTAATCCTCCATTGATGTGACATTGTAACCAGCCGGGAAATGTGAGGAAACAGACTTACAGGCTATAAGAAGTGATATATACACCCTGTATACAGACGACCGGAGGGTAATGGACGGGGACAGGTGCGGACGCTTCATTTGTAGATTTCTGACCCGGGATCTGAAGTGGTCTTTCTGCTGTAACATCATTTTCGGAGCACATTCTGAGCAGTTCATGTCATCGAGAGATTAGATGCTCAATTAAGCGTTGTCTCTCGTCACATTCTTGCAGAAGAGCATTTCTTTCATGAATTGTGTCCCTGGAGGCCGCGCTGCTTTATATTCTGAGTGTGTGATATTACTCCAGCGCCAGCCTTCACATATCCGGCCATTAATTAGAGACGATGCTCTTGTCATTGTAAATGTAATCTTGTGGAGTCAGTTCTCATTTCTGAGGGCCAAGACATGAGCTGGCTGCATGATATGTGAGCCGGAGCTCGCCAGTGTGGAGCAGACACTGGAAGAGCCTCCCGGGGACCAGGATACTGGGAAATCAGCTTTACCTCAGCCGAACCGACCTGCAAAACCAACACGGCTCACAGCATGGGTGTAATACCACCTGAACGGAAAGGAACCTCTAGCGCACATGGGTCACACTCGTGGCCCTCCAGCTGTTGCAAAGCTACAACTCCCCTCGCCTGCAGCTATCAGGGCATGCTGGGGGTTGTAGTTTTGCAACAGCTGGAGGACGCAGATAAATATGGGACAGCTGTTTGGTGACCATTAGGCCCCTTTCACACGGGCGTTGCGGAATGGGGCCGGATAGGATGCGGGTGCGTTGAGGGAAAATGCGCGATTTTTCCGCGCGAGTGCAAACCGTTTTAATGCGTTTTGCACGTGCGTGGGAAAAATCGGCTTGTTTGGTACCCACATCCGAACCCGGACTTGTTCACTCAAGTTCGGGTTTGGGTTGAGTATTCTGTAGATTTTATTATTTTTCCTTATAACATGGTTATAAGGGAAAATAATAGCATTCTCAATACAGAATGCTTAGTAAAATGTGGATGGAAGGGTTAAAAATAAAAAAATTAACTCACCTTATCTACTTGATCGTGTAGTTGCGATCTCCTCTTCATTCATTAGCTGCCAGCTAAAGGACCTGTGATGACGTCACTGCGACCATGTGATCGGACCACGTGATGTAATGTCATCACAGGTCCTTTAGCCGGCAGCTTATGATTGAAGAAGAGAGGAGAGATCGGCAACTACGCGATCAAGTGGATAAGGTGAGTTAATTGTTTTTATTTTTAACCCCTTAATCCACATTTTACTAAGCATTCTGTTTTGAGAATGCTATTATTTCCCCTTATAACCATGTTATAAGGGAAAATAATAAAGATCGGGTCCCTTAGCAACCTTGCGGGAAAATCGCACTGCATCCGCACTTGCTTGTGGATGCATGCGATTTTCCCGCAGCCCCATTCACTTTTATAGAGCATGCTGCGATTATCACGCAATGCACAAGTGATGCGTGAAAATCACCGCTCATGTGCACAGCCCCATAGAAATGTATGGGTCAGGATTCAGTGCGGGTGCAATGCGTTCACCTCACGCATTGCACCCGCACGGAAAACTCGCCCGTGTGAAAGAGGCCTTAGGGTATACTGTGGGGTATATGATTGTTTGCAGAAAATGCCAAACAGATGGAGGTGCAAGGGATACCCTTTTGAATGTCATCGGCTGATCGGAGCCTTATGGATACATTTGGCATTACGCCGGGAGCTTTTTCCAGCATATATGCCAAATGTAGGGCTCAGTGTGCACAGAAGCCTAAAATGTATCCGTCTGGAGTCCAGTTTGTTTAAATCAGGCATCCTCAAATTGCAGCCCTCCAGCTGTTGCAAAACTACAACTCCCAGCATGCCCAAACAGCCTACAGGTATCAGCCTACAGCAGGGCATTTTGGGAGTTGTAGTTTTACAACAGCTGGAGGGCCGCAGTTTGAGGATGCCTGGTTTAAATCAAAGAGGATTATCTGCACTGGATATCACTGTAACAAACCCTCAGCTGTGAGACGTATTAGATCAGAAAAGATTCTCATCCTCTTGAAAATAGTGAAAAAATTTGATACAAGGTAGAGTGTGAAAGTTACAGAACTTAAGTTCTTTTAAAGGGGTTTTCCAAGATATTTTTACTGATGACCTGTCCTCTGGATAGTGGGGGTCCGACACCTGGGACCCCCGTTGATCAGCTGTTTGAGAAGGCATCGGCACTCGCACTAGCATCGGCACTCGCAGTAGCATCGGCACTGGCAGTAGCCCCGCGGCCTTTTCTCAGCTTTTCCTAGGCCGTGTGACATCACATTCATCAGTGAATGGGGCTGAGCTGCTATACCAAGCACAGCCACTATACAATGGGCGGCGCTGTACACAGACAGCGGGTGATGATGACGGCACCAGGAGCATGGAGATCGAATTTTTTTTTTTTTTGCATTTGGGGCCATTATTAAAATTTTTAATTTTCTCCGAAAACCCCTTTAACTATTAAAGAAAATTATGGAAACCAATATTATAAGCTACACAATACGATACACAAGTGAATGGGAGCCTGTCAGCAGGTTTGACAGCACTAGATCAGTGACTTGTAAACCAGTTACATACCTAGGTTTCCTGGGTTTACTGGTTTACATGCCACCTCTACAGCGCAGGCAGCAGTCCCTTTAAAGCCGAAACATCCTGCATATTCACTGTCAGACATTAATATGGCCACGTTACGACATCAGTGTGGGTGAGGACGGTCGGGTGAGTCAGTCCTGTGTCTTTGTTATTTGACTTCACACCGTGAAGAGCAGATTTGAATGAGTCACTACAGATACATTTCGGCGTGGACATTTCGTGCAGGCGGCACTGCTTACCAATAACGCAGTCAGGATTGAGGTCATTTGTGTTCAAAAGTGAAAAGAAGGCATCCTAAAACCTTCAGAGTCAGTGGCGTAGCATGGGTTGTCAGCACCTGGGGCAAGCCAAGTATTGTGCCCCCCCCCCCCCCCAACCTGTGGCCACAGCCCTTTTTACAGATAATGTAGTAGATGTCACCTGCAGTCCTATGTAACGCCACAGATAACACAATGATAGCTCTCTGAGTACAGATTATGTAGTAGATGTCCCCTGCAGTCCTATGTAACAGCACAGATAACACAGTGATAGCTCTCTGAGTACAGATAATGTAATATATGTCATCTGCAGTCCTATGTAACACCAAAGATAACACAGTGATAGCTCTCTGAGTACAGATAATGTAGTAGATGTCACCTGCAGTCCTATGTAACACCACAGATAACACAGTGATAACTCTCTGAGTACAGATAATGTAGTAGATGTCACCTGCAGCCCTATGTAACATCACAGATAACAGTGATAGCTCTTTGAGTACAGATAATGTAGTAGATGTCACCTGCAGTCCTATGTAACACCACAGATAACACAGTGATAGCTCTCTGAGTACAGATAGTAGTAGATGTCACCTGCAGTCCTATGTAACACCACAGATAACACAGTGATATCTCTCTGAGTACAGATAATGTAGTAGATGTCACCTGCAGTCCTATGTAACACCACAGATAACACAGTGATAGCTCTCTGAATACAGATAATGTACAGGATGTCACCTGCAGTCCTATGTAACACCACACATAACACAGCGATAACTCTCTGAGTACAGATAATGTAGTAGATATCACCTGCAGTCCTATGTAACACCACAGATAACACAGTGATTGAGTACAGATAATGTAGATGGGTGTAAGTCCCTAGATTTCAGAACACGCACAGTGTGACCTGAAGTCTGGGGCCGGGCTGCGGCAGTGTGGGACAAATTCTATATCCCCCCCCAATCACTACAGAAATACAGGGTAATACAGCGCCTCATACCTCTTACATCCAGTGACGTCTCCTTTGATGTAGATGTTCTCTGCCCTTATCTTCTCCTTTCAGACCTTTAGTCCAGACCAACATTTTTCAGCCATTTTTCGTCTCTGCAGTTTGACAAAAAAGAAAGCAATCTTAGTTTACTACTTTTCCATCATCCTCCCATCTTCTGGACAAATCATCCTACTACCCCCAATACTGTGCCGCTGTGCTCCCCAATATTATACTGCAGATAAACCCCCTGATATTACTAGTACCGCACAGAGCCCCCATATAAAATACCTCTTCTTTGTGGCCTCAGTAGAAGCCCCCATAGTGCCCCCCAATCATGTGACAGTAACAAGTGCCCCCCAATCATGTGCCAGTAATGAGTGCCTCTCCCCCCCCCCCCCCCCATGTGCCAGTAAAGTGCCACTCTCTACTCCCCCCCATGTGCCAGTAAAGTGCCACTCTCCTCTCCCACCATGTGCCAGTAAATTGCCACTCTCCTCTCCCCCCCATGTGGCAGTAAAGTGCCACTCTCCTCTCCCCCCATGGGGCAGTAAAGTGCCACTCCCCCCCCCCCATGTGCTAGTAAAGTGCCACTCTCCTGTCCCCCCATGTGCTAGTAAAGTGCCACTCTCCTGTCCCCCCCATGTGCCAGTAAAGTGCCACTCTCCTCTCCCCCCCATGGAGCAGTAAAGTGCCACTCTCGTCTCCCCCCCACGGGGCAGTAAAGTGCCACTCTCGTCTCCCCCCCACGGGGCAGTAAAGTGCCACTCTCGTCTCCCCCCATGTGCCAGTAAAGTGCCACTCTCCTCTCCCCCCATGTGCCAGTAAATTGCCACTCTCCTCTCCCCCCCATGGAGCAGTAAAGTGCCACTCTCGTCTCCCCCCACGGGGCAGTAAAGTGCCACTCTCGTCTCCCCCCCACGGGGCAGTAAAGTGCCACTCTCGTCTCCCCCCATGTGCCAGTAAAGTGAGTAAAGTGCCACTTTCCTCTCCCCCTTGTGGCAGTAAAGTGCCTCTCCTCCCCCCATGTGCCAGTAAAGTGCCCCCATGTGCCAGTAAACTGCCTCTCCACTCCCCCCATGTGCTAGTAAAGTGCCACTCTCCACTCCCCCCCATGTGCCAGTAAAGTGCCTCTCCCCATATGCCAGTAAAGTGCCACTCTCCTCTCCCCATGTGCCAGTAAAGTGCCACTCTCCACTCCCCCATGTGCCAGTAAACTGCCTCCCCCATGTGCTAGTAAAGTGCCACTCTCCTCTCCCCCATGTGCCAGTAAAGTGCCACTCTCCACTCCCCCCATGTGCCAGTAAAGTGCCACTCTCCACTCCCCATGTGCCAGTAAAGTGCCACTCTACATTCCCCCCATGTGCCAGTAAAGTGCCTCTCTCCTCCCCATGTGCCAGTAAAGTGCCACTCTCCACCCCACCCCCCATGTGCCAGTAAAGTGCCACTCTACATTCCCCCCATGTGCCAGTAAAGTGCCTCTCTCCACTCCTCCCATGTGCCAGTAAAGTGCCTCCCCCATGTGCCAGTAAAGTGCCACTCTCCACTCCCCCATGTGTCAGTAAAGTGCCACTCTCCTCTCCCCCCCATGTGCCAGTAAATTGCCACTCTCCTCTCCCCCCCATGTGGCAGTAAAGTGCCACTCTCCTCTCCCCCCCATGGGGCAGTAAAGTGCCACTCCCCCCCCCATGTGCTAGTAAAGTGCCACTCTCCTGTCCCCCCATGTGCTAGTAAAGTGCCACTCTCCTGTCCCCCCCATGTGCCAGTAAAGTGCCACTCTCCTCTCCCCCTATGTGCCAGTAAATTGCCACTCTCCTCTCCCCCATGTGGCAGTAAAGTGCCACTCTCCTCTCCCCCATGGGGCAGTAAAGTGCCACTCTCCCCCCCCCCCATGTGCCAGTAAAGTCCCACTCTCCTCTCCCCCCATGTGCCAGTAAATTGGCACTCTCCTCTCCCCCCCATGGAGCAGTAAAGTGCCACTCTCGTCTCCCCCCATGTGCCAGTAAAGTGAGTAAAGTGCCACTTTCCTCTCCCCCCCCTTGTGGCAGTAAAGTGCCTCTCTCCTCCCCCATGTGCCAGTAAAGTGCCCCCCATGTGCCAGTAAACTGCCTCTCCACTCCCCCATGTGCTAGTAAAGTGCCACTCTCCACTCCCCCATGTGCCAGTAAAGTGCCTCTCCCCCATATGCCAGTAAAGTGCCACTCTCCTCTCCCCCATGTGCCAGTAAAGTGCCACTCTCCACTCCCCCATGTGCCAGTAAAGTGCCACTCTCCACCCCACCCCCATGTGCCAGTAAAGTGCCACTCTACATTCCCCCATGTGCCAGTAAAGTGCCTCTCTCCACTCCTCCCATGTGCCAGTAAAGTGCCTCCCCCATGTGCCAGTAAAGTGCCACTCTCCACTCCCCCATGTGTCAGTAAAGTGCCACTCTCCTCTCCCCCCCCATGTGCCAGTAAAGTGCCACTCTCCACTCCCCCCATGTGCCAGTAAAGTGCCACTCTCCACTCCCTCCCATATGCCAGTAAAGTGCCTCTCTCCACTCCCCCATGTGCCAGTAAAGTGCCTCTCTCCACTCCCCCCATGTGCCAGTAAAGTGCCTCTCTCCACTCCCCCCATGTGCCAGTAAAGTGCCACTCTCCACTCCCCCATGTGCCAGTAAAGTGCCACTCTCCACTCCCCCATGTGCCAGTAAAGTGCCACTCTCCACTCCCCCATGTGCCAGTAAAGTGCCACTCTCCACTCCCCCCCCATGTGCCAGTAAAGTGCCACTCTCCACCCCCATGTGCCAGTAAAGTGCCACTTTCCTCTCCCCCCCATGTGCCAGTAAAGTGCCTCTCTCCACTCCCCCCCCATGTGCCACTAAAGTGCCTGTCTCCTCCCCCCATGTGCCAGTAAAGTGCCTCTCTCCACTCCCCCCCATGTGCCACTAAAGTGCCTGTCTTCCCCCCATGTGCCAGTAAAGTGCTTCCCCCCCCCCCCAATATGGCAGTAAAGTGCCTCTTATACCTCTTATAAAAAATAATAAACCCTTATACTTACCTCCATGGCAGTGATGCGATGCAGGCCTCTTCCGGCCTGTGTCCCGCACAAAGCCCACAGCCTATCAGAGGAACAGAGAAGGGAGACGCCTCTCCATCCCCTGCCCCACAGTGCAGCCATCTGTATCGCTGTCCTGAGGACGGCGATACAGATGACTATGGAGATGAACGCTTCCACAGTGGAAGCGCTCATCTCCATGTGCTCTGCCTCCGCCACGTCCGGCGCCCCCCCTCCCCCCCTCCCTTCTGACAGCTCCCCGGGAGAAACGGCCCTGGAGTCATCAGTAAAAAAAAATCCTAGAAATGTAATTTCAACATGAAGAAGTCACTGCTTTTGTTAATTACTTTGTTATAGAAATACTCCAGTTGTTTGATATTCTCTTTACTTCACTATAGTGGTGCCCCCTAGTGTATAATCTGTATGGAAATGTGCACATCCACCTACTGAGCTGGATGAGCATGGTCGCACATGCTCAGTTTCATCTTTCAACTGCCACCAGCTGGATCTACTGTTAGAAGCTGTGACACTTACTGGAAGACAGCTGCATCAAAAAGAGACATGCTCCCTGCCTGGGCTGTGATTGGGAGAGAGCTGCAGTAGAAAGGGCATGCCCCCTGGACTGTGATAGGGAGAAAGCTGCAGCCAAAAAGACACGCCCCGGAGCTGTGATAGGGAGAGCACTGCAGTAGAAAGGGCATGCCCCCTGGGCTGTGATAGGGAGAAAGCTGCAGCCAAAAAGACACGCCCTCTGAACTGTGATAGTGAGAGAGCTGCAGTAAAAAAGACACGCCCCGGAGCTGTGATAGGGAGAGAGCTGCAGTAGAAAGGGCATGCCCCCCGGAGCTGTGATAGGGAGAGTGCAGCAGTAGAAAGGGCATGCCCCCAGGACTGTGATAGGGAGAAAGCTGCAGCAAAAAAGACATACCCTCTGAGATGTGATAGGGAGAAACTGCAGTGGAAAGGGTACGCCCCTTGAGCTGTGATGGGGAGATAGTTACAGCAGACTGGACATGCTGCCTGACCTGACAGCCTGCAATTAATCTAGCAGAGCAATAGAAGCAAAGGAATGGGGAGACCTCTGGATCCATGTGAGGTACTGGGCTGGTTCTAGCTTTCTTAGGGCTCTTTCACATTAGCGTTTTTGTTTTCCGGCATAGAGTTCCGTCGTCGGGGCTCTATGCCGGAAAAATCCTGATCAGGATCATCCCAATGCATTCTGAATGTAGAGAAATCCGTTCAGGATGCATCAGGATGTCTTCAGTTCAGGACCGGAACGTTTTTTGGCCGGAGAAAATACCACAGCATGCTGAGCTTTTTGCTCCGGCCAAAAATCCGGAACACTTGCCGCAAGGCCGGATCCGGAATTAATGCCCATTAAAAGGCATTAATCTGGATCCGCCCTTAAGCTAAACGTCATTTCGGCGCATTGCCGGATCCGACGTTTAGCTTTTTCTCAATGGTTACCATGGCAGCCAGGACGCTAAAGTCCTGGTTGCCATGGTAAAGTGTAGTGGGGAGCGGTATACTTACAGTCCGTGCGGCTCCCGGGGCGCTCCAGAGTGACGTCAGGACGCACTACACGCAAGAATCACGTGATCGCATGGATCACGTGATCCATGCGCATGGGGCGCTCTGACGTCATTCAGGAGCGCCCCGGGAGCCGCACGGACTGTAAGTATACTGCTCCCCCGCTCCCCACTACTACTATGGCAACCAGGACTTTAATAGCGTCCTGGCTGCCATAGTAACACTGAAAGCATTTCGAAGACTGATCAGGATCCTGATCAGTCTTCTAATGCTTTCAGGCGACTTGCGTTCTGACGGATCCGGCGGGACGGAAGTGCCTGCCGGATCCTCAGAACGCAAGTGTGAAAGAGGCCTTAGAAAGAGATTGTCATGCACTACATGTTGTCTTTTTGTCTGATTTAGATTTTTTTACACTATTTATGGCATAACCCCTGTAAGTGGCCTTTCTTGTGATAATAATGGTTTAATGTTTCCACCTTTAGTGACGCACAGATGTCCCAATGACAAGGGGTCGGTCACCCTCGAATATACACCACACCTATAGCAGAAACAAGACTCCATCATTTGTAAAGACATGTGCCGCCGAACAGAAGTCTCCCTCCTCCCCAGCATATTCCGGTGTCAGCGCATTTCATTGTAATCTGAATGGAAAAGCTTACAAAAGTGCATTGATATGTCTGCGAGCGTCTGAAAAGATAAACATGGAGATCATGGCGGCGTCAGCCATTTTTCGTGTTGAGTATAATGTGGCAGCGAATCTGGGGGTTTGATAGGTTTTACTGTGGTTGTCTCTCCTGTTGCATTTTATAAAACAAGATTATTGCCAGAATCCAAACTAATTTCTCACTTAAGAAGATTTGCCTGTAGGAACGTTCTTTACCCTTCGCCGGCTCACTCCAGGCCCACTGCGCGCTGGAGGCTTTACACAGACAATGTTCATTTTCTCGCTTTGTAGAAATACCCGTCGTAAATAAGTTATTTCCGCTGAGATGAATGACACTTTGCATCTGCAGTTCTCCTATGCAAAAACCAATGACGTGCAGACGGAGCACGTGTAGAAATCAGCAATTTCAATGGAAGCATTTCATATCATTTGCTCAGTTGACCGGGAATGAGGAGGACAGACCGGCCTACAGGCCTGCAGATTACTAGTATTAGCATGGGGGCAATGCCTTAGACCTGGGCAACCTCTGCACAGGGTTTGTATGTTTGGCTCAAGTAAGATCTACTTCCGACAATCTACTGACATGTCCTATAACGGTCTATGGAAGTAAAGTGGGGAGGGGGCGGATAAACTGAAAAACAGCCATCAGCAAGGGGGGCTCCCACATCAATAGAGCAGAACCCCTGAACTACCATTTGGAGTGCGCCGTATGTATCCCCAGGAATTACATGTGCACAATGTGTCCGAGGGGTCTCGCTCTGCCAAACATCAAGTGGAGAGCACAATCGTCACATACATGGAATTATGAATCTATTGTATATATGTACATACCATTTCTTATCTTTTACTGAAGCTGGCTCATATCCTGTAGTATACTCCAGAGCTGCAATCACTATTCTGCTGGTGCAGTCACTGTGTACATACATTACATTACCTATCCTGTACTGATCCTGAGTTACATCCTGTATTATACTCCAGAGCTGCAATCACTATTCTGCTGGTGGAGTCACTGTGTACATACATTACATTACTTATCCTGTACTGATCCTGAGTTACATCCTGTAGTATACTCCAGAGCTGCAATCACTATTCTGCTGGTGGAGTCACTGTGTACATACATTACATTACTTATCCTGTACTAATCCTGAGTTACATCCTGTAGTATACTCCAGAGCTGCAATCACTATTCTGCTGGTGGAGTCACTGTGTACACACATTACATTACTTATCCTGTACTGATGCTGAGTTACATCCTGTAGTATACTCCAGAGCTGCACTCACTATTCTGCTGGTGGAGTCACTGTGTACATACATTACATTACTTATCCTGTACTGATCCTGAGTTACATCCTGTATTATACTCCAGAGCTGCAATCACTATTCTGCTGGTGGAGTCACTGTGTACCTACATTACATTACTTATCCTGTACTGATCCTGAGTTACATCCTGTATTATACTCCAGAGCTGCACTCACTATTCTGCTGGTGGAGTCACTGTGTACATACATAACTTATCCTGTTATGATCCTCAGTTACATCCTGTATTATACCCCAGAGCTGCACTCACTATTCTGCTGGTGGAGTCACTGTGTACATACATTACTTATCCTGTACTGATCCAGAGTTACATCCTGTATTATACTCCAGAGCTGCACTCACTATTCTGCTGGTGGAGTCACTGTGTACATACATTACATTACTTATCCTGTACTGATCCTGAGTTACATCCTGTATTATACTCCAGAGCTGCACTCACTATTCTGCTGATGGAGTCACTGTGTACATACATTACATTACTTATCCTGTACTGATCCTGAGTTATATCCTGTGTTATACTCCAGAGCTGCACTCACTATTCTGCTAGTAGAGTCATTGTGTACATACATTACATTACTTATCCTGTACTGATCCTGAGTTACATCCTGTATTATACTACAGAGCTGTACTCACTATTCTGCTGGTGGAGTCACTGTGTACATACATTACATTACTTATCCAGTACTGATCCTGAGTTACATCCTGTGTTATACTCCAGAGCTGCACTCGCTATTCTGCTGGTGGAGTCACTGTGTACACACATTACATTACTTATCCTGTACTAATCCTCAATTACATCGTATATTATACTCCAGAGCTGCACTCACTATTCTGCTGGTGGAGTCACTGTGTACATACATAACTTATCCTGTTATGATCCTCAGTTACATCCTGTATTATACCCCAGAGCTGCACTCACTATTCTGCTGGTGGAGTCACTGTGTACATACATTACTTATCCTGTACTGATCCAGAGTTACATCCTGTATTATACTCCAGAGCTGCACTCACTATTCTGCTGGTGGAGTCACTGTGTACATACATTACATTACTTATCCTGTACTGATCCTGAGTTACATCCTGTATTATACTCCAGAGCTGCACTCACTATTCTGCTGGTGGAGTCACTGTGTACATACATAACTTATCCTGTTATGATCCTCAGTTACATCCTGTATTATACCCCAGAGCTGCACTCACTATTCTGCTGGTGGAGTCACTGTGTATATACATTACTTATCCTGTACTGATCCAGAGTTACATCCTGTATTATACTCCAGAGCTGCACTCACTATTCTGCTGGTGGAGTCACTGTGTACATACATTACATTACTTATCCTGTACTGATCCTGAGTTACATCCTGTATTATACTCCAGAGCTGCAGCTTTTACAGAGTCATAAAAATGGTCTTCTATAAAGCGGTTTCCAGCACAATGTGGAGAAACTTCTAAAGACTGTAGTATTGGACTGAATCCTTTCCAACTGCAGCTATTTTCCACTATTGCATTTTAGTTTTTTTACATCATCTTCTAAAAGCCATAACTTTACTTTTCCACAGTTACTTTTCCCGTAGTAATATGAGTAATGTTTTTTATGTGGAAAATACCAGTCCCTCGCTTAGCTCTTGAGCTAGCAGCATCTTTAATCCTTTCCCAACCAGCACTGTAGATGTATGGCACTGGCCGGGACCTCAAATATGGCACCTGCTCGCGCACACACCATACAAAACACAGCTGCGGCTAAAGTCCACAACCAGCGGTAACGCCAGTCGCAGACTTTAAACTCTTCAGATGTCGTGGTCAAACGTGGCTATGGCATCTGAATGGTTTAAAACCCGGGAGCTCACACTTCTGGATGTTCCTTGGCTCCCCCTGAAAAAAATCAGGGAAGCCGGATGCTTTGTGCGGCAGCTTCAGTCCTCTGAAATGAATTGAGGTTACCGCACGTTAGTTCCTATGGAGCTCCATAGGAATACATTTAAACTCTCATACACTCCAATGCTAATGATTGAACTATAAAATAGTGTAAAAAAAAAAAAAAGTTTTTTAAAAACTAAAAATTCAAATCACCCCCCTTTCCCCAAAATGTAAACAAAAATTGTAAATAATAAAAAATACAGATCATGGGTATCACCACTTGTAAAAATGCGTGTTTTATTAAGATATATTTTTTATATAATATATATGTTTAAAATGTTTCTCATCTGGGCAGTACGGTGGCTCAGTGGTTAGCACTGGTGCCTTGCAGCGCTGGGGTCCTGGGTTCAAATCTGACCAAGGACAACATCTGCATGTAGTTTGTATGTTCTCCCTGAGTTTGCTTGGGCTTCCTTCCACACTCCAAAGACATACTGATAGGGACTTTAGATTGTGGGGACAGTTGGATGCTAATGTCTGTCACTGCGGAATATAGTAGTGCTATATAAGTGCCTAAAATAAATAAATATGTCAAACTGAAAAAAAAGTCAAAACGCGTGAATTGCTGTTTTTGGTCGCTTCACCTACCACAAATTTTTTTATAAAAAGTGATCAAAAAGTCTTACACACCCCAGAATGGTACCAATGAAAAGTAGAGATCGTCCTGCAAAAAAATGAGCACTCACACAGCTCCGTACACAACTACAAAAAAGTCATAGGGGTCAGAATATGGCGATGAAAAGAACATTTTATTTTTTTACAAAGGTTTAATTTTTTTCGGTATAAAAATACAAGAAAAACTATACGGTGGCGGTATTGTCATAATTATAGTGACCTGGAGAAACTGGTCAGTTCTACTGTATAGGGAACGTCATAAAAACAAAACCCATACAACTGTTGCGGAATTGTGTTTTTTTTTTTCCAATTTCACCCCGTTTGGAACTTCTTTCCAGCTCCCCACTACATGCATTATTAAATGGTGGAATTAGAAAGTGCAACTTGTCCTGCAAAAAAACAAGCCCTCATACGGCTATGTAAACTGAAAAATTAAAAAGTTATCTCCCCAGTAATGCAGAGAGTTAAAAAACGAAAAACCCTCGGGGCTGAAATTGTTAAAGCTCGCACTTCTGGACATGCACGCATGGTGGATGTCTGTGCGAGGTTCCATGTGCACTAAATTTATCAAACATCAGGCAATATTTTATAAATTTGGTCAAATTACAATAACACAGACTACAGCAAAACGGACAAAAAGTTCCCTTCATCATAAATCTCCCCTAGTAAGTATATATCGCCCACGGGCGGATTGTGTGGCACTGCTGTGTGCATGCTGACAGACGGACTGCTAAGGAATTACTGCATCACAAGCCTACTGAGGAGATGGTGCAGATAACAGAGTTCATTCAACTCAGTGTGGGATTGGCACTGTGGTAGTAGTCACCCGAATAGATACTAGTATTAAAGGGGTTGTCCAGGCTTAGCCCCTTAAGGACACAGGACGTACCCATACGTCCTAAATTAAATCCTGTATAAAAAAAAAAAAAAAAAAATCGCTAGAAACATGGTTCCTGCTGCGATCGTGCAGCAGGAACCATGTTCACATGCCGAGGGGGTCCTGTGACCCCCCCCCCCCCCACCGTATCGGCGATCGCTGCAAACCGCAGGTCAATTCAGATACCGCAGGGATCAGATACTAATGCCGGCAAATGTTTTTTTTTATTCCTATAACCTTGCGGGAGGTGGTGCGACAGGCGGTGCGGGGGGCGGGCGGGCGCGCGATCCTCTGCCCGCCCCTCCGTTCATTTTTAGGATGGCCAAGCGTGACAAGCAGAGTGTCAGCACATTGCTGACACTGCTTGTAACGGCTGACATCCGTGCAGGCACGCATGTCAGCCTATTAACCCCTTCCATGCCGCGGTCCGTAGGGACCGCTGTATGGAAGTGGTTAAGAGGGAGGGAGCTGCTGTGGGGGGCTGCTGTGCCTGGTGCAGCCCCCCTAGCTCCAGTCCCTAGCTTCCCTCCCTCCTCATTCTCCGCTGCTCTGTTATAGCAGCGGAGGACGGTAACCATGGCAACAGGACGCCTTCAAAGGCGTCCTGCTTGCCATGGTAACAGAAGTCTGATCAGACTTTTGCTAAAGGCAAAAGTCTGATCAGACTAAGTGTCAAGTAAAAAATACAGTACAGTACATTATATAATGTACTGTACTGTATTATACAGACACCAGATCCACTGGATCTTCAAGAACCAAGTGGGTCTGGGTCCAAAAAAAATGTAAAAAAAAGTGAAAATAGGTAAAAACAAAAAAACACATTTATCACTAATAAAAAAGAAAAAGAAATACACTACACATGTTATATATCACCGCGTCCGTAACGACCTGATCTATAAAATAGGTTTGTTACTTTTCCCGTACGGTGAACGTCATAAACCCCCCCCCCCCAAAAAAAAACATTGATAAAATTGAAATTTTGCCCACCTCACTTCCCAAAAAAGTTAATAAAAGTGATCAAAAAAGTTGTATCTACACTTAAATGGTACTAATCAAACTGTTACCTCATCCCGCAAAAAATGATACCTTACCTAAGAAAATCGCCCAAAAAATAAAAAAATTATGGCTCTCAGGCTATCCAGACACTAAAACATGATTTTTTTTTGTTTCAAAAATTATATGATTGTGTAAAACCTAAATAAATAAATAAAAAGTAGACATATTATGTATCGCCGCGTCCGTAAGAACCTGAACTATAAAAATAACACATGAACTAACCCCTTAGGTGGACACCACAAAAAATATATATAAAAATACTGTAAAAAGCTGTTTTTTGTCACCTAACATCACAAAAAGTGTGACAGCAAGCAATCAAAAAGTCATATGCACCCCAAAATAGTGCCATTAAAACCGTCATCTCATCCCGCAAAAAATGAGCCCCTACCTAAGACAATTGGACAAAAACTAAAAAAAACTGACTCTCAGACTATGGAGATACTAAAATAGTTTTTTGTTTGTTTAACAAAGGATATTATTGTGTAAAACCTAAATAAATTAAAAAGAGTAGACATATTAGGTATTGCCACGTTCGTAAGAATCTGCTCTATAAAAATAACACATGACCTAACCCCTCAGATGAACACAGTCACAAAAATAAAATAAATACGGTCCCAAAACAGCTATTTTTTTCCAAATTTTCCATTTTAATCATTTTTTTCCAGTAACAAAGCAAGGGTTAACAGTCAAACAAAACTCTATATTTATTGCCCTGATTCTGTAGTTTTACAGAAACACCCCATGTGGTTGTAAACTGCTGTATGGCCAAACGGCGGGGCGCAAAAGGAAAGGTATGTTTTTTGGAAGGCAGATTTTGATGTCACATTTGAAGCTCCTCTGATGCACCCCTAGAATAGAAACTCCATAAAAGTGACCCCATATAAGAAACTACACCCCTCAAGGTATTTAAAACTGATTTTACAAACTTTATTAACCCTTTAGGTGTTCCTCAAGAGTTTATGGCAAATGGAGATGAAATTTCAGAATTTCTATTTTTTATTACCTTGTCTCACAAAAATGTATTATAGAGCAACCAAAAATCATACGTACCCTAAAAATAATACCACCAAAACTGCCACCTTATCCAGTAGTTTCCAAAATGGGGTCACTTTTTTGGAGTTTCTACTCTAGGGGTGCATCAGGGGGGCTTCAAATGGGACATAGTGTAAATAAACCAGTCTATCAAAATTTGCCTTCCACAAACCATATGGCGTTCCCTTCCTTCTGTGCCCTGCCGTTTGGGGATACAGCAGTTTACAACCACATATGGGGTTTTTCTGCAAACTATAGAATCAGAGCTATAAATATTGGGTTATGTTTGGCTGTTAACCCTTGCTTTGTTCCTGGAAAAAATGGATTCAAATGGGAAATTTGCCCAAAAAAAAAATCGAAATTCTGAAATTTTATGTCCATTTGCCATGAACTCTTGTGGAACACCTAAAGGGTTAACAACGTTTGTAAAATCAATTTTAAATACCTTGAGGGGTGTAGTTTCTAGAATGGGGTCATTTTTGGGTGGTTTCTTTTATGTAAGCCTCACAAAGTGACTTCAGACCTGAACTGGTCCTTAAAAATTGGGTTTTTGAAATGTTCTGAAAATTTTCAAGATTTGCTTCTAAACTTCAAAGCCTTGTAACGTCCCCAAAAAATAAAATGGCATTCACAAAATGATCCAAACCTGAAGTAGACATTTGGGGAAAGTAAAGTAATAACTATTTTTGGAGGTATTACTATGTATTTTAGAAGTCGAGAAATTGAAACTTGAAAATTAGCAAATTTTTCAAAATTTTTGGTAAATTTAGTATTTTTTTATACAAAAAAATGAAATTTTTTGACAAAATGTTGCCAGTGTCATGAAGTACAATATGTTTTGAAAAAACAATCTCAGAATGGCCTGGATAAGTAAAAACGTTTTAAAGTTATCACCACATAAAGTGACACTGGTCAGATTTGCAAAAAATGGCCTGGTCCTTAAGGTGAAATAGGGCCGTGTCCTTAAGGGGTGAGAGAAACATGGCTGCTTTCTTTAAAAAACAGCACCACCCCTGTCCATAGGTTGTGTCTGGTATCGCAGCTCGGCTTTACTGCAGTCAATGGAGAACAGATGCAATACCGCACGCAACCTGTGAACTAGTAGGAAGCTGTTTTTGGAAGAAAGCAACCATGTTTTACTAATCCTGCACAACCCTTTTATTCTCCACAAAACGTCTTTTCCAATTGGCCGCAGTAGCATCGTGTCTTGAAGCACTTGGAAATAAGACGTAGCACAAACCGCTCTGTGTGCGATCTGACATTTTAGGCGCTTCAGATGTTGAAATCAAACTTTCGCTCCATACATCACATCCCGCTGAGCAAACTGTAAACTTAAAATGGAATAAAAAAAAAAAAAAGGATCTTCAAGTGGCCTAGAGAGTCTGGAAGTGTCAGATTATCCATATGATAATATATGGGTCCATCTGCTTCGGTTTAGCAGCCCTGACTGGAGCTAATTGGCAGATCAAGCCATTTGATGTACCACGTTAGATAAGAAGCTATGAGAGCCAACACTGACTGGGACACTTTTTGGATGGATCCCAAAGTCGCTCTTTCCCAACCGCAGTAAAATATCAGGGTGTTAACACGATCCAGATTGGACGCACAGAAGCTGCGGAGAAAGTAACAAGTGTCAAGCTGCTTTGAACTACTTTTGGCGAAGTCCTCCACCCAATTTTCCCTAGAGGGGCGGCTTAAGGAAACCTGAGTTGCCGGCTATAGAGTGACGTTCTCCGCTGCACCGTAGTGGAATACACGGACGAGTGATTTACAGGCCTGTATAACATATTAGCGAGGTGTATCATGAGATAACATGAAAGAAGTTCCCAGTCTCTGGATCTTGTTATAGCAGTGCGAAGTGGTGACACCAGATATACCCGCCACTAGAGAGAGTCAAACATATGCTTAAAGACTATGGACACCTTTGGGGGCAATTTTTTTTTGATGATTAAATTTTGCTCCTTTTGGGCTAAAAACATTTTTTTTCAATTGGTCTTTATTAAAAATTTTCAGCCGTTCTGTCACAAAGGGTTAACTGTCTATCTGTGAGAATCGTACTTTCACGTTGTGCCCGGTCATCTAATAACCCTTCTCACTAAATTATTAAGAGTACTTACACACTAGCGTTATTCTTTTACGGCATAGAGTTCCGTCGCCGGGGCTCTATGCCGGTGTAACATGGTATCTCCCTACTTCGTGCGATTTCCCTACCGCACGAACTGAGCATGCTCAGTACAAGTAAAGTCCCCACCCACAGCCTATTCTCCCTTTAGTAAAAACCCATAATCTACATTAAGTTGTACGCTCGCCACGCATCGGGCTCGGCCTCGCTGCGCTCAGCTCTTATAAAAACTAACTCTATGCTGCCATTGATGGTAAAGAATGAACTAGATAGTAAAGAAAGGGAGAATAGGCTGTGGGCGGGGACTTCACTTGTACTGAGCATGCTCAGTACGGCGGTAGGGAAATCGCACGAAGTATGGAGATACCATGTTACACCGGCAAAAAACACTTCAGTCACATCCCCATGCATTCTGAATGGGGAAAAATCCGTTCAGGATGCATCAGGATGTCTTCAGTTCATTCTTTTTGACATTTCAAGACGGCGTCCATAATTTCCGGAACACATGCCGCAATGCCGGATCAGTCCTTCCGGCATGCGCAGACTGGTAAAAAGGTGAAAAAAATATATAACGGATCCGTCTCTCTGCATGACAAGCAGAGACGGATCTGTTCTTGCAATGCATTTGTAAGACGGATCCGTAGCCGGATCCGTCTTCAAATGCTTTCAGTTTGCATGCAGATTGATGGATCCGGCAGGCAGTTCCGGCGACGGAACTGCGTGCCGGATCACTCTGCCGCAAGTGTAAAAGTACCCTAAAAAGTCATAAACATTTATTGAAGCCACATTTATCAGTAAGATAAAAACTGAGCTATAATGAGTATTTAGTAGGTCGGAGTTAAGGAGTTGTCAGCAGGGTGAAAACAGATTAGAGAATCACAAGGCTGTACAGAGAAAAGGGTTTCAAATTTTTAATAAAGACCAATTGAAAAAATAATTTTTAGTTTAAAATAAGTACAATGCAACGACTGTATTGCTCGCTTTTTAGGATGCACCTGATAAGACGCACCCCAGGTTTTAAGTTACTTTCACACTTGCGGCAGGACGGATCCGACAGGTTGAACTGCCGCTATTTCGCCGTGCTGCTGGACTGCCGCTCCGTCAACATTGACTATAATGGGGGTGGGGCGGAATTCCGGCGCAGCACGGCAGTGCACAGCAGAGGCCGCCAGACTAAAAAGTCGGACATGTCGTAGATTTAGTCCAGCGTCCTCTCTCCGTGCACTGCCGTACTGCGCCAGAACTCTGCCCCTGCCCCCATTATAGTCAACGGGGAAGGAGCGGCGGTACGGTGAAATAGCGGCAGGACGGATCCGACAGGATGAACAGCCTGTCGGATCCGTCCTGCCGCAAGTGTGAAACTAGCCTTAGAGGAGAAAATAAGAAAAATATATTTTTCATCAGATCCTCAGATCAGGAACTCAGTAATGACCCCTATATCAGGACCTCACGAGACCCGATCAGACATCCATGCCAGGCCCCCATCAAACCTCCATGCCAGATCCCCATCAAACCTGCATGTCAGACCCCCTATCAGACCTCAGATCAGAGATCTCTGCAGAAGTTGCGCTCTCTTCTCTGTCCCTCGTTGCACTGTCATATAACTGCATGCAGTGTCGGGTCATAGTGCACGCACTACAGTGCCTTGCAAAAGTATTCACCCCTCTTGACTTTTTTCGTGTTTTGTTACATTAGAGCCTTAAGTTAAATGTTTTGTTAATCTGAATTTTATGTGATGGATCAGAACACAATAGTCTAATTGGGTAAGTAAAATGAGAAAAATATATAAATAAAACTATTGTTCAGAAATAGAAAACAGAAAATTGGCATGTGCGTATGTATTCACCCCCTTTGTTAGGAAGCCCAGAAAAAGCTCTGGTGCAACCAATTACCTTCAGAAGTCACATAATTAGTGAAATGATGCCCACCTGTGTGCAATCTAAGTGTCACATCATCTGTCATTACAAATACACACCTTTTTTGAAAGGCCCCAGAGGCTGCAACACCTAAGCAAGAAGCATCACTAACCAAACACTGCCATGAAGACCAAGGAACTCTCCAAACAAGTAAGGGACAATGTTGTTGAGAAGTACAAGTCAGGGTTAGGTTATAAAAAAAATATCCAAATCTTTGATGATCCCCAGGAGCACCATCAAATCTATCATAACCAACTGGAAAGAACATGACACAACAGCAAACCTGCGAAGAGAGGGCCGCCCACCAAAACTCACGGACCGGGTAAGGAGGGCACGGATCGGGTAAGGAGAGGCAGCAAAGAGACCTAAGGTAACCCTGGAGGAGCTGCAGAGTTCCACAGAAGAGACTGAAGTATTTGTACATAGGACGACAATAAGTCGTACGCTCCATAGAGTTGGGCCAGAAGAAAGCCATTACTTTCAGCTAAAAACAAAAAGTCACGTTGTGAGTTTGCGAAAAGGCATGTGGGAGACTCCCAAAATGTATGGAGGAAGGGGCTCTGGTCTGATGAGACTAAAATTGAACTTTTTGGCCATCAAAGAAAACGCTATGTCTGGTGCAAACCCAACACATTACATCACCCAAAGAACACCCTCCCCACAGTGAGACATGGCGGTGGCAGCATCATGCTGGGGGATGGGACTGGGAAACTGGTCAGAGTTGAGGGAAAGATGGATGGTGCTAAATACAGGGATATCATTGAGCAGAAGCTGTAGCACTCTGTGCGTGATTTGAGGCTAGGACGGAGGTTCACCTTCCAGCAGGACAATGACCCCAAACACACGGCTAAAGCAACACTTGAGAGGTTTAAAGGGGGGAGGGAATAGTTATGCACATTGACTTTTTCTGTTATTTTGTCAAATTTGTTGTTTGCTTCACAATAAAAAAAAAAAAAAACTTCTTCAAAGTTGTGGGCATGGTCTGTAAATTAAATGATGCAAATCCTCAAACAATCCATGTTAATTCCAGGTTTTGAGTCACCAAAACACGAAAAAAGTCAAGGGGGGTGAATACTTTTGCAAGGCACTGTTTGTCCTGACACTATACATGGTCAGTACCTGCTGTGCCGCGCGCCCCCAGGGAAGAAGACAAGGGAGGGTGAGTACCAGCAGTGCCTCATTCCCTGCACCTAATGCATTCCATAATGGAAGCGCTCGCTAGTATTTGCTTTATAAGACGTACGGACATTTTCCCCCCACTTTTGGGGGAACAAAAGTTCATCTTATAAATCGAAAAATACAGTAAATCTGAAGCATGTAAAGGCTCCCTTTTGGTTTAATAATGATTTGACAATTTTTATCATATATTTGTTAAAATGGATCAAAAACTAGAAGTTCAGAACTGCATTTTAAAGAAATATGCACACCATAGACACTTATGGCATATCCAAAATACTGCTCGACTCTTCCTGCTACCAGCATAGTGTCAGGAGTTTACCAAGCCAAGATACTGTGCGTGGCTGTGCTGGGAGGGATGCGATGATGACCAGTCAAGCCCCGGCCGGTCAACTTATCAGTGAGGTTGGAAGCTGAGCCAATCAGCTTCCAATCCCATAGCTGGTTGGGTGATTTAAGTCTGTTACTCAGTCACTGCCAGTCGTCATTGTGTCACGTATCCTGTCTCTGTTTGTGCTTCTGTGCCTACTTAAGACCTCCTTGTTAACCCTCTGTGTACCAACCTTGGCTTGTTTCCTGGAATAACCCCTCCTCCACTGTTTTGACATTATCTGACTCTTGGTTCTGATCCTGCTTGTCTACTACTGTTTGCACTCCAGTCATTCTAGTAGGTCTGCATTTAGCAAGCTTGCACCAGTTTTCTGCCACCTTACTCTGCAGATGTAACCTGGGTCCCTAGCATCCAAGTCCATCCTGCCTTGTGGTGGGCTCTGTTGAAGAATCTAGGGGTGGACTTAGCTCCCTACCAACCACAGTAGTTTAGGAAGAGGTGCAGTAGTTTCTGAATTTGCTGGCTGTGGTTTTGGGTGGTAACCATAGCGTTTCCTTACACATAGAGTACAATTGAGCTCACATGACCAGCTCTCCTATGCTACTGCCCATTATTGAGGTGGCCCCTCAGACATGTATCCAATGAATATGAGGTTGTCCAGTTTAGAGATCTCAACTTCATATACAGTATTAGAGAATCCCGAGTTAAGTAGTGGGTTTTCTATTCAGGGTCCTCATTCTCGGCCACAGTGGAGAGCAGTTATAAAGAGCATTTCTAGCTCTGGAGGACCTATCCTGCACTTTATTAAACAGATAACCACTGATATTAATGGATACTGTACAATGCTTGATTTTACCTGTGGTGGTGCTGTAGGGAAATTAAAGGGAGTCTGTCACCTTTAAAATGGATTTCAAAGTGAGCATACTGCCCTGTAGGGTAGGTATGCCGAAACATACCCATACCGTTTTTGTGAAAATTCAGTCCTCTGATTTTGATAAATGCTTCTTTTTATGTAAATAAGGTTTTCAGTGCACCACGGACAGAGCTTATCCATGCTGTACATGTAGCTTCCCTCTGTGTCACTGCTACAGATTCCGAAATCTCAAGGACTGTGAATTAAACAAGACGGGGAGGCGCTAGGTGGCGTTACTGGCCGAATGATGGTGCACCAAATGGAGCAGCCCATGGTGCTAAGAAAACCATTTTTGTATGAACATAAAAATAAGCATTTCTCAGAATTAGAGAACAGAATCTTCACAAGAAAGGCATGCTTGTGTTTCAGGGGTCCTACCATACATGGATGGATGTTTACTCCACTGATTTTGGATGTGACTTCATTTAAACACAGCTGATCACTAAGGGCCCTAGCTGGAGGACACTCTGTTATCATCTAATTTTCAAGGGGCCCTTCTAACAATTAGGGATTGTCTAAGTGGAGAATCCATCTCGTGGTAGCATATTGCTAGGATATATAGTAATTTTATGATCAGCGTTGCGGCCACTTCATTCTCAGGATTGTGGAGGTCCCAGTGATCAATAGACCTCCAATCCCAGTGATGGCATTTCCTAACAATGTCATCATCACAGTGAAAGAAGGCGATATCTCTGGTTACAATACCTTTAGGTTACATTCACAGACCAGTGGGGGAAAAAAAACGGATATTAAAAATAGATGTAGACATGTAATTGACATGTAACTTGTCATTCTTCACTGGAGTTTTTTACCGCTGCAATAAAGACGAAAAATTTTATTCATCCGCATTTGGAGCCGGACTTTTCTTCGTTTTACCTATTCAACTGTTCTCGGGTGCATTGTCCGTGATCATTTGCTGGGTGGACATTATTACCGACAGGTGAGAGCTGCCACATCCCTTCTTGCACATTGAAAATAGATGAACTGGCCTCACCTCTTCTCAATGGAAACAAGCTTTCCTTCTTTCTCATAAGGCCTCATGCACACGACCTTTTTTTATGCTGTCCGCAAAAAGGGGTTCCATTGTTCAGTGATCCGTGTCCGTTTTTGCCTTCCGTTGTGTTTCCGTGTGTCTTCCGTTTTTTTTAGCGGACATGACCCAAAAGATTTTACCAAAAGACAGGCTGACAATTTTTCCCAAGTGCCTGCCAAGGGATCCGCAAAAAAAACGGACACGGAACGCGGATGACACACGGATGGCCATCCGCATTTTTTCACGGACACATTGACTTGAATGGGTCCGTGAACCAGTTTTTCACGGACAAGAATAGGACAGGTTATATTTTTTTGACGGACTGGAATCACGGACCACGGACGCGGAGGACAAACGGTGCATTTGCCGAGGTTTCCACGGACCCATTGAAAACCAATGGGTCCGCAGAAAATCACGAAAAACGGAGCAACGGACACGGAATCAAACAACAGTCGTGTGCATGAGGCCTAAGGCCTCATGCACACGGCCGACAGCCAGGTCAGCGTCCGAGCCGCATATTTTGCGGCTCGGCCGTGGACCCATTCACTTCAATGGGGCCGCAAAAGATGCGGACAGCACTCCGTGTGCTGTCCGCATCCGTTGCTCCATTCCGTGGCCCCGCAAAAGTGGAGCAGCTTCCTTGTTTTGAGAATCTGCGGTTTGCGGACCGCAAAACACCAACGGCCGTGTGCATGAGGCCTAAAGCTGTAATTTCCACTAAGACTACCTTTCTAGATGTTACAGAGTGCCGTCATTGCTTCACAAATGGTTTCCGTCTGTTTCGGATCGTTGCTGGAGGTGTCACACTGATGAAGGCACATCGTTACACATTTGGTGGCACTGTACCGTCCTGCGACCTTATTGGAACTTTGTGCATCGCATTGTATGGGAAGTAACGGGAATTCCCATCCCCAACGCCCCTGAATCACTCCTATTGGTTATTTTTGATTTGACTATTCCTGCCTTTAAAGTCTCGCTCCTTAAGTATATGTTGCAGGCTGCAAAAACGGTCGTTCCTCGCCACTGGAAGTCACCTACACCTCCTTCCCCGGAGGAGTGGTTCGAGGAAATTACTCTACATCAGCGGATGGAGGATCTTATCTGCGTCTCCCCCCTGGACGCTTCTTGATTTGTTCGCACCTGGGGTCCATGGGAAACTTTCCGGGGGTCAGATGAGTTTCGTAATGCCCGTCTGACGTATATGTGTATTAGCCCGCCCTTCCCTGCCCCCCGCTCCTTTCTTCTTCGTGTTTGGTCTTTTGTTTTGTGCCCCCCTTCTGTCGTGTGTAAGACTTGTTGGGGTTGGACCCCTATTGCCTTCTCTGTCCCACATATTCAATTTGCTTCTTTTACTCATGTACTGGCTCATGTTTTTTGTGCCTTTTCATGTGGGAGGATATACCTTACTGCCTCTTGCTCTTGGAGGCTGATCTTTGCTGTCCATACCATTGTCAGACATTGTTATATGCTGTTTTCTGTATGTCATATCTACCTTATTTGATATTTGAAAACCTCAATAAAAACCTTGAATGAGAAAAATAGATGAACTGCTAGTTTTTCATGGCCATTTTAAATCATCTATCTGACCAGAAAATGGCTATTAAAAACGTCATATTTTTTTTTAACCCCGACCCCTGCAGTGTCCTAAGTTTTTCTAATTCTGCACATAGTGCCCTCAGGTCATATATTGGCTCCGACAGTGCCCACAGTATACTGTAAATAATTCCCTCAGTATGCAACATGCCCCCCACACACTACCCCTGGAAGTTCCGAGAAATAAAATAAAAAATACTCACCTCACCTATGGCACACGTGGAAATACTCACTCTGCACTGGAGACAGCAGGACCTGATGCTCCCAGAGTCGTGACATCACAAGATAACGCTGGGAGCATCAGGTCCTGCTGCATCCAGTCCGGAGCATATGTTCTCATGCGTGCCTGTGGTTCGGTATCTTTTTTTTTCATAGTGTACCCTTGTTAACAGCCGTTAGATGGTGCACTTCTGTCTAAACTGCCATTAAAAACAGAGAAATTGATTTCAATGGGGTCCTTCTGGCGTCAAAACGGCCAAAATTGGGACATGTTCTATTTTTGGACGTCCATTATTCACATGGCCGTGAATCTTTCGTCCATCATCCCGTTTCATATGCCCAGTCTGAACAACTGTAACAATCGATATGGAGTAAATTGTGTATGGCCGCGTCTTCGAAAGGAACGTTCACCAGATGATTGTTCAATGGCTGTTCAACCATCAACCAACTGCTATCTAATGTGTATGGCCATCTTTATACTAATTGTCACATGGTACAGTGAAATTAATCACGAGAAAAGCCCTTGATGCAAGTATCCTGTCAGCTGCCATTGCGCCGACTGCTGACAGCAGAAGGGTGGACATAGGGAAAACCATCCTCATTCTACTTCCCAGCCTGGTCAAATAGTAATACAAGTTCATAAAGAGTGTCCTAAAACTTTGAAAAGTGAATTAAACACCAGATGGTCCTTCATTAAAAGAGATTATGATCACAATCGCTTTTTTAGTCACTTTCCACTAATTGCATTAGTTTTTCCCAGTTAAATTTTTTTTTTTGCAACTATTGACTCATATACGAGGCCTTTTCTCATTCTCTGCTTTACAGGATTAGAGCCAAGTACATGCTGAGGGCGCATCGTAATGTGATAATCTGCACATGGTTTTCTCGGTTATAAAGTTTGACTGAAAACATAATATCGACCACATCACATCACTGGAAACAGGCGGATTACTTGACCACAAGACCAAAATAACATCCGGTCATCCTGAAAAAAAAGGAGCTGAAGAAAATTCTCCCCATGCTCTCTGGATAGTAGATAGTAGTGGGAAGGTTCTGGTAATCAGGGGGACAGATTCTAGGAATTTTACTGTGTGCTGAAATCACTGCAAAGCACTAGACCCTCAGTGCAGCAATCTGATCCCCCCCCCCCCCAACCTGAGATGATAACATAGGACAAAAATTGTTACAGAGAAAAGACTAGAACAGGGTGTACAAGATTGATGAGACAGACATTTTTTGAACTTTTCCACATTTTTTCATGTTACACCATCAATGATAGGGCAGTTTTAAAAGTAGAACAGTTCTTTACTGAAGAATTAAGTTTAGTTACAGCGCCTTGAAAAAGTATTCATTCTCCTTGAACTTCCATGAATAAACTTTGATCCAAACCATTCCATTGTAGCTCTGGCTGGATGTTTAGGGCCGTTATCCCACTGGAAGGTGAACCTCTACCCCAGTCTCAAGTCTTCGGCAGCCTCTACTAGGTTTTCCTCCCAGATTGTACTGTACTTAGCTCCATCCATCTTCCCATCCACTCTGACCAGCTTCCCTGTCCCTGCTGAGGAAAAGCATCCCCGCAGCATGATGCTGCCACCACCATGTTTCATGGTGGGGATGGTGTGTTCAGGGTTAGTTTTCCCACACACAGCGTTTTGCATTTAGGCCAAAAAGTTTGGGATATTTTTTTTTTTACAAGCAAACCCTGCTTTACATTTCTCCACAACTTTATCCCTGACCTGTCTGGTGTGTTTCTTGGTTTTCACAATGCTGTTTAAACACTAATGTTCACTAACCAACCCTGTGAGGCCTTCACAGAACTGCTGTAGTTATACTGAGGATAAATTACACACAGGTGGACTCTATTTACTAATTTGGTGAATTCTGAAGGCAATTGGTCAGAATCGATTTTTTTTCTTTTTTACTTCACTCATATTTGCTACTTTGTGTTGGTCTATCACATAAAATCCTCCAAAATACATTTAGGTTTGTGGGTGTAAAGTGAAAAAAATGTGGAATTCTTTTTCAAGGCACTGTAGATAGATAGATCCCATTCTGCCCATAGACGTCTATGGAGAAGGAATGAGCTACTAGAGGCATTTTCTCTGATAAGGTATATTACAAAGTTTCTTATAGTTACATGTGGTTTAATTCATAAAACGTTTCTTGGAGAATTAGTAACCTGCTCTTTGGTTGTTTTACAAAATCAGAACAGAGCCTGCACCCCTTCCTTTTCTTGTCTTTACAGCAGAACTATAGTGGCGAACTTTAATAAAACAAAAGTTTTCTATACTTACGTAGGGTCGGCTCCCAGTTTCTCAAAATTTCTTAAATGAATTTCCTTAGTAACTGTGACACATTTCTAGCTTCTACATTCCTGACACTTATCACATATCTACAGGACTCAGATGAACAGGGGTGCTATGCTGTCCATAAAAGTCTATGGAGAAAGGAGGGTGGCGGAGTGAACTACTAGAGGGAGAAAGAGGCATTTTTTCTAATAAGACATATTATAAAAGTTTTTTTTTGCGTTCAGCTGTACTATTATTTTTCAGAAAGTTTGCTACAAGTACAGTGAACATTTAAGGACTTTACCAGTCATTTTCATGTAACTATAGTGTCTCAGGACATGAATTACAGACTGTAACTAGATGTACAATGCTATATTTTAGTCTTAAGAGCCCTTAAACGTCTTCCAGTCACTGCGCCTGGTTAGGTACACATAATTAATTAAATGAAAAGTCCTCGGTTCATACAGCTGCTGATTAAAGTTTTACCACAATAGTCCCTTACGTGCATTGTAGCCTGCACTCTGGTTTAATTTGTCTGAGGTCTTAAATCCCCTTTTCTATGCTCAGAATAATTCAATATGATAATGTAGACAGGATTAAAGACTCACCCCGCACAAAGAGATAAAGTTTGATTCTGTCAATTCTATATTAACGCACCCCCCCAACACCACCATCGTGAATACATCAATCCAGCAGGACCATCCGATAGACTCTGCAGGACCCACAAACTGAAGTGCTGTGATCCAAACTCATAAACCCCTCAAAAAGCTCTAAAGTTCAGAACTCTAAACTGGTACTACAAGTCCCAGCACTCCCAAAGCTTTAGGCAAACACATGGTGCGGACAGAAATGAGCCAATCATTTTCCCTATTGCTAGTGTCAAGTAAGTCCTGTTGAGATGTGCACCTGAAAGCAACCACACTTGCCTTTGCAGATGAAAGGCACCAGGATTCCATTGTCAGCCCTTTATCCAAAAAATAAAGCAAAAAAATAATAATAATAATTTGCCATGACAAAGCAATTTTGTCTTTACTGCCCCACAAATAAGGCAAGCATTCCCAAATGTGGAAATTCATGTGTATTCAGTTTCACTACCAAACAGTAGGTGGCGCTATCTGCCCTTTCTAGAACTTTACAGATTTTCAGATTCCACATTCAGGAACTATATATCTGACCGTCAAATATCTTCATATGTGAAATTATTTACTACAAAGAGTTGGCAGTGATTTTTGGAAAAAATGCTCCATACGCTGCTATCGTGAAATCTGCTTTTGTTAAAATATTGCATAACAATGCAAGTACACAGTGCATGTATAGGAAAAGTAATGTATGTACACAGTGACTCCACCAGCAGAATAGTGAGTGCAGCTCTGGAGTATAATACAGGATGTATCTCAGGATTAGTAATGTATGTATGTCCACAGTGACTCCACCAGCAGAATAATGAGTGCAGCTCTGGAGTATAATACAGGATGTAACTCAGGATCAGTACAGGATAAGTAATGTAATGTATGTACACAGTGACTGCACCAGCAGAATAGTGAGTGCAGCTCTGGAGTATAATACAGGATGTTACTTAGGATCAGTACAGGATAAGTAATGTATGTACACAGTGACTGCACCAGCAGAATAGTGAGTGCAGCTCTGGAGTATAATACAGGATGTAACAAAGGATCAGTACAGGATAAGTAATGTAATGTATGTACACAGTGACTCCACCAGCAGAATAGTGAGTGCAGCTCTGGAGTATAATACAGGATGTAACTCAGGATCAGTACAGGATAAGTAATGTATGTACACAGTGACTGCACCAGCAGAATAGTGAGTGCAGCTCTGGAATATAATACAGGATGTAACTCAGGATCAGTGCAGGATAAGTATGTAATGTATGTACACAGTGACTGCACCAGCAGAATAGTGAGTGCAGCTCTGGAATATAATACAGGATGTAACTCAGGATCAGTACAGGATAAGTAATGTAATGTATGTACACGGTGACTCCACCAGCAGAATAGTGAGTGCAGCTCTGGAGTATAGTACAGGATGTATCTCAGGATTAGTAATGTATGTATGTCCACAGTGACTCCACCAGCAGAATAATGAGTGCAGCTCTGGAGTATAATACAGGATGTAACTCAGGATCAGTACAGGATAAGTAATGTAATGTATGTACACAGTGACTGCACCAGCAGAATAGTGAGTGCAGCTCTGGAGTATAATACAGGATGTTACTTAGGATCAGTACAGGATAAGTAATGTATGTACACAGTGACTGCACCAGCAGAATAGTGAGTGCAGCTCTGGAGTATAATACAGGATGTAACAAAGGATCAGTACAGGATAAGTAATGTAATGTATGTACACAGTGACTCCACCAGCAGAATAGTGAGTGCAGCTCTGGAGTATAATACAGGATGTAACTCAGGATCAGTACAGGATAAGTAATGTATGTACACAGTGACTGCACCAGCAGAATAGTGAGTGCAGCTCTGGAATATAATACAGGATGTAACTCAGGATCAGTGCAGGATAAGTATGTAATGTATGTACACAGTGACTGCACCAGCAGAATAGTGAGTGCAGCTCTGGAATATAATACAGGATGTAACTCAGGATCAGTACAGGATAAGTAATGTAATGTATGTACACGGTGACTCCACCAGCAGAATAGTGAGTGCAGCTCTGGAGTATAGTACAGGATGTAACTCAGGATCAGTACAGGATAAGTAATGTAATGTATGTACACAGTGACTGTACCAGCAGAATAGTGAGTGCAGCTCTGGAGTATAATACAGGATGTAACTCAGGATCAGTACAGGATAAGTAATGTATGTACACAGTGACTGCACCAGCAGAATAGTGAGTGCAGCTCTGGAGTATAATACAGGATGTAACTCAGGATCAGTGCAGGATAAGTATGTAATGTATGTACACAGTGACTCCACCAGCAGAATAGTGAGTGCAGCTCTGGAGTATAATACAGGATGTAACTCAGGATCAGTGCAGGATAAGTAATGTAATGTATGTACACAGTGACTCCACCAGCAGAATAGTGAGTGCAGCTCTGGAGTATAATACAGGATGTAACTCAGGATCAGCACAGGATAAGTAATGTAATGTATGTACACAGTGACTGCACCAGCAGAATAGTGAGTGCAGCTCTGGAGTAGAATACAGAATGTAACTCAGGATCAGTACAGAATAAGTAATATAATGTATGTACACAGTGACTCCACCAGCAGAATAGTGAGTGCAGCTCTGAAGTATAATGCAGGATGTAACTCTGGATCAGTACAGGATAAGTAATGTATGTACACAGTGGACTCCACCCGTAGAATAGTGAGTGCAGCTCTGGAGTATAATAGTGCAGCTGCTGGGGTACCACGTTCCAGAGTAGGGGAGATGCATGTGAGAAATCTTGTAGACGATTGTGCCTGGAACAGATCAGAGAAGTAGGTCTTGTCAGGATTGCAGATTACGTGTGGAGATGTATCTGGAAAGCAGGTCTAAAGATGGGGCAGATTGTGCATGAGGCCTTATACAAAGTTGTTAGTATCTTGAAGTGAGTTTGCTGGGCAATGCGGATCCAGCAAAGGGACTGGCATAGGGGAGAGACAGAGGAGAAACAAGGGCAGAGGTGGAATAAGCGAGCAGCAGAGCAGAGGATAGATTGGTGGGGTGCGAGAGTGTTAGATGGGAGGCCACAGAGGAGAATGCTTCAGTAGTCCAGGCGGGAGATGATGAGGGCATGCACTAGCATTTTAATTGACTCAGGTTATGAAGGAGCAAATACTAGACATATTCTTGGGTTGAAAATGGAAGGTTCTGTTAGTGAGGTATGAGGGGGGTTTACAATAGAAGAGAGTGGCCGATTGTGTCAAAGGCAGAGGACAGGTCAGGACGGAGGAGCACAGAGTGATGGCGATTAGCTTTGGCAGCTAGCAGATCATTAGTGACTTTGGTTAAGGCAGTTTCGGTGGATTGGGTCTGACGCCGGATTGTAGAAGATCAAAGAGTAAGTGGGAAGAGATATGGGAAGATGGTCATGTTGTTCGAGGAGTTTTGATGCCAATGGGAGTAGCAAGAGAGGGCAACAGCTAGATATAGAGGATGGGTCCGGGGAGGGCTTCTGGCTTATTGCTATATTGGTCCTGACAATTTCACTGTAAAGGGACCATGATAGGTTGGGAGTTCCTTACCTACTTTACCAACTATTGGCCATGTTTATAACAAATGTTTCCCCAGCTTTCCAGACAATGGGGAATATTTAAAAAGGCCGGTGTTTCACACAACAGTGTTAGGCTACATTCCTATATGCAGCAATCAAGTCCGGTGACGTGTTCTATCAGAGGGACAGACTACCCAGCAGGATCGCCACTGACTAAAATTGGATCTAATGGGGATGCAGTATTTGACCAGCCGAAAGATCCAAAGATCCCATTATAGTTAAGGTGGATCCAGGGGTGCGCGGCACAGAGTATCCAGCGGTGCACTGATGGAACAGACTACCACTGTCTGTGCTGCGTATGTGAACATAGCCTTAGGGTACTTTCACACTTGTGGCAGGATGGATCCTGCCGCTATTTCACTGTGCCGCCGGACTGCCGCTCTGTCCCCATTGACTATATTGGTGCCGGGTGCGGAGCTACGGCAAAGCACGGCAGTGCACGGCGAGAGGCCATCGGACTAAGGGTCCATTTACACGTCCCTGTGTGTTTTGCGGATCCACGGATGTTCCAGAATTTGCGGACCGTACATCGCCGGCACTACATAGAAAATGCCTTTTCTTGTCCGCAATCCTGTACTGATCCTATTTTTTTCGGGAACGCGATCGCGGACCCGGAAGTGCGGATCCGCAATTGCGGACCCGGGCGGGACATCGTCTGTCCCTATTGAAATTAATGGGTCCGCAATTCCGTTACGCAAAATGCGGAACAGAATTGCGGACGTGTGAATGGGCCCTAAAAGTACTGTATGTCCGACTTTTTAGTCCGCCGACCTCTCCCCATAACTCCGCCCCATTATAATCAATGGGGACGGAGCGGCAGTCCAGCGGCACAGCGAAATAGCGGCAGGACGGATCCGACAGGGTGAACAGATGCAGGCCTCAATAAATTTGTTGCATGTTCTGCTGTCCTTGCTCCAGAAACTGAATCCAGGCGCTGGAGTAGATTTCAGTTAATTTGCATCCGTTTTATGGCCTAAATTATAGTATACTGTATGTGCCAGGCCATGGTGGCCCCTACCACTAAGCATTGCCTACTTTTAAAAAAAAGTTGCAATTTTTTTGCACAAAATGCCCTCTGCATTGCTGTCTGCGTGCCAGTCTTCACTGTGTTTGTGGCATTCTATTCATGGACCAGGAGACTCAGGATGGGCAGCTATAAGTGTTTAAATGCAAAGTATTGTGAAAGGACATTGAATAAAAATGAAATGGCTAGATACAGACATAAAAAAATAAAATAAATCATGGTGATCTGCATCTAGAGGTCTAGAACCATATCATTGCGGAATTGCTATTTTCGGTTTGGTGGAGAGTCACGTTTTTCACTAGTTTAGCAAGGGCAACAAAAACAGAGGGGGTATAAGATATCACAGATACACCACCAGGAAACCCGGATGAGCGATTCGATGGGACGAGCCTCCGTGCGCTTTGTATTCCCAGCCCGGAGGATGAGCTGTCGAGAGCTAGCTGTGAGCAGAAGAACAGGTGACTATAATACGTTAGGCCCCACCAGCCTGGAGCCTCTGCTCATTGCACTCCTGGGAACCTGGAGGAATAAATTATTTACTGCAATAGATGATTTTTAAAAATCCTCCCAAGAAACTGTGCAAAGTCTTTGCCAAGCAAGTGTCTGATTAGGTCATTTCTACTGTACATCTGCCCCTCATCAATACTGCTCTCCCCTCATGTCTTCTCCTGCACGTTTATGGGCCAGCTGCTGGGATCCTGTATGTCGCTGTGCAGGACTGAGTCGGTGTCCATTACAGAGACAACACTTCATTCCTAAAGACCAGAGAAAGAAAAAAATCTCAAAAAGAATCTCAGCTTAAAGTGAACCTTAAACTTTTTAATATGATGAACATTTTGTGCTGATCGGTTTCTTAAAGGGGTGTTCCAGGACTGATGACCTATCCTTAGGAAAGGCCATCAATATAAGCCACCTATGAGCTGCAAAGAGTCGGGAGTAGCTCCAGGGCCATCAATATAAGGCCCCATGCACACGACCGTTGTTTGTTTCCGCGTCCGTTCCGTTTTTTTTCACAGATAGGATGCTTCCCCATTCATTTCAATGGGTCCGTCAAAAAATGCGGATGGTCAACCGTTTTTGTTCCGCATCCGTGATCCGTGTTTTCATTCCGTCAAAAAAATAGTGCATGTCAAAAAAAATGGTCCGTCATCCGTTTTTTTTTGACGGACGCAAAATTACAAGGAGGAGCGGACGCGGAGGCAGGCAACGGTCGTGTGCATGTAGCCTATGTGGTAGCTCCATTTTCTGATACAGAGATCCAAATCCCTTGCACAGAGTTAAACAATAAAATTCTGTCTGCCTGAAGCAGCCACTAGGGGGAGCTCAGGCACTGAGTACATGCTGCCTGTACACTGAACTCAATAGTTACTGACCATTAATGGATATATATTAGGAAATGAAACTACGCTGAACCCTGAATTTAAAAATGATGGGTAAAATGAAAGCTGAAAATTTGAATTTTTTAAAATTCTCCCTCAGTATTCAGTCAGAGTCAAAAAAAAGTTGCTTGAACTGAGTAAGGGCTCATGCACACGAATGTATTTTCTTTCCGTGTACGTTCCATTTTTTTTGGAACCATATGCGGAACCATTCATTTCAATGGGTCCGCAAAAAAAACGGAAGTAACTTCGTGTGCATTCCGTTTCTGTATGTCCGCATGTCCATTCCGCAAAAGAATAGAACATGTCCTATTATCATCCGCATAACGGACAATAATAGGTCTGTTCTATTAGGAGCCAGCTTTTCCGTTCTGCAAAATACGGAATGCACACAGATGTGATCCGTATGTTTTGCGGACCGCAAAATAAATACGGTCGTGTGCATGAGCTCTAATGCTGCATGGGAGAATAATCGGTCCATTGCTACCAGTTATTAACATTCTGCAGATTTATGTCAATAAAAAATGTTGTAAAATAAAAAGTTCCTTAACTTTCTCATATCCTCTGTGATTACATTCCTCATATTTTTTATATCTCTGATTGCTGTCAGTAAATGGGGACCAGAGACTGACAGTGACAACTCACATACACTTACATAAAAGCCATATAAAATACTTCTCATGCTACTGTTGTATTAAAGGGGTTGTCCGGGTTCAGAGCTTAACCCGGACATACCCATCATTTTACCCGGGCAGCCCCCCTGATGTTAGCATCGTCTGCTCTCCCTTGCCCTGCGCTGGCTCTGATGGGCGGGCTTTAGTGCTGCCCTAGCCATTTTAAAGCCCGCCCATCAGTGCCGGTGACGTCACCGGGCTCACTGCTGGGCAGAATCCTCCGCCTGGCAGCCCCATGGAGAGTGTGGTTCGTCACCGGAACTCCATAAAATGCCTTTGCCCTGCGCGATTCAGCGCAGGGCAAAGGAGAGCATCGGAGAATGAACTGCTCCGATGCTCAAGTCAGGGGGGCTGCCTGGGTGAAAATGGGGATATGTCCGGGTTCAGCTCTGAATCCAGACAACCTCTTTAAGTCAAAGCAAAGGACTTCTATTAGGCAGAGCTGGAAGATGCTCAAGAAAGCAGCCTCCTCTTCTGGAAGACTTGGCATAGCTATGTACATCCATTCTGGAGCACTATTACTCCTTGCAGAGACCACAGGCTGGTGTCTGGCTCACTGAGAAGGCCGCACATGCTCAGTTTCATCCTTCACCTGCCTCCTTAGCTGTGAAAGACAGAGAGTTGCAGCAGAATGGACACGCCCCCTTAGCTCCAACAGAAAAGACAGGCCTCCTGAGCTGCCAGCCTGATATAAATCTAGCAGCGCAATGAATGTGGAGATCTCTGTATCCATGTGAGGTACAGGGCTGGTTCTGGCTTTGTTAGAAAGAGATTGTCATGTACTATATGATGTCTGGTTTTAATTTTTTACAACAATCATGGGATAACCCCTTTAACACAATAGGGGGTGTAGCTATAAGGCTGCAAGAGCCAGTCACCAGCCGATATCTGTAGTGCCTCTGATTGCAAGTGGTGGGATGGATACTGATAGGAGCGCCTAAAAATGTTAAGGTTTTAGATTAACCTAATTTCCTGGGGTAGGGCGTTCCAGAGAACTGGCGCAGCTTGGGAGAAGTCTTGGAGATGGGAGTGAGAGTTTCAGATTGTGGAGGACGTCAGTCATAAGTCATTAACTGAACGGAGGGCACGGTTAGAATGGTAGACAGAGACGAGAAAGAAGATGTAGGGGGGTGCAGCACTGTGTAGAGCTTTGAGAATGAGCAGTGCAATGACTGGCTCAAGGCAGAGGCATCGGTGCAATGACCGGCACAGGGCGGAGGCATCGGTGCAATGACCGGCACAGGGCGGAGGCATCGGTGCAATGACCGGCACAGGGCGGAGGCATCGGTGCAATGAGCGGCACAGGGCGGAGGCATCGGTGCAATGACCGGCACAGGGTGGAGGCATTGGTGCAATGACCGGCACAGGGCGGAGGCATCGGTGCAATGAGCGGCACAGGGCGGAGGCATCGGTGCAATGACCGGCACAGGGTGGAGGCATCGGTGCAATGACCGGCACAGGGTGGAGGCATCGGTGCAATGACCGGCACAGGGCGGAGGCATTGGTGCAATGACCGACACAGGGCGGAGGCATCAGTGCAATGACCGGCACAGGGCGGAGGCATCAGTGCAATGACCGGCACAGGGCGGAGGCATCGGTGCAGTGACCAGCAGAGGGCGGAGGCATCAGTGCAATGACCAGCACAGGGCAGAGGTGTCAGAGTAGTGGTTAGACAGATAGATGAGCTTGGCTGCTGCGTTCAGGATGGATTGGCGAGGGGAGAGTCTGGTGAGGGGGAGACCAATTAATAATGAGTTACAGTAATCGAGATGGGAATGGATCAGGGCATCAATGAGAGGTTTTGTTGTTTTCACAGTAATGTTTTATTCACACGCCAGTGTTTTGGTCAGTGATTGTGAGCCAAAACCAAGGATTGGAGCCTCCACAGACATAAGGTATAAGAGAAAGATCTGCTCCTGTTCTGTGTTTAGAGCCGCACCTGGTTTTGGCTCAAAATCACTGATGGAAATCACTGACCAAACACTGACTGTGTGAATGAGGCTTGAGAAAGAGGTAGATTCTAGAGATGTTTTTGAGGTGCAGGAGCGGGGAAGTGGCTGAATATAGGGATGAAGGAAAAGTCAGTGTCCAACATAACACAGAGACAGTGGGCGTGCTGCCTAGGCATGATGCTAGTGCCACCCATTGAGAGGGACATATCTGGTTTAGGTAGGTTAGTGGAATATGAAAACACCAATAGTTCTGTTTTTGAAAGCTTATTTTTCAGAAAGAGAGGACATGATGTTAGTGACAGCGGACAGACAGTCACTGGTGTTCTGTAGTACAGCAGATGTGATGCCATAGGATGAAATATATAGTTGGGTGTCATTGGCATAAAAATGGTACTGGAAACCAAATCTGCTGATAGTCAGTCCAATAGGGGCTGTGTAGAGAGAAAAGAGGAGAAGACCAAAGACTGAACCCTGAGGAACCCCAACAACAAGAGGGAGGGGAGGTAGAGCCAGTGAATGATACACTGAAAGAGCGGTCAGAGAGAGAAAGAAGAAAACTAATGGTGTCCCTAAGACCGATAGATTGGAGCATGGTGAGGAGTAGATGGTGGTCTACACAAAAGTTTTAGATTTTCGGAAAACAGACTTTTCTAAAATGAGATCAGTGGTATACGGGTCCCCATCAGACTAGAACAATTTCAATGGAGTCCAAGAGAAATGGGACTACTTAAAATTGGCACTACTGAAGGCAACAGAAAAGTGCATTAGGCTTGTCAGTAAAGGCAGAAAAAGGAAGAGACCGCTGTGGTACTCAGCAGAAGTGGCCAAAATCATTAAAAACAAAAAGATGGCATTTAGCAAGTATAAAAACAACCAAAACGAGGATGACTGGGAAATCTATAAGATGAGGCGGAGAGAGGCCAAGCAAGTTATAAGAGCTTCTAAAGCTCAGGCAGAAGAGAAATTAGCTCAGTCAGTGAAAAAAGGTGATAAGACATTCTTCAGATACATAAATGAAAAAAGGAAGTTAAAAAAAGGAATTACCAAATTAAAAACAAAAGAGGGAAGGTATATGGAAGAGGATAAAGAACTAGCTGACCGCCTCAATGAATACTTCTGTTCAGTTTTTACAAAGGAAAATGAAGGAGAAGGACCTCAGTTAGGGAGGAAGACTAATGAATCCTTTGATGCATGTGTCTTTACAGAGGAAGAGGTTCTAAGTCGGCTGTCTAAAATTAATACAAATAAATCACAGGGGCCTGATGGGATACACCCAAAGCTATTAAAAGAGCTTAGAGGTGTACTAGCAAATCCATTAACAGATTTATTTAGCCAATCACTGGTAACAGGAGTCGTCCCAGAAGATTGGAAATTAGCAAATGTTGTGCCAATTCACAAGAAAGGTAGTAGAGAGGAATCGGGCAACTATAGGCCGGTAAGCCTGACATCAATAGTGGGGAAATTAATGGAAACCATACTCAAGGAGAGGATTGTGGAACATCTAAAAACCCATGGGTTGATTGATAAAAAACAGCATGGGTTTACTTCAGGGAGATCATGTCAAACTAATCTTATTGACTTTTTGATTGGGTGACTAAAATAATAGATGGCGGAGGTGCAGTAGACATCGCTTATCTGGACTTTAGTAAGGCTTCTGATACTGTCCCACATAGAAGGCTTATCAATAAACTGCAGTCTTTGAGCTTGGGCTCACATATTGTTGAATGGATTAGGCAGTGGCTGAAGGACAGAAAACAGAGGGTTGTAGTCAATGGAGTATATTCAGACCATGGTATTGTTACCAGTGGGGTACCTCAGGGATCTGTTCTGGGACCCATATTGTTTAATATCTTTATCAGCGACATTGCAGAAGGCCTCAATGGTAAGGTGTGTCTTTTTGCTGATGACACAAAGATTTGTAACAGGGTTGATGTTCCTGGAGGGATACACCAAATGGAAAAGGATTTAGGAAAACTAGAGGACTGGCCAAAAATCTGGCAACTAAAATTTAATGTCGATAAGTGCAAGATAATGCACCTGGGGCGTAAAAACCCAAGAGCCGAATATAAAATCAGTGATACAGTACTAACCTCAGTATCTGAGGAAAGAGATTTAGGGGTCATTATATCAGACGACCTAAAGGTGGGCAGATAATGTCATAGAGCAGCAGGTAATGCCAGCAGAATGCTTGGGTGTATAGGGAGAGGCATTAACAGTAGAAGGAGGGAGGCGCTCGTGCCGCTCTACAGAGCACTAGGGAGACCTCATTGGGAGTATTGTGTGCAGTACTGGAGACCAGATCTGTAGAAGGATATTCAGAGAAGAGCTACTAAACTAGTACATGGATTGCAGGACAAAACTTACCAGGAAAGGTTAAAGGACCTTAACATGTATAGCTTGGAAGTAAGAAGAGACAGAGGGGATATGATAGAAACTTTTAAATACATAAAGGGAATCATCACAGTAAAAGAGGAGAGAATATTTAAAAGAAGAAAAACTGCTACAAGAGGACATAGTTTTAAATTAGAGGGGCAAAGGTTTAAAAGTAACATCAGGAAGAATTACTTTACTGAGAGAGTAGTGGACGCATGGAATAGCCTTCCTGCAGAAGTGGTAGCTGCAAATACAGTCAAGGAGTTTAAGCATGCATGGGATAGGCATAAGGCCATCCTTCATATAAGATAGGGCCTGGGGCTATCCATAGTATTCAGCATATTGGGCAGACTAGATGGGCCAAATGGTTCTTATCTGCCGACACATTCTATGTTTCTATGTTTCTAGAATGCAGCAGGGAGATCAAGGAGAATCAGTAAAGAGTAGTCGCCGTTGCATTTTGCTGTCAGGAGGTCATTTGTCACTTGGGTGAGGGCAGTTTCTGCAGAATGTAGGGTGCAAGAACCAGATTGTAATGGATCAAGGAGAGAGTGAGCAGAGATGTAGCGGATAAGGCGAGATTAGACCAGACACTCCAGGAGTTTAGAGATGAAGGAGAGATTAGAGAAAAGTCTGTAGTCAGGTGTTTTTTTTTAATAATGGGGTTATGACAGAATGTTTGAAAGAAGAGAAGATACCAGAAGAGAGAGAGAGAGAGATTGAATATTTTGGTTAGGTGAGTGGTGAAGGCTGGGGAGAGATACTGGAGTAGGTGTGAGGGAATAGGGTCAGGAGTGCATGTGGTAGGACGAGAAGAAGAGAGGAGAGCGGAGACTTCTTCTTCTGGGACTTGTTCAAATGTGGAGAATAAGCCAGAGTAGATGTGGGTGGGAAAGGGATCAATGACACTTAGAGGCTGGGAACCGATTTCCTGCTGGATATTTTCAATTTTGAAGTAGGTGACCAGATCTTCAGCACGGAGGTCTGTACTAGGCACCTGCACTTTTGGACTAAGGAGGGGGTGAAAAGTGGCTAGAAGATTTTTCGGATTATTAGATAGTGAGGTAAAGTCGGTATATCACAGTGGTAAAGTAGGTCTGTTTGGTGAGACCCCAGCTGTTTTGGGTCCCCTCGTCAATACGGCGCTGTCGCTACATCATAGGCTTCTCATCCAGCCAACCAACACCCTACTCTGTAATGATGAGGGTCAAGAACACTGAAACAGCTGTCTACAGATGGGTTTCAATGGCTTGACTATAATATCCAGTAAAGTTTAACGGTTGGACTTTGACTTACAGGGTAGCTACATAATATAGGTGACATCAGATACACAGCTTTCTTCCATCCAGAGGAGCACTATACATGTACAATGCATTTCATGCCCGCAGTCAGCTGCTCACTAGGACATCTTTGTGCAGTTTGGTCAGAGACTTCACCCCTGCTCAATCCTTCAATCAGACCATATGGTAAATGGTAAATATTGGGTTCCCTACACTGATAATTCATCGCTATCTCGGCAAGAGAAGACGTTTGAGAAAGTAGTGGTGAAAAGATTATGATCTTTTGGCTGAAGTTTGCCACTGAAATCTGCATTAATATACTGTAGATGTGGAGCTGTGACCAGAAAAAGGCAACATTCTGCAGATCTCCATAGAAAACTGACATCTGTAAATTATTAGCAGAAAAAAAAGACGTTGTAACGGGAGCTGGAGGTTTATCCACAAGATACAAGATCACTTATGTTCAGTTACTGGTTGAGCCCAAATGTATCTGCAAGCAGAGGATGTGACCATGGAGGCAGTAACTGGGGACGTAACATTTTTTTCTTGAAAAACTGGGGTGCAAGTTTAGTCCCCAGAGTTGGCAAAACACGTCCTTGCCCCAAGGGAGGGGAAGGGGGGTGGGGGGCGCAGCAGAAAAATAATCAGTTTTTCATGGGTTTGCAGCAACATCCATGTTACATGCGGATATTGTTGCCAGATTGGACAACACATTTCAGAAGTCCATGTTGAAAAGCTTCAGCAAATCTGCAATATAGTAGGTATCCTGCAAATCTAAAAATGTGCAGAATGCCCACAAACCCTCAGAGGAAAATCCCACTACATATGTTCTGCAATGTCGCAGATTTTCAGTGCAACATGGAGTATAGCACCAGTGATTTAGTGATAAAAGCCCCTGGTATTTAGAGGTTTGCTGATCATCATCTGCAATGTCCAATGGTTTTCTGCATCCAGTCCCTAGTGTTCATCACTTTCCACCCCAGTCCATAGTGTCTCTCACTGGTTTGCTGCATCCAGTCCCTAGTGTTCAGGTTTTTCCCCCCAGTCCACTGGTGTCTCTGGTGTCCACTTGATTTCTGCATCCAGTCCCTAGTGTTCATCACTTTCCACCCCAGTCCATAGTGTCTCTCACTGGTTTGCTGCATCCAGTCCCTAGTGTTCAGGTTTTTCCCCCCAGTCCACTGGTGTCTCTGGTGTCCACTGGTTTGCTGCATCCAGTCCCTATTGTTCATCACTTTCCACCCCAGTCCATAGTGTCTCTGGTGTCCACTGGTTTGCTGCATCCAGTCCTTAGTCTAGATGCAGACGTCCGTTGAACCCGGACGTGAGCAGTCCGTGGTAATGCGGGCTGGATTTGTTCTTTACAGCCGGAGCGCATGGTGTCATTGGTTACTATGATGCGGTGCGCTCGCTGCGGGATAGTAATACACTAGTATAGATCATACCAGTGTACTACTGTAGTGCAGCGGCAGCAGGGAGCGCACCGCGTCATAGCAACCAATGACACCATGCGCTGCGGCTGTAAAGAACATATCCAGCCCGCATTACCACGGACTGCTCACTTCCGGGTTTAACGGACGTGTGAAGCCAGCCTTAGTCTTCAGCTGTTCCCGCCTTAGTCCATGGTGTCTCTGGTGTCCACTGGTTTTCTGCATCCAGTCCTTAGTGTTCAGCTGTTTCCACCCCAGTCCTTGGTGTCTCTGGTGTCCACTGGTTTTCTGCATCCAGTCCTTAGTGTTCAGCTGTTTCCACCCCAGTCCATGGTGTCTCTGCTGTAGAGAAAGTTAATACAATGCATCAGCTGTGGTCGTGCTTGCACACTATTGGAAAATGCACCAGCTATGTGCACTCCCATGGTCCCGGCCACCAGAGAGGCTGACGCTTTTTTATAGTGTGAAGCATGACCACCACTGCTGGATTGTAGGATGGTCGTAACCATGGAAACGAGCCGTGTATAATGAGATGGAAAAATGAATCCAGCCAGCAAAGGAAGCAATATGGAGAATCCCAATACATTAGTAAGTGCCTTTTATTAACTTTCTATACATGATAAATGCTATTTGCTGAAGTGAGACAGCCCCTTTAAGGACCAATAATATTTCCCCCCTTTGTGTTCTAGCAGTCATAACTTTTTAAGTCCATCAGCGGTGGTTGCGCTTGCACACTATAGGAAAAAGTGCTGGTCTCTGTTATGGCTGGGATCGTGGGCGCTCTCATTGGCTTGTGCTTTTTCCTATAGTGTGCAAGCACGACCACCGCTGATGGATTGCAGGGTGGTCATAACCATGGAAACGAGCAGTGTATAATGTGATGGAAAAATGAATCCAGCCAGCAAAGGAGACAATACGGACAATCACAATACATTAGGAAGTGCCTTGTGTTCACTTTCTCTACATGTTAAATTCTATTTGTGAAATGAGAAACCCCTTTAAGTAGATTTTCGAGACTTTACAATTACCAGGGGTTAAGTAACCACTGGAGAGAGAAGAGACTGCTCTTCACTGCCAGATTCATTATTAGGAAGTAGCATTAGCTAATAATAAAGATAAATAAGTAGGAACGTGAGGGGTTTGTTATTCCAGAAAATTGTTTTAATATGTGTCTCATGCACAGCCCTTTGTACGCACACGTAATCTGGGTAATTGGATTTCAGTGGCAAAACTTGATTTATATCAGTAGTGAAGTGATAAAAGATAAAATAACAAGATAAATAAATCGGGAGATCGCAGGAATCAGATGAATAACATCGCTGTGATATAGGATGTGGGCACACAACATTGTAATTATGGATATAAATGTATCAACATACATCTGACACCTGTACAGAATAAAATAAGGGAAGAAATAAAACGGAAAAAACTAAAAAAAGTCAGTAATTTTTATAGTGATTCAGAATGGCTGAAGAGATTAACATTTTAAAATGACATTCAATGATTAAAACACTTACAATGTATCAAAGCATTTTACTACAACTATATTTATAATTTGTTGCAAATGTTTCTAAGGGTCAGTTCACACACTTGATTTTTCAAAAGACACACATAAAAAAAATCAGCCCTGAATCCAAGCATTTTTACGCCTCAAAATTCGACGCGTTTTTTTCTGCTTCCCATTAATTTGAATTAGAAAATAAGCATACTGCTTACACGTGTAAAAAAGAAGCAACTGCTGACTCCCAGTCAAATTAATGAGCGTAACTCGTTTATGAGCGTAAAACGCGCAAAAATCAGCCGTGTGAACTGACTCTTAGGCTACATGCACACGACCGTTGCCTGCCTCCGGGTCCGCTCTGTCCGCAAATTTTGCGTCCGGATGACGGACCGTTTTTTTTTTTGACGGATCAGTTTTTTTGGAAGATCCATTGTAATAACGCCTATCCTTGTATGCAAACGTGAAAAAAATAGGACATGCTCTATTTTTTTGACGGAATGTAAACGCGGACCACGGATGCGGAACAAAAACGGTTGACCATCCGCATTTTTTGACGGACCCATTGAAATGAATGGGGAAGCATCCTATCCGTGAAAAAAAACGGAATGGACGCGGAAACAAACAACGGTCGTGTGCATGAGGCCTTACGGTTTATTCAGGGAATACTCAAATAGACATATGATACAAGCACAAAATACACATTGCTTCCATCGTTACACTGGGGCAGATTTACTAATTCTGTCTAATATTTACCCAGAATAAATATAAACAAGCAGTACGACAAAGGATGATAAATGAGGTGCAACTTAAGATAGACACTAACCTTACATCACCTATTAGTGGTTTGGCGCAATTTGTTACATTTTAGGTCTATCCCCCTTACCGCTAAAGCCTCATTCACACATTCGTGCTCAAATCCGTGAGCAGGTGGTCAGTGATGCATTCGTGAAGCTGTCCGTGACTGATCCGTGTGTCCGGTTTTTGCTGTCCGTGTTGCATCCATGTTTCACTGACACTGAACAGCTGAAAAACACATTTCAAAGCATCTCTTCTTAATGATTCGTAACACAGATGCAACACGGATGGCATCCGTGTTGCATTTGTGGTTTTCACGGACCCATAGACTATAATGGGCGTGAGGGAAACGGGAACACGGACCAAGATAGGACATGCATCCGTGCTAAAAACATGGACCCACGGACTGTGCTAAAACACTGATGTGTGAATACAAACATTCAAATGAATGGGGACGTGTGCTGTCCACGGAGAACACGTACAGTACATGTCCGTGAAACACTGACGTGTGAATGAGGCTTAAGGCTTCCACAGTAGTTTTAGGATTGTCCGGCAGGGGAAACAGCTCGCCGGATCCGCACTAACGCTAACACAAGTGTGCCACCGGAAGTCTGCTCCGGCCCCACTCACTATAATAGGGACGGGTTGGAGATGCGGCTGAAGCACGGCAAAAATATTGAGAGGTGGCCGGACAAAAACAGCAGCTGTTTCCCTGCCGGACAATCCTAACGCTAATCTAAAAAGAAGCCTAAAACAGGTTCTTTCCTCCATGGTAATCCCGTCTAGTCACAAAATGTGAACGTATTTTGTTTCCGTGTCCGCTCAATATTTTTTGCGGACAGGATGCAGACCCATTAATTTAAATGGGTCCGCAAAAAATGCGGACAGCACACCATGTGCTGTCCGCATCCATGTGTCCGTTCCGTAGCTCCGCAAAAAAAAAAATATAACATGTCCTATTCTTGTCCGTTTTAGGCATTGTTACAATGGATCTGCAAAAAAAAAACGGATGGCATACAGATGTCATCCGTTTTTTTTTGTGGATCCGCAATCTACGGACCTCAAAACACATACGGTCGTGTGCATGTAGCTTAAGGCTACATGCACACAACATTTTTTTTTCTCTGCGTCCGTTCAGTTTTATTTTTGAGGATAGGATGGGGACCCATTCATTTCAATGGGTCAGCAAAATAATGCTGATAGTTCATCCGTTTGTGTTCCGCGTCCATTGTCCGTGTTTCCCTTCAACAAAAAAAATTGTGCATGTCCTACTTGTTTCCCATTTGCGGACAAGAATAGGCATTTATTACAAGGGATCTCTGGATCTCTGGAAAAAAAACGGATCCTCCAAACGTTTTTTTTTGCAGACGCACAATTTGCTGACGCAAAAAACAACTACGTGTGCATGTAGCCTAAAACACACAAATAATGTGGTATTATATACATATGGTTCTGAGCCTGAATACTGCCGCTTTTAGCTACATCCTCCTGTAATCTCTCCATACTTTATCCAGTTATATATATATATAATTCATACACAATATTAGCATTAGGCCTCATGCACACAACCGTTGGTCCTTCGCGGTCCGCAAACCGCGGAACACGGCCCATTGTAGAAATGCCTATTCTTGTCTACAAAACGGACAAGAATAGGACATGCTCTATTTTTTTTTGCAGGGGCACAGAACGGAGCAACGGATGCGGACAGTGCTGTCCGCATCTTTTGCGGCCCCATTGAAGTGAATGGGTCCGCGCCCGAGCCGGAAAATTTACGGCTCGGACGCGGACCAAAACAACGGTCGTGTGCATAAGCCTTACACTGAGTACCATTCCAGCGCCCAAATGTATCAAGGCCCCTGCATCTGAATTGTGGTGTCAAAAAGTCTCAAATTTCTGTGCCAAAATTTGCTACTTTTTACCCCTTCTCTACCACTTTTGTGAAAAGTAGGAAAGGGGGGTAGGGGGGGGGGGGCGCTATGTGGGTCAACACATTTACTATTACTTGAGCCAGCCTAGCACAAGTAATGCCTGAAACCCACACCAGCTCCTAGCTGGCCCAGATTTGGGGTTGTAGCATATGGACCTGCAGAGATGCGCCAAAGTGATTAGAATACTTTTGGCGCAAGACTGACGTTACAAATGCCGGTCCTGACACTCCCCCCCAACATAGTTATAGGCCGGCAATACAATGCTAACATTTTTTCACAATTCCATCTGAAAAGCTGGACACGGCGGCAGCGCCTCTGTGTAATATTCTGACGGAGGGCGATTTCTTGGATAAATATTCATAGCGTCATCTGTTGATTTCTCAGTCCTGACCCCGAGAGACGCGTTTCGGTTTTTTTATATTAGCAGCTGAACAGAATCCCAGACATTTTAATTTCTTTTTCCCCTCAATCTCTAGGTAAAAGTTTATCAAAACTGTGAGCGGTGAGCATTTATTCGGTGTAAATTCACGAAGGTTTATCCAGAAGAAACTTCTGGAGGTTGTGATTTCAGGGGGCACCTCTTGCCTCTCGGTCCTTTGATCAGCATTTAATATGATATCTCCACGGCCAGACAGTTTTTTTTTTTTTTTTATTCATGCCACTTTTCACTTCCTCTGGTAGCTGCAGATTCCATACCATAAAACTGACATTTCTAGGTTTATTCCTCCGTGCCAGTCGGGCAATGCAGCCTGGAGAATCAATTCTCCTTGCCCAATCCATCTCTGACTTTCAAAACATTTAATCAAGGCAAGATCAGCCCTTCCGCCATGGAAAGAAAAACCAAAAGACGGAAAATCGCAGTCCGTTACAGAGTCTCAAGTTACAGGAGCGAACCTGCTTTAAACCGGAGATGGTACGACATGTGCGGAGCTTGGGGACATATTCGATGTCGCAGAACGTCATGGCTAAACACTGGGGAAGAGTCCATAATAAAAGTGACTTATGTCCAGGACAGACGGCTCTGAAGGACTATGCTAACGATAAGAAGGATTCACAAGGGAAAATGAGGACCAGGGATAATGTTTTACACTGGAGCTTCTAGATATTTTCCCATGTGGTCCAAACAACGTGGGCAATAAGGAGCCAAAATGGTGGACTATATAGGGTCTGTATGATAAAGTGCAACCCCCCCCCCCCCCGCCTTCAGTGCTGAGGACTGGTGGACACCTTTCCCGGCAAAAGGAACTGATGTGATGACTCTACTGGAATTTAGTGCTAATCTGGTGGCATGTTACCAAGCAGAGCTTCCAGAGGGGAGTCCGAAGGCTTAGTAATGAGTTTCCAGTCTGTACAGAGACATTTAAAGGGTTTCCTTATATTAGGAAAATAATGTTGCTCAAAAAGATAATTCTCCTCTAAGACCAGGCAAGTTCTAGCAAATCTTCGCGAGGCCCACACATGGACACACTCACAGCTGAAAACCGAGGATTCACGTAAAAGAATCTTAAAGGTTGTGTGCAGTTTTACAACCATGTTTTATTGCACCAGAGCAGCTACAATACGTAGAAACATATATCTGTCCTTCTGTAAAGAAGGCACTTCCAAATACTGAACAACTACCCTGAAGCTGCAGAATAGTGAGTGCAGCTCTGGAGTATTATACAGGATGTAACTCAGGATCAGTACAGGATAAGTAATGTAATGTATGTACACAGCGACTCCACCAGCAGAATAGTGAGTGCAGCTCTGGAGTATAATACAGGATGTAACTCAGGATCAGTACAGGATAAGTAATGTATGTACACAGTGACTCCACCAGCAGAATAGTGAGTGCAGCTCTGGAGTATAATACAGGATGTAACTCAGGATCAGTACAGGATAAGTAATGTAATGTATGTACACAGTGACTCCACCAGCAGAATAGTGAGTGCAGCTCTGGAGTATAACACAGGATAAGTAATGTAATGTATTTACACAGTGGCTCCACCAGCAGAATAGTGAGTGCAGCTCTGGAGTATAATACAAGATGTAACTCAGGATCAGTACAGGATAAGTAATGTAATGTATGTACACAGTGACTCCACCAGCAGAATAGTGAGTGCAGCTCTGGAGTATAATACAGGATGTAACTCAGGATCAGTACAGGATAAGTAATGTATGTACACAGTGACTCCACCAGCAGAATAGTGAGTGCAGCTCTGGAGTATAATACAGGATGTAACTCAGGATCAGTACAGGATAAGTAATGTAATGTATGTACACAGTGACTCCACCAGCAGAATAGTGAGTGCAGCTCTGGAGTATAATACAGGATGTAACTCAGGATCAGTACAGGATAAGCAATGTATGTACACAGCGACTCCACCAACAGAATAGTGAGTGCAGCTCTGGAGTATAATACAGGATGTAACTCAGGATCAGTACAGGATAAGTAATGTAATGTATGTACACAGCTGACTCCACCCAGCAGAATAGTGAGTGCAGCTCTGGAGTATAATACAGGATGTAACCCTACAGGATGTAACTCAGGATCAGTACAGGATAAGATGTAATGTATGTACACAGTGACTCCACCAGCAGAATAGTGAGTGCAGCTCTGGAGTATAATACAGGATGTAACTCAGGATCAGTACAGGATAAGCAATGTGTATGTACACAGCGACTCCACCAACAGAATAGTGAGTTGCAGCTCTGGAGTATAATACAGGATGTAACTCAGGATCAGTACAGGATAAGTAATGTAATGTTTACACAGCGACTCCACCAGCAGAATAGTGAGTGCAGCTCTGGGTATAATACAGGATGTAACTCAGGATCAGTACAGGATAAGTAATGTATGTACACAGTGACTCCACCAGCAGAATAGTGAGTGCAGCTCTGGGGTATAATACAGGATGTAACTCAGGATCAGTACAGGATAAGTAATGTAATGTATGTACACAGTGACTCCACCAGCAGAATAGTGAGTGCAGCTCTGGAGTATAATACAGGATGTAACTCAGGATCAGTACAGGATAAGCAATGTATGTACATAGTGACTCCACCAGCAGAATAGTGAGTGCAGCTCTGGAGTATAATACAGAATGTAACTCAGGATCAGTACAGGAAAAGTAATGTAATGTATGTATACAGTGACTCCACCAGCAGAATAGTGAGTGCAGCTCTGGAGTATAACACAGGATATAACTCAGGATCAGTACAGGATAAGTAATGTAATGTATGTATACAGTGACTGCACCAGCAGAATAGTGAGTGCAGCTCTGGAGTATAATACAGAATGTAACTCAGGATCAGTACAGGATAAGTAATGTGTGTATACAGTGACTGCACCAGCAGAATAGTGAGTGCAGCTCTGGAGTATAATACAGGATATAACTCAGGATGACTACGGGATAAGTAAAGTAATATATTTCCAAAATTCGCCAATTTGTAAATTAATTCTTTATAAACTGTAAAATGGCTTTATGGATAAATATAGGCTTTTAGAATAATACGCTCTTTGTATATTCCACAATCCATTAAGATACAATGGCCTCAGGATAGAATAGTTTCAAACGACAATGGTCTTTCCTGGGCCATCGTAAATTTAAACTAGACTCAACATACAATCCCTCAGACTCAGATCCAACCAATCAACATGGCCATTTCATTGGTAAACCACCCGTACTGGTTGTATGTGGTACTACGAGTCCTGTACTGCCCCCTGTCTGTGACGGGATGTGCTGCTCCTTTGGGTGTCAGGTGAATTGTGTATACTGTGTGCACCCTGAACGAGCTCCTGTCCGCACCATAGAAAGTGATTTACAGATTCCTGTCATATGTAAGGACTCGCTTTATTTGTCTTTAGTTATCTTCTCATTTTTCTTAAAGCTTCCTATTTTGGGTTGACATTTTGGGGCTTTGGAACCAATTACTGGTTTTCCGTAGAGTCATGGACTCAAATTACAACGGTTTCAACTTACAATGGTCGTCCCAGAACCAATTAATACTGTAACTTGAGGGATCGCTGTATACATAACGCAAAGATAATAAAAATATTATCCAATCATACGAAATATAATAGACCCGGCTGCATCAATACATCTGATAGGGAAAGCAGAGCAGGAACGGAAGGCATGGGGCAGTAAGCTCTCTGTCCCTCCAAGGACACTTCTCCATAGACGGACCCAGGCGACTGTCACTGCAGGATTACAGCACTTACAAATGATCCATTTCTGCCATAAAATAAACAGTTATCGCGTATTTATCTGGAATGAAAATATGCAAAGCAGAACAAACATAGCTCCTGGGCATCTGCTCAAGTTTAGAAGAGCAGATCCTCTGGATAGATAGGGAAGCTCCGAGGCTTGATTCTTCTTCCTATGTGGCTGTTCCCGCCACGAGTCTGAAGGGGGCACTGTCACAGAGAGGTAATGGGAGAAAGGGCCAGAACAATGGCATGTCTTCAGGTTGTGCATTTTGCAGGAGAAGGGGACATAAGGATCCGGGATTTAGTTTGCTATGTGAAGAAGTCTGCTGCAGTGGGGACTTATTGGGAAATCTGCATAATTAACAAGCCATGAACAGATTCATGCTAAACATTTTTTGTGCAAAATTTAAAAAAAAAAAAAAGCATCTTCAGTGGAAAACATGAACAGAGCTTATTACGGGGGCTTAAAGAAGGATTAGAAATGATCTGTACGAGAGGCTAAATGTAGCGCAGGGCTGCTCGGATGCCGTTCTTCACCACCTGGACGCGCTGCTGCATGAGGATGGCTCTTATGCTGGGTTCAGACTTGAGCGTTTTACAGCGCGTTACTACGCGCTGTAAAACGCTCAACAGGCGAAAACCCATGTTTCCCTATGAGCATTGTTCTCACCTGAGCGTTTTACAGCGCGTACGAACGCGCTGTAAAACGCCCTACGCCCAAAGAAGTACAGGAGCTTCTTTGAGGCGTTTTGTCGTGCGTATTGTGATTGACGCCAGAGTGGTCAATCACAGGAACGCACGTACAACGGGCGTTTCCTATTTGCAAAAGTGCACTGTAATACGCGCGACTAAAACGTGCGTATCAAATACGCTCAGGTCTGAACCCAGCCTTATTGTTTGTTCCGGTTCGCCCCATAGATTGCCGCCACAGATTTAGTGTTATACAGTGCCTTGAAAAAGTATTCATACCCCTTGAACCTTTCCACATTTTTTTGATGTTACACCCACGCACTTAAATGTATTTTATTGGGATTTTATGTCATAGACCAACACAGAGTAGCGAGTATGTGTGAAGTGGAAAGAAAATGATGCACGGTTTTCAAAATTTTTAATAAATAAATAAAAAATCTGGAAAGTGTGCCGTGCATTTGTATTCAGCCCCCATGAGTCAATACTTTGTAGGACCACCTTTTTCTGCATTTACAGATGCAAGTCTTTTGGGGTATGTTTATACCAGCTTTGCCCATTCTTCTTTGCGCTAACTCAAGCCCAGTGAACAGCTATTTCCCAGTCTTGCCCCAGATTCTCAATGGGATTTAGATCTGGACTGTGACTGGGCCATTCTAACACATGTATATGCTTTGATCTAAACCTTTCAGAGATTTACCCTACCTCTACCCTTCCATTGTAGGTCTGGCTGGATGTTTAGGGTCGTTGTCCCGCTGGAAGTTGAACCTCTGCCCCTGTATCAAGTCTTTTGCAGCCTCTACCAGGTTTTCCTCCAGGATTGCCCTGTACTTAGCTCTATCCCATCAACTCTAACCAGCTTCCCTGTCCCTGCTGAGGACAAACCCATAGCAGGATGCTGCCACCACCATGTTTCACTGACCGAATGCCCCCATACAATTGAATGGGACCATTTTTGCGTCCATTTCTCAGAAAGGCATCAGTGATAAATATCAGTTAAAAACTGACAGTTTATATATTTTTAACTGACTTTTTTCCCACTGTTGTGTGCATGTAGCCTAAGGCTCCATTCAGATGTCCGCAAATGGGTCCACATCCGTTCCGCAACTCTGCGTAATGGGTACGGACCCATTCATTCTCTAAGGGGCCGGACGTGATGCGGAGAGCACACTATGTGCTCTTCGCTTCTGCACTTGCGGAGCGCGGCCCCGAACTTCCGGTCCACGGCTCCGCCAAGAATAGAACATGTCCTATTCATGTCCGCAGCTGCGGACAAGAATAGGCAGTTCTATGGGGGGTGCCGGCCGGGTGTGTTGCGGATCCGCAACACTCCACGGACATGTGAATGGACCCTTAAAGTGCAGCTAAACCTTTGAATAATGTTACTAAAAACGTTGTAAATTTCACCACAAAATGTAATCTGCCGGCAGCATGTTACCGAGCAGGAGGAGCTGAGCAGATTGATATATAGATTTGTGGGAAATGATTCAGTAAAATTGGTAATTCATATATTCACACGACCGTATGTATTTTGCGGTCCGCAAAAAATACAGATGGCGTCCGTGTTGCATCAGTTTTTTTTGCGGATTCTACTATTATAATAATGCCTATTCCTTTTAACATAAGGGACAAGAATAGGACATATTCTATCTTTTTTTTGCGGAGATGCGGAACAGACATACGGATGCGGATAGCACACAGTGTGCTTTCCAAATTTTTTGCTGACCCATTGAATATGCGGATCGGATGCCGAGCAAAAATACAGTCGTGTGAATGGGGCCTAAATCTCTGCTATTTCTGATTATATTGAACACGGGGGCCATCTTATCTGTGATTGATGGTGAGTTCTCTGTATATTAGATATCTGCCAGTCACTGATGACCTGCCCCGTATACAATGAAATCAGGAATGGCAGGGATTTGAATGTATAAATTACAAGTTTTACTCAATCTTTTTCGACAAACCTGTACATCAATCTGCTCAGCTCCTCCTGCTCTATAACATGCAGCCTGCAGATTGCACTGCATTATGAGAAGACAGTTCGTTAATTGTGTGACATTTAGAAAAGTTTTTAATAAAACTGTTCAATAGTTTAGGTCCACATTAACAAAAGAAAACTCTGGAGGATTTGGCGCGACTGTGTATGACATGATTGTCCATTCATCACATCATGGTGATATTAGCCGCTGGACAGCAATGGTCAGCTGAACGCCAGGAGGCAGGTCATAATTTAGAAAGGGTTTAGGCCTTAGGGCTCATTCACACAAACCAATTTTTGCGTTCCGTATACCGTTCATATACTGAACCATTAATTTCAACAGGTCCGCAAAAACAAACGGAATGTACTCCGTATGCATTCCATTTCTGTATTTCCGTTCCACTACATTTTGAGTCATGTCCTATTATTGCCCACAAATCACATTCCAGGGCTCCACTCAAGTCAAGTTTTTGGGGCTGTAAAAAAACGAAATGCATACAGAATACAACCGTATGTCTTCCGTATCCGTTCCGTTTTTGCAGTAGCATCTATTGAAAATGTTATGCCCATTCCAATTTTTCAATGTACTTACTGTTAAAACATTATTGTATGCTTCTTTTTCTGTTTGAGATCTGCAAAAAACGGATCACAAACTGAAACAGAACGGAAACACTACTGAAACCAAAAACGGAAAAACGGATCAGTTAAAAACGGACCGCAAAACCATATGGTCGTGTGAACGAGCCCTTATTCACACAGTCAGTGATTTCCATCAGTGACTGTGAGCCAAAACCAGGAGTTTAGCGTGGAGGTAAGCGTAAGCTGTCTGTGCTGTGGCCGTGTGAATCCCGTATGGTGGTGCGGACCCACTGACTTGAATAGGTTTGCGATCTGCAATATACGGCAAAAGATAGGTCAGGGATTCAGGACACGGTCGTGCGAATGAGGCTTAGGCCTCATGCACACGACCGTTGTTTGATTCCGTGTCCGTTGTGCCGTTTTTCGTGATTTTCTGCGGACCCATTGGTTTTCAATGGGTCCGTGGAAAACTCGGCAAATGCACCGTTTGTCCTCCGCGTCCGTGGTCCGTGATTCCAGTCCGTCAAAAAAATATAACCTGTCCTATTCTTGTCCGTGAAAAACGGTTCACGGACCCATTCAAGTCAATGGGACCGTGAAAAAATGCGGATGGCTATCCGCGTGTCATCCGCGTTCCGCGTACTTTTATTTGCGGATCCCTTGGCAGGCACTTGGCAAAAATTGTCAGCCTGTCTTTTGGTAAAATCTTTTGGGTCATGTCCGCTAAAAAAAATGGAAGACACACGAAAACACAACGGAAGCAAAAACGGACACGGATCACGGAACAACGGAACCCCGTTTTGCGGACCGTAAAAAAATACTGTCGTGTGCATGAGGCCTTAAGGCATTATTCAGATGGGAGAAGGTTCTTTTCTGCAGGCAGATTAAATTCTCTTGACAAAAGCAGATCAAAGCTAAAGAAAGTTGATCACCGCTCTGCACTGATGTTCCAAATATTCCAGGGAACGCCATGATGAAGGGCCAGGAAGGGCCGAAAGGTGGGTGGTCAGTACTGAGTGTGCTGTACGTTAAGACTCGATGCTGGATTAATGAATAAAGAGTTTACGCACAGTGAGGGTATGGCCTTATTCACACAACCACGTCCGATTTTCCAGATGCAAAAAATCAAGTGAGTGAAAAACATATGGCACGCAGATGGCTTTCATGTGTGTTCTGTTTTCTTTCTAAGGCCTCATGCAGAAATTGCGGTCCTCAATGCAAGGAACCACCGATCAACGGCCGTGTGCATGAGGCCTTACTCCCTTACACTGAACGGCTGGGTCTGATTCGCAAAAACGGATCAGAACATGACATGCATTGAGTTTCTTGGATCTGTGGGAAAAAAACGGATGTGTGACTAGCTCTGCTGACTTGTATTGGTCTGTGTGCTGTCAGTTTTTAAAAAACGGTCAGCACAGGGACGAGTTCATAGGTGTTAGATTTGAATTAGATTTCGGTGCAGCGCTGAACCTCGCAGAAGCGTAAATCTGATGGAGGCATTTATGCCAACATGGGAACAGACCCTAACAAGCTCAGTGGTCAGATGAGCAGGACATAAACAAGCATGTTCTCATTCACTGACAGCAAGCAGAGCACCAAAATGTTAAACATTTCAAAAACAGTGGTCATTTATCAAGCAACTTGCAACTTTTTTAGTCCCTTTTTTTACCGGCTCTGCGACAGTATTTAGTCGCAAGGCTAGTTTAACCCCATGTTTGACAGTTGGGTGGGACTTACGCCCAGAAACATTTTACTCCTGCGCACGGACTGCCCTAGATGTGCCTATTGTATGATGAGGCGCATGCACGTGAAAAGCCAGTCTTAGTCAATGACCCTCAAAGCCTTTTAGAAAGTTAATCATGCAATAAACAAGCTTCATTTATAAGATGGGCGTTGTGCTATGAACATAAGCTATGCGGGTGAGTATGTGCATTGTAGATCTCTGTACCCTGCCGAATTCTTACAACAGCGTTAATGGCCTCCGTTGTTACGCCACTGACACAACAACTGACCTTACAGGGCGATCGTTGGTGGCATAACCCGCTGTAGGCTGGCACCACACACAATGAATTCACAGCCAATACCCCGCTGATAAAGGCCCACCGTAGACTAGCCCTATGTGCCAGATCAAGAAGGTACAATCCCAGGACCACATACAGGGATGCCGGGGCTTTACCGTATAAAAGCAGAAAGAATTAAAGAGAATTTGTGCTAAAGTGACGTACGTTTCCAAGGAATGTCACCCAAATCTTCCCTCCACCCCCGACACCTCCACCCGCAGCAAGTAATCCTGAGGCTGAAGGAGATGGACAGGGACAGCTGCGCTCCTTCCGACCGGCTCCCTACTGACTTGCCTCTCCTGCCATGAACTTGAACAAGATGCTTCCCCTGTAACTCTGCTCTTCCTATAGGAGACATTGCCAAAATGGGGGGAAAGGGTCAGTTTAACCCCTCGATCACTCTCTAAAATTCTTACAAAAATCTATAATGTAACCTGAAAAACGCGCCAGTATTTCTCACTTTTCTATGGAAGAAAAGATTGGTGGTCAGGTCATACGACTTCTTATGTTCTATCATACTTTACATATTTAGGACATGCCGCTGTAGTATTGGTTACACGCCATCACCTGATCTGGATGGTTTTGGCAGGATTTGGCCTCAGTCTTATATCTAGACACCACCAGACAACCCCGGGGGAAATCAACCAAAGATAGCAGCGACCGGTTTACTCAGTTTTTAATAAGCCGCTGACGTGGAAGGTGCCTGACCGTGCCACTCGGTTTCTCAATCTCTCTGAAAGGGGTCGTCCAGTTTGTACTCTCACCGGCAGTCTGGCGTATGGTGGCGTGGTCGGCATGCACTTGGGAGAATTTCCTGACACAGAGACCAAAGGTAGAGCCCAATGTGAATAGATGCCGGCAATCCTCCAGAACAAGGGGTTTTCTCCAAACTGGCTAACAGAAAGGGGGCAAAGGAGTCCCCTCCTTCAACATCTCGGGTGCAAAGGGAACAATCTCTGTAAAGTTTAAAGTATCCAAAAGAAGTCAATAAACTGCAACCTCCTCTCAAAAAGCAACATTTAACATGTTTCTGAAGCATATACATAGTAAAGCCTGAGTGCAGGAGCTTCGTGCCACCGCTGCCGTACAGTATTTTCACAGCAGCGGCGGCACGAAGCGCACGGCTTCATAGCAACCAATGGCGCTGTGCGCTCCTGCACTCAGCAGGATGCCAGTCCAGTATGTCACGAACCGTGTTCCACGGACGTCTGCATGAGGCTTATGACTACTTTCACACTAGCGCTTAAGTTTTCCGGTATTAAGATCCGTCATAAGGGCTCAATACCGGAAAAAACTGTTCGGTTTTGTCCCCATTCATTGTCAATGGGGACAAAACGTACCTGAACAGAACGGAGTGCTCCAAAATGCATTCCGTTCTCTGTAGTTGCGTTCCCAGACCGGAGAATAAACCGCAACATGTTGTAGTTTGCTTTCCGTCCTGGGATGCGAAGCAAGACGGATCCTTCATGAGCCCCAATGCAAGTCAATGGGGACGGATCCGTTTTCTCTGACACAATAGAAAACAGATTCGTCATCCATTAACTTTCAATGGAGTTCATGACGGATTCGTCTAGGCAGTGTTGAAGATAATACAATCGGATCCATTCATAACAGATGCAGACGGTTGTATCATCAGTAACGGAAGCGTTTTTTGCTGAACCCTGCCGGATCCAGCAAAAACGCTAGTGTGAAAGTAGCCTTAGGCCTCAAGCACACAGCCGTTGCGTGGACTGGGGACAGCAATTTGCGGTCCCTAATGCATGGGCAACATTCAAGTGGCTGCCGCGACAGATCGAGACCCATTCAACCTAAATGGGTCCGTGATTCGTCCTCAAATTGGGGATTGGGGATCCATTCAAGTCAATTGATCCACATCCATGACGTGGTGAGCACATGGCCAGTGCCCGCATATTGTATTAAGGACCCACTATTTGCAGGCCGCAATACCAGCACGTCTAGGCAACGTCTGTGTGCATAAGGCCTAAAGGGGTGACTATGGATGACCTATTCTCAGGATAGGTCATCAATATCAGATCAGCGGGCATCTGACACCCGGGACGAACGCGATCAGCTGTTTGAAGAGAAGGCCGCGCTTGTACGAGCGCTGCCATCTCTGCTCTCTTTAAGTAAACAGGAAGGAGACGTCCCATAGAAGTGATTGGGGACGCCATACTTGTAATTCCACCTGATCACCACTGCAACTGCTGCGGTGAGCAGGCAAACAGAGCAGAGAAGTCAGCCCCTCTCCCATCTGATATTGATGACCTATAAAACGCACCCGTTATACTGTCCCAAATTTAGAAGTCAAAAACTGCAAATGGCCTACGGCAGACGACCGTATTTTTCATCTGGGAGCTATATGAATTTATTTGCAGATGGCACACTAACCGATTTCTACGGAGACTATTCTTTTTTGCGGATCCATGTGGCCATTGCAGATGAGAATAGTCATTTCTATTGATGGGATTCAGAAAAAAAGCTATCCGTAAACTTCGGATCCATGGTTTTCAGACTGAAATACGGACAGGGTACAGCAAATTTTGGTAAAAAATGACTATCAATTGAAAGGAAAGTTTCTGTTTTGCCAAGAATTTGCTCGACCCAAATTTTTAGACCACTTCCTCCGTCTCCACAATTTTTCCCCTCCAAGGTGATTGGTCGCAGTGACATCATCAGTTCCTTTCCAGGTCTAAAAATAAGAAAGCACAGTTTGAGGATTAACGGTCTTAAGGCAGAGACTGCATCTGATTTTCATGGCTGTTTGGAGGTGAGGGGTTATGAAGACAGTTCGCCTGCACACAGAGCTTTAACGGACTTAGCATCAATGTCACAGATTTGGGAGCCTTGTACATTTCATGGCTTTTTACTTAATGGGAAAACAGACGTCCATTTCACAGTGGAGACAGTTTTTGGACGCCCAATTAAAGGTCATTGGAGATTCCAGCCAGGCCCCTTGTTATGTAGATACAGTTCCATCTATACAATAGTACTTCTGAAATAATTATAAATCATACCCCTTTGACCGGCACAGCGCTGTTATATCAGCAAGTCATTTCCTCAGTCGTGACCTCGCCGAGATAGGGGTTATTGATTGGGACCAGTCAGAATACACCCAGCAATGCATATCTCCTCACAGCACACGCAGGCACCCAAATTATCTCCACGTCACGCAGATTAAGTGAATGGAATGAAATGAATCATTTATGCCATGCCTGTACATGCAAATCTCACTTTGTATCAGATAGATGGAAAACTGCACTCCAAGAAATCGCAGGCAGAATATATATGAATGTCATATACACACAAAGAAATTAAGCCCAGACAACTTGTAACGTAAGTGTTAAAAATACCCCAAAAAAGCAATATTAAAGGGAAGCTGTCATCAGAAAATGACCTTTATTTTTATGTTAATATTTATTTTTTATTTTTGGGGATTTTTTTTTTTTTTTTAAAAGTCTGTGTTCCTTTCTATAATAAAAAAAAAACGATCCTAAAATCCTGCAGTTTTTGCACTAGGCCTAAAGTAAGTAAAGACTTCCTGTTCTTTGAGAGCAGCCTCATGGGCCATGGGCACAATAGTCAGGATAGAATAGTCATTGATTTCCATGGGAGAGTTTTCTAGGCACGCTCTGTGACCTGTGATATCACCTATTGTGAATGGTGGATCTTGTGTTATCTATATAGAAGTATTTACTTGTCTTTGTAATTCTGCCTGTGATGATAATGAGCTGAATGCTGAAATGTTACCTGTACAAAACAGGAAGTCTCAACATACAGGTGCATCTCAATACATTACAGTATCATTGAGAAGTGAATTTATTTCAGTAACTAAGTTCAAAAAGTGAACCTCATATATTGTATAGACTCATTATATACAGAGGGATCTACTCCAAGCCTTTATTTCTTTTAATGTTGATGATTACGGCTTAGAGCTAATGAGACATCAAAAATCAGGATTTCAGAAAAATAGAATATTATATAAGACCGATTTAAAAATGATTTTTAATACAGAAATGTTGGCCTCCTGTCTCACCAGGATATGCTCTCAGTACTTGGTCGGGCTCCTTCTGCATGAATTACTGCATCAATGCGGAGATTTGACATGGAGGCGATCAGCCTGTGGCACTGTGGAGGGGTTATGGAAGCCCAGGTTGCTTTGACAGTGGCCTTCAGCTCTTCTGCATTTTTGGGTGTGGGGTCTCTCATAGATTCTCTATGGGGTTTAGGTCAGGTGAATTTGCTGCTGAGTCAAGCCCAGTGATACTGTGGGTATTGAACCAGGTTTTGGTGCAGTGTGCCGTGCCGCAGGGGCAACACGTGAGGCTACGGTGGGCAGATGGGGGTAGTAGTTCATTTACTCACAGTAAGCAGAGTCTCCTTGGGTCGGCGTGCAGTGGATCGGAAGACAGCAATTATCCTCAGGGGCACTCTCTACTGCAGGGAACACCAGCCAGATGGTGGTTGAGGTGCCCTTGATGGTATAGGTGTTTAAGGTGCTTTGGTGGCTGGGCCCCTATGTTCGTGATGCCAGCACCGTAAGGTACAAATGTTGAGAGTAGTAGAAAGGATAAGGAGTCAGTGGTAGTAAAACACAGTTGAACTTTTACTGAATCAATAGTCTGAGGACAGTTGTTACAGTTCGATTGTATATCAAAAGCAATAATCCAGATGTTGGTTTAACTGGAATTAATACCAGGTCTGGCAATTGTCAGTTGAGGAGTTCTCTAATGCTGTTACTTTACAGGCAAAGAATTGGTAAATTTGGATTAAGTCCACTTTCTAGCACTCAGGTACTGAATATTATGATTTCCCTACTTTATGTTGAGCAATCCAATAAGGGCGTTCTCCCTCGTGGCAGGCAAACTCTCTTCTACATTATTCGATGCAGGATGCTCTCCTGAAACATTCAGGTTCACTATGTTCCCAGGAGGCATTAAGTGAAAAGAGGACAATTCTGCGCACTAATTATCCAGTTGTGTCCAGGTACCTTTGAGTTCCTCCCAGTCACTGGTGCTTGTGAAGACCCTTGGCCAGCTGTGCTGGGCTGCAGTGACCACTTGGTCTGTCATCTCCAGGCTTGATCAGGGCCCAGAGGAAAGAAAGGCAGCTACATCTTGGACTGAGTCTGTCCTCCTCCATACACTTTCTTCTCCTCTCCTACTACACTCTGAACTGAATTCACTTCCTCTCTGTTAGCAAACCCCAAGCTACAAACAATATGTCGCCAGCACCACCTAGGGGCGAATGGGTGAATTGACAATGCCAGCCTTATATTAGGAAAATACAATATATTAGATACATTAAATATGACATTTAGCAGCAATTTAAAGTTCCCACCTATAACACATAGTGGGACACTGCATTGGTACTTTTGGCAGTGTGGGCCGCTGCCGCTCCTCAGGTCCATGGTGCTCTGTATCTGCTTGAGAAAAGGCCACTCATAATACAGCCCGAAATGTTGCTATATTTGCATCTAAATAAAGATATGCACTTTAAAAGCAAAGGAATGTCTGCATCTCTTTACAGCTGACTAATTGCAAGAATTTAAGACTAAGTTCGGTGTGCTGTCAAAAAGCTACTATTGAGGAGATCTATAGGTGGAGAGGGATCCAAAAGTGACGAGCACCCAATAAAAGCCTGATCAACTTTGATGAGCGCTATGGTCATAGCAATTCTATAACAGTGGACCAGCACCAGCAGATGACATGGCTCCCCAAACCATCACTGACAGTTAAAACTGGACCTCAAGCACCTTGGATTGTGTCTCTCCACTCTTCCTCCAGACTCTGGGACATGGATTTCCAAATGAAGTGTAAAATTTACTTTCATCTCAAAACAGGACTTTGGATCACTGAGCAACAGTCCAGTCATTCTTTTCCTTAGTCCAGGTAAGACACTTCTGACGTTGTCTCTGGCTCAGGAGTGGCTGGACACAGTAATATGAGACAGTTGTAGCCCATTTCCCAGATACCTCTGTGTGTGGCTGACTCCAGCCACAGTCTACTCCTTGTGAATCTCCCTCAAATTCTTGAATGGCCTTTTCTTGACAATCCTTTCTAGGCTGAGGTTATCCCTGTGGCTTGTGCACCTTTTCCGACCACACTTTCCATTAATACGCTTGGATATAGTACTCTATGAACAGACAGCTTCTTTACCTTTTGTGGCTTATTATCCTTGTGAAGGGTGTCAATGACTGTCTTCTGGACAACTTTCAGGTCAGAAGTTTTCCCCATGATTGTGTAGCCCACTGAACCAGACTGAGGAATCATTTAAAGGCTTAGGAAACCTTTGAGGGTGTTTGGTGTTTATTAGCTGATTACAGTGTAACACCCTGAGTCTACAAGATTAACCTTTTTCACAAAATTCAAATTTTCTGAGATCCTGACTTTTGGGTTTCCATTAGCTGTAAGCCATAATTAGAGATGAGCGAACTTTAAAAAAAAGTTTGGCGTTCGGGTTGTGGTAACTCGCGCATCTCGTTATGGATTCCACTACCGCGGACTATCGCGGCATATGGAATCCATAAGGGGCGGCTTTCACCAACCTGAACTGTTGAACAGCCGAAGGACCTGGGGTGACGTCACCGTCATGTGATCAGTGCAGGGGGCGTGGCTCAGCACGGGATCAAATCCAGTGCTGAGCCACGCCCCCTGAAATGAGCCACTTAAAATATTTACAGAATATATGAGTTTCACTTTTTGAATTACATCACTGAAATAAATTGCCAGTGACTTTTCCATAATATTCGAATTTATTGAGATGCACCTGTATTATTAGGCCTAGTGTCCAGTGTGAAAACTGCATTTATTTATTTTTAAAATTATGTAAAATTTGAAATAATTAGCAATTTTCTAAATTTGAATGTCTCTCTTTTTTAGACAGAAGAGATACCTCACAAAATAGTCATTAACTAACATTCTCCATATGTCTTCTTCATTTTGGCATCATTTATGCAAATGTCATTTTATTTTTTTAGGACAATGAAAGGCTTAGGCCCCTTGCAGACGAGCGTTCCTCACGCAGCGAGTCCGCAACGGAGCTCCCGGCCTGACCTCCCAGCACTGCCAGGGATCACATGGCATTATATTGATTTATGATGCTATGTAACCCTTACAGTTCTGGAATGTATTGGATAACACTGGCATAATGCTGCCAGTGTTAGCCAATACATTCCTGAACTGTAAGGGTTACATAGCATCATAAATCAATATAATGATATGTGATCCCTGGCAGTGCAGGAAGGTCAGGCCGGGAGCTCCGTTGCGGACTCACTCCGGGAGGAACGCTCGTCTGCAAGGGGCCTTAGAATTTTAGAGGCAATTTTAAAAAATTTAAAGAAAATGTCCAAAACCAACTTTTTAAAGGTCCAATCTTGTGTGAGGGCTTGTTTTGTGCAGGATGAGTTTACGTTTGCATTGGTATGATTTTGAGGTACATTAGATTTTTCAATCGCTTGTTTTTTGCAAGACAAGGTAACCGAAACATGGCCATTCTGGCATAGTTTTTAGTTTTTTTTCTTATGGCATTCATTTGACTGGGTACAGTAGATCATGTGAATATTTTATACAGCTGTCGTTATGGATGTGGCAATACCTCTTTGCACTTGTAAATGTCTTAGGGTAAAAGGTAGCTTATTTACACCTAAAACCTTTTTTTTAACTTTCTGGGACTTCAGCTTTTGAGGGACTGATCAAAGCTCCATTCATGTACGGCGGAATGCGCAAACGCCTTAAAGTGACACTGACAGGCCGTTAGAGCATATAAAGTGACATTTATGCTTCTATTAGTCTTAATATGCTTAATTAAACTATACCATTATCACCCCTGGCTGCCTTTCCTTTACTTATAAAAAGCGTTTTTCTCAATATGCAAATTACCTTACTTTGTGCCCAAGGGGTGGCCCCTCATTCAGTTGTGTGCCCAGCCGTGCCACAACTGCCGTCTCCTAGTGTCGCCTAGCTCATTAGTATTCACTGCACTGGGCGGCTTTTTTCTCTCCCGACGCGGTGAAATCCCGCGCATGCCTAGTACTATCTTTCTGGCATCAGCCTCATCTTGTCGCTCCGGAGCCGATCAGACGCTGATGATCTATCCAGAGGATAGATCATCAGTTTAAACAAACTGCAGAACCCCTTTAAGGCTCAGGCTGCACAGGTAACATTAACAGGAAAATAGATATTGTTATCACGTATTGTTGTATTATAAAATAATGTAAAATGATCAAAAAATCATATTATTATACATTAGTATACATGTGTTTTGTAGATGCTAACAAATACCCTGCACCAGTGGAAATAGAAGCCCCTTCATATCTGAGTGATGTTCCTCTCACAGGGCTTGGCATTTTACTTAGCTAAAGCTAGGGATGAGTCAATCGACTTCGGATGAAACCTCGTTTCAATACTGTACGGAGCGAGCGCTCTGTATAGTATTAGAATGTATTGGTTCTATGAGCCAAAGCTATTACTTCGCAAAGTATAATAATAACTTCAGAAATTGATTTACACTGTAAAAAAAACTTTTACCGAACTCGGGAATGTTTTTTTTACAGTATAAACCAATTTCTGAAGTTATTATAAGACTTCACGAAGTAATAACTTCGGCTCATCGTAGCCAATACATTCTAATACTGTACGGAGTGCTCGCGCCGTACAGTATTACATAGTAACATAGTACATAAGGCCGAATAAAGACATCTGTCTCCAGTCCGGCCTGTCATCCTGCTAGTTGATTCAGAGGAAGGCAAAAAAAAACTGTGAGGTAGAAGCCAATTTTCCCCACTTAAGGGGAGTAAAAAATTCCTTTCCGACTCCATTATGGCAATCAGAATAACTCCCTAGATCAACGACCCCTCTCTAGTAGTTATAACCTGTAATATTACACTCCAGAAATACATCCAGGCCCCTTTATTGTACTCACCATCACCACCCCCTCAGGCAGAGAGTTCCATAGTCTCACTGCTCTTACCATAAAGAATCCTCTTCTATGTTTGTGCACAAACCTTCTTTCCTCCAGACGCAGAGGATGTCCCCTCATCACAGTCCTGGGGATAAATAGATGATGGGAGAGATCTCTGTACTGACCCCTGATATATTTATACATAGTTATTAGATCTCCCCTCAGTCGTCTTTTTTCTAAAGTGAATAACCCTAATTTTGATAACCTTTCAGGGTACTGTAGTTGCCCCATTCCAGTTATTACTGTAGTTGCCCTCCTCTGAACCCTCTCCAGCTCTGCTATGTCTGCCTTGTTCACAGGAGACCAGAACTGTACACAGTCCTCCATGTGTGGTCTGACCAGTGATGTGTAAAGTGGTAGGACTATGTTCTCATCACGGGCGTCTATGCCCCCTTTGATGCAACTGCAGCATCCCCAAGTCAGGGCAATGTGTGGGACTAACCTGGGGAATGCCAGTGATGGAGAGGCCGGCACGCTGTTCCTCTGGGGCACTCTCTGGGTTCTTGAGGGACACGGCCAGGTGGAATGCGAGGTGCCCTTGGTGTTGTAGTTTAACGTGCCTATGGCTGGGTCCCTGAGGTGTCGTGACGCCAGTGCCAGTAAACGGTGGCACACCGTATTTATAGTAGGAATAACAGAGGTGCAGACTTGTAACTTGAAAACAGAATTCCAACTTTACTGAAAACCGTAGAAAATACAGCAGGCAACCTCTTAACACAGTTCTTGTTGCAGAGAATAGACGTTTGTACAGTCGCAGTTACAGCAGGCTTACATCCAGCAAGGAATAACAGAGGGAAAGACAACAGGACTTAGAATTGCAGGTGAACCTTACTTTCTTTCTGACTTGTCCTGACTGGAATTGATGCTTCAAGGCCCCAATGCCCTACTTCTGGCTTATATCCTTGAATCTCCAGTAGACAGTGTACCTCCTCTTGGCATTTAGTACCTCTTGCTCTAGGGATTGCCTCTGCTTGACTTCTGCTGACTCGCTTAGGCCTGAGACATGTGGCCTTCACAGACTACAGGGTCTGCACTCCTTCCCAGGCCCAGGGCCTGGTGTAGACCTCACAGGCTCATGGCCTGGAGTAGACTGAGCTGAGCTGTCTGACTGAGCTTTCTTTCCCTGACTGGGCCTTATATAGACTAGGGCTACCTAGCTCCCTCTAGTGACTAGAGCTGGAATTACATCCCTAGCCGGCCTGCACATAGCACATTTCACAGTAACAGGGAATTAAATACAATAAATTACATTGCATGGTACAAATAGGACCTTTACCAGCCTCCCCATAAATGAGAGGAACGACAGCAGCCAAGTGACCCTTCTGTAGTGACGGGCAGTACAACTCCCGTACACTACATACCCCGCTGCTTTAACCAGTTCCCGACCGCCGTACGCAGGATTGCGTCCTGCGGGCGGCCGGGATCTTCTGTTTGGACGCGCCGGGGCGTCATCTCGCGAGACGCGAGAGTTCCTGTGAACGCGCGCGCGTTCACAGTGAAGCGCGGCTCGAGAGTTGGACTACAGCCTGCCAGCGATGATCAATCGCTGGCAGGCTGTAGATGCGATATAAATCGCATCAAACAGCTATATCAGACGCTGTTTTATGAACAGCGTCTGATATAGCTGCTACCTGGTCCTCTGGTGGTCCCATTTTCTGGGATCGACCACCAGAGGACCAGGTAACTACAGTAAAAGTTGCACCAAACACTACACTAACCCCCACCCCACCCCTCACCTATTAACCCCTTGATCACTCCATCTAGACCCCTGATCACCCCCTGTCATTGATCACACCCCTTGTAAGGCTCCATTCGGACGTCCATATGTGTTTTGCGGATCCGTGGATTCACGGATCCGTGGATTCACGGATCCGATCGCGGATCCTCAAAACACGGACACCGGCAATGTGCTTTCCGCATTTTGCAGATCCGCACATTGCCAGAACTATATAGAAAATGCTTTTTCTTGTCCGCAATTGCGGACAAGAATAGAGACATGTTCTATATTTTTGCTGAACGGAAGTGCAGACCCGGAGCGCGGATCCGTAATTCCGGATCCGAGCGGGACAAAGTCTGTCCCCATAGAAATGAATGGGTCCGCAATTCCGTTCCGCAAACAGAATTTCGGACGTATGAATGGGGCATAAGGGTCCCTTATCACCGCCAGTTAGTTAGCTACTTGTTAGGTAGCTACCGCCCAGCCCACCGCACCGCAGTCACTGATTTTGGCAGAGATTTTTTCATCCACATTGATCGATGCGAATGAAAAAATCTGTGCCGTTCATTTTTTTTTCAGCGCAGAGGCTGAACGGAAAAAATCTCATTACCCGTATGCTCAATATACGGAGAATCGCAGAAACTCCTAATGCTGGCCATACGTGTAATGATTGCGGAGACCCTCAAATGCCAGGGCAGTACAAAAACCCCACATGTGACCCCATTTTAGAAAGAAGACACCCCAAGGTATTCTGTGAGGGGCATGGCGAGTTCATGGAAAATTTTATTTTTGTCACAAGTTAGTGGAATATGAGACTGTAAAAAAAAAAAAAAAAAAACAATTTCCGCTAACTTGTGCCAAATTTTTTTCTGTGAACTCGCCATGCCCCTCACAGAATACCTTGGGGTGTCTTCTTTCCACAATGGGGTCACATGTGGGGTATTTATACTGTCCTGGCATTTTAGGGGTCCTAAAGCGTGAGAATCCAAATGCGTAAAAATGGCCTGTGAAATCCTAAAGGTACTCATTGGTTTTAGGGCCCCTTTGCGCATCTTGGCTGCAAAAAGTGTCACACATGTGGTATCGCCGTACTCAGGAGAAGTAGGGCAATGTGGTTTGGGGTGTATTTTACATATACCCATACTGGGTGTGAGAAATATCGCTGTAAACGACAACTTTTACATTTTTATTCAAAGTTGTCAATATACAGAGATATTTCTCTCACCCAGCATGGGTATATGTAAAATACACTCCAAACATACGTCCTACTTCTCCTGAGTACGGCGATACCACATGGTGACACTTTTGCAGGCAAGATGCGCAAAGGCCCAAATTCCAATGAGTACCTTTAGGAAGGGCATTTTGACGCATTTCTTCTCACGCTTTAGGGCCCTAAAATGCCAGGGCAGTATAAATACCCCACATGTGACCCCATTTTGGAAAGAAGACACCCAAGGTATTCGCTGAGGGGCATAATGAGTTCATGAAAAATTAAACTTTTTGTCAAAAGTTAGCGGAAAGGGAGACTTTGTGAGAAAAAACAATAAAAAATCTATTTCCACTAACTTGTGCCAAAAAAAAATATTCTATGAACTCGCCATGCCCCTCATGGAATACCTTGGGGTGTCTTCTTTCAAAAATGGGTCACACGTGAGGTATTTCTACTGCCCTGGCATTTTAGGGGCCCTAAGCGTGAGAAGAAAATGCGTAAAAATGCCCTCCTAAAAGGTACTCATTGGAATTTGGGCCCCTTGCGCATCTTGCCTGCAAAAAGTGTCACTCATGTGGTATCGCCGTACTCAGGAGAAGTAGGGCAATGTGTTTTAGGGTGTATTTTTACATATACCCATGCTGGGTGAGAGAAATATCTCTGTATATTGACAACTTTGAATAAAAATGTAAAAAGTTGTCATTTACAGAGATATTTCTCTCACTAAGCATGGGTATATATAAAAATACACCCCAAACCACATTGCCCACTTCTCCTGAGTACGGCGATACCACATGAGTGACACTTTTGCAGCCAAGATGCGCAAGGGACCCTAAACCAATGAGTACCTTTAGGATTTCACAGGCCATTTTTATGCATTTGGATTCTCACACTTTAGAGGCCCCTAAAATGCCAGGTGAGTATAAATACCCCACATGTGACCCCATTTTGGAAAGAAGACACCCCAAGGTATTCCGTGAGGGGCATGGTGAGTCCACAGAATTTTTATTTTTGGCACAAGTCAGCGGAAATTTTTTTTTTTTTTTTTAATTTTGTTTTTTACAAAGTCTCATATTCCACTAACTTGTGACAAAAAATAAAATTTTGCATGAACTCACCATACCCCTCACAGAATACCTTGGGGTGTCTTCTTTCCAAAATGGGGTCACATGTGGGGTATTTATACTGTCCTGGCATTTTAGGGGCCCCTAAAGGGTGAGAAGAAGTCTGGAATCCAAATGCGTAAAAATGCCCTGTGAAATCCTAAAGGTACTCTTTGGTTTTAGGGCCCTTTGCGCCCAGGCTGCAAAAAGTGGCACACATGTGGTATCGCCGTACTCAGGAGAAGTAGGGCAATGTGTTTTGGGGTGTATTTTTATATATACCCATACTTTGTGTGAAAAATATCTCTGTAAACGACAACTTTTAAAATTTTTTATACAAAGTTGACAATTTACAGAGATATTTCTCTCACCCAACATGGGTATATGTAAAAATACACCCCAAAACACATTGCCCTACTTCTCCTGAGTACGGCGATACCACATAAGTGCCGCTTTTTTGCAGCCTGGGTGTGCAAAAGGGCCCAAATTCCAACGAGTACCTTTAGGTTTTACATGGCGGCTCACAATTTAGCCCCGCCCAAAATGCCAGAACAGTAAACATGTAGCATCCCCAAGTCAGGGCTTTGTGTAGGAACTAACCTGGGGAATGCCAGTGATGGAGAGGCCGGCACGCTGCTCCTCTGGGGCACTCTCTGGGTTCTTGAGGGACACAGCCAGGTGGAAGGTGAGGTGCCCTTGGTGTTATAGTTTAACGTGCCTATGGCTAAGTCCCTGATATGTCGTGACGCCAGTGCCAGTAAACGGTGGCACACCGTATTTACAGTAGGAATAACTGAAGTACAGACTGATAACTTGAAAACAGAATCCAAACTTTACTGAAGAAAGTGATGATACAGTAAGCAGTCTTTCCAACAGTTCCTTTTTGCAGACAATAAAAATTGCAGTGGTCTTACATCCAGCAAGGTTAAACAGAGGGTGGTAATACAGGACTTGAAATTGCAGGTGAACCTTACTTTCTTCCTGACTCGTCCTGACTGGAATTGATGCTTCAAGGCCCCAATGCCCTACTTCTGGCTTATATCCTTGAATCTCCAGCTTTATAATTTACCTCCACTTGACGTTTAGTACCTCCTTGCTCTAGGGATTGCCTCCAGATTCTGCTGAACTGGTCTAGGCCTGAGACATGTGGCCTCCACAGACTCCAGGGTCTGCACTGCACTAGCCTGCCTTGGCCTAGCTATATATATGACCTGCTCACCAGCTCCCCCAGTGGTCCAATACCTAAATGACACCCTTAACATTGCTGCAGGCAATTACATGAAAGCAGCAAAGAACATAACAGATTGGGGGTAAGCGGGTGTTAAAGTGCCCGTATACTGCATACCCCACAGCTTTAAACTGAGTACGACCTCGTACTCCACCACAGAGGTCCACCCAGCTGGATTCATCTCCTGAAAGACAAAGGAAAACATGCAGGCATACATAAACACAAATGAATGACATGCATAATTTATATCAGGTCCAGCTGGAAAAGGTGGAGCGTGGTGACAAGGGGCGTCGTTCTCTTCCGTCAGGATACAAAAGTGGAACTGGGGCGCTGACCTGGCACAGCGGACGTTAGGGAATACCAGGATAGTCCATGACAATGAATGAGTCCATAAAAGCATATCACAGAGGCTCGCACTCAGGGAGTCCATCTCTGGCACAAACTTAAATAGGATGATGCTCACACAGAGGTCCCCTGGGGGTGTATCACAGGCAAGGGCTCGCGTGGAGGAGTCCATTCTTGCGCACAAACGTCAAGCAAGGTATTTCCAGTAGTAACTGCCCGGGAGGAGACACCACCAGTATAATCAAAGTCCCTAAACGGACTGGCGGACGTCCCCTGTTCATCCGGGTGGACCTTCTCAACACAGGGGTTTCCTCCTCCCTTAGCACCGAGGTAGAAGGGAGAGGAGCAACAGGAGGGTCTCCACCAGTGAGACCCTGGTCAGGAACAACAGGAGCCGGAGGATCCTCTACAAGGGAGACTGGATCCGGGACATTTTGAACCGGCTCTTCCGGAGGTGAAGGCACAGTAGGTGCCGGGCGGGCACCAACAAATTTAACCAGGGTGTGAGGAACCAATGGAGTGGTTCAGCGTCATTGACTAGATCCGCCACAGCCTGCATAGGCTCCACAGGCTGAGCAGAAAGTCCTGGCACAGAAGACTGGGGTCCGGAGTCTCCAGCAATGGGCCCCTTTGTCATGCAGAGTTTTAGGCGGTTTCTGTGAACAATTTGGGGACTCTTACCCTCTCTGGTGACCTCATAGGTATGGGTCTCAGCATTAGGGATGGCAGACACAAGATAGGAGTTCTCTCCCATTTACTGTCCAGCTTACTGGTACGGGTGATTGTTCTTCAACCACACGGTGTCCCCCACAGCTAAGGGCTCTGCATGGGCCGCCAAATCATAGTCTTTTGTTGTCGCTCCCGGGCACCTTCCATGCGCTCCTGGACAATTTCTTTGGCATTAAGCAGCGCCGTTGATGTTCCGCTACCCAGTCAGTTTTAGGCAGGGATTAATGTCATCCAGCACTTGTACATCCAGGGAATGATCTGCAGGCAATTTACCCTGACGCCCAAACAACAGGTAGAAAGGAGTGTATCCAGTAGAACAATGGATAGTATTGTTGTACGTATACATGAGCTGTGGTAACAGGTTAGGCCAATCTCCTCTGGTCTCCAGGAGGCACGGCTCTCAACATTTCAATCAGAGTCTGATTCATCTTTTCACAGAGTCCATTACCTTGTGGATGATAGGCCGTGGTCCGGACCTTTGGCAATTGTGTGAGTCGGCACAGCTCCTGGAACAGATGAGACTCAAGCGCAGATCCCTGATCGGTGAGGATCTTTTCTGGGCAGCCGTAAGGCAGGAGGAAGTGCTTCCAGAACAATTCAGCGGTCGCCTTGGCTGTCAGGTCCTTCACAGGCACTGCTACGGCAAACTTAGTGAAATGGTCAATAATAGTCATGGCATAGGCATACCCTGGAGCGACTGGGTTCTAACTTTACGTGGTCAATCGCAACCAGTTCAAGAGGGGCGGTACTTATAATAGGGTGCAGCGGTGCTCTCTGATCATGATGTTCACCTCTCTTTAGGCACAGGCTGTACATTCCCGACACCACCTCTCAATGTCCTCTCTGATTCCAACCCAGTAGAACCGCCTACGAATAGTGGCCTCAGTCTTTTGAACCCCAAAATGTCCAGACTTATCATGATACATTTCTAGAACCATACCTGCATCACGACGTGGGATGAGGATCTGGTGCACTCTGTCATTTGACACTGGATCCAGGCTTCGCCGCAGCAACAGGCCTTTTGAAGGAACAGTTGTTGGCGTTAGCTTCCACAATTTGAGGAGTTCTGGGTCTGCGGTCTTTCGCGAATTCTTTCAGGGGTTCTGCCACTGATGAAGAAGTCCAGCAGTTCACACGAGAACTCTACTCTCTGATTGCAACTTAATCCACTTTTCTTCTCTGGATGCAGGCTTATCAAAGGATGGTGGGTCAGAGGTTCCACTGTTGGCAGCTTGAGCTTGTCCTGTTGAGCAAACCTGTTATAAAATGCTGGCATTCTACATCTTCCCAGGCATCCCGTTTGTCATCTGGTGCTATCTCAGTGGGGAGCCTTGACAGGGCATCAGCATTATCGTTTGAAACGACCAGCCCGGTATTTTACAGTGAAGTCGTAACTAGCAAGGCGGAGGCCCATCTCTGTTCTAAGGCCCCAGTTTGGCGGTGTTCAGGTGGGCCAGAGGATTATTATCAGTGAAGGCAATAAATGGAGTGGCAGCCAAATAGTCTTTGAATTTTTCTGTTACCGCCCACACTAAGGCCAGAAACTCTAATTTGAAAGAGCTATAATTCTGATCATTCTTTTCAGCTCCCTTTAAGGACCGGCTGGCGTAAGCTATCACCCTTTCTTTCCCTTCTTGCACTTGAGCCAGCACTGCTCCCAGGCCTTTCTTACTGGCATCTGTGTAAAGGTGAAATGGTTTACTGTAATCTGGGTACCCCAGCACAGGAGGTTCAGTCAACTTCTTCTTTAACAACTGAAACGCATAACCTCCCTCTCTTCACTCCATTCAATGGGGATAGGAGTCTTTGGGCTCTTTTTGGTTGCCCCCTCAGGAGTTCTTGGATTGGATCCGCTATTTGAGCGAAGTGGGGATAAAGCGCCGGTAGTAGCCAGCGAAGCTAAGGAAACTCCTCACTTCCTTCACTGTAGTGGGGACCGGCCAATTTCGGACAGCAGCCAACTTATCGGGATCAGGCTGGACCCCTCTGCACTTACAACATGTCCCAAGTATTTTACAGCAGGTTTCAGCAGGTGACATTTGGACGGTTTAATCTTGAGGCCGTATTTAATAAGGATTTCAAACACCTCAGCTAGATGCTTTAAATGGTCCTCATACGCTTTAGAGTAGATGATAACGTCATCCAGGTATAACAGCACCGTCTCAAAGTTCTTATGGCCTAAGCACCGCTCCATTAATCTTTGAAAGGTCCCGGGCATTACACAGTCCAAATGGCATGCAATTAAATTCAAACAGGCCCATAGGGGTGGTGAAAGCAGTCTTTTCCCTATCTTCAGGGGCCATGGGCACTTGCCAATATCCGCTGGTTAAATCTAAGGTGGAGAAATAGGCGGAGGAGCCTAGAGCAGTTAGAGACTCCTCAATACGTGGCAATGGATAGGCATCTTTGTGAGTGATCTGATTTATCTTTCTATAGTCTACACAAAACCGGATGCCACCATCTTTCTTTTTTACTAAAACCAGGGGGGCAGCCCAGGGACTACGACTGTCCCGGATTACGTTTGAGTCTTTCATTTCTTGGATCATCTCTTTAACAGTTTGGTAGGAAGTTGGTGGTATGGGTCTATACATCTCTTTAATGGGAGGATGAGAGCCAGTGGGTATGGTGTGTTGGATAACACTGACCTCTCCATAGTCCGTTGCATGCTTACTGAAGGCTTGATGATGTTGCTTTACTAGGTTCAGGAGTCCCTCTAGTTGATGCTGCGGGGTAGCTTCGTCCCCGACATGGAGTTCCTTCCACCAGGGCACTGGAGAGTCGTCCGCAGGAAGAGGTCCTCGAGTGGCAGCTGATGGCTTCTCGGTGACAGGCAGGCGGATGACATCCTGGAAGGAAACCTGGGAAAGCTGGGCAACAGGACAGTGCTTAGTAAGTACAGCAGGATGATCGCTGAGGTTAATCAGACGGACAGGTACTTTACCTTGGGAGACGGTCGCCAGGCACTTGGCAGCTCTCACATATGGGTAGTTCTCCATCTGGACAGGTTCCACCAGGGCCGGATAGTCTTGACCCTGGACTCCCAGGACAGCACGGCACCACAGGAGAGTTTGGGAGTTTGGAGGTAGAGTCACTGGTCTATTATCACCGATCCTGGCGGTGCAGATCTCTCCTTTTCATTTGCAAAGCCTCTGCTGAGCACACAGTACGCTGATGGTCTTTTGGAGGACCTTCTTGGAGGCAGAGGAAGCTGCAGGCAGGGACTGATGGAGAGCTTCAAGGACCTCAGGGTAGCAATTTTTGAAAACATTAGTCCCAACAATCACAGGGTGGCCCCCTTTATCCCCGGTTTGTACCACGATCACTCCTTGCTGTGGTAAAGTGGCTTCACCCACTTGGAGCGTGGGTTCCCAGTATCCATGGACCTTTATGGGCTTACCATTGCTTGCAATTATTTCCAACCAGGACTCAGGTGGCTGGGTAAGCAGGCTGGAACTCCAGAACTGATTAAAGGTGGACTGCTGAATAGTGGTGACTTGAGATCCAGTGTCCAGCAGCGCTCAAAAGGCACTCCATTGATCCGGACGTTTATTTTGGGACGGGACCCACATAACGGGCATCCAGTTTGGATCCCTTGGACCTGTTGTTCTACCTCCCGAGGCGGTCCTCAGCCTCGAGGGTGACCCGGCTTAACTGCCAGCAAGTAGATTCAGTATGACCCAACTTCTTGCAGTAATTACAGGAAGGTCGCTAGCTGGTTCCTAAACCGGTCACTTGAGCGTCTTCCAGGATCTCTGGGATAAACTTCTTGATACGCAGGGGGCCAGGCTTTTAGGCAAAAGGAGTTCATCTTCCAGCATTAAGGGTTTCTCCACTCTTCCAGTTTCCTGCAGACTTTTTCCAGGCTCTTAGTGAGGTAATTGACCTGTTCCATCAGAGCAGCTACTGTATCAGGAACTGGAGTCTGGGCGGCTTGGCTGGCCCCTGGCAGTCTGGTATCCGTCAGCTTGGGATTACGGACAGGAGGCTCGGGATGGGCCACTGGTTCCGTTGGCAGATGTTGTCCCAGAATACTGATGGCCAGTTCTTTAAAGTCAGGAAAACACTGTTAGGGTGCTGAGCCGACAACATTTTCAATTGTGTTTTTAAAGATTCGCTATTCACACCACGCAATAAATTGCTCTCTCAGAGTTTGATCCTGGGTGTCAATCTCTCTAGGGTCTATATGAATGACAGCCCTCCAGGCCTCTTGGAGGATAAAGCAAAATCACGGAGTGACTCACCAGGCTTTTGTTTCTTACTGAAGAAGCGCATCTTTATTTCAGACACCGTCCTGACTTCAAAGGTAGTGCTGAGGCGGTCAAAGATCTGCTCTATAGTGCTCCTCTCAGAACTGGGCCAGGACATGACTTCCCGACGGGCCGCTCCTTCCAGCTGGGCTAACAGAATCTCCATTTGCTGATCCGGGTTAATAGGATAGAGCCGGAACAGAGCCAGGATTTTGTCTTGAAAGTCTTTTTAAATTATGAGCCTCCCCGGCATAGCGGGAAACCATGGAGCCCCAAAGTAGTATGGCATCGTCAGCGGCATCATGTTGACAGGCGTAATACCGTTGGTGGCCACTGGCTCCCTGGGGGCAGGCTGCTCGGCTGCTTCTGAGTCCGACATGATGCAGATTATTTGGTTGAGCGGTCCCTTTAAGAGGCAGCGCTAGGTCCGATGTCGCGCCGGCGGGGTTATTGGCCGGTGGCGCGATCGATGGGCAGAGTCCGGTATCCCTTTTTGGGCCTTGCTAACCAGGCGTCCCCTCTCCGGTGTCGGATTATTTCTCCCAGGAGTTGGTACTTACTCCGGTGCAGGCGGTCCAAATCTCGCGAGATCCGGAAGGACGTCTTCGGGAATCCCTTGCGCAGCGTGCCTTCCCGCGAGGACGTCGGGCTGGAGGGGCGGAGCTTCGGACTTGCTCCGACGGGGAACAGCGTCTGCGTTCTTCTAAGTCCAAGGTAGGTGGAGTCCAGCTTGGGAAATTTGAATAAAGTGGTGACGCTGCAGAGTCTGGCGCTAAGCTTTCCCGCCAGCGATGAGTAGTGATGGTGCAGTAGATAAGTCCACAGTTCAGGCCATCTTGGGCGCCATGATGCATCAATTCAATGACAGCAAGCAGCGGTAGTGAAACAGCATAAAAGTCCACAAAAACACACTTTGAAGTGGCGATTTTCTTCCTCTTGATAGCGCAACACTGCACAGCGCTTTCTGGAGGTTTTTGGGACACTTTTCTGTACGTTTTAGGTCCGCAAAGTTCACTTCAAATAAACAGGCGTTTTGTCACTTGGCAAACTGGTTAAGGCACAAAGTTCACGTTTTTGATCACAGTCCATAAAACGTGCGTATCCTGTTCGTGACGCCAAAATGCAGCATCCCCAAGTCAGGGCTTTGTGTAGGAACTAACCTGGGGAATGCCAGTGATGGAGAGGCCGGCACGCTGCTCCTCTGGGGCACTCTCTGGGTTCTTGAGGGACACAGCCAGGTGGAAGGTGAGGTGCCCTTGGTGTTATAGTTTAACGTGCCTATGGCTAAGTCCCTGATATGTCGTGACGCCAGTGCCAGTAAACGGTGGCACACCGTATTTACAGTAGGAATAACTGAAGTACAGACTGATAACTTGAAAACAGAATCCAAACTTTACTGAAGAAAGTGATGATACAGTAAGCAGTCTTTCCAACAGTTCCTTTTTGCAGACAATAAAAATTGCAGTGGTCTTACATCCAGCAAGGTTAAACAGAGGGTGGTAATACAGGACTTGAAATTGCAGGTGAACCTTACTTTCTTCCTGACTCGTCCTGACTGGAATTGATGCTTCAAGGCCCCAATGCCCTACTTCTGGCTTATATCCTTGAATCTCCAGCTTTATAATTTACCTCCACTTGACGTTTAGTACCTCCTTGCTCTAGGGATTGCCTCCAGATTCTGCTGAACTGGTCTAGGCCTGAGACATGTGGTTTCCACAGACTCCAGGGTCTGCACTGCACTAGCCTGCCTTGGCCTAGCTATATATATGACCTGCTCACCAGCTCCCCCAGTGGTCCAATACCTAAATGACACCCTTAACATTGCTGCAGGCAATTACATGAAACGCTTAAAGAACATAACAGATTGGGGGTAAACGGGTGTTAAAGTGCCCGTATACTGCAAACACACCCCACAAATGACTCCATTTCGGAAAGTAGACACCCCAAGGTATTCACTGAGGGGCATAGTGAGTCCGTCTGAGATTTTTTTTTTTTTTTGCCAGAAGTTATCAGAAATTGAAACTTTTTTTTTTTTTTTTTTTTCTCAGAAAGTGTCAATTTCCGCTAACTTGTGAAAAAAAATGAAATGATACATGAACTCACCAAGCCCCTCCGCGAATACTTTGGGGTGTCTTCTTTCTAAAATGGTGTCATTTGGGGGGTATTTATACTATCCTGGCATTCTAGCACCTGAAGAAACATGACAGGCGCTCAGAAAGTCAGAGCTGCTTCAAAATGCCGAAATTCACTTTTTTGCACCATAGTTTGTAAACGCTATAACTTTTACCCAAACCAATAAATATACACTTATTGGATTTTTTTATCAAAGACATGTAGAACAATAAATTTAGAGAAAAATTTATATAGAAATGTAGTTTTTTTTGAAAAATTTTACAACAGAAAGTGAAAAATGTCATTTTTTTGCAAAAATTTCGGTAATTTTTGATTAATAGCAAAAAAAGTAAAGATGTCAGCAGCAATGAAATACCACCAAATGAAAGCTCTATTAGTGAGAAGAAAAGGAGGTAAAATTCATTTGGGTGGTAAGTTGCATGAAGGAGCAATAAACGGTGAAAGTAGTGTAGTGCGGAATTGTAAAAAGTGGCCTGGTCATTAAGGGTGTTTAAGCTAGGGGGGCTGAAGCGGTTAAGCTGAGTACGCCCTCGTACTCTACCAGGGTACCGCCCAACTGGAATTTTCACCTGAAAGAGACAAAAGAAAACATGCAGGGATACATAATCAATTCCATCTGCATTTACAATTATGATCAGGTCCAGCTGGCTGACGGAGAAGTGCGGTGACAAGGGGCGTCGCTCTCTTTCTTCAGGATAAAGAGTGGAACTGGGGCGCTGACCTGGCACAGCGGATGTTAGGGAATACCAGGATAGTCCATGACAATGAATGAGTCCACAATAAAAGCGATATCTCAGAGGCTCGCACATAGGGAGTCCATCTCTGGGCACATAGACTTGAATAAAATATTTGAACAATAAATACGGTCAGCAGCACCGACATAAAATGACAATACAGGACTTTGACAATACCAGAGTAACACCTTCCTGGCAAGTCCTGCGTATATTTAAAGTGCTGACATAAAAGAACCCTTTTCAACCTGAAATGGGGGTTAAAAGGGGATAAGGTGCAAATAAAAAGCACAACTTGGAATTATTAAAGTACTTGACGCCAAAATGGTAGCAGCAGGCAGGATGTCCCGGAACAGAAAGAGGCAGGCTGGGAGCAGTGGTTCCACAGTGGCAACTTATTTGTCAAACATGCCACCGGCCGTGGGGAACTGGCAGCAAGCTCCACCAGCCTGACAAACTTAAAGGAACAGTTCCTGCAACAAAGATGATGTCCCTGTGAGGATGAGCAAAAATGGCCTAGCAGGCCTGCTCACAGGTATGTGTCAAAGGATCCCTGTTCATCAGAGGTAGTGCAGCCCTGTGCTGCCGGTAGTCTGGGCCATGCACCAGGGCCACTTGGAGGGGGTGCCCACCAAACAGAATGGGCTGGAAACATCACCGGTATTGGGCCTACCCACCTCACTGGCCCGCTGGGTTGCGGACACATAGGAGCTGCTGGTCTTGGGACACGGGCCGGCGCTGGGGTAGACACTTCCTCTGGCCGGGACATAACGCTCCCGTCAAGGCGGACTCGGCTCCTGGCATAAGTCAATTTATCCGCTTTTACACGGACCTTGGGTGGCTCAGCGTTAGCGGTAGGACCTGGTACTACGGGTTCAGGATGCACAGGGGGCACAGGTAACTCACCACCGCTGGACTGCTGCGCTGCCTTCTTAGACTCTGTCACTTGCCGCAGGCCATCCAGGTAAGCCTGTAAGGAAGCGATCCGCTCCTCCAGGGCGGAGATCTCACTGCTGGATTCCGGCACACTTGCAGCAGGCTCAGATGAGGTTCTATCATGGCGGTTCTTCCGCAGGTCATCCATCGCTTCACTGAACTGGGCCATCCGCGCCCAATCAGCGGCTGTCTTCTCTCGTAGCGGCAGCTCTGGAGAGGGATAAGGACTGGGAGGCTTGTCCAGGATCGTCGGCTGCCAGAAAATGTTCGGGGCGAGAAAGGAACTCTTCTCCTGGTACGTATTCCGGAAGGGTCCCGGCGGGTCCTCTGCCTCCACCGGATCTTCGGTTTCTTCCCAGTCTTCCGGTACCGGTCCTGGACGGGTCACCGCAGTAGCATATGGGCCTCGCAGGCCCTCTGCGGGAGTGAACTCCACTTTCTCTCCGACCGCTAGATTATGCAGTCGCCCCGGGAGATAGCTGCGCTTGACGGACCGGCGATTCACATAATAGTCCCGGTTGGTGCCGGTTTCTTGGATGAATCCAAATCCTCTAACCTTGTCAAACTCGAGCACGACTCCGGTGCGGCGTTCGAGCTGGGGCTTGCTGTCCCTGGAATCCTCATAGATCCGCTTGGTGACTTCCTCGAAATACTTCTTCTGAGTGGTGGTTTTTAAAGTTGCCGCCACTCGGATCTCGGCCATCAGGGCCGACCACGCGAGGTTCCGCGGGAGGAAGCCTCTCGCTGCGGGTGGAAACGGCAGGGCTCGGCTTGTGGCCATGGACAGGTCTGGGCCATGTCGCTGGGAGTATACGCTGGGGGCGCAGGGCGCTCCTTAGTTGCTCCTGGGGTCGCCTCCATTGCACCAACTACGGCTCCGGATCCCTCTGGTTCAGGTAGGAAGCCCCGTAGCAGGGTGAGCCACTGTTCCTGCAGGCTCCACCCCGTCGTTTCTTGCACGCCCCCTAGGTATTCCAGTATAGGGTAGGCGGTGTCCATATTAGAATCCTCAAAGGAAGGCGTTACCTCCAGGTCGTCTTCTCCTCCCTCTTGGAGGGTTTGGCGTAAATTTTCGCGCCACTGCCGACAGTGATGGCGCAAGAAGAAGTCCAATAGCGCCGGCGCTATCTTGGGCGCCATGATGCATCAATTCAATGACAGCAAGCAGTGGTAGTAAAACAGCACAAAAGTCCACAAAAATGCACTTTGAAGTGGCGATTTTCTTCCTCTTGATAGCGCAACACTGCACAGCGCTTCCTGGAGGTTTTTGGGACACTTTTCTGTACGTTTTAAGTCCTCAAAGTTTACTTCAAATAAACAGGCGTTTTGTCACTTGGCAAACTGGTTAAGGCACAAAGTTCACGTTTTTGCTCACAGTCCGTAAAACGTGCGTATCCTGTTCGTGACGCCAAAATGTAGCATCCCCAAGTCAGGGCAATGTGTGGGACTAACCTGGGGAATGCCAGTGATGGAGAGGCCGGCACGCTGTTCCTCTGGGGCACTCTCTGGGTTCTTGAGGGACACGGCCAGGTGGAATGCGAGGTGCCCTTGGTGTTGTAGTTTAACGTGCCTATGGCTGGGTCCCTGAGGTGTCGTGACGCCAGTGCCAGTAAACGGTGGCACACCGTATTTATAGTAGGAATAACAGAGGTGCAGACTTGTAACTTGAAAACAGAATTCCAACTTTACTGAAAACCGTAGAAAATACAGCAGGCAACCTCTTAACACAGTTCTTGTTGCAGAGAATAGACGTTTGTACAGTCGCAGTTACAGCAGGCTTACATCCAGCAAGGAATAACAGAGGGAAAGACAACAGGACTTAGAATTGCAGGTGAACCTTACTTTCTTCCTGACTTGTCCTGACTGGAATTGATGCTTCAAGGCCCCAATGCCCTACTTCTGGCTTATATCCTTGAATCTCCAGTAGACAGTGTACCTCCTCTTGGCATTTAGTACCTCTTGCTCTAGGGATTGCCTCTGCTTGACTTCTGCTGACTCGCTTAGGCCTGAGACATGTGGCCTTCACAGACTACAGGGTCTGCACTCCTTCCCAGGCCCAGGGCCTGGTGTAGACCTCACAGGCTCATGGCCTGGAGTAGACTGAGCTGAGCTGTCTGACTGAGCTTTCTTTCCCTGACTGGGCCTTATATAGACTAGGGCTACCTAGCTCCCTCTAGTGACTAGAGCTGGAATTACATCCCTAGCCGGCCTGCACATAGCACATTTCACAGTAACAGGGAATTAAATACAATAAATTACATTGCATGGTACAAATAGGACCTTTACCAGCCTCCCCATAAATGAGAGGAACGACAGCAGCCAAGTGACCCTTCTGTAGTGACGGGCAGTACAACTCCCGTACACTACACAACCCATTATCTTATTGGCCTTGGCGGCAGCTGCCTGACACTAGTTTTTGCAGCTTAGTTTGCTGTTTATTAAAATTCCTAGATCTTTTTCCATGTCAATGTTACCGAGTGTTTTACCATTTAGTATGTACGGGTGACTTGCATTATTCCTTCCCATGTGCATAACTTTACATTTGTCAGTGTTAAACCTCATCTGCCACTTATCTGCCCAAGCCTCCAATCTATCCAGATCCCTCTGTAGCAGTAAACTGTCCTCTTCAGTGTTAATTACTTTACACAGTTTAGTGTCATCTGCAAAAATTGATATTTTACTATGCAAGCCTTCTACAAGATCATCAATAAATATATTGAAGAGAATAGGGCCCAATACTGACCCCTGAGGTACCCCACTAGTGACAGTGACCCAATCTGAGTATCTACCGTTAATAACCACCCTCTGTTTTCTATCACTCAGCCAGTTACTTACCCACATACAGATATTTTCTCCCAGTCCGACCATCCTCATTTTATATACTAACCTTTTATGAGGTACAATGTCAAATGCTTTGGAGAAGTCCAGATATACGACATCCATTGATTCACCGCTGTCAAGTCTAGAACTTACCTCCTCATAGAAACTGATTAAATTCGTTTGGCATGACTGATCCCTCATGAAGCCATGCTGATATGGCATTATTTTCTTATTTCTGTTGAGATCCTCTAAGATAGCATCTCTTAGAAAACCTTCAAACAGTTTCCCCACAACAGATGTTAAACTTACCGGCCTATAATTTCCAGGCTCTGTTTTTAGACCCTTTTTGAATATTGGCACCACATTTGCTATGCGCCAATCCCTCTCAGTATAGAGTCCGCAAATATCAGAAATAAGGGTCTGGCTATGACATCACTTAATTCCCTTAGGATATGGGGGTGTATGCCATCCGGTCATGGCCATTTTGTCTATTTTAATCTTTTTAAGTCGCTGTTGTACTTCTTCCTGGGTCAGACAGGGCACTTTTAATGGGGGATTTATTTTTACATTCTGCATTTCATCTGACAGTTTATTTTCTTCAGTGAATACATTGGAGAAAAAAATATTTAACAGCTTTGCTTTCTCCTCATCGCTCTCTGCAACTCCCTCTTCATCACTCTGTAAAGGGCCGACACCTTCAGATTTATACTTTTTAACATTTATATAATTGAAGAAAATTTTAGGGTTAGTTTTACTCTTTTTGGCAATTAATCTCTCGGTCTCTAGTTTGGCCGCTTTTATTAGTTTTTTACATGTTCTATTTTTTTCCTTATAGTTTATCAGTGCTTCCTGGCTCCCCTCCTGTTTTAGTGATTTATATGCTTTCTTTTTGTCATTTATTGCTTTCTTTACAGTTCTATTTATCCACATTGGTTTCTTATTGTTCCTTAACCTTTTTTTCCCATACGGTATGTACCTCTCACAATGAGAATTTAGGATGCTTTTAAAGATATCCCATTTTGTAGCTGTATTTTTGTTTTTGAGGACTTTGTCCCAGTTAGTAGGCCTATGGCCTCGCTTAGTTGGCTAAATTTAGCTTTTTTGAAGATTGGTATTTTTTTTCCTCCCTTAAGAAACTCTCGTTTGAAGGATAATTGGAAGGTTATAACTTTATGGTCACTATTTCCCAGGTGTCCCCCGACCTGCACGTCTGTTGTTCTATCAGGTCTATTGGTTAATACTAAGTCCAGTATGGCCGTCCCTCTAGTGGGGTCCTGAACCAGTTGGGAAAGGTAATTGTCTTTGGTTATTGCCAAGAACCTGTTTCCTTTATGGGATGTACAGCGCTCAGTTTCCCAGTCTATATCTGGGTAGTTGAAGTCGCCCATAATAACCACCTCATTATGATTTGCCACCTCGTCTATCTCGTTTAGTAATTGATTTTCTGTGGACTCTGGTATATTAGGTGGTTTATAGTAAACTCCTATTAGTAATTTATTATTGTTTTTGCTTCCATGTATTTCTACCCACAGTGACTCCACATGTTCATGTCCCTCACTTATATCTTCTCGGACTGTGGGCTTTAGATAGGACTTTACATAAAGGCAGACCCCGACCCCTCTCTGGCTTTTACGATCCTTTCTAAACAGATTGTAACCTTGTACATTAACTGCCCAGTCATAGCTATCATCCAGCCATGTCTCAGTTATTCCCACTGTAGTAGCTATCATCCAGCCATGTCCCAGTTATTCCCACAGTCATAGCTATCATCCAGCCATGTCTCAGTTATTCCCACAGTCATAGCTATCATCCAGCCAGGTCTCAGTTATTCCCACTATATCATAGTCCTCCTCACACATCACTAATTCCAGTTCACCAGTCTTGTTAGTCAGGCTTCTGGCATTAGTGTACATACAATTAAGAGGTTTTTGTATATTTTTAACCCTACAACTTTCCTTCTGAACTATTTTAATCCCCCCTTCCATTCCTCCCCCATTCCTATTACCTTGCCCCCGGTCTCCATCTTCCCCTCCTATAATGTAATTCCCCCCCACAGTCCCTAGTTTAAACACTCCTCCAACCTTCTTGCCATCTTTTTCCCCAACACAGCTGCCCCTTCCCAATTGAGGTGCAGCCCGTCCCTACGATAGAGCCTGTAGCCAACAGGCCCAGTTCTCCAGGAACCTAAACCCCTCCTTCCTACACCAGTTCTTGAGCCACTTGTTAACCTCCCTAGTCTCCCGCTGCCTTTCTTGTGTGGCTCTTGGTACAGGCAGTATCTCGGAAAATACTACCTTTGAGGTCCTTGCCCTAAGCTTTTGACCTAAAACCCTGAAATCATTTTTAAGGACTCTCCACCTTCCTCTAACTTTGTCATTGGTTCCGATATGGACCATGACCGCTGGATCTTCTCCAGCCCCTCCCAGTAATCTGTCAACCCAATCCGCGATGTGCCGAACTCTAGCGCCGGGAAGACAGCACACTGTTCGGGGATCACGGTCTTTGTGACAGATATTGAAACGAGGTTTCATCCGAAGTCGATTCGCTCATCCCTAAATATAACTAATATGTGTCATGCACTTTAGTGCACAGTTCAGCGTTCATAGTCCAAGACCAACAGAACAAAACTGCATATAGTCCTTTGATTTTACATCCGGCATCAAAACTGATGTGCCAAGTGCCATGAACAATTCCACAGAAAACTATGGGGTCAGTTCTGGCATCAGTTTCTATGCTACGCCGGAGGGAAACCTAAACAGATGGCTATGGCTATGTGAATCCGGCCTAAATAGCTCTCTGGCACCGAGAAAACATTTTTAAAGTGTCTAGAAAAGGGCGGCGTCTTCAAATGTTCCAAACTGCATCAAAATGTTGGTAATTAGGCCAATTAAAAGGCAACGTAAGGAGTAAAAATATGTCTAGGGGCTAGTTCATATCTGGGTTGGAGACTACGTTTGGGGCCTCTGTAGCATGTTCCATCAAAAGGAGCGGACGAAAAAGGCTTGCATGTAGGACTTTTTTTCCCCTAAAAAGAGCGGGCACTCAAATGGAAACTGAATGGACCCCATTAAAGGCAAAGATGTCTGTTTCGCTCAGTTTGTTTCAGTAATGGGCCAATGAATGGGCTCTAAATGAAGCAGGACAATAGAAACTGCGAACACTGAAGTTAACATGGCCTAACATGTCGAGCAAGGTGTCAAAAACGTATCACCCACTGTCAGCCACTGTGATAGATTTGCCGGCCTGGTCTCATTTTAAGCTGTCTAAATTTAAGACAGTAATAATGAATCCCCCCCAACCCATGAGCAGTAAGATCCAGTAAAATATTGGAGGGACTTTCATCTTGCATTTTTTAGTAACCCTTTTATTAAAGAAGCCCTGGACCCCCACACTGACTCTCCAAATCCCACTGTGTCTGTTGTCTGCACCAGAAGTCTATGCACCTGATAGGCTTACATACAGAGACTGACTTCTGGTCCACACAATGGATGCTGTAGAGTTCGGAGAGTCAAGGGTGCAAGTCCAGTGCTAGAGCTCATAAATCAGCAATATATCCGCACAGAAATTTACCTGATATACACTATTTTACAAACAGGACAAACAATAAAAATTGTTGCCAGAATGCTTCTGTAACGACCATAAAAAAGTGAACCGAAGAAGAGTCTTCTCTAACGCTTCACTGCCTACGTGAGACTAATTAAATGGGTATGTTGTGGGCACATTGGCTTTAAGCTCCTGGTTAAGGAATGCAGCATCTGTTTCCCAACCCACCCTAAGACTACGAGAAAGACTGTCTGTGGCCAGATGTTCTATGAGGGGGTCCGGCTGCCCACGTCCCACTGTATATGACATTTTTGTGATGTGACCCATATGAGAGAACCATTTTCCTTCGGCTTATTTCTCCTGTCTGGCATGCAGATCTTGAGAGTACTATTTAACTGCTTCAAATGTCCATTTACAGCTGTGTCCCCAAAAGCTGGAGTTCTCCATATTATGATTTACACAGCAAAAATAATTGTGCCCCAGATTGCACTTTAGGAGGATATAAGCATTTGTCTTGGTTAACCACTTCCAGACCGGGCCATTTGCCCCCTTCCTGACCAGGTCTAATTAAGAAAATCTGACGTGTTACTTTATGTGGTAATAAGTTTGGAACGCTTTTACTTATTCAAGCCATTCTCGTGACACATTGTACTTCATGTTAATGGTAAATGAGTCAATACTTTTACCTTTATTAAAAATATATGTTTACCTTTAAAAAAATCCAATAGTTAACGTAAATTTGAAAAAAATCACTGTTTTCTAAATTTCAATCTCTCTGCTTTTAAGACAGATAGTGATGCCTCATAAAATATTTATTAATTAACATTCCCCATATGTCTACTTTATGTTGGCATCATTTCGGTAATGTAACTTTATTTTTTTAGGACGCTATAAGGTTTAGAATTTTAGAAGCAATTTTTGAAATTTTTTAGACTTTTTTAAGGACCAGTTCAGTTCTGAAGTCACTTTGTGGGGCTTACGTACTAGAACCAACCCATAAATGACCCCATTTTAGAAATGACACCCCTCAAACTATTCAAAACTGGTTTTAGAAATGTTGTTAACCCTTTAGGTACTCCACAGGAATTAAAGCAAAATAGAGGTGAAATTTTTTGCAGATTTTCAATTTTTTCCTGAATACATCAAGGGTTAACAACAAAACAAACCTCAATATTTATTACTTTGTGATACTTATAGCCTATCCATCGAATAGGTCATTAATATCCAATTGGTGGGGGTCCGACCCCCTTTGCCACCACTGTTTAGCTTTGTAAATAGGCTGCCACACTCTAGAACATGCACTGAAACAGCATGGCTCTGGACACTAGGTAGTTGCTGTGAATGGTACTGCAGCGCTGCTCCCTTTTAAGTGAGGTTTATTAGTAAGAATATTTATTAACAACACAGCCAAATCACATTTTTTGCAGCTGAACTACACCCCTTTAACCACACATACACAACAGCCCTTTGACCCACTGATTAGCTTCATGAAGGTGCTGTGGAGTTTGGATGAGTACAGCACAGCGCCATACATCATATCGTGGCTGTGTTTGGTATTGCACCTCAGTCCCATGCAGAGAGGCAGGAAGGTGAAGTTAAGTAAAAAAGTAGGCTGGCAGCCTGAGGAGAATGGTGCAGCCCGCAAGGGTGTTTTGTTTAGCAGGAGATGCAGATAGAAGGTGACACCCCCAGTGAATCCCTGGTTGGCTGAAAGAGTTAGTAGGGGCCAATGGAGCAAAAGAAGTGCTGGGGCCTGAGGACGGCCTCTTTCTCCGGCACCCCATTAAGCACCTGGCTGCTAAGTATGGCCGATGAAAGTGTCATTATGGCGGCTCTTACAAAGGGAGGGATCGGCCTTTCTTTCTCGCCTGCTGGCTGGATTACAGGCTCCCTCACCTCCCATTCCCCCTGCCTCTACTGAGGCACAGCACTCTATGGCCGCATGCTTGTTTGAGCCCTTCTCCCCCCCCCCCCCCACCTGTCCATCCATTGGCCACTTCTAGGAGACAGGGTAGCGCAGTTTCCAGCATGCCTGCCAGGCAAGCATCAGCGCTCCTGGCCGCACGTCCTGTGGCCCCTCCCCTCATCGCTGCCACGTGTGCACTGGAGCAGGACTCACAGAGTTTTTGGCAGCCCTGCAGTCTTTGTCCCCATCTTAATTAAACATGGGCAATCGTGCTTCTACTTCCTCCTGACCCTAGTGCTGCTCCTCTGCAGGGGCTATTGGAAGCAACTTCCACTGCCACCAATGTATCTTCCCTCCCTCCAAATAATGCCCCCATCGCTGTACAGCCTCCTGCTGAAGACCCCCCTGCCATCAGTTACCGGGCAGGCTCCGGCCATGTCCCAAACCCATCCTACTACCCGCTGCTCATACTCCTTCCATACATCTCGCTCACCTGCTGACGTCTCGGACCGCCAGGAAAGGCGCAGGTCTGCATAGATTCTCCAGACGTAGCCGTAGGTCTGCACGTTCAAGGTCTTTCAGGTGGCGGTCACCCTCCTCATCGGAGACGAGCTCCTGTGGATCAAGTTCCGTCAGGTCGTGTTGTTCCATGCAGCGTTTTGCTTGGCCTTTTTCGCTGCCCTTAGAATCGGGGAGCTGGTGTCTCAATCATGCCTCCGGCCAGGCGGTTTGCTTGTATTTACGCCATATTTTCATTTGACGCTTAAAAACTGATGTGTTAGCGCAGGATGCTTGGCTCCTCTTATATAAGGTTGAGAGCCCAGTGTGCCTTTGCGCAGCGGTGTCAGATTTGTTGGCGTCGCACGCCCAGGGTGCCCCCCTTTTACTTCATTCCGACGGCTCCCCACTCACGCCTTTTTAGTTTCGCTCGGTTTTCCACCGTTGCCTTACGGCTTTAGGCCTCCCCACCTCTGACTTCTGGACCCATTCCTCCCGCATAGGGGCAGCTACGGAAGCAGCCAGAGCAGGTCTCTCAGAGTCTGAAGTCCACTGTATTGGCAGGTAGAGGTCAGCATGTTTTGCCTCATATGTTCATCCCCACTTATTAATATGATTTCTATTTTCAGATGTTATCCAGCCCACCATCTGCTTCCTCGGCCATTCCTATATATTTTTGGTGGGCCAGCAATCCGAATACAGGCCGGGGGGCCAAAGTCTCGGCTTTCGGAATGTCCAAGTCACATAGTGAGGTGTCTGGGGCTTATGCTGGGCGCAAGTCCTGCCTGAAGTGGTTGAGCTAAGTAGAGTCCCATGCTCTCCGGTTGTTTTAGTCATACATGCTGTGGGGAATGACCTCTGCCTGCTAAAATTGGCGGAGCTCATCACACTTATCAGAGCGGATCTGGAACGGCTTCCTTCCTTTTTTCAGGAGGTCATCATAGTCTGGTCTGAAATTATTCCTAGGGTAACTTGGCAAGGAGCTAGGGATGCGCATGTTATAGAAAGGGGTAGGAGGACAATTAATTCGCATATCGCACGTTTCGTACGATCCAGGGCTGGCGTGGTAATGCGACACCGTCAGCTGGAAGGCGATGACCTGCGACTGATGAGGTCGGACTGTGTCCACCTCAACGACATCGGCCTGGATATTTTTCTCTCTGGCTTCCAAGATGGGGAGGAGCAGGCAATGTTCTTGTTGGGTGGGGGGCGGAGCGCCATGTAGAGGTACACAAGCTCCTCCGTGGAGGTCGGTTGAGTCAATTTAAGAGGGAGATGAAGGCGGACTTGCCCACGGATAAATTCTGTGGGGCATACTGCTTCTTTATACTCCAAGTCACTGTTGGGTATTAGAAGAGTTGGATGGTTGAAAAAAAAAAAATCAATAAAGCTTTGACCGACCCTTACCCAGCAAACATGGTTGTCATGCGTATTTATTTTTTATTCCTGCAAGCCGTCCAAGAGATGGGGGTTAGGGGTATAATTCTCGGCAGTCCTTTTTGCAGATGATGGCTTCAGTGCAGTGAGGGGCGTGGCCAGCACTGGAAAGCTCAGGGCCCCTGAGAGTCTAGGCTCCACCCCTTGTGGCTCTGCAGTCTTTATTTGCGTAATCAATAACAGTCTTTTATATCAGAAATGCCACAACCAATTTTCACAAGACAGGTATCACTTTCACTTTAAAGAACAGCTTGCCCTACCTAACACCTTATCTTAACTCCTTGACCAATCTGTACCTGATCAACTGCACCAATCCTATTTACATATTTGAGGATTCGCGTGTTAAACTACTTCGGAAGATGGCAGGAGTCGAGCGGTCAACAGCTGTGGTAAAGTCTGGCAGGACCCACTCTGACCTTTCAACCCTCTACTTTCATTACATATGCTAAGACCCTGGCAAGACTTCAGACTTTCTCTCCTTTCTGTGGTGAGAGTCAGGCCAGCTGCATGCCTTCTCACAGCCTGGGAAAATACTTCCCCCTCCTTCCTACCCACTCTGATGTGTCAGCTTTTCCCTGGGACTCATGAAACCCAAGCACTCCTCCTCCGGGGCTCACACTCCGCCACTCACCCCTTACTGTTGTTCCAATAAAACCCACAGGAGCCGCCTGGAGACGTGCACTCAGCTCTGCAACTTAGAGGCCTACACACTGGAGGCGAAAAATGACCATTGCCAAAGAATGCGCCGTAATCAGGAAAATCACTTGGATCCAAAATCAAATTCAGTCACAAAATAGTAAGAATATAAATGACCACAAACTTGCTGAATAATTCATTTTCTCAAACAGATAAAAAAAGATAGGTAGAGAGAAAGTCATAAACAGATCAACGAAATAACAGAATCGAAGGAGAAAGTGAATTATATGGATGAAGAGAGAAGTCATAGTGGGTGCCAATAGGAGTAGCAATGGTGGATCACTGGCCAACTGGCATTCTTGTAACCAAGCTGCATATTGGAAGCAATTACACAGATTTTGTTAGATTCCTGGTGGTCATACTTGAGTCCAAAAAATTAAGTTGCATAAAACACGAGGGCAGCATATCTACATGAAGGTCTACTTATGATACCATGTAATGCACAGGAAAAGGGTATTGGCGGCATTGACTAGAAGTGCCTTCCTTTATCGATCTACTATAACATGTTTTTGGAAGTCCCATATCTGTGAACGCAGAGAACCAGACATGCTCTGCATCTTCTCTATTCCAGACGTGGCCCTATTCTTGAGATAGAAGCGAAGTGCAAACATGGCGCCCGCTGCACGTGCAAGCCGGAGTTTAAAACAGCAGAGACCCGCGGCTAATGACTGCGACCAGCAATAATGCCAATTGCGGTCAATAAAGCCTTTAGATGCCATGATCAAGTGTGATTACAGCATCTAATGGGTGAAAAACCCGGAAGCTTGCAATTCCGGGCTTCTTACAGACATCCTCTGCGTCCAATGAGGATGCTGGTAATTGGTTTCCATACGCTGGGTCTCTCTGAATTCTTATTTTGGCCATGAGCAATTCTCCTCTCATCATGGGTGTAAAAGAGGGTTAAAAAAAAAAAGGTTTTGTAGGCTCAAATATGAGCTTCAAAACCATAAAAAAGTAAAAAAAAAACGTAAAAAAATATAAACATTTAAATCACCCCCTTTCTAAAGATTAAAAAATAAATACATAAATAAAAAATATAAACATCATGGGTATCACCGCGACCGAAAACGTCCGTACTATTAAAATATAAAAATATTTTTCCAATACGGCGAATGGCGTAAAGGAAAAAAAAGTCAAAATGGCCAATTTGCAATTTTTTCATTGCGTCTCTTACCCCAAAAATTTAATAAAATGTGATCAAAAAGTCACACACATAACAAAATGGTATCAATAAACTACAGATTATCCCACAAAAAATGAGCGCCCACACAGCTCAGTAGATATAATTATAAAAAAGTTATGGGAGTCAAAATATGGTGATGTAAAAAAAAAGTTTACATTTATTTTTACACTATTGAAACATAAAAAAATCTATACATATGTGGTATTGTACAAACCCAGAGAATGAAGATCACAGGTCAGTTTTGCCGCAAACGGAACAAAACCCGTAAAACGGTGGAGGAATTGCTTTTTCCCTAATTCCACCCAATTTTGAATTTTTTTCCCCACTTCCCACTACATTGTATGCTATATTAAATGGTGGCAGTAGAAAGTACAAAAAAAGGCTTCATACAGCTATGTGAACGGAAAAATAAAAAAGTTATGGCTCAAGGAATATAGGGAAGAAAATTAAAATGCAAAAACGAAAAAACCTCCTGTATCCTAAGGGTTAAGATAAGTTTATAAGTTTTTTTTTTGCAATGTAACCCTATGATGACAGACACCACTGTATGGCATCTGTCTGAGGCATCCGTTTAACGTATATGTCGTGTATACGTGAAAAGTGGGACAAAAACATGATTTCAACACAGCCTGACAGGTGAGTACTATACCCAGTATCTGTGCTGGATCGGGCTTATACCAGGTAGGCAGTAGCTGGGCACACTTACGGATGTGCAGGAAATTCACGCCCTCGCTTTGAGATCAGGTTGCTTCCCAAACCCTAGTGGATTAGGAGGTGACTAGACGTCGCCTGTTTTCAACTTGAGGTTCCGCTCGTTAGGACACGATGTTTGCTTTTGTCGTTACTGTTAATAAAGTGTACATAAAGCGTGCAGGAAGACTATCAAGGGATTGTGTTTCCATTCACTGGGACTTTGCTAATTGAATTTGGAGAATAACAAGCCGCACATGGACAGCGGCATACCTGCAAATTACTTCTGCAAGGCTTGAATTTCCCTGCGAGGATATATGTGCTGTCCACACCTGTAAATTAACTGTGTGACTGTGTAATGAGACGAACCAGGGGTGTTAGGTCCGTGCCAGCACCCCACAGAGGGATGATGTAGCAGTAATTAAAGAGACAACTCTCATGAATACTAAAATAAAAAAATGCTATACTTGCCTCTTTCTTCAGCGCTCCTCTCTGTGCCTCTGGTCCGGACCTCCAGCCGCTTACAAACTGCAGAGGTAACATGCCAGTATACTGTACATTACTGCTGCAGCCAATCACTGTCCTCAGCAGTCTACCTCCGAAACCCCTTGAAGCAGTTTGCTGTAACACAACACAGAACGTACAGTCTATATAAATGTCATCAGAACCCAATATGGCAGGCTGTCACTGTGCTCTTTTGGGCTGAGAGGCCTTTATGGACCTTCCTAGGTTTGCTGTACAGGTTCATTCACTGACCACTGGTGCAGAAATTGAGGTGGCCACTCACCAACATTAACACTTTTTCTCTGGTGGTCTATCTCACTGGAGGCTTGCTCTCCCATCAGCAATCTAACAGCAGCTTCCCTGCACGGTGTTATCACACAGAGCACTGGCGTCCTACGCGACACTGCTCAGTGGAGGTCTGAACTTACCACAAGTCTGACCGACTCCCTGTTTTAGGACTTGCAGCCTTTTTCACATACAGCAGCACCTCCTCTGTACATCTAGATACTGCCTGTCCCCACAGCGCCTGAAGATGTCGAACCAGCTCACTCCAGGGCACTTTCTGACATCTCTGCAGCAACCTCTGCACCTGGCTCTCCTAGGCCTCATGCATACTACCATATATCCATACATCCTCATGTCTGTACCGCAAAATAATAGAACATGTCCTATTCTTGTCTGTTTAGTGGACAAAAATAGGTATTTGCGGCATATTGCGGCATGCACATGGCCGATATCCATATTTTGCGGATCCGCAATTTGTAGTCATGTGCATAAGGCCTTAGACAGAACAGCAACAGCTGACACACTCTCCTTGGCCGTCTCTCAAGTAAAAAGCCCCACACCACATCGTACATGCAGTCTTTCCCCTAAAAGCCCAGATCTGCAGGGGAGATGGGGGGGGGGGGGGGGTTTGCACCACCCAGGCACAAAACCACACTCTCCTGCCACCAGAAACAGGTTACTTTCATCAGGTCAGTCTCCCATTAGCAGCACACTTCACTGACCTGAGTATCTGCACAGAGTGGTCATGTGCCCACATACAACACATTCAATACAACAACACCTGACACCGATCATCCATGCAAGGAAAGAGACCTGAAAGTAAATCATGTGTAGTGCCCTAACACTGGGGTACTTTGAAGTCTGGACATTTGTGAACATTTGCCCTGTTTCCCCTATGCAAAGTCAGCAACTCCTTACTTTATTTCACTTGAAAGAGTTGACTTATACTGTTTAATACTATGCAACTGTATTTTATCTGTATGCTGTGTTATATATATATATCCTGTTCATTTGCACAGCACTGTGGAACGGGTTAAGGAATACTTAGAGACTTTTGGGACTTTGAATCAGAAGCTGGTAATTTTCCACAGCTACCATAGGGTTTAAAGAAGAGCCCGTTTTGGAGGGAAAAAGCCAGACTTGTTTACTACCAAAACCAGACAGACTGACCTTTTGGATGTCTGGTTTAGCTCTGTTGTTATGTTTGGAAACCTGTTTGTGTCTGAAAAATCTGCTGTGTCATTGCTTTTGAGGATCATTGAAGCTCTAATGTAAGCCTATGACAGACAGGAGTTGTAACTTTGTATCTGTTTGTGCTAAGTTTCTCCACTTCACCCCTCCCACTAGAAGTGTCTATTGTAGGCTACTTTCACACTTGCATTTTTGCTGGATCTGGCAGAGCTCAGCAAAAACGCTTCTGTTACTGATAATAGAACCATCTGCATTCATTATGAATGGATCCGGTTGTATTATCTTTAACATAGGCAAGACGGATCCGTTATGATCTCCATTGAAAGTCAATGGGGGACAGATCAGTTTTCTATTGTGTCAGAGTTAAACGGATCCATCCCTATTGACTTGCATTGTGGGTCATGATGCATGCGTCTTGCTCCGCATCCCATGACGGAAAGAAAACTGCAGCATGTTGCGGTTTGCTCTTTGGTATGAGAACGCAACCAAACTGAACAGAATACATTTTGGAGCATTCCGTTCAGTTACGTTTTGTCCTCATTGACAATGAACGGGGACAAAACTGAAGAGTTTTTTTCCAGTATTGAGACACTATGACAGATCTAGTAGGAGTAGAGAGTGTGTTCAGTGGCTCACCTGATGATCCAATATGGTATGGTGCTCACCCCTGGCAACACCCAGGCCAATAAAGGTAGCTAATAGAGTAAGGAAGAATGGGGGGCACACATAAATATAAGGATCAACTGGACCTGATGCAAATGAAACGTATTTATTAGTACCAGTACGAACAACTTTAAAAAGTTCTAAAACTATAAAAACTATTATTACATAAATGTATACCAGATAGCCAGGATGTATAGTCCGCTCGATCGAATGCTGTGATAGATGTGCAATCTACTGTGCAGTAGATAGTCCACTCAATCAGAGTACTGCAATAAAAGTGCTTACTATGTGCAATTCACTATTGGCGCTAATGGCGTATTGTAGCGCAATGTTATTAATCCACTTTCACTCTTGATGGTAACATACATAAGAAGCGCCCATTTGGGATATGTACTTTACCGCACTCCTGCTGGTGTTCCGACCGAACCACGCGCGGCGTCCCGCGCTGGTTACTCGGTCTAGCGCGGCGTCTCACGTGATCAACTGCATACACGTGACTGTGATGCCATTGGAGTAGGCGGTATTCTCACAGGTCCTTGAGAAAATCGACAAAGGTATGAGTCGCTCAACTCGATCAAGGAGGGCATACATTTCTTTGCTGTTCCTGCAGTCCACTTGTAATTATTGTCTCCGGAGACATTGTCCATCAAGCCTGACAATCAGGAACAGCAAAGAAATGTATGCCCTCCTTGATCGAGTTGAGCGACTCATACCTTTGTCGATTTTCTCAAGGACCTGTGAGAATACCGCCTACTCCAATAGCATCACAGTCACGTGTATGCAGTTGATCACGTGAGACGCCGCGCTAGACCGAGTAACCAGCGCGGGACGCTGCGCGTGGTTCGGTCGGAACACCAGCAGGAGTGCGGTAAAGTACATATCCCAAATGGGCGCTTCTTATGTATGTTACCATCAAGAGTGAAAGTGGATTAATAACATTGCGCTACAATACGCCATTAGCGCCAATGGTGAATTGCACATAGTAAGCACTTTTATTGCAGTACTCTGATTAAGTGGACTATCTACTGCACAGTAGATTGCACATCTATCACAGCATTTTGATCGAGCGGACTATACATCCTGGCTATCTGGTATACATTTATGTAATAATTGTTTTTATAGTTTTAGAACTTTTTAAGGTTGTTCGTACTGGTACTAATAAATACGTTTTATTTGCACCAGGTCCAGTTGATCCTTATATTTATGTGTGCCCCCCATTCTTCCTTACACTATGACAGATCTCAATACCGGAAAATAGAAACGCTAGTGTGAAAGTAGCCTTAGCCAGAAACTGTATATAAGGAGAGCAGTCGGAGCTCCTAGTGTGCTGCAGTTAGGGAACAGTGCTTAGAAGAGGAGACTCTTCTAGACTGAGTGACCAGAAGAAGTCGCTGAGACGGGGATATGCTGCCACAGACCCTGGATCACCAGCCTTGGACCAGGGTACCAACCTTCTGAAGAGAAAGAGGGACAGCTAGCTCAGGCCGTCCCTCAGCATTAAACCCCTCTTCTGCCAAGGAGGAGACTGGAGAATCCAGCCCAGTACCTTCTCTGTATTCTTCTGCACCTGAATTCCTCCAGTAAAAAAGCACACTGGTTTACTGCAGACCCTGACTCTCTGGACTTATTTCCCATTGGGGTGCATCAGACCTTACCATCCCTTTTGGAGAGCAGCAACACGTGGTGACACCTCGACGGTGTCCGGGGGAACTATTGTAGCGATGGGGCACCCCAAACTGCAATTTGCCGTCATGAACAGAATTCGAACCTGTGCATGGATGCCAAAGTTAGGCCTCTTTCACACGGGCGTCACGTTTGCCGCCCGGATAAGAGGCGGGAGCGTTGATGGAAAATGCGCGATTTTTCCGTGCGTGTGCAAACTTTTGTAATGCGTTTTGCACGCGCGTGTGAAAAATCTGCATGTTTGGTACCCAGACCCGAAGCCGGACTTTATCACTAAAGTCCAGTTTCGGGTTGAGTATTCCTTATATTTTATTATTTTCCCTTATAACATGGTTATATGGGAAAATAATAGCATTCTCAATACAGAATGCTATGTTACCAGGGCAATAGAGGGTTAAAAATTTAACAAAATTCAACTCACCTCCTTCCATTGATCGCGTAGGTGCAAGGAACATCTTCTATCTTCATATCTGTTGGTTAAAGGACCTTCGGTGACGTCACTGGGTCACATGGTCCAATCATGGAAGCTTTTGATTGGACCATGTGACCCAGTGATGTCACGGAAGGTCCTTTACCCAGCAGAATGAAGAAAGAAGAATGATCCCGGCACCTACGCGATCAAGAGGAGGAGGTGAGGTAAAGTCTTTTTTATTTTTAACCCCCTCTTCCCCTTTTTACATAACATTCTGTGATTAGAATGCTATCATTTTCCCTTATAACCATGTTAAAAGGGAAAATAATAAAGATCGGGTCCCCATCCCGATCGTCTCCTAGCAACCATGCGGGAAAATCGCACCGCATCCGCAGTTGCTTGCGGATGCTTGCGATTTTCCCGCAGCCCCATTCACTTCTATGGGGCCTGCGTTGCGTGAAAAACGCAGAATATAGAGCATGCTGCGATTTTCACACAACGCAGAAGTGATGCGTGAAAATCCCAGCTCATGTGCACAGCTCCATAGAAATGAATGGGTCCGGATTCAGTGCGGGTGCAATGCGTCCTCCTCACGCATTGCACCCGCGTGGAACACTCGCCCGTGTGAAAGGGGCCTTAAAGAAGGGGAGAGTGTAGAGCCCTGGTTCAAGGGTACTTTGAAGTCTGGACATTTGTGAACAGAGCACAATCATCAACATTTATGGTTCTCCTAAAAAGGTGGCAGCAACATCTTTAAAGGTGAGCTTCAGCCATACTATGTAAAATCTGAGCGGAATATGGAGAAGCATGTCACTGTACATTAAAAACTAATGTATATTCAGAGGAGTAAAACTCATTGGACAAACTGGCAAGGGCCCTAAAGCAGATCTCCAGACAGAAAACGCCAAAGATGATTTTTCAGAAAAATTTCCCCAGATTTTTTTTTTGTGCAACATGAGAAAGGGAATGAACAATATCGCAGCATGAGGTGCAGAGTGATATAACGTGATGGCTGACAGAATTTACAATCCAGATGTGAGCACTTCTGACAATCTCATTCCGGGGGAATCGCACACCAGAGTAGACAAGGTGCCACCGGACACCAATATGTAATATATACGAGTAAAATCCACTGCACACTTATAGAGATGAGCAGTCTTTATGTTGTCTTTTTTTCTTTCTTTATCTTTTTTCAAGTAGTACATATCAAACATAAATGCAAAATTCACATATAAGGTATATTCTCCTGTATTACAACTCCAGTTAATGGAACAAAGAAAGTCCAGATGAAATGACAGATTATATAAGTAGCGGCGCATGTCGAACTGTATTACAGAACGAATCTGCGCCGCAATCCATAACGAATCTGGGTTCGGATTCGTGCCGCAGTGGTGCCAATAAAGTATATGGAAGGTACAGCAGTCGGAAACTCATAGGGGGTCATGATAAAGCCTCTGCGCTGGCAATGGATCGCCAAAGTTACGAAGAGGGCGCATCCAGTGGCACTTCTAAATGTAAGCCAGCTTCCTTACTGTCTTACATTTAGACCATTTTACGCACCCAAAACAGACGTAGAAAATGGTAAATGAGACGGGCCTGTCCCTTTCCCCTCCACACCCACTTTTTTAGACCTGGCATAGAGACAGCGGCGCAACTAAACTCTGAGGCACAATCTGTGCCTGAAGTACGCCTAAGGCTGCATTCACACGGGCGAGTTTTCCGCACGGGTGCAATGGGTGATGTGAACATATTGCACCCGCACTGAATCCTGACCCATTCATTTCTATGGGGCTGTGCACATGAGCAGTGATTTTCACGCATCACTTCTGCGTTGCGTGAAAATCGCAGCATGCTCTATATTCTGCGTTTTTCAAGCAACGCAGGCCCCATAGAAGTGAATGGGGCTGCGGGGAAATCGCAAGCATCCGCAAGCGAGTGCGGATGCAGTGCGATTTTCCCGCATGGTTGCTAAGCGACGGGACCCGATCTTCATTATTTTCCCTTATAACATGGTTATAAGGGAAAATAATAGCATTCTTAATAAAGAATGCTTAGTAAAATGAGGATTAAGGGGTTAAACATGAAAAAAACTTAACTCACCTTAGGCCTCTTTCACACTTGCGCTTCTCCTTTCTGTCCTAGAGATCCGTCCTCGGGGCTCTAGGACGGAAAGCTACTGATCAGGATTATCCCCATGCATCCTGAATGGAGAGCAATCCGTTCAGGATGCATCAGGATGTCTTCCGTTCAGTATGTCAACGTTTTTTGGACGTTGACAAAAGCGCAGCATGCTGCGGATTTGTCTCCGTCCAAAAATCCGGAAGACATGCCGCAACGCCGGATCCGGAATTAATGCCCATTGAAGGGCATTAGTCCGGATCTGGCCTTTAGCTAAACGTCGTTTCCGCGCATCGCCGGATCCGACGTTTAGCTTTTTGTCAATGGTTACTATGGCAGCCAGGACGCTAAAGTCCTGGTTGCCATAGTAAAGAGTAGGGGGAGCGGGGGAGCGGTATACTTACATTCCGTGTGGCTCCCGGGACGCTCCAGGATAACGTCAGGGCGCCCCAGTGCATAGATCACGTGATCGCATGGATCACGTGATCCATGCGCGCGGGGCGCTCTGACGTCATTCAGGAGCGCCCCGGGAGCCGCACGGAATGTAAGTATGCTGCTCCCCACTGCTACTATGGCAACCAGGACGCTAGTAGCGTCCTGGCTGCCATAGTAACACTGAAAGCATTTTGAAGACTGATCAGTCTTAAAATGCTTTCAGTTCACTTGCGTTGTGCCGGATCCGGCGTGCATTCCGGCAACGGAAGTGCACGCCGGATCTTCACAACGCAAGTGTGAAAGAGGCCTTAGCCACTTGATCGTGTAGTTGGCGATCTCACTTCAAGCATTAGCTGCCGTCTAAAGGACCTGTAATGACGTCACATCACATGGTCCGTGATGGACCATGTGATTGGACCATGTGATGTGACGTCATCACAGGTCCTTTAGACTACAGCTAATGCTTGAAGACAGAAGAGAGATCGCCAACTATGCGATCAAGTGGCTAAGGTGAGTTACGGTAAGTTTTTTATGTTTAACCCCTTAATCCTCATTCTACAAAGCATTCTTTATTAAGAATGCTATTATTTTTCCTTATAACCATGTTATAAGGGAAAATAATAAATTCTCCAGAATACTCAACCAGAAACCGGACTTCAGTGATGAAGTCCGGCTTCGGTTCTGGGTACCAATCATGCCGATTTTTCACATGCGCGTGCAAAACGCATTACAAAAGTTTGCACACGCGCGGAAAAATCACGCATATTCCCGCAACGCAACCGCATCCAATCCGGGCGTCAAACATGACGCCCGTGTGAACCCAGCCTAATATAGGAGTATTTCGGGTTAATAAATAACCCCCATAATGTTTACTGAAAGCAGCAAAAAGGTTCGGATTTGTCCAATGCAGGAATCTACCAACACTACCCTGGACCTCTGCAAAGAAGAGCAGGAACTCATGAATAACCGGGTCTCTTCCCAGACGAGCCAAATGTGTATGTGGTAGTCGGGAAGGAGTCTGGAAATATAGCCGCTGCTTATTGGGGTATTCTGGTTGTAAGAAGTTATCCCCTAACTATTAGATTGGTGGAGGTCCTACTGCTGGGACCCCCACCGTTCACGAGAATGGGGCCCCATACCCGTGCAGGCCCCCTAAAATGAACGGAACGGCCGGTCGCACACGCACATGGCTGCTCCATTCATTTCTATGAATGTTCGGGAGATAGAGTACAGAGCTCACCTATGTCTGGAATTCACATAGAAAGAAATGGAGCAGCCGCACGCATACCCAGCCGGCCGATCCGTTCATTTCAGGGGGGGCTGCAGAGGGTATAGGGCGCCTGTTCTTGTGATCGGTGGGGGTCCCAGCAGTAAGAACACCACCAATGTAATAGTTATCCCCTATCCTGCCATCCACATAAAACTGATGGCAGGTTCTCTTTATCAGACACCCCGCCCCCCGATCCTAAAAAAAACCCCCAAAAAACATACACATAGTTTTGGAACGAATGCTTCTATAGAAAAGAAGCAAAGTCGTAAGAGCAGTAATTATTACCTGTGATAATTCCTTATTACAATCAACAGTGAAAAGACTAAAACGTTGCATTTTACGCACAAGACGCTATCGGATTTATTTGGCCTTTTCTTTCCTACATTACAGAATATTCACAGAGCGGAGAAGCATTTACATGATGATTTCCTCTATAATAATGCCGTTCACAGGGCATGAAGCGGCAGCCACCGCGTGGGTTTCTGATGGGAGTTGGAAGGCAGCGGTGTCACATCTGTGGCCGTCCTCTGGGAGTAGAGGCTATAGATAGGACAGGTACCCCTATCCGGGCATGTAGATATTGTGCCACATGTCATAAGGGAAAAACTATTCCATCTCATCAGAATAACTCATCACCGCTACAAAAAAGACGGTATGAGGTTTATAAAGTGCAGCCCCAACCTATACGCTCCGGCTCCAGCGGCCAATATACGTGTATGTGATTGTGTGAGTGAATAGAAGACCCCCTGCTGCCGCTCCTCTGACAGCGTGAAATTATTGACTGATTCGATAAATAACGGCTGCGATGCAAAGCGGTTTATCTTATTCCTACCTTCTATACAATCAATGCAGATAGCTGCCTGTCTACTGCTAATGATAATCTGACAGAGAGACATAATCACCCCGACGGGAAGAAATCAGCCAGCGGCGGCCGGCCTCGTCAGCCTCTTATTTAGTTTGTTTGCACATAATGTCTACTTGGTCTATGTTATAATTCAGGGATGAGTGATACTGTGTACTGAGCTGCTGTATCTAAACCTATTGTGTGATACTGTCTGCTGAGCTGTTGTATCTAATCCTATGTGTGATACTGTGTACTGAGCTGCTGTATCTAAACCTATTGTGCGATACTGTCTGCTGAGCTGCTGTATCTAAACCTATTGTGTGATACTGTGTACTGAGCTGCTGTATCTAAACCTATTGTGTGATACTGTCTGCTGAGCTGCTGTATCTAAACCTATTGTGTGATACTGTGTACTGAGCTGCTGTATCTAAACCTATTGTGTGATACTGTGTACTGAGCTGCTGTATCTAAACCTATTGTGTGATACTGTCTGCTGAGCTGCTGTATCTAAACCTATTGTGTGATACTGTGTACTGAGCTGCTGTATCTAAACCTATTGTGTGATACTGTCTGCTGAGCTGCTGTATCTAAACCTATTGTGTGATACTGTCTGCTGAGCTGCTGTATCCAAGCCTACAATGTGTGATGCTGAGCTGCTGTATCTAAACCTATTGTGTGATACTGTCTGCTGAGCTGCTGTATCTAATCCTATTGTGTGTGATACTGTCTGCTGAGCTGCTGTATCTAACCCTATCATGTGTGATACTGTCTTCTGAGCTGCTGTATCTAATCCTATCATGTGTGATACTGTCTGCTGATCTGCTGTATCTAATCCTATCATGTGTGATACTGTCTGCTGAGCTGCTGTATCTAATTCTATCATGTGTGATACTGTCTGCTGAGCTGCTGTATCTAATTCTATCATGTGCGATACTGTCTGCTGAGCAACTGTATCTAACCCTATCATGTGTGATACGGTCTGCTCAGCTGCTGTATCTAATCCTATCATGTGTGATACTGTCTGTTGTATCTAATCCTATCATGTGTGATATGGTCTGCTGAGACGCTGTCTCTAATCCTATCATGTGTGATACTGTCTGCTGTATCTAACCCTATCATGTGTGATACTGTCTCCTGAGCTACTGTATCTCATCCCATCATGTGAGACTGCTGAGCTTCTGTACAGTATCTAAGCCTAAGTGTGATACCAGCCTTGTAGTCCAGTCCATCCTCTGCCTTCCTAAAGTGGGCCTGCCTACCGAAGCTTCATCTCCCAGCTTAGGCTTTCTTTCTTGGCTTTCTCTGTCTACCCATAGGGCACACACGCTCTCCAGCCCTAAAAGACCGATGTAAGCATGGCGTTATCTTCACCAGCCTATGGCTGACCACATCAGGGTATTTAAGGCACCTTCCCCTAAAGAAGGGTGCCTGAGCATTAGGTTATCTAACTTGCTAGTTCTTAGTAAAGGTGTGCTGTTCTGTTTGTCTGCCCTTTGCCTGTTTACCAATTCTGAGCCTCTCCTACCTGACTATAGCCTGTTTACCGTATTGACACCTTTTTGCCTGCCCTGACTTCAGACTAGTTTTACGGATTAACACAAACTCTGCCTGCCCTGACCTCTACATTTTTAAGGACTACGAGTAGTTCCTGACCCCTCGGTGCTTTCCAACAGTGTCTGTGATCCCCGTGGGTCAGCTGCCAACCACACAGGGACTATTCCAAGGTAGCAGTGAAGTCCAGATACCTGTATAGAGATTAAGAGGTGAATACCAGGGGACCACCGGGATAACATCCTGAGGTCTAACCCCAAATCAAACTGGTTGTTTGGCGCAGTGCTTCCGCACCCAATGACTATATGATGTCTGATTATCGTTTTCTTCATCAATCGAGGGATAACACTAATGTGAACAGCCAACTTACAGGCGTTGCCTACTTAACCATGATTTTCCTAGTGGTGCTATGTACACTTAGGCCTAATTCACACGTCCGTATTTTTTTCCGCATTATTTCCGTAAAAATGTGGAAATAATGCGGAAGATATGCGGACCCATTCATTTCAATGGGTCCGCAAAAGATGCGGAGAGCATTCCGCATGCTCTCCGCATCCGCAAATCCTTTTATTTCCGCATGTCCTACTTTTGTCCGCAGATTGCGGACCGCAGCCCCATTGAAGTGAATGGATCCGCATAAATCCGGATGACATGCGGAAAGGTTACAAAAGTCATCCGCATGTCATCCGTATTTGCAGATCTGTAATTACGGATCCGCAGGAAATGAAAAGTTACCCTGGAAACATCTTTATTTTTCTTGTTCTTCCAGATTTTTGCAGAAATACGGAAACATGGAAGGTATGCGGAGACACTGAAAAACAAAAACGGAAGAATTTTGCGGAAACACAGATGCGCAAAAAAACAGACCGTGATTCTGGAAAGAAAAATTACTGACTTGTAAATAAGGCTTATTGCACACGACCGTATGGTTTTGCGGTCTGTTTTTTACGGATCCGTTATTCCGTTTTCGTTATCCGTTGTGTTTCCGTTGTGTTTCCGTTCCATTTTTCCGTTCCGTTTTTCCGTATGGCATATACAGTATACAGTAATTACATAGAAAAAATTGGGCTGGGCTTAAAATTTTCAATAGATGGTTCCGCAAAAACGTAACGGATACGGAAGACATACGGATGCATTTCCGTATGCGTTCCGTTTTTTTTGCGGACCCATTGACTTGAATGGAGCCACGGACCGTGATTTGTGGGCAATAATAGGACATGTTCTATCTTTGCACGGAACGGGGAAACGGAATGCATACGGAAACACTTCAGTTTTTTTTTCTGACCTATTGAAATGAATGGGCTCGTATACGGACCGTATACGGAACTCATAAAAACGGCCCGTACACCCGCAAAAAAAAACGGTCGTGTGCATGAGGCCTAAGGCCTTAGTCACTTAATCATGATTTTGTAAGAGAATCAATGAGAACTGTTGGGGCTCCCTGATATACAACGTCTATAAATGGAAGCCATGACACTAGTGTGAACAGAGCCTAAATCATAACTTAAAAAGGCAGAGCAACAAGAACTGCATCAGATATAGCTAATATACACAAAACGAGAGGTCCTTCTTAGACTCTCCCACTAGAAATGCTTTCATATTTTCCTTGCACCAAATGTTTCTGACGCTTCCACATAATTTTATCTCTTTTTACAATGAATTCCAGCCCAGCTGAGAGAATGCCATGTTCAGCCGTATAGATTACCGCTTTGATGTGCTGCAGACGGTGTCCGGGCTAATTCTCTAACAACACTTCAGCTTTTCCTGGCTAGCTGAGTGATAAGGACGCAGTTAGTTAAGAAGAACCAAATTTTTGTATTTTCTTGGTGTTACGTTTCTCCTCTTCCTAAATTAAAGCTTCAGGCCTTACGGTTTGGCTTATTCGATTGTGGTTAGAAAGGAGGGTAAAGGGCAAAAGGCGACCGACGTACTAAGAGAAACACGCAGGCCTAACAGAAATCACTTGTAGTGGTGGAGGTGAACACTGTGTGCAAATGCCGGTGACGTTCCAGAAGACCTTTCACTCTGCTCAGATTCCCATAATCAAATTTAACAACCTTTATCCAGACTGGATGTCGGATGTGCGCCCATTGCCAATCTTGTTTGCAGTTTGTGAACCGATGTGGATGACAGTGTAAGATCTATGCCAATAATAAAATATTACATGAAAAAGGGAATATTTCCACAATGGGTAAAAAAGCAGTAACAATCTCCTCCAAATCAATAGCAACCAGCCCAGAAAAAGAAAAAAAAGGGCACAGTAATGGAGAAGTAAAGGGTTCTCTACTGTAGGTGAGCACTAGATTTTAGTAAAAATGTTGTTGAACAAGTTACAGTTTTATTCAACTGTTTATAGTATTTTATTTTAAATGTATTACACTATCTTGTACTGATTCCGAGTTACATCCTGTATTATACTCCAGAGCTGCACTCACTATTCTGCTGGTGGAGTCACTGTGTACATACATTACATATCCTGTACTGATTCTAAGTTACATCCTGTATATTACTCCAGAGCTGCACTCACTATTCTGCTGGTGCAGTCACTGTGTACATACATGACATTACTTGTCCTGTACTGATCCTGAGTTACATCCTGTATTATACTCCAGAGCTGCACTCACTATTCTGCTGGTGGAGTCACTGTGTACATACATTACATTACTTGTCCTGTACTGATCCTGAGTTACATCCTGTATTATACTCCAGAGCTGCACTCACTATTCTGCTGGTGCAGTCACTGTGTACATACATTACATTACTTATCCTGTACTGATCCTGAGTTACATCCTGTATTATACTTCAGAGCTGCACTCACTATTCTGCTGGTGGAGTCACTGTGTACATACATTACATTACTTATCCTATACTGATCCTGAGTTACATCCTGTATTATACTTCAGAGCTGCACTCACTATTCTGCTGGTGGAGTCACTGTGTACATACATGACATTACTTGTCCTGTACTTATTCTGAGTTACATTCTGTATTAAACTTCCAAGCTGAACTCACTGTTCCACTATTCTTTTGTACAACTGCCTGACTGTAATTAGACACAGTGATCAACTTTGTTGGCACTTACTGTAATCCCCCCAAAAAACGTCTGTAATGCAGGAGCTCTGGTAGTCAACTCTACCAGCAGAATAGTGAGCGCAGCTCTGGAGTGTAGTATAGAAGGTAACTTAGGATCAGTACAGGATAAGTAATGTATGTACACAGTGACTCTACCAGCAGAATAGTGAGTGCAGCTCTGGGGTATAATACAGGATGTAACTCTGGATCAGTACAGGTGTATTGTAATGTAATGTATGTACACAGTGACTCCACCAGCAGAACAGTGAGTGCAGCTCTGAAGTATAATACAGGATGTAACTCAGGATCAGTACAGGATAAGTAATGTAATGTATGTACACAGTGACTGCACCAGCAGAATAGTGAGTGCAGCTCTGGAGTATAATACAGGATGTAACTCAGGATCAGTACAGGAGAAGTAATGTAATGTATGTACACAGTGACACCACCAGCAGAATAGTGAGTGCAGCTCTGGAGTATAATACAGGATGTAGCTCAGGATCAGTACAGGATAAGTAATGTATGTACACAGTGACTCTACCAGCAGAATAGTGAGTGCAGCTCTGGAGTATAATACAGGATGTAACTCAGGATCAGTACAGGATAAGTAATGTAATGTAATGTATGTACACAGTGACTCCATCAGCAGAATAGTGAGTGCAGCTCTGGAGTATAATACAGGATGTAACTCAGGATCGATACTGGATAAGTAATGTAATGTATGTACACAGTGACTCCACCAGCAGAATAGTGAGTGCAGATCTGGAGTATAATACAGGATGTAACTCAGGATCAGTACAGGATAAGTAATGTAATATATGTACACAGTGACTTCACCAGCAGAATAGTGAGTGCAGCTCTGGAGTATAATACAGGATGTAACTCAGGATCAGTACAGGATAAGTAATGTAATGTATGTACACAGTGACTCCACCAGCAGAATAGTGAGTGCAGCTCTGGAGTATAATACAGGATGTAACTCAGCATCAGTACAGGATAAGTAATGTAATGAATGTACACAGTGACTCTACCAGCAGAATAGTGAGTGCAGCTCTGGGGTATGATACAGGATGTAACTGAGGAAGTGATGTATATACAGATGTTCACAACTTTATAACACTCTGACTCGCTTTAATGGGAAATATGTTTATTTTCAATATTTGATTTCATTGCACTAAATCTGAAGGCTTAATTGCTATTCATGCTGCGTGTGTATTACCGGTATTTTCACAGTGTAAATTTATTTTCACTGAGTATAATTTTTTGCATAACAGATGTATGCTTATCATCTCACACAGTAATAATACTCTGTATGCCCGAGTTTTAAGTGCACAGTGTAGTTACAGGCAAAAACTTGTACAAGCAGATACATACGGGGACAGTGTTCATGTGGTACTGATTTTCAAGGCCAACTGGCTCTGATCAACGTAAGAAGCCCCTGCTGCGTCTTCCAATGACCTCTTTGTAAAAACAGCTTACCACTGTATAAAGCAGTGCTGAGAAGATGATACTGATTTAATACATTACACCCCATGTGTTGAGCTAAAACGTACAATTTTCACAAATTTACATTTCCACTAGGTTCAATTCACAAAAACGGAGGTGGAGAGAGGTTAGGTAAAGTGGATCTCAGATACTGGAGATTATATACAGTACAGTGTACCAGGGGAGGTATGGAAAAAATGCTGCAAAGTAAGGCCCTATTCACACATCCGCAAGTGTTTTGCGGATCCACGGAGCCGCGGATCCGCAAAACACGGACACACCGGCAATGTGCATTCCGCATTTTTGCAGACCGCACATTGTCCGAACTCCATAGAAAATGCCTCTTCTTGTCCGCAATTGCGGACAAGAATAGGACATGCTCTATTTTTTTTGCGGAGCCGCGGACCGGAAGATCGGCGGCGCGCTCCGCAAAATCGGATGCGGAGAGCACAGTGTGTGCTCTCCGCATCGTTCCCGGCCCCATTCACAGTCAATGGGTCCGCATGTATTCCGCAAAATTGCGGAATACATGCGGACTACATTGCGGATGTGTGAATAGGGCCTAAGGCCTTATTCACACGTCCGTAGTGTGTTTTGCGGAAACACGGATCCGCAAAACACGGACGGCTGCAATGTGCATTTCGCATTTTGCGGACCGCACATTGCTGGCACTATATAGAGAATGCCTTTTCTTGTCCGCAGTTGCGGACAAGAATAGGACATGTTCTATTTTTTTTGCGGAAACGGAAACACGGTTGCGGAAACACGGATGCGAAAACACGGATGCGGACATCACATAGTGTGCTGTCCACATCCATTCCTGCCCCTTTGAAATGAATGGGTCTGCAACCCTTCCGCAAAATTGCGGATGGGATGCGGATCCATTTTGCGGACGTGTGAATTAGGCCTAAAGGTACAATCACACGGTGCGGTCGTGACGCGGCCATGCTGCAGTTCAGTACAGGCCGCAGTGGGATCTAATAAACTAATAAATACAGCTTTGTTTAGTTGGTCTGCATTATTAACCCCTTAGTCACCAACCTATTTTGGGCTTTACTGACCAAGCGTTTTTCTTCCTTTTTTCATCGCCGCGTTCCAAGAGCTATAACTTTTTTATTTTTCCGTCTATATAGCTTTATGAGGGATTGTTTTTTATGGGACAAGTTGTAATTTTTAATGGCGCCATTTAGGGGTACACATAGCTTTCTGATTAACTTTTATTAACTCTTTCTGGGAGGGAGATGGGAAAAACAGCAATACTGCCACTGCGTTTTTAGATTATAAATTTTACGGCGTTCATTTTTCAGTATAAATAACACAATATCTTTATTCTCTGGGTCAGTACGATTACAGTAATACCAAATACATATAGTTTTTTTTTACACTTTACTAAGTTTTTGCAATAAAACCCCTTTTTTTTAAAAAAAAATTTTTTGCATTGCCGCTTCCCAAGACCCATGACTTTTCTATTTTTCTTTCTATGGCGTTATGTGAGATCTTGATTTTTGCGGGACAACTTGTATTTTTTATTGGTATCATTTTTGAGTAAATGGCGCTTTTTGATCGCTTGTTATTATGTTTTTTCGGTGGCAACTAAGAATAAACTAGCGATTCTGTTCTTTTTTTTTTTTAATGAGGTTTTCACCATAGGGGATAATTTACATGAAATTTATGTAGTCCGGGTCGTTATGGACGCAGCAATACCAAACATATGGTGAAGATTTTTTTAAAAAATTTTTCATGGAAAAGCGTATTTTCAATAGAAAAAAAAAGTGTATTTTTTTTATGGGATTTTTTTTATTGAATAATTTTTTTTACCACTTAACAGTCCCACAAGGGTACTATAACAGACAGCTTTTTGATTGTTTTTAAATGCAATGCACTATTCCTATAGTGCATTACATTTTAATAGCAATGCTATTCTAACATTGACAGGCACAGCCTGCTGGAAATGACTGAAGGCTGGTCTGGGGCCTACATCAGACCCCAGGCAGCGTTCATACACATCGGCACCCCGCGATCGCATTTGCGTGGTGCCGATGGGAGACCGAGGGAGTCCGCTCCCTCTTTCAGCACATTACATGCGGCAGGCGCCATTGCCCATGGCATGTAAAGTGTTAAACAGCCCGGATCGGCACTCCTGCCGGTCCAGGCTGTTATAGCAGGGGCAGAGGCTCTCATGTGAGAGCTGGGCCCGCCATAAAAAAGCAGTGGCCCAGCCTAAGGCCCCTTAGTGACTGCCGTAAATGTATGTATGGGTGGTCACTAAGGGGTTAATGGCTGCACGGCCATTAACAATGCAGTCCGACTAAACAGTAAGGTCTTTGTTTTACTTAAGCCCGCTGCGACCCGGACAGCTGCATGGTATTCGACAGCAGGGGCCGAGGTTGTACCCTAAGAATGCTTTCAAAAATAGTGCAAATCATTTAATTAACAAATAAATCAATTAGCCAACTACAAAGTGAATGAACATAAGAAAAACTTAAATCCAATCAATATTCGATGTGACCACTCTTTCTTCTAGGTATACTTGCACACAGTTTTTAGAGAAATGCTGCAGGGAGGTTGTTCCAAACCTCTGGGAGAACTAACCACAGATCTTCTGTGGATGTAGGCTTGCTCAAATCCTTTTGTCTCTTCATATAATCCCAGACAGACTCGATGATCAGGGCTCTGTGGAGGCTTATTTGGGGGAGAATTGTCATTTAGTTTATGCCGGAAAACTGGTGTCAAGAAGTTGCAAACTGCATGTTTGTGACTTTTTAAATGCAAAGGATTAACAGATGCAAGGCAGCTCTCACCTTTCTGCTTTGCCGTGAGCACGACCAACAGCCTCTGGAAACAGCTGAATGAATAGCAAAAAGTGAAGAAAAGCTTCCAGCTTCAACGGATTTTTAAATGCAACTATTGAAAAAATAGTCACAAGTGGAGGTTTTTATGCCACCCTCTTCACTTTTCAAAAATCACAGAGAAAGCTACAAAACATCCTGCATGATATGATAACTGAATATGCAGATATACATGGCAAAATTTATAAGGAAAAAATCACGGAAAATGATGCACTAACACAATAGATGCAAATGTTATATATGGATTAATCCCTCACTCTGATATGATAAAATCTGAGATCAAAACACATCTGTGTCCCCCTACCCAGCGCCATCTGATGGGGTTAACTTCCCCTGGTCCGTTCCTGGGTGTGGCTTATCGGGTGCCCTCGTTATCCAGCTATATCTATCTGTGAGCTGTGGGGCTTGGGGTCAGTCTATCTCTGTCCAGCCCCTTGCTGCTGATCCAGGGTTTTTTCCTATCTGCCCTTGTTTGTGGTGTCACCTGGTAATGCATTGTTGCTGCATTGTCTCATGTTGTTACCTGTTCTATGTTGCTGTTATTGCCTTGTCTGATCTGTACCTGTCCTGTATGTTTATATTATCCTTGTCTGTTCCTTGTATCGCCTAGCAGTGCGCAACTGCATCTGATAGCCTGGCAGTGCTAAACTGCTTCGGATTGTATCCTGTCCTATGTCCTGCCTGGCAGTGCCTACTGCTTCTGTGCTAGTTCCTGTTTGTCTTGTCTGTTGCATGTCCTGTGTCTGCTTGGGATCCAGTTTTGTTGTCTTTCCAGGCCCAGGCCCTTCCTGAAGGTGTGACCAGTGAGCCCTCGGCCCAGTTCGTCCCCACTACCACGGACCATAACGGAATTTGGAAACCATAACGCGATTCTTCATTAACCCGAACCCAAACTTTGGACGCCGGACTTACAAAACAAGTTCGCTCAACACTATCTGTTTTGCCTGTGTCCTGTTTTCATGAGGTCCCTGAGGTTTGCCTTTGGCCTCTGGCACGTGATACCTCCTGAACAGACTCTAGGCTCGGGAGTTTTCCGACTTTAGAGGACAGGAACAGAGAAGGTGTCCAGCATCGCAACAGTAAAAGTCTCTTGTGCGACTGTGATCACGTATTTGTTCATTTAGCGCAACTCGGTCAACTGGCATGGGTTCTGCCTCAGCAGCAGACATGGAAAGCTGAGAGACTGAAGACCGCTGGAAAGAAGACACTGGATGATATGGTTTTCTCTAATGTGCTCCCTCTCTAGCACATTACTGAAAGCACAGATCAATCTGGGTGGCCAGGGAAATAAGGTCATCCAAGGTAGAGGGGACATCCCGACCAGCCAGTTCATCCTTCATTTTCCAGAAAGACCCTCCCAGAAGGCGGCAACTAAGACCTCATTATTCCAGCCCAATTCAGAGGCAAGCGTCCAGGAACTGGACTGCATACTGGCCCATGGACTGACTTCCTTGGTGCAGCCGCAGTATTGAAGAACCTGCTGACATGGTGCATCTTGGCTCGTCAAGCACCCTAAGCCAAAAGCCTACAGGAAGGCCTGGAGATCCATAATGACTGGATCACACCTCTCCCAGAGTGGGTTGACCCATGCCAGGGCTTCTCCTGTAAGGTGCGACATTAAAAAAGTGACCCTGGCTCGGTCAGAGATAAACTGATGTGCCAACAGTTGAAAGTGCAGAGTGCACTGATTAATGAACCCCCTGCACTGTTTAGGATCTCCATCAAAGCATGGCAGAGCTGACAGACGGGGGATTGATCCTGGTACAGGACCAGAATCTGATCCTGACGTACCCTTTGCTGAGCCATCTTTTGGTATAGTTCGGTGAGGCTAGGCAGGTTCTGATCAGTGGCATCTATGGCCTAAGCAAACTGACCAGCAGGTGGGAACATGCCTCACGTGACCAACTCCCTCTGAGGGCAATGTCTGAGCACACCCCTCGTTCTTCACACTATACCTCTGCTCCTCTGATGGTGAGGAGAGACTTTCCCAAGCGGAGTGCCAGGTGCTACCTCAGAGAGGAATTGGAACACGAGGGAATCTGGACCAGAGTGTGAACCCATTGGACTGACCTCCAGGTGACAAAATACACCCAGGCGGAGTCAAGGTACGAAGGCAGATGTCATGGCAGGCGGCAGTCAGGCAACAGAACACCTTAGCTCAAACAGGAAACTAGACTAGCTCGGAACCTAAGTTGCTCAGGCGCCTTCCTATAGACAGAAGCACCTTTAAATACCTCCTGCAGACCAACCATAGGCAGGGGAAGATAGAGGGCGTGCCCAGGCTGCCTCACAAAGGGAGAAGAGACAACCCTGCACACACCCTAAATACACACAAGGAAATCTGAGCCAGAGTGCAAGCTCTGCTAAAAGCCAGGATTGAAATGCTGGTGGCAGTAGTGTAGACCACAGCTAAGAACCCCACTGCACAGCACAGCATGCAGCAGCGGGAAGGAGTGAAGAAGCCCGGTGTCCGTACCTGCATGTGGGGACAGAATCGCAGGTACATGCAGCTGGACTAACACTTACATTTATCAAAAATCACAGAAAAACAAAACATTATGAACGATATGACAACTGAATATGTGGACGTACATGGCAACAATTGAGCAATGTGCATGGAGCAAATGAAGCTAGAAATCTACGGTAGCTCTGACCTGCTCTACCTTATCGTGTTGCTGCCTGTGATGGCCAGACACCTTTTATTTCTTCAAATGGACCCCCGTTCTCCCGCTGTGCTTCCCGTTAGTTTCTGCTCCTCATATGCAAATGAGGCATCTAGGTTATAGTAGGCGTCGATCTTTTAGTTCTGCTGGGCGGTCTTCACTTCTCCCTGGCTGCGGGCGCATCCAATCGCAGCACTCGGCTCTTAGCCAGGGAGAAGGAGCTCAAGTTCTCGCGAGAACCGCAAGAACTTGAGCTTGCAGAGTTCCGAAGCTGGCGCCATCTTGGAGTCCCCAGCGCAGAAGACGACGGCAGCGACAGCAGCAGCAGTATCGGCATCCTGCAGGTAAGTAACTCCTTGAGCTCCTTCTCCCTGGCTAAGAGCCGAGCGCTGCGATTGGATGCGCTCGCAGCTAGGGAGAAATGAAGACCGCCCAGCACAACTAAAAGATCGACGCCTACTATAACCTAGATCCCTCATTTGCATACAAGGCGCCAAAACTAACGGGGAGCGCAGCGGGAGAAAGGGGGGTCTATTTGAAGAAATAAAAGGTGTCCGGGCATCACAGGCAGCAACACCATAAGGTAGTGTGATAATTGAACTATGATTTTTTAGGTGAAAGGTCCTCTTTAGGCGCATCCTCCAGCAGTGCAGGGGATATCAAGACTGGTGCAGACAGCAACAGACTTGATAAATCTCCCTTGTTCTTCTTTACACTAAAGATACTTGTTAGCTAAATTTGCTGTATGTTTGGGGTCATTGTCCTGCTGCAGATTAAATTTGGAGTCAAAGATTTCAAAGCAAATTGGGGTTTCATAATGTGCTGTTTAAGCTCTTTTAAAGAAGCACAAAGAACCTGGCAATGTTCTGGTCTGTAGACGCAGTGGTCGGTTACTTCCTTTCAAAAGGGGAATATGTCCAGCTGTGCCATCAGCCCAGGTAAACCAATCAGGTTGCCCCTTTATATTATATCCTCACCCAGGTGGGCATGTTAGTAAGGACTCCCCCCAGTGGTCCTTATCTCCAAGTTGCGCTTAACAGCGCCACCTACCTTTATTTCCTTTTTTTCCCCTTTTCAGGTTATTTGGGAGCCTCTGCTAATGGTTCTCATGGCCTGTGCTGCAACTTCATTACCCATGTGGATTACAAATGACTATGTGCCTTGTGGATTAGAATTACTTGTTTACCTTGGATTACAAGAAACTCTTATTGCACTTAAAGTGACAGTGTAATGCACTTTATCTTCAGGAACAGAAGAAGAGACTTTAAAATCAATCTATTGCCTTATTGCACTATTTTGCATTATTAAAAGCGTGCCTTATTAAAATTTGCACGTTGAACGTTTTACATTTTCAGCAACGTTCAAGTATTGTGTATTTCTCTTTCAGGTACCACAATGTGATTGTAAATGCACTATTGTATGGACTATGTTTGCACTCTTTCAGATCACCAGATAGTACGCACTTTATGTATTGCTTAGTATTATGGACTGCCTCTGAGTGCGGCCGGTACGTTCCAAGCACGTCCTATCTTGTATTGCTCATTATCGATTGCCTCTGAGTACAATTTGAACTAATGGTTCTAAACCAAGTGGTTATGTGCTTAAGCTGAGTACATGTGAAACCAATGGTTCTAGACCAAGTGGTTATGTTCCAAGCAAATCTAACACCACTAAGGGTGACCTGCTGCTGCTAATGTGTGTTTTGGGGAAAACGTCCTCAATGGAGAGAAGGGATTATACCGGCTCCTCCCACTAGTTGCACCTTGTGTTTAGCCAAGGTTGAATGTGTCCTAAGGCCTTGAGTGCCGCCTTAAGGAAAAATGTTTAGCCACCCATTTCATTCATCAAGGTGACAAAGCATCAAGCATAATTAGGCCTTGTTGTTAGAAGGGAATACAGGATACTGCCACCCTTCTGTTTGCGGGCGTTTCATTGCATAGTGGTGGGACTACAGAGTAAAGACACCCCCGCGCTTTCTTTGGTGTTCATGGCCAGAACACTCCAACCTGTTTGGTTCCCTGGTTATACCGGAGAGGGAAGCTGTTCTTGGACACCCTACTCCTACAGGCAGAGAGACCTTTTGGTAGCTGTTGCCATCGCTATATCGGATGGTAACCTATGCCAGTCTTATTGCAGCACCTTATATTTATTTGGTACTCTGAGAGCATATAGTTATGGTATTTATATATTGTGTATACCCTAAGTACAAGCCAAGGGCGGTTTGCCTCTTAAGTATAAATAAAAAAGATGTAGAGTACACACAGCTAGGGTAGTGCGTGTACCCTGTAAATGACCACTTTTGGAGGCGCCAATCTGTCATAAGAAACAATTACAAAAGTGCGGTAATAGGAAACTTCAGATCATCATAGGTGCAAATAAGAGTGATAAAAGCAGTAATAAAAGCGGTAATAAAAGCAGGTTTAACTCACTTCACCCAGGAGGGTAATGTAGGATAAGCTCAATACACCTACATTAACACCTCCTGCGCCTGGGTCGCCTCTAGGAATGTCAGAAAGGACGGCAAACACTGATGTCTTCTAGAACCTTTCCTTTATTAAATTCGCCAAGGTGTGGGGAGGAGGATCTCAACGCGTTTCGGGGTCATACGGCAAGACCCCTTCGTCAGCCTTAACCTAAGGCTTCCATATCCAGGAGACCTATAGTGTTTAACACTCTGTTTTTGTTTCCCTCTGTTTCTGACTCTTGCCTCTTAAGTGCCGGGGAATGTAATGACCCAGAGTGCCATTACCACCTCCTTTTGTACCCCCACTATCTTTAATGTGTGATCCTGTGTAATCTCTCATATTTAATGTAATTTCCTGCAATGTGTATATGCATTTCCTTACAAATCTAATGTTTTATATGTAATGTGCCCGGTTACCAGCAGGTGGCAGCAAATCTCAGCAGAGATAGTTTCTCTGGAGAGGAACCTTCTAGTTCCTTCCTAGCCCTCTTTAGAGGGAGGAGTTTAGTTAGTCAAGGTCAGTGTCTAGCCTACCCTCCTTGGGGAAAGGTTGTGTGTTGACTAGCAGAGCACTGCCTGCTCTGCTAGGCCCCAGAGGCCCAGCATCTAAAGTCCTTTATGGTTGCTTATCCCCTCCTGGGCTTGCATTGCCTCCACAGCTAACAGAGCTTTATGCCAGGAAAATAAGTTCCTAGGATTAACCCCTTAGTGACCACACGCATTTTTTTTAAAATCGCATTTAAAGAGCTATAACTTTTTAGTTTTTTTATCATGTATGATATCTTATTTTTGCAGGACAAGTTATAGTTTTTGATGCACCATTTTGGGTACATGTAATGATTGATCAAAGCCAGTTGTTTAGCCAAAACCCCCTTTGTTTATGTCAGTAAAAAGGCGTATTAGTGGTCACTAAGGGGTTAAGGACTAAAGTAAGAGACAGACTATGAGCAGACCAGAGCAGAAGAGGAAGAGTTTCCTATTTAACCATCCAAGCATAGCTGAGAGAGAGAGAGAGAGCTACCACATAGCAGAGCTGAGATTGTTGCAGAAGTGTTTGCCTGCACAGATTATGCCAATACCTGCTGATGACCAAGATAAACTGTTTGGATTACCGTTTATGCCACATAAAGCTGTGTTCAACGTTACTACAAAGTCTGGACTTAATTTATTCTACCTATCCATCATCCAAGTTCAACTAACCTTTTTTCACTGCTTCGGACCTCATCATGTCTGGGATCCAACCATATCCAGGTAGGAACTCCGTGACACGTGTATATAACATCTCCAGGGATTGTAGGCGACCCTGCACCACTCTGGCAATCCTACCCTGGGTACCAACATTACCATCTACAAAGGGGACTCTAAGTCCTCGCTGCTTAACTGCAGCTGGCGTCACGACTACTTGCTCTATAAGATGGACATATTTCGTAGAAACCTGCCTAGGCGTAGACATTGGGCTCGTTGCAGATGGAAACAAGGATAAGCAACTTAACTATAGACGAAAACATAGGAACTGGGGTGCTGAAAACTGGCAGCAAGTGCTCCGGACTCATAAGTCAAAATGTAAAATATTTGGCTGTAACAGAAGGCAATTTTTTTGCAGAAGGGCTGGAGAGCAGTACAATAATGAGTTTCTGCAGGCAACAGTGAAACATTGTGGAGGTTCCTTTCAAGTTTGGGGCAGCATTTCAGAAAATAGATAAGGGGATGTACTTATCCATCTTGCAATATCATCAGGGAGGAATCTGGTTGGCTCTAAATTTATTGTGCAGTAGGACAAAGACCCTAAATGTACAGCTAACTTCAGCATAAAGAGCAAGAAGTCTTGGAAGTGCTGATATGGCCCCACAGAGCCCTGATCTCAACATCACCTAACCTGTCTGGGATTATATGAAAAGACAGAAAGATTTGAGCAAGCCTACATCCACAAAAGATCAGATCTGTGCTTAGTTCTCCAAGATGTTTGGAACAACCTCCCTGACAAGTTCCTTCACGTGTACCTAGAAGAACTGGTGCTGTTTTGAAGGCAAGGGCTGTTACCCCAAATATTGATTGCATTTACATTTCTGTTTTCTTCATGCACTTAGTATTTTGTTAATTTATAAATGAAATGTTTAACAACTCTACGTTAAAAACATTCTTAGGCTACTTTCACACTAGCGGCACGGACCTTTGGTAGGCTGTTCCGTCGGGTGAACAGCCTGTCAGAACCGTCCTGCCGCTAGTGAACGTGTGCCCCCCGACTACCGCTCCGGCCCCATTGACTATAATAGGGACGGCGGATTTCCGGCAGAGGCACGGCAGCGCACGCTGAGAGGCCACCGAAATAAAACTACGACATGTCTCCTGCCAGAGGTCCGTGCCGCTAGTGTGAAAGTAGCCTTACTTTACAGCATTTTTTTCAGACCTGCCTAAAAGTTTTGCACAGTACTGTATATACTCACATCACCCATTTCCTTCTGCTATAACCTATAATTAGTTTTAGGGCTCTTTCACACAAACAAGTTTTCTGTCTGGATGCGATGTGTATAGTGAACGCATAACATCTGGACCTTTCAAAGGGTCTGTGCACTTGACCGTTGTTTTTCACGCATCATCTTTGCATTCAGAAAAAATCGCAGAATGTTCTATACTGTGCGTTTTTCACGCAGCTCTGGCTCCATAGAAGTGAATGGGGCTTGCCTGAAAAACGGAAGACCTCCAGATGCAATGTGCTTTTCACTGATGGTTGCTAGCAGATGTAGATTGTTACTCTTCACGCGTGTGAAAAACGCCTGCAATGAAACCACACACACTGAATGCAATCTCGGGTACTTTCACACTTGCGGCAGAGTGATGCAAACGGATACCATTTGTAGACAGATCCGGCTACGGATCCGTCTTACAAATGCATTGCAAGAACGGATCCATCTTTCCACTTGTCATGCGGAGAGACGGATCCATTATATATATCTTTAACATTTTTACCGGTCTGCGCATCCGCAGACTGGAATGACGGTTCTGGCATTGCGGTATTTTGAATGCCGGATCAGGCACTAATACATTCCATAGGGAAAAAATGCCAGATCCGGCATTCCGGCAAGTGTTCCGGAATTTGGGCCGGAGATAAAAACACAGCATGCTGCGGTATTATCTCCGTCCTGAAATGTCAGAAAGACTGAACTGAAGACATCCTGATGCCTCCTGAACGGATTTCTCTCCATTCAGAATGCATCGGGATAAAACTAATCAGTACTTTTCCGGTATAGAGCCCCTAGAACAGAACTCTATGCCGGAAAAGAAAAACGCAAGTGTGAGAGTACCCTCAGAGTTTTTCCCTGAACAGATCCTGACATAATCTGTATCGCTCATGTGAAAGAGGCCTAAGACTTTTCTCATGTAGACATGTCCTTTCTAGTAATACATGCTGGACGTTTGGTCTGTGTGTCCAGGATACTGCTGTCTTCCAAAGCTCAAAAGAACAGTTTTCTTCCCCCCCACCCCCCCATGTGACATCACAATGCCCCTCACCCCCTTTTGTCACTTTTCTCCCCCCTCCCTATTGTCACTCTCTCCCCCCCCCCCCTCTCCCTCCCCACTCCCTTTCTTACCCCCCCTTGCATCACTCTGTTCCCTCCTGTCAGCTTCTCTGGTGTAGCGTGGCCGAGCGCTGTCCGGGTCCGCGGGTACAGAAACATTTGTTCCCTGTACTCGGCTGGGCTGAAAGGAAATGCACACTAAGTTATGGGGTTATCTGTGGATGACAATGTTATGGGGGATCTGTGGATGACACATTGTTATGGGGGATCTATGGATGACAATGTTATGGGGGGATCTGTGGATGACACACTGTTATGGGGGATCTGTGGATGACAATGTTATGGGGGATCTGTGGATGACAATGTTATGGGGATCTGTGGATGACGCACTGTTATGGGGGATCTGTGGATGACACTATTATGGGGGATCTGTGGATGACGCTGTTATGGGGGACCTGTGGATGACGCTGTAATGGGGATCTGTGGATGACGCTGTAATGGGGATCTGTGGATGACGCTGTTATGGGGGAATCTGTGGATGACGCTGTTATGGGGGAATCTGTGGATGACGCTGTAATGGGGGATCTGTGGATGACACTATTATGGGGGATCTGTGGATGACGCTGTTATGGGGGACCTGTGGATGACGCTGTAATGGGGATCTGTGGATGACGCTGTAATGGGGATCTGTGGATGACACTGTTATGGGGGATCTGTGGATGACGCTGTAATGGGGGATCTGTGGATGACGCTGTAATGGGGGATCTGTGGATGACACTATTATGGGGGATCTGTGGATGACACTGTTATGGGGGATCTGTGGATGACACTGTTATGGAGGATCTGTGGATGACACTATTATGGGGGATCTGTGGATGACGCTGTTATGGGGGACCTGTGGATGACGCTGTAATGGGGATCTGTGGATGACGCTGTAATGGGGGATCTGTGGATGACACTATTATGGGGGATCTGTGGATGACGCTGTTATGGGGGACCTGTGGATGACGCTGTAATGGGGATCTGTGGATGACGCTGTTATGGGGGAATCTGTGGATGACGCTGTTATGGGGGAATCTGTGGATGACGCTGTTATGGGGGAATCTGTGGATGACGCTGTAATGGGGGATCTGTGGATGACGCTGTAATGGGGGATCTGTGGATGACACTAATGGGGGGGGGATCTCTGGATGACACTAATGGGAGGAATCTCTGGATGACACTAATGGGGGGAATCTCTGGATGACACTAATGGGGGATCTCTGGATGACACTGTTAGGGGGCTATATGGATGACACATATAAAGCATCTTATGCTATAAACGTGTCATCCACAGATTCCCCCATTAGTGTCATCCACAGACCCCCATAAGTGCCATCATAGTGTGTGTGGGGGGGGGGGGCAGTTTACACTTGCCGGGGCCGGTGTTCTGAGACCGGTGCAGCTTGACTCTTTCATACACCGGCCCCGCAGCTCCTATACACTATTGAAGTAAACCTAATCTCTAATGTGGCCGGAATTACTAACTATTGATGCGCTGTCTCCCTCAGGTTAGGCACTCACTCCCTCCATGCTCCTCCTGCACCGCGCGCTTTCTACATTCATAAAGTGGGCGGAGCGCGCAGGAGGGACGTGAGGTGCTTGGAGGAATCGGGCAGCTTGAGCTCTCAGTTCCTCCGTGCGCCTCATGTCCCGCCTGCCCGCTCCGCCCACTTTTATGAATGAAGAAGGCAGGCGGGGCAGGAGGAGCATGGAGGGACTGAGCGCCTGACCTGAGGGAGACCGCATCAATAGTTAGTAATTCCGGCCACATTAATAGAGGTTAGGTTTACTTCAATAGTGTATAGGAGCTGCCGGACCGGAACTTCCGGTATCGGTGGCATTTTCACGAGTACAAGTACTCGTGAAAATGCCGGTATCAGTCCCGATACCGATACTGGTATCGGTATCGGGACATCCCTACTCTAGTTCTTCTAGGCGGCTAGCTGCCCCTGCGCTGACTGAGTCTGCCTGCCTGCTCTTCCTGTTACTGGTTCCCGGCGCTGCCTGTGTGCAGACAGTCACGCCCCCAGCCCGCAGCTGCATGATGAGAGAGGCGGGTGCCGCGCCGGCCGCCACTTAAGTTAAGTTTCCTACAGTTTTTTTTTTTTTTTACATCGAACGAATCGCAGCGCCCCCTGCTAAATTGCGCCCTAGGCGGTTGCCTAGATCGCCTTACAGGTGACGCCGACCCTGATTCTAAACTTATTGGATGCAACTTTTGCCAATTCATCCTGCTGCATATAGTGTTTGTTTGCTTTTGCATTGTGGCCATGGTAGCATTACCAAACCTGCGTTAGTGAACACATTACTGCATCATACCGTGTAGGTCAAATAGTACTATATTACAAAAAAACAGGAGAAAAACGCCTCAGCCAACAGTGTGCATGAACTGTAATAAGCAGGTAGTGGTGAAGATAGTCTAGATCAGTGATGGCGAACCTATGGCACGGGTGCCAGAGGCGGCACTCTGAGCCCTCTCTGTGGGCACCCGCACCCTGGAAAAAGTCTATGGGGTACCAGTATGGCTTAGAGTTTTCCTACCATTAATTAGCACAGGGCGCACTATGAACAGCGCAGGGAGCGCACTGAATGTAGGCAGACTATTATAGCTAAATGATAAAGTACATGGAAGATACACTATATTGGACTGTAGTATTCAGGTTACATTGCCATGTTGGCACTTTGAGATTAAAAAGTGGGTTTTGGGTTGCAGTTTGGGCACTCCCTAAAAGGTTCCCCATCACTGGTCTAGATGATCACCTTGATTAGTTGTGCTGATAGCCACAACTCTCACTTGCACTTAGGCGAGTGTCTCTCATGGGTCTCCGATAATATACTGGAAGCACATCCAATGGAGAAAGCTGTTATAAAAACAATAAGGATCCGGCTGAGCTGTCACCCAAGAAGTTAGCTAGGAAACCAGGATGGGTGGAATCATCCACTCTCTTTTATCCTGTTAAGGCCTCATGCACACGGCCGTTGTTGAGGTCCGCGTCCGAGCCGCAAAATCGGACCCATTCACTTCAATGGGGCCGCAAAAGATGCGGACAGCACTCCGTGTGCTGTCCGCATCCGTTGCTCCGTTCTGTGCCCCCGCAAAAAAAATAGAGCATGTCCTATTCTTGTCCGTTTTGCGGACAAGAATAGGCATTTCTATAATGGGCCGCATTCCGTTCCGCAAATTGCGGAACGGAACACGGAGCAGCTTCCGTGTTTTGTGGATCCGCGGTTTGCGGACCGCAAAACACCAACGGTCGTGTGCATGAGGCCTAAAGGTTGTGAAACGTTTCGGGATGCACAATCACCCGATCTTCAGACAATTAAAGACATAACTTCCATGTGTATAGAACAACTTACTAAGGGTCCTTTCACACCTGCGTTCTTCTTTTCCGGCATAGAGATCCGTCGTCGGGTCTCTATGCCGGAAAAATCCTGATCAGGATCATCCCCATGCATTCTGAATGGAGAGAAATCCGTTCAGGATGCATCAGGATGTCTTCAGTTCAGGACCGGAACGTTTTTTGGGCGCAGCAAATACCGCAGCATGCTGCGCTTTTTGTTCCGTCCAAAATCCGAACACTGCCGCAAGGTCGGATCCGAATTAATGCCCATTGAAAGGCATTAATCCGGATCCGACCTTAAGCTAAACGTCGTTTCGGCGCATTGCCGGATCCGACATTTAGCTTTTTCTGACTGGTTACCATGGCAGCCAGGACGCTAAAGTCCTGGTTACCATGGTAAAATGTAGCAGGGAGCGGGGTAGCGGCATACTTACATTCCGTGCGGCTCCCGGGACGCTCCAGGATGACGTCAGGGCGCCCCAGTGCATGGATCACGTGATCGCATGGATCACGTGATCCATGCGCATGGAGCGCTCTGGCGTCATTCAGGAGCGCCCGAGCCGCACGGAATGTGGCATGCCGCTACCCGCTCTCGCCTACTATGGCAACCAGGACGCTAGTAGCGTCCTGGCTGCCATAGTAACCTGAAAGCAATTCGAAGACTGATCAGGATCCTGATCAGTCTTCTAATGCTTCAGGTGACTTGCGTTCTGACGGATCCGGCAGGACGGAAGTGCCTGCCGGATCCTCAGAACGCAAGTGTGAAAGGACCCTTAACCTGTTGATTCCCAGCGCCATACATGTATGGCAGAAAGACGGGATTTAAATATGTTTCAAACAGCAGAGGCCCAGAGCTAATGTCTGCGACCGTGGAGAATGCTGATTGCAGACATTTAACCCTTCAGATGCCGTGGTTAAATGTGACCACAGCACCTAAATGCTGAAAACCTGGACACACGTGCCTCCGGGTCAGGAACAGCTCCCCTAAGCCGTTCTTTTGCTCTGATGTGCTGGGTTTTTCTGAAGAGTCCCAGCAGATCAGAGCTGTAGTTGCTATTGAGCAGGGATGCTCCACCTGCGGCCCTCCAGCTGTTGCAAAACTACAACTCCCATCATTCCCTGACAACCTACAGCTATCATCCTACAGAAGGACATTGTGGGAGTTGTAGTTTTACAGCAGCTGGAGGGCCGCAGGTTGAGCATGCCTGCTATAGAGGTTAAAGTAAAAATTTAAGTCAGCCCCTTTCTCCAGAATTAAAATATAAATAAATAAATAATAATAATGTGCATGTCCCAAAAGGCCTGAACTATTAAAGTATAAGAATATATATAATTAGGGTTGTCACAATACCAAAATTTTGATTCGATTTCGATCCCTTAAAAAAGTATTGAAATACTCGATACCATTTTATGCCACGCGAAAGAAAAATAAAGCGCCAAAAAAGCTGTGTGCATTCCGCATTTTATGGAACATCCGGCCTATAATAGAACAGTCCTATGCTATTTTTTGGGGGGACAAGGTGACCAAAAAATGGCAAATTGTGTGTTTTTTAAAAAATAAATTCTGTTACGGCGTTCACCCCATAGGAGATATTTTTTCATATTTTAATCGTTCTGACTTTTTTAGATGTGGTGATACCTAATATGTTTTTTATTGTTTATATATTTTATATGGGAAATTGGGAAATGGGAGGATTTAATCTTTTAATATTTTAATGGTTTTTTTTTTTTAACTTTTTTAACTTTTTATTAACTAACTATTAGCTCCCTTAATGGGCTAGAACCCTTGTCCTATTCACCTTAATAGAGATCTATTAGGGTGAATAGGATCTTACACTGTCCCTGTTGCCCTGGGCTTTGTGCACACAGCAGTAGGGAGCTTACCATGGCAGCCACGGATAGCTTCAGTAGCGTCCTGGCTGCCATGGTAGCTGATTAGAGCCCCGTGAGTTCACTGCTGGGGCTCTGATCAGAAGCTGCCACCCACTGAGGAGGAGGGGATCCTGTGGCCACTGCCCACCAATGTTTATAACACTGTGGAGGGGTGGCGCAGTGCGCCACCAATGAATGTAATTAACCCGTTAATAAAAATGGAGGCGGCGGGTATCAGCTGTATCACCTCAATGACAGGATACATCAGGTGCCGCGCCTGAGGGGTAACTGACGGGGTTGGCGGGATCGCCGTGCCCTGTCATTGAGGCAGGGTGCCAGCTGTGTGATATGGTGGCACAGCAGCAGATGCGTCACAGTGGCGAGGAAGGGACTCCCTCCTTCTCCATTGTGCCGGCTGGCGGGCGGGTACTGCACTGTAATGTGCGCCCGATGTTTTATACTGCGGTAATTAAGAAACAGTGATTAATACCGTGGTATATCACGAATACCAGTATATTGCCCAACCCTTTAGGTGTAATATGCTGCCCTTGCATAAGATGGCATATAAACTGCTATAAGCTTGAAGTATAGAGGTATAATTCAGGATGTTTGTACAATTATAAGGGCTGAGAGATCAATATAAATGGATCATTTGCAGTATTTAGAGATAACAGGATGACATCAGGTTAGATTGCACATAATATCACCTGAAGGTAAGTCATGTCTTTTGAAACCCTGACCTGGTAACCCTTTTCATCAGAACTGGTGACAGTGTTTCTTAAATAATTCTTGGTGAAGGAAGAAATAGCACAAAAAAAGAACAAATCAAGACCCAAAGGGTTACTTATCAATCACCCCATAATAATTATAGAGACAGTGCAATATAGGAGGGTAGAACAGGAGAGGGGTAAACTTGTCACAGCTGGAGGACCAGGACTCTGTCAATCACACCGATGTCTCAACCCCCAAACCCAGGAAAACCACTTGTGTCCAGGACATTGAAATGAGAAATGAAACAGGACAGTGTGTCTAACAAACGGGGAATTAATCAAACGCAGGCGGCGTGCAGAGGACACCAGATATCGCTCAATGTCTGTAGATTATCGAATTACAAAGGTTCCAAAACAACTTTCATTCATGGAGACTAATCCAGGATATGGGGAGACCTGGGAGGGAAAGATTACGCTAATGAATACTGGGACGTTCACTCTCTGTAATGGGAGCAGGAACAACACTGGATTTTTATAGCGAAAAAAAAAAAGCATATTTGGCCATTTCTATTATTTTTTCCTACTATTGCATTTACTGTACAGGCTGAATACTTTCTTAACTTAATAATGTGGAAATTTGTAGACACTGCAATACCAATTAGGTTTGTCAGTCGGCACCGACCATGTATAAAGCAGACCCAAGGACACCTATGATGGATATATCAGGAGTAAAAGGCATTGTACGCTGTAGGAATATATTAGAGGGGTTATCCAATCCTATAAAAGCCCCCCAATATGCAGGGACCCCACACTGAATATACTTACCTGGGTCCCCACTCCCTGCGCCGCTTCTGGTCCCCGCACCGCCGCTGCTGATTCTCCTCAGGGGGGGGGGCAGCCAATGGCAGGTGGTGACGGGGGCGAGCCTCCCTAGCGTCACCCATTTTCAATTGGTCTTTATTTAAAAATATGGAATATTATTTTGTGTACAGAGCTGAGATACTCTAGTAGCAGCCTATGGATTTTCTGTCTTTTCCGTCAGTTGGGGAGCAGACAGGCTCCTTATCTCTGCTCTCTGCCATTATAACCACTCATTATAGCTCAGTTTTTACCTTACTGATAAGAATGTGGCTCAAAAAAGTGTCTATGACCTCTTAAAAGTTTAGCGATAAGGTTTATTCGATTACTGGCAGTACCAGTCACACGTTTAGAAAAACAGTTAGGCCTCATGCACACGGCCATATGGCTTTTTTAGTATTTTGCGGTCTGCAAAATACTGATCCGCAAAAATACGGATGACGTCCGTGTGCATTCTGTTTTTTTGCGGAACGGAACAGCTGGCCCCTGATAGAACAGTACTATCCTTGTCCGTTATGTGGACAATAATAGGACATGTTCTATCTTTGAACGGAACGTAAAAACGGAAACGGAATGAACACGGAGTACCTTTTGTTTTTTTTTGCGGACCCATTGAAATGAATGAACGCAAAAAATGTTCGTGTGCATGAGCCCTTAACCATTTGTGACAGAATGGGGCAATATTTTTAATAAAGGCCAATTGAAAATATCATTTTTAGGCAAAAAAAAGTAAAATGCAATCATAAACAAAATCCGACTCCGAAGGTGTACACAGCCTTTAAGGACATTTCTCCCTCCAAACAATGGCACACCCTCAGTGACGAAAAGACGCACAAATGCGGCCTTCTGTAATTGCTTACAAATCTTATAAATTAGTTCTGCTCCACACCTCGAGCTGATAGAACAAGTGGCCACATTAATTATTATTTTTAATTGTCTATCTCATGTGGATTAGAGGAGATGATGTCTGGTTTGGTTAAGTCACTGCATAACACGAGAGACAATTAGCCCACACAGATTCTGTTACATCCGCCATATGAAATTCACTTTTCAGCCACCGGCTGACTCTTTGCAGTCGCTTTTCATTAAGTGACCCTGAGAAATCTGAATAACCGTGCAAATCTCCTCACCTGCATCCTCCTGGTCAGATCACAGCAGAGCACAGGCGACAATCATCCCAGCATTTAGTTATTCTGATGATTAATATGTTGGATCAGAAAAAGACACATAATGCGGGGCGGATGATGTTTTAGTATTCAGGTTTTATTTACTGAAAATGGCAATCTGCTAGGGACAACGTTGGTCCTCGCTGTGTGAAATTGCGCTGTGGTGCGGGGTCAATGTATGCAATGATGCTTTTCTGTTACTGTTAGGGTTAAAGCCCCATGCACACAACTAGGGCGGAAACAGTTATACAATTGAATCGAGTAATTCGATTCAATTAGCAAATTTTTTGCATCAAGCATTCGTCTGTGTCATGTAACCACGGAGCGGGAGTGAAGCGTTTGCTATTACTCACCGCTCCGTGGTCACCCGCCGGCCCGCACCACGCTGCACTGTATCCTGACACATCGTCGGGTCATAGTGCATGTAAGTGCGCACGATGACCCGACGCTGTGTGATCTCAGAAGGACAGTGCAGTGCACGGAGAAGAAGATGGAGGAGCGCCCCTACAGGAAAGGTAAGTACTGGCGCTGGGGACATGGCTAGGAGGGGGAGATGGTGGCACTGGGGTCAAGCTGGTGGCACTGGAGGTCAAGCTGGTGGCACTGGGGGTCAAGCTGTTGGTACTGGGGGCAATCTGGTGGCACTGGGGGGCAAGCTGGTGGCACTGGGGGGCAGTTGGTGGCACTGGGGGGCAGCTGATAGCACTGAGGGGGCAGCTGATGGAAATGGGGTGGCAGCTGGTGGCTCTAGGGGGCAGCTAGTGGCACTGGGGAGCAGCTGATGGAACTGAGGGGGCAGCTGATGGCAATGGGGTGGCAGCGGATGGCACTAGGGGGCAGCTGGTGGCTCTAGGGGGCAGCTAGTGGCACTGGGGGGCAGCTGATGGCACTAGGGGAGCAGCTGATGGCACTAGGGGGGCAGCTGATGGCACTAGGGGGGCAGCTGATGGCACTAGGGGGGCAGCTGATGGCACGGGGGGCAGCTGATGGCACTATGGGGGGCAGCTGATGGCACTGGGGGGTGGTAGCTGATGGCACTAGGGGGGCAACTGATGGCATTATGGGGGGCAGCTGATGGCACTAGGGGGGGGCAGCTGATGGCACTAGGGGGCAGCTGATGGCACGGGGGGCAGCTGATGGCACTGGGGGGGGCAGCTGATGGCACTAGGGAGGCGCACTATGACCCGACGCTGTGTGATGTCAGAAAGACAGTGCACGGAGAAGAAGATGGAGGAGCTGTTTAGTGGTGCCCCTACAGGAAAGGTAAGTATTGGTGCTGGGGACATGGCTAGGAGGGGGTGGGGTGGCAGCAGATGGCACTAGGGGGCAGATGGTGGCACTAGGGGGCAGCTGATGGCACTAGGGAGCAGCTGATGGCACGAGGGGGGAAGCTGATGGCACTGAGGGGGCAAGCTGATGGCACTTAGGGCGAAGCTGATGGCACTGAGGGGGCAAGCTGAAGGCACTAAGGGGGAAGCTGATGGCACTAGGGGAGCAACTGATGGCACGAGGGGGGGGGCAGCTGATGGCACGAGGGGAAGCTGATGGCATGAGGGGGGAAGATTCTGGCACGTGGTGGGAAGCTGCTGGCACTGAGGGGGCAGCTGATGGCACTGGGGTGGCAGCGGGTGGCTCTAGGGGGCAGCTAGTGGCACTGGGGAGCAGCTGATGGCACGAGGGGGGAAACTGCTGGCACTGAGGGGGGAAGCTGCTGGCACTGGGGGGGTCAGCTGATGGCTCTAGGGGGGCAGCTGATAGCACTAGGGGGGGGCAGCTGATAGCACTAGGGGGGGGGGCAGCTAATGGCACTGGGGAGGAAGCTGATGGCACTAAGGGAGCAGCTGATGGCACTTGGGGGAAACCTGATGGCACGGGGGATGGGGGGGCAGCTGATGAGTTTTTATAAAGGAAAACGTTCTTTTAATTTGTTTTTGGTAATTAGAGTACTCGATTAATTGTTGGATTAATAGACAGAATACTCGATTACAAAAATAGTCGATAGCTGCAGCTCTACACACAACCGTATGTTTGGTTCGCATCCGATACACATTTTTCTGCAGATTGAATGCAGAATAATTCATTTCAATGGGGCTGCAAAAGATGCGGATGGCATACCGTGTGCTGTCCACATCCACACATCCTCAGGCCTGAAGAAAAGATAGAACATGACCTATTCTTGTCTGTTTTGCAGACAAGGATAGGACATTTCAATAGAAGTGAAAAAGAAAATAGTAACATAGTATATAAGACCGAAAAAAGCCCTCTGTCCATCCAGTCCGGCCTGTTTCCTGCAAGTTAATCCAGAGGAAGGCAAAAAACCCCTGTGAGGTAGAGCCAATTTTCCTCACTTAAGGGGAAAAAATTCCTTCCGGACTCCAATCAGAATAACTCCCTGGATCAACGACCCCTCTCTAGTAGCTGTAGCCTGTAATATTATTACACTCCAGAAATACATCCAGGCCCCTCTTGAATTCCTTTATTGTACTCACCATCACCACCTCCTCAGACAGAGAACTCCATAGTCTCACTGCTCTTACTGTAAAGAATCCTCTTCTATGTTTGTGTACAAACCTTCTTTCCTCCAGACGCAGAGGATGTCCCCTCGTCACAGTCCTGGGGATAAATAGATGATGGGAGAGATCTCTGTACTGACCCCTGATATATTTATACATAGTTATTAGATCTCCCCTCAGTCGTCTTTTTTCTAAAGTGAATAACCCTAATTTTGATAATCTTTCAGGGTCCTGTAGTTGCCCCATTCCAGTTATTACTGTAGTTGCCCTCCTCTGAATCCTCTCCAGCTCTGCTATGTCTGCCTTGTTCACAGGAGCCCAGAACTGTACACAGTACTCCATGTGTGGTCTGACTAGTGATTTGTAAAGTGGTAGGACTATGTTCTCATCACGGGCATCTATGCCCCTTTTTGATGCAACCCATTATCTTATTGGCCTTGGCAGCAGCTGCCTGACACTGGTTTTTGCAGCTTAGTTTGCTGTTTATTAAAATTCCTAGATCCTTTACCATGTCAGTGTTACCCAGGGTTTTACCATTTAGTATGTACGGGTGACTTGCATTATTCCTTCCCATGTGCATAACTTTACATTTGTCAGTGTTAGGCCTAATTCACACTTCCGTAGTGTGTTGCGGATCCGCAACACACCTTACCACCAGCCTATAGAGATGCCTATACTTGTCCGCAATTGCGGGCAAGAATAGGACATGCTCTTTATTATTGCGGAGCCGCCGGTGTGTGCTCTCCGCATCCATCATGTCCCCATTCAAAATGAATGGGTCCGCACCCGTTCCGCAGATTTGCGGAACGGGTGTGGACGAACATTGCGGACGTGTAAATAGGGCCTTAAACCTCATCTGCCACTTCTCTGCCCAAGCCTCCGATCTATCCAGATCGCTCCGTAGCAGAAAACTGTCCTCTTCAGTGTTAATTACTTTACACAGTTTAGTGTCATCTGCAAAAATAGATATTTTACTGTGCAGGCCTTCTACAAGATCATTAATAAATATATTGAAGAGAATAGGGCCCAATACTGACCCCTGAGGTACCCCACTAGTGACAAAATGGCAGCCTTCACATGGCCAGGACCGGTGTTTTGCAGATCTGCGATTTGCGGACCACAAAACACATATGGTTATGTGCATAAGGCCTTATTCACATATCATAGCAGTGTTGTGCTTTTCGCCACGATTTTCATAAATCATAGCAAATATGGTACAATTTTGATTTGAATTCTATCACAGCAAAAAATATATAATGTACGGAACATGTGAATAAGCTTTTAAAGGGGCTGTCCACCCTTGGGGGCCATTTGGCCAGACCCTGCTGGACCTGAAGAGGTAAGCACACTTACCTGCTCCCCGTTGCAGGGTTACTGCTCCTTTAATCACCGACTGCCGCTCTCTAGTCCTACTTGTGAACATCGGTTTGATGTGTCATGTGATCCATTTATGTGATATATGGGGGGATACGTCACCACTGACGCCAATCATTGGCTGCATATGTGACCCTCATCAAACTAGATGTTGACTAGCAGGACCATAGCAAGGCAGCCGGGAACTGAAGTTACTGGAAACCTGCAGTAGGCAGCGTAGGGCTGCAGCTATCGATTATTTGGGAGCATCGTGATGTGGAGGCTGGTGGAGGGAGCATCGAGGTGTGGAGGCTGGTGGAGGGAGCATCGAAGTGTGGGGCTGGTGGAGGGAGCATCGAGGTGTGGGGCTGGTGGAGGGAGCATCGAGGTGTGGAGGCTGGTGGAGGGAGCATCGAAGTGTGGGGCTGGTGGAGGGAGCATCGAGGTGTGGGGCTGGTGGAGGGAGCATCGAGGTGTGGGGCTGGTGGAGGGAGCATCGAGGTGTGGAGGCTGGTGGAGGGAGCATTGTGGTGAGGAGGCTGGTGAAGGGAGCATTGTGGTGAGGAGGCTGGTGAAGGGAGCATCATAGTTTGGGGCTTGTGGAGGCAGCATTGAGGTGTGGAGCTGACAGAGAGAGCATCGAGGTTTGGGGCTGGTGAAGGGAGCATCGTGGTGTGGAGGCTGGTGGAGGAAGAATTGTGTTTTGGAAGCTGGTGGAGGAAGCATGATGTGGAGGCTTGTGGAGGAAGCATCATGGTGTGGAGGTTGGTGGAGGGAGAATTATGGTGTGGTGCTGCTTGCGGGAGCATCGAGGTGTAGGGTTGCTTTGCTGCATCAGGACATGGACGTCTTGTGATCACTGAGGGAACAATGAATTCTAAGATGTATGAAAACATCTTAAGAGAATATAAAGACAGCCGTCCATGAACTCAAGCTGTAGAGACGTTGGGTGATGCAAGACAACGACCCAAAGCACACAAAGTAAATCATATAAAGAATGGATGAAGAAGAACTGTATTTTGAAAGGCCAAGTCAGAGTCCTGACCCTAATGACATACTGTGGCATGACCTGAAGGGCACTATGCTCATTAGGCATCTCAGAAATACTGATGCACTGAAATACATTTTTAGGGAGGAATGGTCCAAAATTCCTCCTCAACATTGTGGAGCTAAAGGAAAAGGTTTGCTGAAAATGACTGCAGCTAACGGATTCCTTTTGCCCCCTGCCCTGAATAAAATAAATGGACCGTACAACTGTTTGTGTGTTTTTGGTTGTGTTTGTCTACATTTGTGACTTTGAGAACAATCAGACCACAATGTATTGGTAATCCATGCAGAAATCCAGGTAATTCCAAAGGGTTCACTTAATTTTTATTGCAACTGTCTATCTATCTAATATCTATCTATCTATCTATCTATCTATCTATCTATCTAATATCTATCTATCTATCTATCTATCTAATATCTATCTATCTATCTAATATCTATCTATCTATCTATCTCATATCTATCTATCTATCTATCTATCTATCTAATATCTATCTATCTATCTATCTATCTAATATCTATCTATCTATCTATCTATCTATCTAATATCTATCTATCTATCTATCTAATATCTATCTATCTATCTATCTATCTATCTTTCTATCTATCATAAATAGCTGATTTTTCAACACCCAACACATTTATATTAAACCTTTACATCGTCACAATTTCTCTCTAAATGTTAACGTTCTCCACACATCAACAACGGCAGAGACTCTGCCGCACTCTCCCCACAAAACTGACCCGCTTCCAATTTGCAGCTAATGGTAAGGTCATGACAGAAGGTACAGAGGCCCTGGTAGGACATAATAGCGATGGAATTGTAAATGTCACTTTAGTAAATACAGAATTAGATCGGGGCAGGGAGGGGAAGCTTCCCATTGAGCTGAGAATCCAGGATAAAGAGAATGTATTTTCTATCTGACTGTGACACATTTGATTTTCGGAGGTGTGCTGCACCAGGTATCTGTCATTAGTAACACTCTGCTCTGTAATGAATCCTTTTATTTATCCGCCTCATAGCTCATGAATACATAACAAGCCTGTTTCCTGATGCATCTGGCTCCTGCTCCCAAGCTGCACATAACTTAATTTTGCATCCTCTCCAAAAAGCCGAGAGAGGGATCACAGCTGTGTTCGGACTTAAAGGGCTAGAACATAATATAGCGGAGACGATTCTGTATCAAAAAGCATCCTATCATGGATACAGAACCGTTTGCGCAGGAATAAGGAGCTGGATATTACTCGTTTTACCAGGAAACCCACACAATAATGCATTATACGAGTAGCTTTACGAAAAAAAAACTATGTCAGCCAGTGCCGATAAATCTGATGTGTTTGCATTATTGTTGCAATTAAATGGTAAATGTTTTACGGCCAGCGCGCTGGATCGCCTTTACGCTTTGACCACACAGCAACGTACGCCGCAGGATATTGCATCTAATGATTGTCAGTGGCATAGGTCGCACTATAATTTTTCAGAAAGGAGGAGTATGAAATAAAACGCTTGACAGCTGTTATTTTTCTGGCCATAACATTTTTATTTTTCTGTCAATGTTGCCATATGATGGCTTGTTGTTTGTAGGGCAAATTGTATTTTTTCAGTGACACCATTTTGAGGTACTTAGGTATAAGGGTATTACTACTTTCACACTTACGTTAAAGTTTTCCGGTATTGCGTTCCGTCCTAGGGGCTCAATACCGGAAAAAAACTGATCAGTTTTATCCCAATGCATTCTGAATGGAGAGAAATCCGTTCAGGATGCATCAGGATGTCTTCAGTTCAGTCTCTCTTACGGTATTTGGCTGGAGAAAATACCGCAGCATGTTGCGGTATTTTCTCCATCCAAAATTCCGGAACGGCATTATTTTCCACTGAAATGCATTAATGCCGGATCCGACACCAAGTGTTCTGGCAAAACGGATCTGGTTTTCAGGTATGCGCATGCACAGACCTTTTAAAGGCAAAAAAAATAAATACCGCATCTGTTTTTCCGGATGACACCGGAAAGACAAATCCGATGCTTCAATGCATTTGTTAGACAGATCCGGATCCATCTACAAATGCTTTCTGTTTGCACACGGATTTCCGGATCCAGCAGGCAGTTCCGTCGCAGGATCCCCACAACACAAGTGTGAAAGTACCCTAACATATTAACTTTTATTACCTTTTTTAGGTGATAATGGGGAAAAAATAGCATTTCCAACATTGCTTTTTGCACTTTAAATTTCGATATTCCATGGGCCAGTACGATCATGGTGATGCCAAGTATGTGTAGTTTTATGTTTTTTTACTACTTTTGTACAATAGTAGCATGTCTTAGACCTCTTTCACACGAGCAATACAGATTGTGTCAGGATCTTGTAAGTTTTATCAGGTTTTTCGGCGATTGCGTTCAGTGTGTGCGTTTTTTCCATCTGGATTGTATCCGGATTGCATGTGTTTTTTATGTCTGTGAAGGAAAAACGGAAGGAAAACTGAAGAATAATAATCTATATCTCCTAGTAACTATCAGTGAAAAACGCATTTTGCAAGGCCTTAGGACGCTTTCACACAAGCGTGTTTTCCGTCCGGATGCGATGAGTGTAGCGAACACCTAGCATCTGGACTGAATCCTGATCCCTTCATTTCAATTGCAGCATGTTCTACATTGTACGTTTTTCATTCAGCCCTGGCTGCATAGAAGTGAATGGGGAGTTCGTGAATAACGGTAGGCACCCAGATGCAATGCATTTTTCGCTAATTGCTGCTAAGAGATGTACATTGTTATTCTTCACGTGCATGAAGAACGCATCAAAACTGCATTCAGGCGGAAAAAACGCACACACTGAACGCAAACGCAGACAAAACTGATTGAACTTGCATGAAAAAACATCATTTTTTACCTAAACAGAACTCTTTAACTTTTTGTGCTGATGTAGCTGTATGTGTCTTGTTTTTTGTAGGCCGAGATGTAGTTTTCATTTGTACTATTTTTGGGGGGTTTTACACCATTCACAGGACGGTTTAAATTGCGTTATATTTATTATATGGGATTCAGCAAACACGGCGGGATATCATATGTGTGCGCGTTTACCACTCCACAGTCTAATTGACATACAGCCATGGCAGTCCTGGGGACCTTCGTTAAGTGACGAAGCCCTGCCCCTCTAACTGCTAAGATGCTGCAGTCCCTATTGGCACATAGCGATTCCGAAAATGTTCTCAGTTAGGAAGCATTCACACGACCATGTTGGTTTTGCGGTCCGCAAATCACCGATCCGTGTGTTCCGTATGTCTTCAGTTATCTTTCCATTTCCGTTCCGTAAGTCCATATAATACGGACGTGGTGCTTCCATGTGTCTTCCGTTTTTCGCGGTCCGCAAAAAAAACGGAAGGGTTAAAATTGACAAATTTAATGTGGTTTCCTAGAATGTTTTCAGTCCAGGGGTCCACAAAAAACGGATGACATACGGACGCATTTTTTTGTGCTATCTGTTTTTACGGACCCATTGACTTTCTATGAGCCACAGACCGCAATTTGCGGCCAAGTATAGGACATGTTCTAAAATAAAAGGAACGGACAGCACACGGATGACACTGAAAGGCATTCTGCAATTTTTGCGGACCCATAGAAATGAATGGGTCTGTGCACTGTCCGCAAAAATTGCTGAACGGACGCGGAAGAAAAATACGCGTGAATGCTCCCTTATGCAACTCATTTATTGTTATCACATCATTAGCTTTTGGACTTCATGAGTGGAAACGCACCTTAAGAAGAGCCTAAGGCCCCTTTCACACGAGCGAGCTTTCCACGAAGATGCAATGCGTGAAGTGAACACACAGCACCCGCATTGAATCCTGGCCCATTCATTTTTTTTTAATTTCCAATTCTGCGTTGCATGAGAATCGCAGCATATTCTATATTCAGCATTTTTCCCGCAGCCCTGGCCCCATAGAAGTGAATTGGGCTGCGTGAAAAACGCATTGCATCCACAAACAAGTGCGGGTGCAATGCGTTTTTCACTGATGGTTTCTAGGAGAAAAAACGCATCAAAACGCATTGCAACAGCGCGGAAAAAACTGAAACGCTGAACGGAATTGAAGACAAAAGTGACTGAACTTGCTTGCGAAATGGTGCGAGTTTCACGGAAAACACCCTGAACGCATCCTGACCCAATCCGTATCGTTTGTGTGAAAGAGGCCTAAGGCTACTTTCACATCTGCGTTGTGCTGTCTGGTTTTGAGATCCGGCACAGGGTCTCAAATCCGCAGCACAACGCTTCCGTTTTGTCCCCGTTCATTGTCAAGGGGGACAAAACTGCACAAACTGGAACGGAGTGCCCCAGAATGCATTTCATTCCGGTTTGTTGCGTTCCCATACCGGACACAAAATCGCTGCAAGCAGCATTTTTGTGTACGGCATAGGAACCTGAAGAAGCCGGATCCAGCCCCGCAAAAAATATTGAGCATGTCCTATTCTTGTCCATTTTGTGGACAATGATAGACGATATTACAATGGATTGGCAAAAAAAAACCGTATGCCATACGGACGTCATCCGCAAAACACATACGTGTAGCCTTAATTAGATATTTTATGTGAACATGACCCTGCAGAGTAAGGACGGGTTTCACACCAAGTTTTTGCTGGCATTTTTCTGCACTTTCTTATTGTGTGCGGTAGAAACGCAAGCTCCAGATGTAAAATGGAGGTCTATGGGAAATATGAAACAGAAGGAAATATTCATCAGGTGCCGTTTTTTGTCTTACTGGCTTCTTTTCAAAAATGCAGAATGCTGGTGTTCTAGGCGTTTTGACAATTCTACAGTTCTATAGGGGAAAAACACCATGAATAAAACACTAGTGGGCACTATGCCATTGATACCTTTATGTCATCATTTATAGTCCCCATGCACACGTCTCGTCATAAATTAGGCGCAAATACCCCCCCCCCACCCTCCGGGGTGGCTACTGGCTTCACCCAAGAAAGCTGGACCTCACCGGCCACGCCCCCAAATGATAAACTACGCCCCCCTCCTCAGTAAAGCCACTCCCGCCATCGTGAATCCATGCCCCAACATCCATGAAGCCACGCCCCCATCACCGACTGGGGAGGAGAGGAAAGAACTTTCCGCATGGACGGTGAGCTGGGGGCAGCCGGGCTGCTTCTCTCCCCCTGTCGGCCATGTCTGCGGCTCTAGTGACTGACTGGGGGTGAGAGAAGCCCCAGTCAGTTGCTGCAGCTCACGCTCACACTGCGCTAAAACCGGACGTCTGGCCCCCCATTATTTGCAAAAAAGCCACAAAAAAACACCAAAAACCACAAATGAAAAAAAAAATGCAGGATTTTTTTTTAACAGGTAAAAAAGATGCAGAACCAAATTTGTGTGTAGAAGTCGAACACAGAATTGTAAGGCCTCTTGCACACGAACGTATTTTTTTTTCAGTGTTTTGCGGTCCGTTTATAACGGATCCGTGGTTCCTTTTTTGCTTCCGTTGTGTTTCCGTTTCGGTTCCGTTGTTCCGTGTTTCCGTATGGCATATACAGTATACAGTAATTACATAGTAAAAATTGGGCTGGGCTTAAAATTTTTAATAGATGGTTCCGCAAAAAACGGAACGGATACGGAAGACATACGGATGCATTTCCGTATGCGTTCCTTTTTTTTGCGGACCCATTGACTTGAATGGGTCCGTATACGGACCATATAGGGAACTCATAAAAACGGCCCGTACACCCGCAAAAAAAAAAAAAAAACGGTCGTGTGCATGAGGCCTTAAAAAGAGCCACGGATCGTGATTTGCGGGCAATAATAGGACATGTTCTATCTTTGCACTTAACGGAAATACGGAAACTGAATGCACACGGAAACATTTCCGTTTTTTTTGCGGACCCATTGTAATAAATGGTTCCGTATACGGACTGTATACGGAACACAAAAAAACGGCCTGTACATTCGCAAAAAAAAGTTTGTGTGCAAGGGGCCTAAGGCCTCCTGCACACCACCGTATGTGTTTTACGGTCCGCAAATCACAGATCAGCAAAATATGGATGTGCATCCCACAATTTTCATGGGACCCACTGTAAAAAATGCCTATGGGGATCATTTATCAAACTGGCGTAAAGTAGAACTGGCTTAGTTTCCCATAGCAACCAATCAGATTCCACCTTTCATTTTCCAAAGGAGCCGTCCTAAATGAAAAGTGGAATCTGCGACTAACTAAGCCAAAAAGTTCTACTTTACACTAGTTTGATAAACGACCCCCTATGTTCGTACAGGTTGTATAATTTGCGGTCCAGCCAGACGGATGTGAACAGCACACGGATGACATCTTTGTGTTGTCTGTTTTTTTTTGGACCCATGGAAAGGAATGGATCCATGTGAGATCTGCAAGAAGGTCCAGATCGGACACGGACCAAAAATACGCTCATGTGCTCGCCACCTTAGTATTTTTGGTTCGTGTCCGATCCGCATTTTTCTTATGCACTCATTACTCCCTGGTGTGCGTTTTCTTATTCACTTATTTACTGGAAAAAAAAAATTAGGCCTCATGCACGCGACCGTTGTTTGATTCCGTGTCCGTTGCTCCGTTTTTCGTGATTTTCTGCGGACCCATTGGTTTTCAATGGGTCTGTGGAAAACTCGGCAAATGCACCGTTTGTCCTCCACGTCCGTGGTCCGTCAAAAAAATATAACCTGCCCTATTCTTGTCCGCAAAAAACGGTTCTCGGACCCATTCAAGTCAATGGGACCGTGAATAAATGCGGATGGCCATCCGTGTGTCATCCATGTTCCGCGTCCACATTTTTTTTTTGCGGATCCCTTGGCAGGCATTTGGCAAATTGTCAGCCTGTCTTTTGGTAATATCTTTTGGGTCATGTCCGCTAAAAAAAACGGAAGACACAAGGAAACAAAAACGGACACGGATCACGGAACAACGGAACCCCGTTTTGCGGACTGCAAAAAAATACTGTCGTGTGCATGAGGCCTAAAACATCCATACTCATTTGACCTAATGACTACAGGATGATCCAAGTAAAAAAAGCCCCACTTTTTTTTTTTTTTACTAAGAATGCATCTTTTTAAACTCAAAATTTACAACAGCTCCCATGTGCGAAAAACATGCTTCCGGGTTTAAAAGGGGTTAATCCGCATCTGGAAGGTTCCGAACGATTGAGATTCTGGTGACAGCATCGATTACATTCCATGAAATATCCCTTTTTGTGCGAACCAATGGCGAAAAAACAAACAAAAAAAAACTCCCACACCTAAACATCACAGGGAAAAGATACTAAGGAGAGAAAAATGTCCGCAGCCGCCCCCTCGGAATAAGCCCACCCCATTTCTGTGCAAATGAAGAGGCTGTGTACAAAGTGAGCGGGGAATAAGTGAGTCTGTAACAAGCATGAAGCCACACAGAGCCATTGATACATGCAGACAATTTCACTGCATAATAGACTATCAGGCAGGATACAATTTAAATTAAAAAATGCAATTTTCACCTTGAAATGAACAAATGATTACAATTTCTATACAAATTAAGGCATTCAGTCTGCCTTTGAGTACTGCCACCCAGCCATAAAATCTATCATAATTACCATGAAATACATTTTCAAATATTTTGATTTTTGTCCGCCGCCTTTAAAATACACAAGCGAAGCAGATACGTGCTTCAGTCGCCCCCCACCTCCTGCAGAAAAACACATTAAAAAAGAAAAGAAAACTGTTCAGAGATTAAACTTTCCCTCCTCTATCCGCCTAGTGAGATAAAATGGGCTAAAGGGAAAAAATAATAGTAATAAAAAAAAAAAAAGCAAAGAGAATGAATCGAAAAAAAAGAAAAAAAAAGAAAAGAAAAGACAATGATTGAGAAGCGCTCGTCTCCAAAGCTGGGAGATGTATCAGAATGATTTTTTTTCTCTTATCTGCAAGAATCACATTTGCTGCCGATGGCCCATGGTCCGAGTTTCACCGCTTGGTCACAATTACTTTAGAGTCATGGTCACGACTGATCAGCATGACTCCTCTAATCAAAATTAGAAATTATTTCTTATTTAAAGGCATTCTCGGGGATTTAGTAAAAAAAAAAAAAAAAAAAAAAAAGTTAAAATTAACTAAGCACGTCCAGGTCTCTGGGTTATTTTTTGTTGATACCTACATTTTATGATCCTCTATATCAGGCATCCTCAAACTGCGGCCCTCCAGCTGTTGTAAAACTACAACTCACACAATGCCCTGCTGTAGGCCGATACCTGTAGGCTGTTTGGGCATGCTGGGAGTTGTAGTTTTGCAACAGCTGGAGGGCCGCGGTTTGAGGATGCCTGCTCTATATGGACATGCTCTGCATTCAGAGCTCTCTACGGAAATATTCCATTGATCCTGTGAATTCATGTCATGTTATTTTGCCCTTTTCTAGTTCAAGATACAGCCAGCAGTGTAAAGAAAGGAGGATTAAGGCCTCTTTCACACGGGCGTCACGTTTGACGCCCGGATAAGAGGCGGGTGCGTTGTGGGAAAATTTTTCCGCGCGGGTGCAAACTTTTGTAATGCGTTTTGAACGCGCATGTGAAAAATCATGTTTGGTACCCAGACCCGAAGCCGGACTTCATCACTGAAGTCTGGTTTCGGGTTGAGTATTCTGTAGATTTTATTATTTTCCCTTATAACATGGTTATAAGGGAAAATAATAGCATTCTTAATAAAGAATGCTTTGCAGAATGTGGATTAAGGGGCTAAAAATAAAAAACTTAACTCACTTTATCCACTTGATCGCGTAGTTGGCGATCTGTCTTCTCTCTTCAAGCATTAGCTGCCAGCTAAAGGACCTGTGATGACCAGTGACCTCATCACAGGTCCTTTAGCCGACAGCTAATGAATGAAGAGAGAAGACAGATCGCCAACTACGCGATCAAGTGGATAAAGTGAGTTAAGTTTTTTATTTTTAACCCCTTAATCCACATTCTACAAAGCATTCTTTATTGAGAATGCTATTATTTTCCCTTATAACCATGTTATAAGGGAAAACAATAAAGATCAGGTCCCGTCTCTTAGCAACAATGCGGGAAAATCGCAACGCATCCGCACTTGCTTGCGGATGCTTGCGATTTTCCTGCAGCCCCATTCACTTCTATGGGGCCTGCGTTGTGTGAAAAACGCAGAAACTGGAGCATGCTGCGATTTTCACGCAACGCAGAAGTGATGCGTGAAAATCACCGCTCATGTGCACAGCCCCATAGAAATTAATGGGTCCGGATTCAGTGCGGGTGCAATGCGTCCACCTCATGCATTGCACCCGCGCGGAAAACTCGCCCGTGTGAAAGGGGCCTAAGGCCTCTTTCACGCAAACGTTTTTTTTTGCAAGTGTATGGGACGTTGTTTGCGTTCCGTATGCGGAACCATTCATTTCCGCAAAAAAAAAAAAATGGAAGGTACTCATTGCATTCCGTTTCCATATTTTTCGTTCCGTTAAAAGATAGAACTTATCCTATTCTTGTCTGCAGCATCACGGACAAGGATAGTACTGTTCTATTAGGGCCAGTTGTTCCGTTACGTAAAAAACGGAATGCACATGGATGTCATCCATGTTTTTTTTTTTGCAAATCCGTTTTTTGCGGACTGCAAAACCATACGGCCTTAAGGCTATGTTCTAAGGCCTCATGCACACGGCCCTTATACAATTTGCGGTCCCCAATGCATGGGCAACATTCTTGCTGCGGCTGGGACGAATCAAGACCCATTCAACTTGAATGGGTCCGTGATCCGTCCACCCTGTAAAAAAATAGAACATGTTTTATTATACTCTGTAGAGCTTCCGTGGGGTTCCGTGCCTCTGTTATGCACCGCAACTCCGGACCCATTCAAGTGAATGGGTCCACATCCATGATGCGGGGAGCACACGGCCGGTGCCCGCATATTGTTGACCCGCTGTTTGCAGGCGACAATACGGCCACGGCCATGTGCATGAGGCCTAAATCCCGGTAGATATGCTCACATACAGTGAATGGGTATCCCTACCGATCAGCTGTTTCAGGGAGCCACTGTGTTCATCAGAGCTCTGGTGAGCCATGCAGGCTCCTGGCAGCTTTCCAAGGACAGCGCCATACATCGTATAGTGGCAGTGCTTAGAATTGCAGTTCAGCCCGATTGACCTTATTGGAGCTGAGCAGCAACTAGGCCACGTGACTGATGTACAGTGATATCACTGACCGAGAGTAGGAAGGTTGCGCCGCTCGATGCGTCCTCTTCTAACATCTGATCGGTGGGGGTCCCGGATATCGCACCCTCGCAGATCTGATACTGATAACTAGCGATGAGCGAAGCTAGCTTCGGATGCTACATCCAAAGTGGCTTGGCTCAAAACTTTGAATTAATGCTGTACGGAGATCCAATAAGAAGAAATCAAGGTACCAGTCGGAGCTGAAGCTGATTTTTGCCATTTTGACTTGGCAAGATTTGCCCACTCTTCTTTACAAAAACATTCCACATCTGTCAGATTGCGAGGGCATCTCCTGTGCACAGCCCTCTTCAGATCACCCCACAGATTTTCAATCGGATTCAGGTCTGGGCTCTGGCTGGGCCATTCCAAAACTTTAATCTTCTTCTGGTGAAGCCATTCCTTTGTTGATTTGGATGTATGCTTTGGGTCGTTGTCATGCTGAAAGATGAAGTTCCTCTTCATGTTCAGCTTTCGAGCAGAAGCCTGAAGGTTTTGGGCCAATATTGACTGGTATTTGGAACTGTTCATAATTCCCTCGATCTTAACTAAGGCTCCAGTTCCAGCTGAAGACCAGCTCCGCAGCCTGATGCTGCCACCACCATGCTTCACTGTGGGGATAGTGTTCTTCTGGTGATGTGCAGTGCTGTTTTTGCACCAAACATATCTTTTGGAATTATGGCCAAAAAGTTCAACCTTGGTTTCATCAGACCATAACACCTTTTTCCACATGGAGATTTCAGATGTGTTTTTGCAAAATGTAGCCTGGCTTGGATGTTTGTCTTCATAAGAAAAGGCTTTCATCTTGCAACTCTACCCCATAGCCCAGACATATGAAGAATACGGGAGATTGTTGTCACATGGACCACACAGCCAGTACTCGCCAGATATTCCTGCAGCTCCTTTAATGTGGCTGTCGGCCTCTTGGTCGCCTCCAAGACCAGTTTTCTTCTCGTCTTTTCATCAGTTTTGGAGGGACGTCCAGTTCTTGGTAATGTCACTGTTGTGCCATATTTTCTCCACTTGATGATGGCTGTCTTCACCGTGTTCCATGATATATCTAATGCCTTGGAAATTCGTTTGTACCCTTCTCCTGACTGATACCTTTTAACAATGAGATCTCTCTGATGCTTTGGACGCTCTCTGTGGACCGTGTCTTTTGCTATGGGATGCGATTAAGAAAATTTCAGGAAAGATCCACTAGAGCAGCTGAACTTTATTTGGGGTTAATCAGGCACTGTAAATGATGGCAGGTGTATGCTGACTCCTATTTAACAGGATTCTGAATGTGATTGCTTAATTCTGAACACAGCTACCCAATTATAAGACACACTTATGCAACCACATTATTTTAGTTTTTTTTTTCTTCCCTCCACCCAAAAGATTTCAGTTTGTTTTTCAATTGAGTTGTACAGTTTATAGGTCACATTAAAGGTGGAAAAAGTTCTGAAATGCCTGACATTTTAACAGAGGTGTGTAGACTTTTTATACCCACTGTATATATACACACACACACACATATAAATTCACACACACACATATACATATATACACAAACATATATATACACACTTATACATATATATGCACAAACATACAAACCGGATTCCAAAAAAGTTGGGACACTAAACAAATTGTGAATAAAAACTGATGTGGAGATGGCAAATGTCAATATTTTATTTGTAATAGAACGTAGATGACAGATCAAACGTTTAATCTGAGTAAATGTATCATTTTAAAGGAAAAATATGTTGATTCAAAATTTCACGGTGTCAACAAATCCCAAAAAAGTTGGGACAAGTAGCAATAAGAGGCTGGAAAAAGTAAATTTGAGCATAACGAAGAGCTGGAAGACCAATTAACACTAATTTGGTCAATTGGCAACAAGATTGGGTATAAAAAGAGCTTCTTAGGTAGAGTGGCAGTGTCTCTCAGAAGCCAAGATGGGTAGAGGATCACCAATTCCCACAATGTTGCGCAGAAAGATAGTGGAGCAATATCAGAAAGGTGTTACCCAGCGAAAAATTGCAAAGACTTTGCATCTATCATCATCTATATATGGTATATATATCACACTCATACATAAGAATCTACATACAGTGTGCATGCGTAATATATATACCGTATATACTCGAGTATAAGCCGAGTTTTTCGGCACAAAATCTGTGCCGAAAAACCAGAACTCGGCTTATACTCGAGTCATACAGGTAATTTGATTCGGTGCGCGCTCACGGGTGCACCTGCGATGCGCGCACGACGTCTTCTGCCGTCTGCTGGAGGGGGCGGTGCTTCAGCTCAGTCCAAAAGTCGCGGCTGAGCTAAGCTGAAGAGGTAGGCGGCAATAGGTATAAGCTTTTACATTTAAATGCTGTCGGTCTATCTGAACTGTATGCCACTGAACTGTTTAACCCACAATATTCAATGGCACATTTAATTACAGTGAAAACCCCATTTAAGGCAGTAAAGTCTTGTAAATAAATGTTTATAAATCCTGAATCCTTATAATCAGGGGTTTTGGAGTATAAGGATTCAGGATTTTTAACCATTTATTTACAATGCTTTACTGTCTTAAATGGTTTATTCACTTTATGAAAGTTGTCATTGAATACTATGGGTTAATGTGGTATGTTTAGTGATATACATACAATTTACCAGTGGCTGCTGCATTTTCCACCTCGGCTTATACTTGAGTCACTAAGTTTTCCCAGTTTTTTAGGGTAAAATTAGGGGGGTCGGCTTATACTCGGATCGGCTTATACTCGAGTATATACAGTATATATATATATATATTTGTGGTCATGGCTACAGCCACGGAGTGCCTGAGGGCCCTGGTGAGATGACACCAAGACTAACCTAGCTGGTCATGGCTTAGATGACCTGAAGAATGGCTGAATTGTGCCCTTTGCCATTGCCGAGGGTAGGCCTAAAAGGGGGCATACCCTATGGAAAATAATTGAAAAAGGGGAGGGAGGGGCGCCTGTGAACGCGCATCAGGGGGTGAGGCTGTGCCTGGGATATGAAGGCCTTCGCTCCTCCCACAAATACAGGCTGATTCATCAGCCTTATTACTTGTGGTCATGGCTACGGCCACGGAGTGCCTGAGGGCCCTGGTGAGATGACACCAAGACTAACCTAGCTGGTTATGGCTTAGATGACCTGAAGAATGGCTGAATTGTGCCCTTTGCCATTGCCGAGGGTAGGCCTAAAAGGGGGCAAAAGTGAGCCGTGTAGTGTAGGAAGAACTAATGGCTCCCATTAACGGACTGATCTGTGACGTTTGGAGGACTAGAGATACGTGAAATGGTCACTACCCCATGCTACCGGACCCTTGACCACGCTAGGGTTCTACCAGAAGAACTAGTAGACTCCCCTGGGCTCAGGAAACGGAGAACAGAGAAACTGGCCAACTTGTAATTATGCTATGATGGGGCCAAGAGATTACTATCTAGGGAGGAAGAAAGACTCGTGAATAATTCCCCTGATGTCGCTGTCCTTCCCTATGCCCTTGAGGGATACTTTACGCTTGGGATGACCGGACCTGCCTTTTGACCGTGAACGGAGACTGAAATGCTGGATAGGAGGGCCCTGCTTGTTCCGCCCCAGCATGACCTGCAAGAAGCAAGAGAAAATAGATAATACAAACGACTGCACAAAACAATTATATATAAATTTTATTTTTACTTTTTTGAATGGAAAGGCGACCGGGGTGTAGGGTTCTAAATGCCTGAAACAGAGAAGCGAGGAACAATAGCTATTAACCACGTAAGCCTGAAAAGTAACGGGCGACAGCCATTAGTAGTTAGAAAACGTGGGTCTGAAACGTAACAGGCGACATACACTAGAAGACAAGAATGTAAACCTGAGACGTAGCAAGCAACAGACATTGATAGGTGATAGCGTGAACCTGACACGAGGCAGGCAACAGACATGAGTAGATAGATAACCATCGTTGGACGCGAAGGAGTTCCTAAGAGACAGAGATAGACCGAGCCTGGGCGATCCAGGGAGACAGAGACAGACCAAGCCTGGGCGATCCAGGGAGACCGAGACAGACCAAGCCTGGGCGATCCAGGGAGACAGAGACAGACCAAGCCTGGGCGATCCAGGGAGACAGAGACAGACCGAGCCTGGCCGATCCAGGGAGACAGAGACAGACCGAGCCTGGGCGATCCAGGGAGACAGAGACAGACCGTGCCTGGGCGATCCAGGGAGACAGAGACAGACCAAGCCTGGGCGATCCGGGGAGACAGAGGCAGAGCGAACCTGGGCGATCCAGACACAGAGACAGACCGAGCCTGGGCGATCCAGGGAGACGCTGGGTAACTGGGGGTGCGGTTATATTGACTTATATTATGACATATAATAGTAGTGGTCAGCTGTAACTACCGCATAGAACCAAAAATAGGTGTGAACCGCTCGGCTGCCACCATGCACCTTTGCTGCAGGACATGCTGGACGCACCGTATGACATATACACTGAACGCACCGCGAAAACGTACACACAGTACATACCGTATACCACGAACACCGTATACACGGTACACAATGCACACTGTACGCACCGTATACAATATATGCATGTACACACCGCGAGGATATGCACATACAGCACACCCATGTGACCTACAGTGTACCCGCCGGGTGACATAGACCCAATATGCTCATGAATGACACACCCGCCGTATAAAATATGCACACACTTAACGCACAGTAAACTATGAATATTGTATGCACAAATATGACATGCACCCTGTACATGCCGTACGAATAGACGCACTGGATACAATAAACCCGCTGTACGTATCGTATATAATATATATACCCTGAACGTCCTGTATGCCAAACGCAACCACTGTGCGCACCGTAAAACAAATATACGCTGTACGAACCGTATCTGATATGAACACACTGTATGCATCGTAGATAACATGGACTGCACCCCGTGGATGTCATACACACTGTAGGCATAAAAAATGACATACACGCCGTATATAACATACACACTAGCGTACCGTATATAAGATAATCATGCTATACGCATGTGTATGACATACACCCTGAGCGCTTTAAGAATAATATACGCACCGAAAAAGACATAGGCACCGTAAACAATAATATCACAATATAGCGGCTATATTATATTCAATGTTCAAACCATGTGTTCAAAACATAATTCCAATATAATTTTCTTTTCTTCAATAGATTGGATCTATTGCCTCCTCTTCTAGGCATCGGCACATGATCCAAAATGTAGCATCTCAAGTCCCTTTCTAGATGTCTAGACTCAGCAAAATGCTTTGGTACTGGTAAGTCAAGTAGTTTTTTTTTCTGATCGTGTATGTGTGGTTATTTAATGGCGTTTTCAGATCAGTAGATGTCTCACCCAGGTACAAGAGATTACATGGACAAGTAAGAACATATACAACATAGCTGGAATCACATGTCAAATGATAACGAATCGGGAGAGTAGCACCTGTAATAGGATGTGTAGGTCCAGCTTGTGTCAATGTTGTCTGTCTACTGATTTTTGCTGGTCCAACAGCAGCCCTAACCAATTTATACCGCACACTTTTAGATCTTCGGTACGCCATAAGTGGAGGAGTTTGAAACTCAGTTACAGACTTGTGGCACCCACTTAGTATGTTCCAGTGCCGTCTAATAATCTTCCCAATATCTGGACTAAGGGTACTTTTACACTTGCGGCAGGACGGACCCAGCAGGCTGAATAGCCTGCCGGATCCGTCCTGCCGCAAGTGTAAAAGTGCCCTAAGTTCAGAGTAGGTAGAAAGAAAAGGAATTCTAGCAGGTCCACTACGTGTTTTTTTACTTGACAAAATACTGGCTCTATCAGTTTTATAAACTCTCTTTTTGTGATGTTGTAGTAATCTATGTGGATAGCATCTTTGTCTGAATTTTTCAACCATCATATCAAGGGTGTTGTCTAATACTAAAGGGTCAGATACAATGCGTTTGACTCGCATTAACTGTAAAAAGGTAGAGATTTTACCATAGATCTCGGATGGCAACTATTATATGATAAAAGGGTATTTTTATCTGTGGGTTTAGTATATAATTGTGTTTGTAGTTGACCATCAATTAAAACTACCTTAGTATCCAAGAATTGTACCTCATTATAGGAATGAACCAAAGTAAATTGATGTGCATTGTCAATGTTATTTAAATAACCATGAAATTCAATTAACTGGGCCTCAGTACCCCTCCAGATGAGGAAGATGTCGTCTATATAGCGCCACCACACCAGAACATGGAGAGAAATAGAAGACATCTTCCTCAAATTGTCGCATGAAAATATTGGTGTAAGTAGGGGCCACATGGTACCCCATGGCCATGCCCTGTTTCTGCACATAATATTTATACTGGAACAAAAAGTAATTGTATCTTAAGACGATACCCAAGAGTGATAACACAAAATTACACGCTTGTAGTGACAATAAAGATGTATTAGGCATGAGTGAGAAAGCAGCCAGCCCTTTGTCATAACCACTGGAGGTATAAAGTAAACTTTTTATATATACCGTATTTTTCGCTTTATAAGAAGCACTTTTTTCCCACCAAAATTGGGGGGGAAATGGCCGTGCGTCTTATAAAACGAACACTGATACTTCGCTGGCCGCTATGCTGCACAGTGTGGCCTGCGAGGTATCAGTGGGAAGGGAGGAGGTGGGGACACTGGCGGTGGGGCCGGTGCAGTGACTCTACTCTAATACACTGCTTGAGCTTAACATCTCTCCCTCCGTCATGCGCCTCCTGTCCCCTCTGCCTGCTCCTCCCACTTTATGAATGAAGCAGGGAGGCGGGGTAGGAGGCGCATGACGGAGGGAGAGATGTTAAGCTCAAGCTCCCGGCACGGCGGAGAGTCTGCATGCCACTGTAGTTAGTAAGTACTAGAGCAGGGTTTGGGATACTTTTATAAAGATTAAGCTTTACATGAATATGGTAGGCTTTACAGCTGTGTGCGGGGCCGGTGTATTAGAGTAGATTCACTGCACCGGCCCCGTCGCCAGTGTCCCCACCTCCTCCCTTCCCCTGATACATAACTAGAACACTTATGGGGATCTGTGGATGGCTCTTATTGGGGATCTGTGGGTGGCACTTATTGGGATATGTGTGGATGACACTGTTATGGAGGATTTGTGGATGACACATATATAGCATAAAATGCTATATATGTGTCTTTCACAGATCCCCCATAACAGTGTCATCCACAGATCCCCATTAGAGCGTCATCCACAGGTCCCCCATAACAGTGTCATCCACAGATATCCCCATAACAGTGTCATCCTCAGATCCCCATAACAGTGTCACCCACAGATATCCCATAAGTGTCATCCACAGACCCCCCATAAGTGTCATCCACAGATATCCCATAAGTGTCATCCACAGACCCCCATAAGTGTCATCCACAGACCCCCATAAGTGTCATCCACAGACCCCCCATAAGTGTCATCCACAGACCCCCCATAAGTGTCATCCACAGACCCCCCATAAGTGTCATCCACAGATCCCCCATAAGTGTCATCCACAGATCCACCATTAGTTCAAAACCCACCAAAAGCACACCTTTTGGTTCAAAATATTTTTTTTCTTATTTTCCTCCTCAAAAACCTAGCTGCGTCTTATCATTAGGTGCATCTTATAAAGTGAAAAATATGGGTACATATATATATATATATATATATATATATATATATAGACCGATACATACCTACATAAAAACACGCAATATACAAATTTACACTCATGTATGGCCATACTGTAATTACATTCACTTTACACACACATACACTTACTTTTATGCACATAGCTGGGTGAGCTGGAGGGAGAGTTAGCTGGCAGGATGGAGAGTGGATGAAAACATCCTTCTCCACCGTGTCTGTCCCGACGCTGCGCTTCCCCCGCCTCGATCCCAATAACATTCCCCTGATCTGATGAAGGTCAAGCATGCACCTTGCGCACCATTCATTCTCTGTGGGACCCCTGGAGAAAGCCTAGAACTGTACTCAGCTGTAGCCGGTGCTCCCATCATTTCATTGCTAACATAATTCCCATCACTACTTGTGCAGTACAGTGTATTATACTAAAATGCAGCCTATCAGGCTTCGCCTTTGTCAGACGTTTTCAGGTACTTAAAGCGGATGTCTCACTTCAGCAAGTGGCATTTATCATGTAGGCAAAGGTAATACAAGACACTTACTAATGTATTGTGATTGTCCATGTTGCCTCTGCTGGTTGGATTCATTTTTCATCGCATTATACACTGCTCATTTCTATGGTTATGACCATCCTGCAATCCATCAGCGGTGGTGATGCTTGCACACTACAGGAAAAAGCGCCTGGCTCACTGGTGGCTGGGACCGTGGGAGCTCACATAGGCTGCCCCTTTTTCCTATAGTGTGCAAGCACGACCACCTCTGCGGGATTGCAGGGTGGTTGTGACCATGGAAACGAGCACTGTATATTATATGATGGGAAAATTAATGAAGCCAGCAAAGGAGGCAATATGAACAATCACAATACATTAGTAAGTGCCTTGTACAGATGTAGCAGGGTTAACACATAAACTCTTAAGGCTACTTTCACACTAGCGTTTTTTGTGGATCCGTCATGGATCGGCAAAAACGCTTCTGTTACAATAATACAACCGCATGCATCCGTCATGAACGGATCCGGTTGTATTAAGTCTTCTATAGCCATGACGGATCCGTCTTGAACACCATGGAAAGTCAATAGGGGACGGATCTCACAAACGGAAAGCCAAAACGCTAGTGTAAAAGTAACCTTAACCTAACTCAAATTTCTTAACTCATCGCGTCATCTTGCAACCATTGAAAAGCAATTGAAGGTGTTTGCTTAACTTATTTAGTTTAGATAACACGTCTCATAACTCTACTACATGCGTATTAACTTTCTGTACATGACAAATGCCATTTGCTGAAGTGAGACAACCCCTTTAAAGGTTACCTGAGGTTTCAAAAACATTTTTCATAATAGCCATGCTTCTTTGTACAATTATAACTGTGATTGGGTTTTCATAATATATTTTTAAGAATAATTATTCCCTTTTTCAGCTGCACAGCTAGAGGCATTTCTTTCAGAAGCAGTGGAAATCTGTGGAATCTGCCTGCACTGTACTACTGTGACCTCCTTTTCCTTACTTCCCACCATGGTTGTTTTCAGCTCTGGAGCTCACAGAACAGATAAGGAGGGGAGATCACACTTATAGACATACAGGAGGCTCCTATAATCTTAAAAAGCAGTGTAGAAGCAGTTCTTTTATGAGGCTCAGGATCTCAACTATCTCTGACACGCCCCCACTTCCTCTCTGCCGTCTTCTGTGTCTCTGTTAATAGACACAGATCTTGCCTGACAACAGGCAGTGGAGTGGAAGGTGAAAGTGAGACCCCCTAGTGGCCATGAATTTACAGCTTTTTTTCAGGTGGATGCAAGCATATTTTTCCAGGACGTCCCTCCATGACAGCACCACTGAAGTATGTCCTATTGATCTCTGTAGGGACAGGAAGCAAGAGAGATTAAAAGGCCCCTCCCCGGCCCCACTCTCCACTGTTCTTCCTGTCCCTATAGGGATAGGGAGGCAGAGAAGGAGTCCCTGCTTAAGGGATGAAGAGGAGAAGTACTCGATTTAAGAGGAAGGTTGAGACTGGGTCGGGGGGGGGGGGGGCGGTTTATGTCTCTCCTCCCAGCCTCCGGTAGCCTAAACTAGCATCCCTCTGGGAAGGGGTCCCCTCGCTCTTCCCCGATACCTGTAGGGAGCTTGGGAAGTGCAAAGCTCCTGCATCATCTGCTGAGGAAACCGTGGTATCGGGGAAGCCGATGCCGCTTCTCCTGAGGGAGCTCTGGGCTTGGCTGTGGCTCCTCTGTGCGTGTGTTTGTCTGTGCTATGTTGGAACAGGTCATGTGGGCGGAAGCGCATGAGCCGGAAGAGGATGGCGGCGCCCATAGTGGCATGCTGGGGGCCTTGCTTTATTGGGGTCTCGCATGGGGGGCTGACTCTTCCATATAAAATGAGTCCCCCAGGAAGGGGAGGAGTAGCGGTGCGGCGGCAGGGGGCGGACCTATTGGGGTAAGTCCATTTATATGACAGCAGCTGAGGTCTCAGTCTGTGTATCATGGAGGTCTAGGTATCTGGAAAGCAGAAAGCTAGTATAGATTCCCCTGCCCAGGGTTATGTAAGTTACTTTCCCTGTCCTGTTTGTCCAGCACAATGTACGGACTATAGGAATCTCTTGTTCTCTCTCTCTCCCATCCTTGAGAAAGAGATAGGACACAAGTCCCATGTAGAAACAAAAAAGAAGGCTCGGAAGTGTACGACCTGTTCTGAAAGACTTCTGGAGTCTGACAAAAAACAGTTATGCCCTGAATGCCTTACAAAAATTCTTAAAGAGGAGCAGCCCTCTTTTTTGTTGGATTTGATAGTGATGATAAGAGAGGAAGTTCAGGCTTCTGTGGTCAACCTAGCTCCATCCCCAGTCCCCTCTCTGCCGCCGTCTAAGAGACCCAGGGTTCAGATGGATTCCGACTCTGAAAACGATATCTTATATTATTCAGAGGGAGAACTGGAGGAAGATCAGCGTTTCCCTTCCTCCTTTGCGGAAGAATCAAGGAGGTACCTCTTTTCCTGCGAGGATCTAGATCCCTTTTTAACTGCAATAAGACAAACTGGCGGTAGAAGAGGAGGAACAGGCCCGAACTATTCAGGATGAGATGTTCGGGGGCCTGAGAACAAAGATGAGGAAACTCTTTCCAGTAAACTCAAATTTGAAAGAATTAATAAAGGAGGCGTGGGAAGATCCGGAAAAGAAACTGTATTTACCGCGGGAATTCAAATGCAGACTCCTATTCAATCCAGAAGAGACAAAACTATGGGAAGAAATCCCTAAGGTGAACATTCAAGTAGCAAAGGTGGCAAAGAAAACTACGATTCCCTTTGAAGATTCATCTCAGATGAAGGATCCAATGGATCGTAAGATAGATTAATTATTAAAGAAAGCGTGAGAATCTTCGGCGGTGTAACACTCTAGAGAGGAGATATTGGAGTCCCTACCACTGTTGAAGATGGCTACAGCTTTTATGGCAGATGCTTCAGCTGAGTCTATCCGGTTTTTAGCTCGGAATGAGACATTAACAAATACAGCAAGGCGGGCTCTTTGGCTGAACTCATGGTCAGGGGACATAGCTTCTAAGAATAGGTTATGTGCAATCCCCTTCTCCGGATCTTATCTGTTTGGACCAGTTCTGGATACTATTCTAGAAAGAGCAGCGGATAAGAAGAAAGGGTTTTTGAAGGAGAGATCAAAGAAGCTGCAATCATTTTGGAAACCCTCTAGACAATTTCAAATATAACAACTAGAGGTAAAGGTTAGACAGGGAGATGGAGGTATCCAAAAGGAGGAAGATGATTTCTCCTCAACCCAAATTCCAATAATAATCCAGTAAAACAATGATCATCACATTTCAGAGAACTGAAAGCAGTTCTGGAAATGTTGAAGGAGGCATGATTTTTATTTCAGGGCCAACATCTCAAGATACTCTCAGACAACATGACCACGGTCTGCTATCTCAAATGTCAGGGAGGAACAAGAAGTCCACTTCTTCAGGGTCTAGCAGACCAGATATTTACATGGGCAGAAAGAATGTTCCATCCATTTCAGCTATTCACCTAAAAGGAATATACAACACAACAGCAGATTTCCTGAGTCGGCACAAATTCAACCCAGGAGAGTGGATGCTCAACAGGGAAGTATTCCAACTGATTTCTCTGCCACAGATAGACCTCTTTGCTTCAAGGGAGAGTTCTCAAGTGGATTATTTCTATTCTATACTGTAAATCCAATAGACAATCCGGGGGGAGTGGATGCACTTTCTCAGGATTAGAATATGGATCTCGGTTATGCATTCCCACCTTTACCACTAATCCCGGCGGTATTGAAGAAATTAAGAGTTCAACAACTCTAAATTTATTTATTTTATTTTTTTCTTATATATTTATATATATATATGCCCTATATATGCCCTTGATTTGGGTGGGCGCCGCATTGGACCTCATGGCCTTCCACTCTTTTCTTAACACCATTGATCCCACAGTGAAATTCTCTATGATGTACTCCCAAGATAATATACAATTTCTGGATACACAGGTTTATATCAAAGATGGTCTACTTCACACTGATTTATATGTTAAAACTACAGACAAAAATACACTGGTGAGATTTCAGAGTCATCATCCCAGGCCCATGATACGCTCTTTACCATATAGCCAATTGCTGAGGGTTGATAGAATTGTCCAAGATCAGGACATCAAGGACCTCAGACTAAAGGAGATGGGAGAAAAATTTCTGACACACTCAAAGAGTTAAACAAGGTAATACAATTAAGGACAGGAACGCACAATCTAGAATCCCCTTTATTACTAATTACGGTACTGAGAGCCCAATAATAGCTGAAATCATACGCAAACATTGGACTACGTTGAAGAATGGTTTTCTTGGGATGTCTGAATTTAAATCCCCACCTTTGTTCTCCTATCGAAGGACTAGAATTAGGGAGATAGGTTGGTAAGGTCGGATGTAGGCTCCACCAAAATATCAATGTCCCAATATTGTGGTTCCACACGTACTGGATGTTTCCCGTGTTATAACTGTGTCAACTGCCCTTTGTTATTAAGGGGTAATTCCTTCTATGATGCACGTACAGATAGAACTTTCAAAATACGTCAATTTTTAACTTGTGATTCAACTCACGTGGTCTATCTCCTCACGTGCCCCTGTAATTTGTGGTACGTAGGAGAGACCACGTGGGATCTGAAAACTAGACTAAACTATCACAGATATACCATCAGACAAGGCAGGATGGACTTGCCGGTTTCCAAACATTTTAAAGAGATGAAACACACAGAAAAAGATCTTAGATTTAGGATTTTGGAACAGGTTGTATTTGGAAGAAGGGGCGGTGACAGAGTTGCTCTTCTAAAAAAACGAGAGCTCTATTGGATTTTTACCCTACAGACCCTAAAACCTAGGGGACTGAATGTGGAGTTTAGGGTTATTTAGGAAGTGTCCCATGATATGTGTGCAATCTAACCTGCTCTTTCAATTTATGGGTGACAGCATGTGCCGATTTTATGATGATATTCATAAATGTTATTTTTTTTCTTCATAGATTGTAAAAGCCTTAAGTTACTACAAGATTGGAACTATCCGGTTGAGAATGTACGACAGGAACGCATGGCCTATTTTTGTATAGGATTTTTTAATCCGGACATTGACTGATGTTGCCCTGTTTTTTCTTTTTTCTTTTTTCTTTTTGCTCTAAACATGGGTGGGTTGTGGACATTATCCCGTTAAGGGATGTGTCCACAGTCACACGTATTTGTTTCAGCAGGACAGGACCACAGGAGTATGTGTGAGGATATTTGCGGTTATACCTGTGGGGTAACACTATCCCCGATGGAGTGGTGCTGCCGTTGTATCCGCGTCAGCGCTCCCCAAAAAAAGGGGGGGAGTGATTTGAGTGGAGATGGAAGCTGTGATGTGCCGTTGACGCGGACATGACGCTCCCGGTGTGAACTGCACGACCCAGGATACACGGGGTAATACCCCTGATCAGGTTGTCGAGCGGTTCCCAGTCTCCCCACAAGACACCTGTGAAGGTTAAATACTGACATTGTTGCCCGATGTGAAAATGACAGATGTCATGTGATCTGTGGGACTGGCCTGTTGAAGTAAGGGCATTGACATGCGCCCTCATAGTAATGCAGATAGCGGTGGCCATTTTTAAATAGGGCAAATCAGGATGTCATGACGTCTGAAACAACGCGATGTTTGTCTCGGACGCATGCGCATTAACTTTATTGAGACGCCAAAGCGGACCTGCCGATCATTCCAACTGTGAGACTATATTATATCTTTTTTTAACTACACCAATCATGCACAGGTGTTACACTGAATTAATTATTTCAGAATTTATATGAATTGAAGTTATGGCACTGTATACTGCACGATTTTATATATTATATACACATTAACACAGATGATATGTATTGCACTCTTAAGCATTTTTAAGTATTTTAATGGTCACTTTTATATTTGATTACATTATTGATTGATTGATTATGCACTTGATTGATATGCCTTTATATACTTCATTATGGCACATGTTTTGTATCGCTTGACAAAGACTGCATAGCAGTCGAAACGTTGCTGCATCTTTGGGGAATAAACAGACTCACTTTTTTCACCTTTATTGGAGTGCTGCCGTGCCTTTTCTACTACTATATGCCCTTTATATATATATTTTTATATTTCTCCATATTTTATTTTTTTATTCTTTCATATTTATATCAATAAGTGTCATATTCATAAATTTTTCTGAATCATTTTTGCCAATTTTATATCTCAATGTGACTCGAAATATGAACCTTTGCACCCCTAAATTGTTTTGACATAGAGGAATACGTGTGATATAATAAGGGGCGCTTTTGATAGAATTGCAGCACAAACGCAGCGGTAACGCAGTGATAATATACCACATGGATGGTGAAGTTTCACGCGGTCTCATATATACCGTGTACATGTGAACAGCAGTGTGTATGATAAATTAATACCCAATACTAGAAGATGAATTTATCTAATTTGAGATTGGCCGACATTTGGGATCCATGACCCGTAATTCCAGTCCATGTATTGGAGAGATCTTGTTTGTGTAATGGAGCCTTTATATAGGGGAGCTAGTTTCGTGGGTCTGATTACCACTGAGGAAGGGGTATTGTTCACCCCGAAACGCTTCTGGTAAGACCCTTTACTGTACATTAACCTCCGGAGGAATTATATTGGATCGCTACCCCAAGCGTGCCTGGATGACCCTTAACACCCTGGAAACCGCGTGAAAGTCGGCCACAATACGGAGCGCGTGACAGAGCAAAGTAGCCAGCGTGCACAAATTCCACCAGCGTGGTCAGTGCTGAGCAAACTGTATCAGAAGTACAAAAAGGCACGAAGGTAGCGGGTAAGACTGTTCCTTTGATGAATGCCGACTTAATTTGTGGAGACTTTTCCTGGCGGTGCACCATACTTCCAGCGGGACGCCGCTGCGAACGCCGCCACACACGGAGGCTATCCTTTACCTCTGCGGCGTGTTCGTGTGAATATTGAAATACCTGGAATGGTTTGTAGTCTGGCATATAGATATGGAATATTAGAAGAACGGTCCCATCTACACATTAGCTTGGACATTGTCACTCGACACCAGTAATAGGCGCTACTTTATATGGATGGCACAGGACTCTATTGGCTGTAGCTGCTATATATATGAATTAATCCCGAGATTGCCGAATTATCCTTTATACTGCTGTTTTACCAATCGCTGCTTTACAAATTAGCTTTATGATTGCTGCTTTATAATATTATAGGTCACTACTTTATTTGGATGGTGCAATATTCTTTAGATCGCTGCAAGTATTTCGATGCTGCTGTATTAATATGGTTTATATCTGAGGCTGCTACTTTAGACTATTGTATGGGTATGTTGGACTAGTGCTGTTATATTTATACCGCAAGACCTGAAGCTGCTGCTTGAATTCCCCCTCAATATTAGTGGCAGCGTCACGGTCAAATACCGGCAGCAACAATAGGAATTTTATGATCACTACACTGACAGTGACGCTGTTATCAATATTGATTATTCTATTGTAGACCACCTACTCTTCTTCTTATCACCTTCTGCTCAGGAAGTGGTTATAAGTATTATAGTCATGATCGGATGTCCATAAAATATCTCTTGTAAATTTAGGGCACCATTTGATTTTTTGGGCCAATTGTGGTATCATTTACCTTTTTATTTTCTTTATCTCTGATTATATGTAATAAAGTGTGAGTCTAGTGATTCATTAAAGTGCCCAGTCTCATTAATATATTTCAATGTAAATGTGCCTGCTTTTCATCTACAGGCTACATTTAGGTGCACCTGTTAGGCCCTGGGCCTGGCATCAGCAACCTCCGGCTCCCAGCTGTTGTGAAACTACAATTCCCAGCATGCTCCATTTATTGCTATGTAAGTTCTTAGAAGAGCAGAGCGACTATGCATGCTGGGAGTTGTAGTTTCACAACAGCTGGGAGCCAAAGGTTGCCTACCCCTGCCCTGGGCCATATCAGCCGGTCTCGGGTGGGGCTCACAGGCACCTCCCACCTCCCATTGCAAGCATGGTTACATGCTGGAGGTAACTGGTAAGCTGTCTGTGAGTCAGGCCTTGCGCTCCCGTAATTCGCCCACTGGCCCCTGGTATCGCCCATACGGCACAGGTAGGTGAGTGGTAGTGCCTCGGGCTACTTGAGAGACCTTGGCGCGGTGCCCGAGCTTAAGACATGTCCTCCTAGTAGGATATGTCGAACTAACCTCTCAATTTTACCATCAGTGTGAGGGTTTAGTATTGCCGCAGAGTGCACCTGTCTTTGCTATGGTTAAGAGACACAGGGAGGCACACTAAGGACGCAGGTAACACTACCACATGATCTACACTACTGTTATCTGTGGTTTTACATAGGACTGCAGGTGACACTACCACATTATCAGCACCAGTGTTATCTGTGGTTTTACATAAGACAGCAAGTAACACTAACACATTATCAGCACTAGTATTATCTGTCGTTTTACACAGGACTGCAGGTAACTCTACTACATTTTCTGTACTCAGATAGCCATGCCTGTGTTATCTGTGCTGTTACACAGGACTGCAGGTAACTCTACTACATTTTCTGTACTCAGATAGCCATGCCTGTGTTATCTGTGCTGTTACATAGGACTGCAGGTGATATCTACTATATTATCTGTACAAAGAGAGTTATCACTGTGTAAGGGGGCCCACTGAGACTTGATTGCCCAAGGGCCCACATGAACTGGAGCCGGCCCTGATCTATACCATTTAGTATATACAGGATGTTTTAGCATAGGGGCAAATAGCGCCATCCACTGATTAGGTTTATGTTCCAGTGCGGGCACAGCACGGCTTTCAATATGCCCTGGACTAGGCTTCAGAAGCTAAAGGCGAATGCTCACAGTCTTGTAACTGATTTGCTGAATTTTGTGAGTACATTGGGTGATGATGCCGTCTGCCTTCTCATAGCGGGGAGGTAAGTCCAGTGCGCGAACTTCCTTGTATGAGCGCAAAGGAGTAGTGCAAGAAAAATGCTGTTATGCTCTTTTGCAGTTTTGTCATGATCAGCTGCAAAGAAAGTACAAGGCCATGATAAAAAATGGCACATGAAAATATACCCTAAGCACTGAAAAGATGCGGATGTGACATTTTTTGGGGTGCAGATTAATAGGGATTTAATATTATTGTCGATTATTGTTGTGGTTGCTCCAGATACTGTTGACATTGCTAATCATGTAAGGCTGTTCCGGCAGGGAGCAGTCTCCTGGAAATGTCTGGATCCGGCACTGACACCCGCTGCCCCTTTGACTATAATGGGGACCTTCAGACCTTTGTCTGAAACCAGTAAAAAATGCAGAGAATCGACTGGACGAAAACTGCTGTACGCATATTTTTCGGGTTGCGGCCAGATCTCTGCCAATCCCTATTATAGTAAATGGGGCTGGACGGCGATGCAGTAGCTTCCGGCAATGCTGGAATACAGATTGTTCCGACGGGTTATTCCCTGCCGAAGCAGCCTGTCACATCTAAAAATGTTAGTGGGAAACTAGCCTAACAAGGGCATTTTATAGACATTAGATTTGTTACGTTGCTCGTTCCTTTTGGCCAAATGACTCAGTATTTTGTTGTGCTGTTTTGGCGTATAGGAGAGTGGACTTTACACAGTGCAGCCTAGTCTGACAACAGATCTGCCTTAGGCTAAGTTCGCAAATGAGCGGCAGTTTCTGAATCTCTAGATCTGGCGTCTGTCTGACTTTGCGTTTTTGACTATAATGGGTTATGTCGGGTTTCTGGCATGCAGCGCCGCCATGTCGGACTTTCTTTTTATGCCGGAATATGAACTGAGCCTTAATTGTAATTCATGTTTCTGTGTTTTGTAAATTATTCCTGTTTGCAAAACAAACTGTATATGTTTACATGTAACAAATACATTTAAAGGGGTTGTGCCATTACAATAACTTAGGTTAAAGTAGCACTCCCACAACATTTCTATTCTCTGACCTCTTAGAAAGGTACATGAATATAAATTGTAATGGAGGTCCTCTTCTTAGCAGTGACTATATTTGTGAGTTATAACCTCCCTTCTGATCTTCAGCTGGGTCATGTGACCAACACTCTGATCTCCAACTGACACAGGACAGGAAGTCAGTTACTTCTCTACTCATTCATATGGTACTGACATTGATGCTCCCATAGGAATACACAGGGAGACTGGCTTCCTGTCCACACATAAGCTGCTGTGTTATTTGGAAAGAGTGTTGGTCACATGACACAGCTGAGGATCACTACTGAGGTTATAACTCACAAATACTGTCACCACTAAGAAGATTACCTTCACTACAGATTACATCAAGTACCTTTCTAACAGGTCAGAAGAAAAAGAAAATTTGGGAGTACTTAAGAGAGATAAAATTGTGGCACTCACCAGTGATAAAAATACTTGTTTTGTTGGTGAATCAGTATACCATAAAATGGCGCAAGGATGCGGCATGCAGAAGGCGGTGGCCCTTTCACGCTAGATGCGCGTCTGGGACTCTTGATTGTTTTATTGGTTAGTGCCGCATTTTTATCTCACTGACCCTTTGCTATGGACGTCCTGATGCCGAGCAGCATCGTGTTGAGGAAATCCTGATGAGCACTTTGGAGTCGTAACAGTGTGGAACATAAAGATCCCGACTTCCCTGTCGGAAGAAGCACTCGGGTATCTCCAGCTGCCCCGTGGAGAAGAATGGAGTGACAGTGTGCATGTGTGGCCGCTGCTCGATTCCTGAGACCCCTGTTTGAATGGAGCGGTGGTCGAGGATGCACACTGCCACGTCATTCAAAGTCTATGGGAAGATAAGTAAATACCATGCTCTGCTGTCTCCGGCAGTCCTATAGAGTGCATCTGTGTATAGTATATGGTGCACTGTGTATATGAAAGGGTTAGAGCAACCCAGAAACATGTAAGTGTGATTTCCTCTGTGTCGTTGGTATTTCTGTATGGAATGCTGAGCGCTCTTATGTCATTGTTGTGACTGGGTTGTCCATAGTCAGATGGAAGTGATGTAGAGTGCCCGAACGCAGTGTGTTAATGCATATACCCATAATATATACTAACAGAAGTCTTCCAAAATATTTTTCAGCCTATTTATGATGTGTCGACTAGCACCTCATAGCCCCGGCAGCCATTTGCGGTCCACTTACCGGTACATATTTGCCATTGTATGCTATAATAGGACTCCTTTTTTGTGCTGAGATTTCTGCAGTAGAAAAAGGAAATTGACTACATTGACACACAAGTGTGAACAAGGCCTTAAGTAATATAAATACAATAAAATAAGAAAGCAAGATTTTCAACAGGTTTCCCTAATTTCCTTTGACACTCTGACAATTGTACATGTAATGCTCAGATTGTAAATGGCAATCAACGATTAACGTCGTGCAAACGATTGCTGTGTAGCGCTACAACCCCATTCACTTTCATTACTTTGTGAGGTTGCAGGGCTACACTGCGATCTCTGGTTGCGTAACATGTATGTGGCCAAATCACAGTGCAGCCTAATAGTTTTGATTTTCAGATTTTTTATTTTTTTTTATGAAATGTAAGAGCTGTTAGATTTATTTTTCACTGTGATACATATACTGACCCTTGATTCTCACTCAGTAACGAAACATATACCAGGTTTTTATATTAAAGTCCTTTCCAGCACTTTAATACTTTAAGTATCAATATATGATCAGTGGGGGTCCAACACCCCACATTCTGGCCGATCAGCTGTTCTGCAGTAACATCAGTGGTTCCGGTGCCGGAAGTCAGCGCTGGAACTACACCGCGCCATTCATGTCCATACTGGACAGAGCTGGTAACTGCAGCGCTGCTTCCATCTGTTGCGGGAGCTACTGAAAAACAGCTGATTGGCAAGAGTGCGGACCCCTTCATCAGATACTGATGGCCTATGCTGAGGATAGACCATCAATATTAAAGTGCTGGATGAAATCCTTTAAAATCGGATCCAAACACAAAAGAAATGTAATGTAATTACCATTTAAAGTCCCATCTGTCGGCAGATTTGCACCTATGACACTGGCTGACCTGTTACATGTGCGCTTGGCAGCTGAAGGCATCTGTGTTGGTCCCATGCTCATATGTGCCCGCATTGCTGAGAAAAATTATGTTTTATTATATGCAAATGAGCCTCTAGGAGCAATGGGGGCGTTACCGTTACACCTAGAGGCTCGTCTCTCTCTGCAAGTGCTGTACCCTCTGCAGCACTAGACTTTGGAAGAACTGCCTAGCCCTGTCAATCAAAGAGCAGAAGGCACGGCAGTTGCAGAGAGAGAAGAGCCTCTAGGTGTAATGGTAACGCCCCCGTTGCTCCTAGATGCTCATTTGCATATACTAAAACTTAATTTTTCTCAGCCATGCGGGCACATATCAAGCCCCTGGGTCAGCCAATAACAGTGTTTCGACACTCCTGTTGGAATGGCTCCCTTTAATGGGCGGCCAGCTTGGGCGGAGTTCAGCTGCGGTTAGCCGCGCCCCGCTCCCATGTTATTGGCTGACCCAGGGGCTTGACCTATCCCAGGGGAGGAGTTTCCTCCTCATAACCTGAGCACTGCAGCGGCCGCGTACAGCCATTCTAGCACAGCGGTGGGCATGTATGTATGCCTGTCTTTAACCCAGACTCTGTGTGCTCCTGACGATCCCCGGTGAGCGTGAAACGCGTACAGCAAGATTGGGGTTGTTATGCTAGACAGCTTCTTGGGATGTTGATTCGTGCTCACATCAAAAATACTGGATGCATCCCGTTACTGTAATGTGGGTGCATACCAGGGTGTGAACAGATGTTTATCAACTCCTTGTAGACATAGGGCAGAGTGCATGTATTCTGGTGTGGTGTACGTGCCGCCCATTTGTTAGCGCGATTAGCCGCAAGCACCAGTGTTAGACAGCTTATGGGATATTGATTCGTGCTCATATCATGTTTGCTGGCTGCATCCCGTCGCTGCAATGTGGGTGCATGTCAGGATTTGAGCAGATGTTTATCAATTCCATGTAATTTAGGGCAGCGTATAAAGGTTCTGGTGCAGTACAATTTAGCCAGCGGTACCGCCCATTGGTCAATAGTTTAGCTGCCTACACCTGTGAGTAGACTGCGATCATATCCAGTCAGTGGTGGGTTTCCTGATAGCCACAAGGGCTTATTCGAGGGTATGATCACCACTCACTAACACACAAGGAATGATCACCGTTCTCTGTGGTGCTCATTAGTGGCTCTTATTCACACCTGAGTGGCCAGACACACTATATGAGAGCAACATAGCTCATAGTGTAAGGCTACATTCGTAGTGTATTACGGATACGCAAATTGCAGATCCGCAATACACCCAGCCGCACCCCCCATAGAAATGCCTATTCTTGTCCGCAGGCTGCGGACAAGAATAGGAAATGTTCTATCTTTTGCGGAGCCGCGGACCGGAAGTTCGGGGCCGCGCTCCGCAAATGCGGAAGCGGAGAGCACCTAGTGTGCTCTCCGCACCTCGTCCGGCCCTATAGACAGTGAATGGGTCCGCACCCGTTCCGCAGAATTGCGGAACGGACGCGGACACATTCACGGTCGTGTGAATGTAGCCTAACAGAATTGTTTCTGAGCCAGTCTCTGGTGTGTGGAGAGTCATCTATTCAAGTGATTTAGGTAGAGTGTATGTGTGCCCCTCCCAATATTTTATAAACCTTTCTTTACAACGTTCCTTTTTTCAGTGATTGTATTTAGAGAGTGGAACGTAAACCATTAATTGTTCAGTGAAGCCTGTATAGTGTCCCCAAAAATAATGTCCCTTAATAGCAACGCCCCCACACTGCCCCCGTATAGTAATTTTCCGCCCCCAAACTGCCCCCATATAGTAATCTCCCCCACACTGCCCCCATATAGTAATCTCCCCCACACTGTCCCATACAGTAATTTCCCCCACACTGCCCCCATATAGTAATTTCCCCCACACTGCCCCCATATAGTAATTCCCCCCACACTGCCCCCATATAGTAATTTCCCCCACACTGCCCCCATATAGTAATTTCCCACACACTGCCCTCATATAGTAATTTCCCCACACTGCCCCCATATAGTAATTTCCCCACACTGCCCCATATAGTAATTTCCCCACACTGCCCTCATATAGTAATTTCCCCACACTGTCCCATATAGTAATTTCCCCACACTGCCCCCATATAGTAATTTCCCCACACTGCCCCATATAGTAATTTCCCCACACTGCCCCATATAGTAATTCCCCCACACTGCCCCCATATAGTAATTCCCCCACACTGCCCCCATATAGTAATTTCCCCACACTGCCCCCATATAGTAATTTCCCCACACTGCCCCCATATAGTAATTTCCCCACACTGCCCCATATAGTAATTTCCCCACACTGCCCCCATATAGTAATTTCCCCCACACTGCCCCCATATAGTAATTTCCCCACACTGCCTCCATATAGTAATTTCCCACACACTGCCCCCATATCGTAATTTCCCCACACTGCACCCATATAGTAATTTGCCCCACACTGCCCCATATAGTAATTTCCCCACACTGCCCCATATAGTAATTTCCCCACACTGCCTCCATATAGTAATTTCCCCACACTGCCCCATATAGTAATTTCCCCACACTGCACCATATAGTAATTTCCCCACACTGCCCCCACATAGTAATTTCCCCACACTGCCCCTATATAGTAATTTCCCCACACTGCCCCATATAGTAATTTCCACACACTGCCTCCATATCGTAATTTCCCCACACTGCACCCATATAGTAATTTGCCCCACACTGCCCCATATAGTAATTTCCCCACACTGCCCCCATATAGTAATTTCCCCCACACTGCCCCTATATAGTAATTTCCCCACACTGCCCCATATAGTAATTTCCCCACACTGCCCCCATATAGTAATTTCCCCACACTGCCCCATATAGTGATTTCCCCACACTGCCCCATATAGTAATTTCCCCACACTGCCCCCATATAGTAATTTCCCCACACTGCTCCATATAGTAATTTCCCCACACTGCTCCCATATAGTAATTTCCCCACACTGCCCCCATATAGTAATTTCCCCACACTGCCCCCATATAGTAATTTCCCCACACTGCCCCATATAGTAATTTCCCCACACTGCCCCATATAGTAATTTCCCCACACTGCCCCCATATAGTAATTTCCCCACACTGCTCCCATATAGTAATTTCCCCACACTGCCCCATATAGTAATTTCCCCACACTGCCCCATATAGTAATTTCCCCACACTGCCCCCATATAGTAATTTCCCCACACTGCTTCATATAGTAATTTCCCCACACTGCCCCCATATAGTAATTTCCCCACACTGCCCCCATATAGTAATTTCCCCACACTGCCCCATATAGTAATTTCCCCACACTGCCCCCATATAGTAATTTCCCCACACTGCCCCATATAGTAATTTCCCCACACTGCCCCCATATAGTAATTTGCCCCACACTGCCCCATATAGTAATTTCCCCACACTGCCCCCATATAGTAATTTCCCCACACTGCCCCCATATAGTAATTTCCCCACACTGCCCCATATAGTAATTTCCCCACACTGCCCCATATAGTAATTTCCCCACACTGCCCCATATAGTAATTTCCCCACACTGCCCCCATATAGTAATTTCCCCACACTGCCCCATATAGTAATTTCCCCACACTGCCCCCATATAGTAATTTCCCCACACTGCCCCCATATAGTAATTTCCCCCACACTGCTCCATATAGTGAATTTCCCCACACTGCTCCCATATAGTAATTTCCCCACACTGCCCCATATAGTAATTTCCCCACACTGCCCCATATAGTGATTTCCCCACACTGCTCCATATAGTAATTTCCCCCACACTGCCCCCATATAGTAATTTCCCCACACTGCCCCCATATAGTAATTTCCCCACACTGCCCCATATAGTAATTTCCCCACACTGCCCCCATATAGTAATTTCCCCCACACTGCCCCCATATAGTAATTTCCCCACACTGCCCCCATATAGTAATTTCCCCACACTGCTCCCATATAGTAATTTCCCCACACTGCCCCCATATAGTAATTTCCCCACACTGCCCCTATATAGTAATTTCCCCACACTGCCCCCATATAGTAATTTCCCCACACTGCCCCATATAGTAATTTCCCCACACTGCCCCCATATAGTAATTTCCCCACACTGCCCCATATAGTAATTTCCCCACACTGCCCCATATAGTAATTTCCCCCACACTGCCCCATATAGTAATTTCCCCACACTGCCCCCATATAGTAATTTCCCCCACACTGCCCCCATATAGTAATTTCCCCCACACTGCCCCCATATAGTAATTTCCCCCACACTGCCCCATATAGTAATTTCCCCACACTGCCCCATAGTAATTTCCCACTGCCCATATAGTAATTTCCCCACACTGCCCCATATAGTAATTTCCCCACACTGCCCCATATAGTAATTTCCCCACACTGCCTCCATATAGTAATTTCCCCCACACTGCTCCCATATAGTAATTTCCCCACACTGCTCCATATAGTAATTTCCCCACACTGCCCCATATAGTAATTTCCCCACACTGCCCCCATATAGTAATTTCCCCACACTGCCCCCATATAGTAATTTCCCCACACTGCCCCATATAGTAATTTCCCCACACTGCCCCCATATAGTAATTTCCCCCACACTGCTCCATATAGTAATTTCCCCACACTGCCCCTATATAGTAATTTCCCCCACACTGCTCCATATAGTAATTTCCCCACACTGCCTCCATATAGTAATTTCCCCCACACTGCCCCATATAGTAATTTCCCCACACTGCCTCCATATAGTAATTTCCCCACACTGCCCCATATAGTAATTTCCCCACACTGCCCCCATATAGTAATTTCCCCACACTGCCCCATATAGTGATTTCCCCACACTGCTCCATATAGTAATTTCCCCACACTGCCCCCATATAGTGATTTCCCCACACTGCTCCCATATAGTAATTTCCCCACACTGCCTCCATATAGTGATTTCCCCACACTGCTCCATATAGTAATTTCCCCCACACTGCCCCCATATAGTAATTTCCCCACACTGCCCCATATAGTAATTTCCCCACACTGCCCCCATATAGTAATTTCCCCACACTGCTCCCATATAGTAATTTCCCCACACTGCCCCATATAGTGATTTCCCCACACTGCTCCATATAGTAATTTCCCCACACTGCCCCCATATAGTAATTTCCCCACACTGCTCCATATAGTAATTTCCCCACACTGCTCCATATAGTAATTTCCCCCACACTGCCCCATATAGTAATTTTCCCCACACTGCTCCATATAGTAATTTCCCCCACACTGTCCCCATATAGTATATTTCCCCACACTGCCCCATATAGTAATTTCCCACACTGCCTCCATATAGTAATTTCCCCACACTGCCCCATATAGTAATTTCCCCACACTGTCCCCATATAGTATATTTCCCCACACTGCCTCCATATAGTAATTTCCCCCACACTGCCCCCATATAGTCATTTCCCCCACACTGCTCCATATAGTAATTTCCCCCATACTGCCCCCATATAGTAATTTCCCCCACACTGCCCCTATATAGTAATTTCCCCACACTGCCCCCATATAGTAATTTCCCCACACTGCTCCATATAGTAATTTCCCCACACTGCCCCCATATAGTAATTTCCCCACACTGCCCCATATAGTAATTTCCCCACACTGCCCCCATATAGTAATTTCCCCACACTGTCCCATATAGTAATTTCCCCACACTGCCCCCATATAGTAATTTCCCACACTGCCTCCATATAGTAATTTCCCCACACTGCCTCCATATAGTAATTTCCCCACACTGCCTCCATATAGTAATTTCCCCACACTGCCCCATATAGTAATTTCCCCACACTGCCCCCATATAGTAATTTCCCCACACTGCCCCATATAGTAATTTCCCCACACTGCCCTCATATAGTAATTTCCCCACACTGCCCCATATAGTAATTTCCCCCACACTGCCCTTATATAGTAATTTCCCCACACTGCCCCATATAGTAATTTCCCCACACTGCCCCATATAGTAATTTCCCCACACTGCCCCCATATAGTAATTTCCCCACACTGCCCCATATAGTAATTTGCCTCCACACTGCCCCATATAGTTAATTTCCCCACACTGCCCCCATATAGTAATTTCCCCCACACTGCCCCATATATTAATGTTCCCCACACTGCCCCCATATAGTAATTTCCCCACACTGCCCCCATATAGTAATTTCCCCACACTGCCCCCATATAGTAATTTCCCCCACACTGCCCCATATAGTAATTTCCCCACACTGCCTCTATATAGTAATTTCCCCACACTGCCCCATATAGTAATGTTCCCCACACTGCCTCCATATAGTAATTTCCCCACACTGCCCCCATATAGTAATTTCCACACACTGCCCCATATAGTAATTTCCCCACACTGCCCCATATATTAATGTGCCTCCACACTGCCCCATATAGTAATTTCCCCACACTGCCCCCATATAGTAATTTCCCCCACACTGCCCCATATATTAATGTGCCTCCACACTGCCCCATATAGTAATTTCCCCACACTGCCCCCATATAGTAATTTCCCCCACACTGCCCCATATATTAATGTGCCCCCACACTGACCTCCCATGAAATGATTTCCCCCACACTGCCCTCCTATGAAGTGATTTGCCCCTATGTAATAATTTGCCCCCATGTCCTCCTCTGCCCCCAAAAGTTAGCACACACAGAAAAAAAAAAAAATAATAAAAGCTAATACTTACCTGTGTCCAGGATGGTGAGGCAGGCAGCAGGCGTGCAATCTACATGGTCATGCTTCCCGGCGCAGGCACGTGATGATGTCATCACGCACGCCTACGCTGGGATTATACTACCACTTAGGCCTCAGGTCTACTAGGCCTGAAGCCTATGGCGGTGATTGGCGGCGGGGCAGGGAACTATGTGCTCCCGTACCCTTCCGCAGAATGTGGCGGTTCAGGTCGGCGTTGGGCCCCCCAGCGATGCCAGGCCCGGGGCTGCCGACCCGAACGCCCCCTATGTTAATCCGCCACTGACGGTCAGCATTTGGTCAGTATTTTTGCATCAGTGTTTGTAAGACAAAACCAAGAGTGGGTGAAAAACACAGAAGATGCACAAATATTTCTATTATACCTTTTCTCCGTAGGTTCCACTTTGGCTTACAAGTACTGACCAAATACTGACTGCGTGAAACAGGCCTTAGGCCCCCTTTAGGAAACACAAGTTTTAAAAGGACAACACTTAGGTGGAGTCCGTATGCGGTCCGTTTTCCCTAATGATAGATACCCTTTGAATTGAATGGGCTCGGGTGTGTCCATCCTAAACTCGTCCATCTGAAAGAGCTCTAAGACCTTTACAGACCTTAAGTGCTATTGATTCTGCCCGGGGATACATTTCATTTAAAACACTACTGGTGCTTTTTTCTGCAGTTTTCGTACAGCAAAACTAAGCCAGTTTTACAGTACATTGATGTGATTTTGCAAGTAAAGGGTTATCCAGGACAAGATATTTAGGTCATCAGTATCAGATCTGCAAGGGGGGGGGGGGGGGTTGACACCAGGGACCCCCCCGATCAGCTGTTTGAAGAGGCCTTGAGCTCCTAGGCCTCTTCCTAGGCCAGCGACATCACTGTACATTGGTTACGTGGCCTAATTGTAGCTCAGCCCCATTGACTTGAATGCAATACCAAGCACTGCCACTATGTTATACAACGCTGTTCTTGGAAAACTGCCAGGAGCCCACAGTCCTCAGCAGAGTCCGGTGAACACAGTGACTCCCTGAAACAGCTGATCGGCGGGTATGCTGGGAATTGGACCCCTGCAGATGTGATTATGATGACCTATCCTGAGGTTAAAGTAAAAGAGGGACTGCAGCACTCCATGCTGCATTCCCTCTTTTACTTTTGGATGACTGGGGGTACTACAGGCCGGTGGTACTGCGAGCACCACCACTAAACCAAGTGCGTTTTGCCGTGAGTGCTGCTACAAACACCATTTTTCACTTTCTATCCCGAGGATAAGTCATCATTATCTTTTTCAGAATAACGCCTTATCGTTGGGTTTACATGGTGCGGGGAACTGCACGATTTTTCCGCGCGAGTGCAAATCGTTTTAATGCGTTTTGCACGCACATGGGAAAAATCGGCATGTTTGGTACCCAGACCCGAACGCGGACTTCTTCACTGAAGTTCGGGTTTGGGTTCGGTGTTGTGTTATGGTTATAAGGGAAAATAATAGCATTCTTAATACAGAATGCAAAGTAAATTGGTGATGGAGGGGTTAAAAAATAACAAACAGTTAACAAACTTGAACGCGATGCCAGCATGTGTAAATGGCTAAAGGATCTGTGGTGATGTCACTACTCGAATGATGCACCATGTGATTTCACCATGTAACACAGTGACGTCATCAAAGGTCCTTTGCCCTCCAGATCTTCAAAAAATAAGAATGAAAACGAGTCGGGCTTCGCGAACAATTGGATAAGGTGAGTTTTTTTTTTTTTTAACCTCTCCATCAACATTTTACTAAGCATTCTATGTTAAGAATGCTACTATTTAAGGGAAAATAATAAAGATCGGGTCCCCATCCCGATCCTCTCCTAGCAACCATGCGTGAAAATCGCTTCTATGCGGCCTGCGTTGCGTGAAAAAACGCACTATATAGAGAATGCTGCGATTTTCACGCAGCGCACAAGTGATACGTGAAAATCACTGCTCATGTGCACAGCCCCATAGAAATGAATGGGTCCGGATTCAGTGCGGGTGCAATATGTTTGAGTATGAGTTTTGCACTAGTGATGGGCAAAGCAATCTTCGGATCCTACATCCGAAAAGACTTCAGATTAATACTGTAGGAAGATCTGTCTCCGTACAGCATTAAAATGTACGGGCTCCGATGAGCCGAAGTCAGTTATTCGCAAAGTCGTAACCTAAGCCGAGTTCGGTTCCAAGTTTTAAAGTGGTTTTCCACTTTAAAAAACAACTACTAAAGTTATTCAACAAAGTTACGCGCGACTTCGCGAATCACTGACTTCAGCTCATCGAAGCCTGTACATTTTAATGCTGCATGGAGACGGGTCTCTGTACAGCATTCATCCGAAGTTTTGACCGTAGCGATTTCGGATGGAGCATCCGTAGCTCCCTTTGCTCATCACTATTTTGCACGTTACTAATGAGGATGGAAATGTTCAACTTCAAATGCGTCATAAACCTTTTGCGTCTCAATAATAAAGCAAAAGAGAGAGAGAGAGAGAGAGTAGGCTTCATCTTCTTTAATGCATAACAGCAATGCCTGAGGTACACAAAAAAACACACACAGGCGCAGGTCGTTAACCCTGTCGCTGCCGGAGCTTGCAGACACCTGGCAGCAGCCATGAGGGTAAAACAAGTACAAGTTTATCTTTCTAATCTACTATTTAATATAGCTGAATAAATTATAGTGGGATTATATATATATGTATGCACATACATATATATACACATATATATGTACACGCGCACACTTGGAGTGACATGAAATCAGACACAGAGGTGACAGTCAGTTTGCATGGAATGCCTACTAGTGCTATATAACAGGATCCTGGTTGGTGGCATTAGACTAAAGGGTTAGAAGCAATTATTATACATTTTGGGAGGGATACCGCAACCATGCCACGCAGTCCTTGTGGCTCCAAGCGACCTCCCTCAAATGTCCATTTTATAGAAATATATATTAAAAAAAGAATGTCAAGTGTCCGTATGTGCAAGCGACGACAGCTCCATTTGGAATGTCTCTTATATTCTTCTTCTCGCCCCCGTCCTGGGAGCAGGTTGTCTTGTAGCGTGGGATAAAAGTCTTTTCTAGAGAAAACGTTATTACGCTGAATGCTTGGTATATTGGAAAAAAAAAAAAACATGCCCTTTAATCGCCACCAATCCCCATTATCAATATTTTTTTTTTCTCTTGAAACATAATATATAAATGTTTTTGAAGACATCACGTATTTCATATACATCAACCTTACTATACATCTTCTGTTGTGAACATATTCACAGGAATGAGCTTCGGCACTGGACTCACCGGGCTTGGGTTAACTATACTATGTACATATCTCAAACCCATAGCTGAAACATGACGAGAAAGCCTTCCGTGGTCTCCCCAGCAATGGTATCGAAGGCTTTTTGGAATAGCAATATGTCTGTTCCTAACCTGTTATTGGTCCGCAGACTTGTTACCCAGGTGTACTACAAGACACTGAGCGTTTGGGAGATCCCTGCGGCCTATATGAGACTGTAAGGGCGGTGTTCTTCATTAGGTACGTTTGCAACATTGTGTATTTTCTATTCTCTTGGAATGTCACGAAATTAAGTATCATTAGTACAGTACAAAGGCTTATACAATCACCTCTGTCATTACAGATATTAGTTACAATGGAGTTGCCACAGGTTATGTTACGGCAGAAATGACAAAGAAAACATTTTATACAATAGGTTGTGAGTGACCTTTTCTCATGGGATGACTGGCGTAACTTTTCTGTGTGATTCCATGTATTGTTTCTTCAACCCCCTCCATACTTTTTTCCAAATAGTTCAGATATCATCGGCCAATTAAGCCTGCATGGGACATCAGAAAAGTGACCTCTTCCTACTTTCTGCGTGAATTTAGTCCACGTTAAGCGCAACTGTTTTTCTTTTGTAAAATCTAGGACGGATTTCAATTTTTACTCGACAACATTGCCCTAATTAATATCAGACTGAAAGAAGTAGTCAATAACAAGAGCATTCATTTCTTCAATGTTTCAATTAGGTAAACATATCTCTCGAGGCGCAGTGTAGATTTACTTGCTTGGATTCCTTGGAGTCATTTCTTATTTTCAGTCTCTGCTCCGCCATTCTGCTCTATGGAATGCCTGGGGGAATGTTCTTCAAGCTCAGTATAAAACACGGAATGAAATGTGGGTAAATCAGGAAAGAAAAAAAGCTTGCACTCTGGTCGCGGCACCGCGGCAGAATTTCCTTATTTGCGTTTTGCTCTCGTGGTATTTCACAGCCGAATGGTGCGTCAGTTCAGAGCCGGATTGGTCCTTGTGTCCTTTGCTTAGACAATTCAATGGAGGAGAAGCCTCAGAATATTCCATAATCAACCAGAGGCTTCTGGAACATTGAATGGACGACTGCTGCCAATACTTTCTGGTTACATTGTCTCAGTACATGAGATGGGCACGAATGTTTACTGAAAGGTGTAGAGCCCTATGACACTGGTGCTTGCAGCATCTGCCGGTGTGTGAAGTCTTCAATAGGCTTGTCCGGTTTCTACAGGTAAAAGGCCTAAGACGGCGGAGTGGTCTCCAAGCTTCATTCGGCGCTGGGTTGACAGGCTGACGTTTTTAGCCAAGTAATCGACAGCAGCTGTAAAACAAATCCGGAAACAATAGAGCGTTATAGTCACGTTATGTATTCAAATGACCTCAAATTTTAAAGAAAGCATTGGATTGTGCAAGTTGAAAATCTGTTGGAAAACAGTGTCTATAGATATATATATATATGTATTTATTTTTTTTTTTTTTCAATTTTGGATGGAACTATCCCTAATATTTCTCCTGCGCTATGTAAGTAGGTGACAGTAAAGCTAAAAGCATTGCATAAAAAATAAAAAAAACTCCTCTAGTATCTAACATAAAGGACTCCAGCGCGTTACAATACAAAAGCTTTCCATTCCTGTTAATGTTCCAAATTAAATTAATACTGATTTAGAAGTTACTGCCAATAAGTAAAGAAATAGGAGTCGTCAGTGGTGTGTCAGCTGTATCCCTGGGGGAGAACTCGTCCAGACAGGACGCTTATTAGAGTTGTCATATCCATTAGGTTTTCTTTCACGCTTCTGTGTCCTATCAGTGTGGGCATCAGAGATAGACCTCTGTGTGCCAAGTGCCCGGTAAAGTCAACGGACCTGGTAAATATTGCTGGATAAATATGCATCATCCTATTATCATGATACACATTTTCATTGCTGACATGAAATGATAAAGCCATGATTTGTACGTATTTAGCGGCACATTTACCATCTTCCTACGGCATGACTGCAGTATTAAAAAGTCGTAAAACCCAGTTTTTCAACTTCTTAAACACCAATATGACTAAACGTAGTGGCGTATTTAAGCTGCTCTCGCCAGTTTCTGAAAAGGAGACGTGGTAAGGGTGGGGCTGTCGTCCCTGGCACATTTATCCTCATTTATGCCAGGAACTGGCGTAAATGATCTACTAGCGGGCACGGACTGCCGGAGGAGGAGGTACTGTAGATGAAGGACCGACACTCGAAGTTTACAATATATTAGTTGCTAGTTTATTGTCACATAATATACACTGTGACGCGTTTCGGCAAAAGATATGCCTTTGTCAAACAGTCCTTGCCTTTTGCAAACTTCGAGTGCTGGTCGTTCATCTACAGTACGGGCTTCGGGTTGCCTGCCCTGGGATACGAGCACCGACCACCGGATAAATACCGGACAAACACGCAGTGCCGACCAATCACGTGTCATAAATGAAATGCCTCCTCCGGCGGTGCAGTGCCCATCAATACTGGTCTTTATAAATCAGGGACTTAGTATTTATGGGTATATCATGTCATGTTAGCTTTCAAAAGTCATTGCTTTGCACTTTGTCTGTCCTTTATGCACTAGAAGTGTTAGGCTACTTTCACACTCGCGTTTTGGCTTTCCGTTTGTGAGATCCATTCAGGGCTCTCACAAGCGGTCCAAAACGGATCAGTTTGCATCCGTTCAGTCTCCATTCCGCTCTGGAGGCGGCTTGCAGCGTTTTGGTGTTCGTCCGATGAAACTGAGCCAAACGGATCGGTTCTGGCACCCAATGTAAGTCAATGGGGACGGATCCGTTTTCTCTGACACAATCTGGCACAATAGAAAACGGATCCGTCCTCCATTGACTTTCAATGGTGTTCCGTCTTGGCTGTGTTAAAGATGATACAAACGGATCCGTTCTGAACGGATGCCGGCGGTTGTATTATCTGAACTGATCCATTCCTGACGGATCCGCACAAAACGCGAGTGTGAAAGTAGCCTAAGTGCCAGGAATGCCACATTAGGCCATGACGCACTGCGGCACATTATACTGAGTGGTACGGACCATTATGCTCCTTGGCATCAGCAGCACTTGCCTATGGTCTCCCAAATGAAAGCATAGCAGGGCTGGTTTGCCTGAGGCTGGGGTTGGAATAGATTCTTACTATTAATTGCAGGTGTGCCCCTAACATGCACGAGGTGGGAGAAAGGTCGGGGTCAGCGCAGGAGCAGAGGCGGCTGGAACACATGGTTTGAATTTCGAGCACGGAAAGTAATAGTCACTGACTTTGTTGAAACCATCTGTGTTGTTTGGTACTGGCTATGGCATCCATGAAAAGCAAAGAGTGCCCAACCCCATAGTACAAAGTACCAGACAGACCCCTTTTCTGTTGGTTTTGGACACTTTTTAATGCATGGCGTTGTTAGCTAGAATAGTGCTTGGAACTGTATAGTAAGTTACTGAATTTATCAATAATGTGCGAACTTGGCAAGTGGTGGAGTAGTGGCCATGAGATGGTGGAGGGAGGAGGAATGTGTTCGGCTGGGCTGGTGGGTTACACCAAATGTATCATGTCTTCTCAATTCATGCATCTTATGACATATCAGATATCTCTACTCACTATGCTTGCACTTCAATTAGCAGGCATGCGAAGTGTGTTCTTCTATTTCCAATTGTTATTATCCACTATAGGAGTTATCCAGTGAAAAATATTGTACATTTTTCAAACCAGCTCCTGGATCTGAATACTTCAGTAATTGCATGTCATTCAAAATGTAATATAGCTACTGAGATATTCACTAAAATCTGTCCGTATAGCGCCACCTGCTGTCTGCTCTTTTTCAAAATTCTTTGTCCAGCTCACTGCTCAGTTCCATCCTTCAACTTCCACCAGCCGTAGCAGAAAGGACATGCCCCTGAACTGCCAGCTTAAAATAAATCTAGCAGAGGAATGTGAAGTACAGGGCTGGTTTTAAGATTGTTAGAAAGAGATGGTCATGTGCTATATGATGTCTGACTTTCGTGTTTTTCATTATTCACGGGATAACCCCTTCATGTTGTCCTTCAGTCCCTATAATGAATGCTCTGTCCTTGCGGGCGGCTCTCATAGTGTTAGCAAAAGCATACAATGGAATATTTGTAAGTGCAAATCTGTTACATGCTGGGATCAATTTCTAGCTGCAAGCTACTGTACAATTAGCTGTAAAATCGATTTAGCAAGAAAGCCGCAGGTAATGAGCCACTTGTTATAATGCACTGTACTGCACATGGCACAGTCTGGCTGGATACATAGGACGTCTTTGTAAAAGCGCCTCCCTATTAACCATGGAAGATGTCATGACACTTACTTTGTCCGTACTGTCCGTACTGGTAACTTGCTACTGGATCCATGCTGTAACCTGTTGTACTGTAGGTTGGCGCACAGTAGGACTGGGATGTCGGGAGGCTGTCCACAGATTTGATGGAGTCACTGCGCTGGCTGCAGCTAGCCGAGAGGGAGTTACTGGTTTCCAACCCACTGTGCAGAGGTGAAATTGAAAAATCTGACTGGGACTGTGGGGCCACGCCACTGGGATTACTGAGGATGCTCATTACCTGTAGGAATAAGAAGATCACTGGTCATTAACCATGCTTTAAACAGCCAAGGCCCAGCACAAGACACATGTCATCACTTTGTGGTTTCTCCGTTCCCTCGCCGAAAGTTCCTTTAACATTCAGTTTTAGTAGAAATGAAAATAAACCCATTAAGATGCAAGAGATCTCAGAAGAAGAGAAGAAAGCAGACACCGTTATCCTGAGGCGAGGAAGGTTGTTATAAATGAGATTGGTGCAATGTCTGTAATATTTACAGACCTGATATAAAATGTGTATTAGAAGTAATGTAAGTGCCGCTTATCATCATGTAGTAATCTGCGAGGTGGTGGAAATGGAGCATCTATATCATTCACTGAGGGATGTTTTTCTGATAGACCTAAAGGGGGGTAGGTACACCTTGTCAGCCATACTTTTATTTATTGCTCACTGTCCGTACAATGAAAAATGAAGCAAGTTTATTAAGAGTCTTGAAAACCTCCTATCGTTTCTTGTGTACAGCTCCTATGCTGACCTATGTATTTTACTTTGTTAGGATCCGCCGGCGCCCCCATAGCATATGGAAGTTCGGGGCCGCGCTCCGGAGATGCAGATGCGGACAGCACACTGCCCCATAGAGAATGAATGGGTCCGGATCTGTTCCGCAACGTTGCGGAATAGATCCGCGCCCTTTCACGGACGTGTGAATGGACCCTAAGTAGACCAAAAACACACAATGGCCCACATTTAGGAGTCGTAAAGATGGCATAAGCTCAGACCGGCACCAGATCTATCACAGGGGCTCAGGCTGGAGGATAAATGTGGTGCAGGGACAGACGCTTTTCTCCGACTTTATACCGACTATTGTTCGGCTTACATTGAGGCTCATTTTTACGCCAGATGTGTGGCTAAGTTTGGGGGCAAAATGGCGCATCTTAGATCCACCCATTTTTCTTTTAGCCAAACCCCTTTCTACTAATTCTCACCTCCCTTGTCGAGCATGTCCAAAAAAGTGTACAGACCCTAGGCTAGGGGTTAGAGACGGAGCCGACTTCGGATTCCTGTTTTTAAAGTTGTAGAATTGAAGTTAATCACTGAAGTCTCGCGCGACTTTGGACTTAACAACTTTTGCCTCCGCAAAGCGCCTACATTTTAATACAGTACATAGGCCCAGATTTACTAATGTGTCTGAACTAGGGGTGAGCGAATCGAGCTTCCGATCCAAGATCCGAAGTGGATTCATTACTAAACTTATTCAATGCTGTGGGGAGACCTGTCTCTCTCTGTACAACATTGTATTTTTTAATCAGATAATTCTTTAATTGATTCCAAAAGAGAGTACAACACAAAGGTACAGAATACAAGAAAGTTGATTTGGAACAACAAATCGTTGTCGTTAACTGACAAGTATCATTATTATGTAAACTCTTAACTATCCTCTTCCTCCCACCCTCCATTCCGGCATCAGTTGCGTCTTCTACCTGGGTTATAACCAGTGCATATTTGTGCCTGCCAAGGTTCCCATCATTTCAAATATTAAAGCAAAGTTTAGGAATGAATCGACCTCTATAGCAGTGTATATTGTGATGGAAAAATGAATCCAGCCGGCAAAGGAAGCAATATGGAGAATCCCAATACATTAGTAAGTGCCTTGTATTAACTTTCTCTACACGATAAATGATAAATGTCACCTGCTGAAGTGAGAAACCCCTTTAAGGATATCTTCTCACGCTGACTATTTTGTTGTGACTGAAAATAAGTTCTGTTAATTTGAATGAAGGGGGAAAGCAAGATTTCTGCAAGCCCCATTCAGGTGAATTGAACTGATTTTTAGTCACGGAAAATTCTGCAACAAAATCCACAGCGTGTGAAGGTATCATAATGGTGCCTAACAGCAGTAGTACTGATTGTGTTAGAATCCTTACAAGGCAATGACAGGGGGTGGTAGAAATCTGTAGAGATTAGGGACCATAAGGCTAGGGCTACACATCGACATGTCTCGCTTGACTTCCTGAAAAGTCGCGCAACATTTTTCGTAATGATAGTCAATGGTGTCGCACTGTGACATACGACATGCTGCAACATGGTAGTGACTATCGCTACAAACATGTCACAGTGTAGTTGTTTCCTTTGTGTAGCTACTTTCACACTTGCGCTTTTCTTTTCCGGCATAGAGCTCTGTCCTAGGGGGCTCTATACTGGAAAAGAACTGATCAGTTTTATCCTAATGCATTCTGAATGGAGAGAAATCCGTTCAGGATGCATCAGGATGTCTTCAGGTCAGTCTTTTTGACATTTCAGGACGGAGATAATACTGCAGCATGCTGCGGTTTTAGCTCCGGCCAAAATTCCGTAACACTTGCCGGAATGCCGGATCCGGTATTTTTTCCCATTGGACTGTATTAGCGCCGGATCCGTGCTTCCGTTCTGCGCATGCGCATGTGAAAAAAATATATAACAGATCCCTCTCTCCGCATGCCAAGCGGAGAGACGGATCCGTTCTTGCAATGCATTTGTAAATGCTTTCCGTTTGCATGCAGATTGCCGGATCACTCTGCCGCAAGTGTGAAAGGAGCCTCAAGACATCAGGAGAACAAAATCCAAAAATCTATCTGTCGCCAAGTTCTTGGGGCAATATCTACTTGTCTCCTGCGATGCGTCCAGTCCTGGGTAAGGCTACGTTCACACGACGACAAATAGGGCACAACTTCACTGCAACATTTGTCGCGCAACATTTTGTCTCACCAATGTCGCGCGACAATTTTTATAATGGGAGTCTACGGTGTCGCATTGCGACATGCAACATGCTGCGACTGCGACGCGACAGTCGCAGAAAACCCCATCTTGAATGGATTTTTTGCGACTGTCGCGTCGCAGTCGCAGCATGTTGCATGTCGCAATGCGACACCATAGACTCCCATTATAAAAATTGTAGCGCGACTTTTTGTCGCGCGACAAATGTCGTCGTGTGAACGTAGCCTAATGGTTTGCACATTCTCTGGGAATACGCACTTCTTAGGTAATCAGTGTGGGGTTAATTAACACCTTCAGTGCTGTGGAGGCCAGTTTTTGGATTGCTTGGTCACTTTTCTTCCCTCTGTGATTTGTAGGTAATGGATAGCTCTAAACATAGACATATGCCTTGTCCCGCTCCTGACCCCTCTCGTTCGCCATCCTTCCTCATGACCCCTCTTTCCTACCCCCTGCACTTTTGCCAAAAAACTTATGTAGCAGTTCCGCCGTAGACGGAGGAGGAGATGGCGGTTCCTCTGTAAACAGGTTAATGTGATTTTTAGAAGTGTTTGAAGCTGAGGTCTAGAGGAAGGGGCAGCATAATCCCCTGCAGTATGGAGGGGGCTCCACTGCCCCCATCACCTCCTCTCAATAATGTATTACTTCTTAGTATATTACCATCACTAACCAAAAATCAATTGCAAGGCGACATCTGTAAGACTTTATCTGCCGGGATATCGGGAGGCTGCCAATCTGTCTGAGTGGCAGCTTTCTCTCCCTCCCCTACTCTTTCTGTCACCCCTTTCCTCTCTCTCTCTCTGCACTGCTGCCCCAAATCAGTCACACTCTCTTTAGATTAACCTTTCGCCTGCCTGACTGCATGAAATGCTTCGCCCTGTATCCCTAGGCATGCTAAGAGTTAACGGCGCTAAGCATTGAGCCAAATGGAATAAGAAAACATTTTTAACATTTTACGATTAGGAATTAGCGGTCCTCGTGAAAAAAAAAAAAAAAAGAATACCAAATGAAAATGCAACTTATGGGCGCCCGTGATTGTGTCTTGAGCTCATGAAATAGTGAAGGCCACCAAATGCCAAGACAGCTCTGAGACAGCTAAGCCCCATGTAAAGGTTTAACCCTTGGGTGCTCTGAGACAGAGAAGCGGTCCTCAACCTTGCCCATAGGTCACTTGGTTAGTAGTCTGAGATGTGTTCTCTCTGAGGCTGGGATATGTCCTTTTACTGCCCCTTCCTCTATATCTCTCCTCACATTCACTCTTTCTTCCCTCAGTAGACATTTTTGCCCTCAGGAGGTTTCATCATCCTATCCGTACTTTAAAAGAAGAGGAGTTTAAAAAAAAAAAAAAATGTAATTAATTCCCTCTATTTCTGAGCTGGGCCTGAGGGTCTATGTCCACGGAGGCTCCAGCCAGGGAAATCTGCACCCTTTATGATAAACCAAGTCAGCTTTAGACGTTCAAGTGCAATTAGGATCCCCCATCTCGAGACCATCAGCTCCTCCAACTTCTCGGGCCGCAGGAGGAAGGGAAATTGAGCTGCAGAGAAAACTACATGAAAGTGGAAGATAGGGATGAAAGACTGTCCCTCGTATACAATGCGGACAGGAACCTTATATTATCTCTGTGGATATAGGATCTGCCGTATGCAAGGATATTAGGAGATTAAACACGAACTTTACAGAAAATAACACTTTCTTGCACGCGCCAAGGGCATTCTAATTCTCGGCTAAATAAGAAATAGGTGCAAGTTTGCGTGATGGGGGGATTCTCTGATTACTTTCATTTTTCCTTTATTAAAAATGTGGCTCGTATTATTTTCTAGGGTTAGAATTGCCTGAAAAATACATATTTAGTAACACTGGGGTCAAAGGTGCAAATTTGATGGACGTCAACACATGTATGGAGTTTGTATGTTCCCCCTGCGTTACTCATAGGCCTCATGCACACGACCGTTGTTTGATTCCGTGTCCGTTGAGCCATTTTTCGCGCTTTTCTGCGGACCCATTGGTTTTCAATGGGTCCGTGGAAAACTCGTCAAATGCACCGTTTGTCCTCCGCGTCCGTGGTCCGTTATTACTGTCCTAGTCTTGTTTGCGGACCCATTTAAGTCAATGGGACAGTGAAAAAATGCGGAGGCACATCCGACTGTCATCCACGTGACCTGCATATATATTCCATTATCCTGGGTGGAGATATTAAAATTACACTTTTTTTTTCCTTCCTTTTTTTCTGGCGGACCACGGAAATACAACGGAACCAAAAACGGACACAGGTCACGGAACCCCATTTTGTGGACCGCTAAAAACAACTGTCGTGTGCATGAGGCCATAGGTTTGTTTGAAATTTCAATCGTGAGCCTCTGTAGGGACCGATGTGAGTGACGACAATATGTTGGCACAATATACATGAAATAATACGGAAGATCCATTAAAATATTTTTGCCTTGTAAATCACTTTTTGCTGTGTTTCGTTATAATATTATATTGTAGACTAGGAAGTCCATTCCACACTGAATGGACACACACATATGTCTATTAAAAGACGTATTTTAGCAGATCAACAAGTTAGGGACTTAGCAAAGTTACTCTGTCCATTCCGTACTATAGGAAGCGTGTCCTCCGAGAATATAGACTAAATGAAATAGGAAATAAACCTCCTTCCTTCCAATTGCCATATCTCACCTTTCTCTCACCCTCGTCTGATTAAGCAGGTAGCCCTCCTCCCTTCTTTTATTTTCCCCCCAGGGTTTTAGTAATGGAGAGTTCACACTGACTTATTGCTTCAAAACAAGATTTCCTGAGATCTTTTGAGCTACCCCGCCAGTGCCCCCCTTTCCCTTTCTGGTGGAAGGTTCGATAAATGTGAAAGAGGCAGAATACAAAGAGTTCTGGGAATGACACATCCCAGCCCAGGGCGCTCTTTCTCCAGCTCAGTCTCCGCACTGTCTCTGATCAATCACAGACCCTCTATCTGTTAGCCAAGCTTAGCTCAGCTCCCTAGGCCTGATCTACATGACAAGGAGGTCAGGCCGCGATAAAATATCTGAGGACAGAGAGTAGTTCGAGATAAGGATGAGATTTGTTTTTATAGGAGAGTGACCTTTTCCTCTTGCTTTTCTGGATTCACTAGGGCTAATCTTTGATTTACCCCACTATATAATGCGGAACTTCCTAGAAGTCTGTTTTTGTTTGGGGTCATTTCAGATGAAAATATCAACTTTTGAAATGACTTTTTCATTTTTTTCTGACTAGTTTTGATTTTTCGAAGGGGGTATTATTGCCTTTACTACAGAAACAGGAAAAACCACTTCTCACAAAATCCGGAATTGCATCAAAAATGATCTACGCCAGGCATGTCCAAACTGCGGCCCTCCAGCTGTTCCAAAACTACAACTCCCAGCATGCCTGGATAGCCTCCAATTATTAGGGCATGCTGGGAGTTGTACTTTTGAAACAGCTGGAGGGCCGCAGTTTGGACATGCCTGATCTACGCAGTCTTTCTAAACAGCAAAGTTATTGTATGACTAGGGAATTAGAGAGGTACGGTGGCTCGGTGGTTAGCACTGGTGCCTTGGGGTCCTGGGTTCAAATCTGACCAAGGACAACATCTATATAGATTTTGTATGTTCTCTTTGTGCTTGCATGGGTTTTATCCCACACTCCAAAGACATAGTGATAGGGAACATAGATTGTGAGCTCGATTGAGTGATGATAATATCTGTTGAAGGGGTTCTCCGGGAATTAAGAAAATGAAAATATTTAGATATTACTTTATGATAACTTTATTACCAAATACCTTTCATTCGTTATAATGGCTCATTTTGTCTAGGGAGCAATCATTAGGAGAAATAAAATGTCCGCCGTCCTATTAGCACACACAAAACCTGTCCTAATCACACAGAAGGACAAGTTACTTCACAACACTGAGGTAAAGAGCTGCCTCATCCTCCTCTCTGCTCTGCTTGTCAGGGATTAGGATCCTGAATACAGGTGAATCTCTGGGGAAATGGAGATGATGAGGAGACTTGAGAGGATTGTGGGGTGTGTCTAATGAGCAGCAGCATTTACCACAGCCACAGTCTGCCCTGCCCATCCTCTCTGTACTAAATTCCCCAGAGATTCGGCTAAAGTTCTTGTCCACTGTATTCAGGATAAAAATTCCTGACAAGTAGGGCAGAGAGGAGGATGAGGCAGATCTTTACCTCAGTGTTGTGAAGTAAGGCTACTTTCACACTCGCTTTTTTGCTTTCCATTTGTGAGGTCCGTCATGAGCTCTCACAAGCGGTCCAAAACGGATCAGTTTTGCCCAAATGCATTCTGAATGGAAAAGGATCCGCTCAGAAAGCATCAGTTTACCTCCTATCAATCTCCATTCCGCTCTGGAGGCTGACTGCAGCGTTTTGCTGTCCGCTTGACAAAACTGAGCCAAACGGACCCGTCCTGGCACACAATGTAAGTCAATGGGGACGGATCTGTTTTCTCTGCCACAATCTGGCACAACAGAAAACAGATCCATCTCCCATTGACTTTCAATGGAGTTCATGATGGATCCGTCTTGGCTATGTTACAGATAATACAAACGGATCCGTTCATGACAGATGCATGCAGTTGTATTATTGTAACGGATCCATTTTTGCAGATCCATGACGGATCCACCCAAAGCGCGAGTGTGAAAGTAGCCTAAATTGTCCTCCTGTGTGATTAGGACAGGTTTTGTTTGTACTAATAGAACGGCGGCCATTTTATTCCCCTGATAATTGCTCTCCAGACAAAATGAGCCATTATAACTAATGAAAGGTATTTGGGAATATGTTCATTATAAAGTAATATTTAGGTATTTTTATTTTTCTTAATTCCCGGAGAACCCCTTTAAGTGCAGTGGAATATGTCAGCGTTATCTAAGTGAGTAACATAAACTAGTAAAGCTATGATTCAGGGCAATTGTTGGTTGTGCGCTTCTTACCTTCTCCCCCATTCCCCAAGCTGCCTAACAAAGACACCGGCGGGCTTCTCCCCATACCCCAAGACTAGCGGTTCCCCCTCATAAAAGGCTGTGTGCTCCTCACCTTTTCTTCCCCCATTCCCCAGCCTGCCTAAGGGCTCATTCACACGACCGTATGAATGGGTACGCATCCGTTCCCCAATTTTGCGGAACAGGTGCGGACCCATTTATTTTAATGGGGTCGCAAAAGATCCGGACAGAACACCGTATACAGTTCTCATCTGTTGTTCCGTTTTGCGGCCCCGCAAAAAATATACATACAGCATGTCCTGTTCAGACAAGAATAGGCGTTTCTATAATGGGCCACCCGTTCCGCAAATTGTGGAACGCACACGGGAGTTACCTATGGATAGGTGATATGTTATCGTTCTGAGACAATCTCTTTAAGGAAATGTAACAATTTCTTATTCATAGTGTTAATTGTTGCATCTAATGTAACAATATTTTGTTTTTGTTCTTTATTATGGGGACTCAGATGTTTGTTTAATTTCTGGGCTCTCCTGTGCAGTTTTTACTCCTTTGGCAATCTGAAAACATTTGTACGATATTTGGGTTACTTTGTATAAGAAAACAATCTTTTGTCCTTTCTTTTGTCTGTAACTTTCCTCCATTTTTATCTTCTTCTGAGCTCCAGCTCTTCCACAGTCACTTTGTGCTAAAAGATTGCAAGTTTAGGAGCATTAAGAAACTGAGCAGAAAAATTAGAAGAATAATAGAAAGCAGGGGAAAAGAACAGAGAGCAAGGAGAGGAGATTGAAGAGAGAGGGGGCTGTGAAAGAGGAGGCCTACTGATTGTTTGAAAGATATGACTATTTAGAGAGAATGACTGCATAAATTTAATTAAAGCGTTTTCACGCTGCAAATGGCTGATTGTAATTATGTTCCCAGCCTCACTTAGCAGAGAAGATGTTGCCTCTTTGTGTAATGAAGGACAGCGAGCAGATGACAGCACCTATTCAGCAGGCTCTTTGTGTCAGGTGTTGATCTGTGGGATGAAATCAGGGGGAACGAGGTTGCAGAGATTGACCAGACCCTGGAACAGTCGCCCGCGAGCAGAGGTTTTGTGTTTAACACTTATAGATTATTATTACGTATAGATACACAATAATCACCGTCTATAGTAAATAGTGACTTCAGATGAATGCAGAGCACCCTGCTACTGTTTCTTATATATTGATTTTGCAAAGTTTTCCTTTTATCTAAAAAATGCAACACTCTGTTTGGGTTGCCACTTTATATCTGTTGTAACGAACAGGAGACTGGAAACAGCACTACCCATCCATCAGCAGCCTCCATTGAAACCTGCGCATGTGCAGTGTGAGAAGGTCAGTGGTTGGGTCTGGTAACATGACTTCTGTTCCAAGAAGACTGCTTTGCTTGACGGCACTCACTAAAGTAAGAGATCGGGGTCCAACTGTTAATAAGAGTATATTAAAGGGATTCTGTCACCAGCTATAACCCCTGTGAGATAAACATATGCTCATGTCCAGGGTAATATATGATTCCTAAGGTGACCCTATAAAATCTATTTGTGGCTTTATTTTGCTAAAAAACAGCTTTTACTAACCTGTCAATACCTGATTTAAAGTGCCCAAGGGGAGGTCCGTTGATCCATGGTGCCCGGCCGCACCCATCGCCGTTCAGTGCCCAGCGACGCCTTCCCTGCCTTCAGCGCCGTCTGCTACACCTCAGCGCCACCTTGCAATCCTCCTCGTCTCTGCCAGATCCCGCGCGTGCGCACTAGGCTCAGCAGGTCATCTCAGGGTTGAGTGAAGTGCGCATGAGGCCGGCGCATGCGCACTTCGCAAAAAGAAGTTGATGCCAGCAGTCCGCTCGGGCGAATCAGGCTGAGCCTGTGCGCACGCGCGGGATCTGGTAGAGACGAGGAGGATTGCGAGGCGGCGCTGAGGTGTAGTAGGCACCGCTGAAGGCAGGGAAGGCGTTGTTGGGCACTGAACCGCGATGGGTGCGGCCGGGCACCATGGATCAACGGACCTCCCCTTGGGCATCTTAAATCAGTGATTGTCAGGTTAGTAAAACCTGCTTTTTAGAAAATAAAGCCCCAAATAGATTTTATAAGATCACCTTAGGAATCATAATATTACCCTGGACATGAGCATATGTTTAGCTCACAGGGGTTATAGGTGGTGACAGAATCCCTTTAATAAACTGCACATAGTCCTGGTTAAAATATCTCTGGTTACCAGCAGCCTCATAGAGAATGAATGCAGCGGCAGCGCTCAGCCACTGCTTACTTCATTATAGCACTAGGAACCCCCCCCAGCCACAGATCAGATACGTAATCCAAGTTCTCCGGATGGGGGATCGGTTCATATCTTGCAACAAATCATCTCATGGATTGTCTCATATGGACATTATGGCATATCTGGGACCTGCTCATGTCAAGAACAGGGCCGTGAGGAGAGCACTCATGCATGTGCAGCTTTCTCCATTCACTGCTACAGGACATCTGATGTCAGCCGAGTGCTGGCGTAGCAGTGAGTGGAGAGGACGCCACGCATGCATGGTGTTGCGCTTTATTCTCTGTTTTTGAAATAAGCCATAAATGTCATGATGGGACAACCCCTTGACCAGTGCCATAAGCATACACAGTCTTCTAGAGACTTCACAAGACCGTGACAGTCAGAACTGCCACGCGGGCGGTGGAAATACGGATGTAACTGTTGCCTCCCAGTCATTAGCGATGAGTGGCAGGGGCAATATATTCGAATTTGCGATATTTCACGAATATTTGATATAATATTCATATATTCGTGAATATTCGTATTCGAGATTATTCTCTTGATTGCGAAAAATCGGCAATGTAAAAATCTCATAATGCGAATTCGTAACGCAAAATACAGACGTGGGTCACTTTGGCTACATTTTTCAAGCTGCTAGAAGTTTCCTTAGTTTATCCGATTCCTGACTGAATTAGAATATTCTTCATTTAATTTATTTAATTTATGTGATATGCGCGTTAATCGAGTAAGGGCGGGTTATAGGCAACTTTCCTATTGGGTTGGCTTGCTAGAATTCGCGAATATGTAGAATATAATGTGATATATATTCGTAAAAATGAATATTCGTCTTTTTTTTTTATCTGAACCGATTACATTTACTACTTTAATGGGTTCAGGTGAAAAAAAAAAACAATATTCGTTTTTTACAAAAATATATCACACTATATTCTACATATTCGCGAATTCTAGCAAGCCAACCCAATAGGAAAGTTGCCTATACCCCGCCCTTACTCGATTAACGCGCATATTTTGATTGCCGATCTTTCACATAAGATGAAATAAATTAAATAATGAAGAATATTCTAATTCACTACAGACTGCGATATTGCAGCCTCCTCACATTGGCCCACAAGCAAGAAGCAGGCAGGTAATGGGTTCAGATGAAAAAAAATAGACGAATATTCGTTTTTACAAATATATATTACTACCGGTATTCTCGAAGTTGCGATATTCGCGATTAAAATTCGCTATTTGAATATTCGTGCTAGTCATTAGATTTGCCAAAGGGGTTATCCCATGGATATATTACTCCTGTATTTGGAAGACTCTTCCCTGAAAAGTTTTCATTTGCAATGAAAGAAAGCATCCTGTACATTTTAGCAGACGTTCATTTTCATTTCTTTGTCCATAAAACTTTAAAAAGCAAATTCCTAAACTGAAAATACACCGTTGCTTGTCCATTGTATTCAGGTATAGGATCTTCACCCGCGGGTTATAATTCTTTCCACCTAATGAAGAGCAGTGTCAGGAGTTTGACAGATTCTCTTACACATGTTCTGGAAGCCAAGTGTTGCATGCTTCTTGTGTAGAGCGTGAATATCTATGTGTGAGGAGCGAGGGAGGCTGCAGGCACACAGTCTTACCGGCTAATTGAGGCAGATTAGGACACAGATTGGCAGTGACAGAAACTGGGCAGTGACAAGGAGGGGACAGTGAGGGCCGATTAACACCCGCGAAAACAAGCTGTCACATCTCACAAGACGTTAAATCTGCACAGCACTGAAACGCGTCAGCACCATTAACCTCCGTCTCCCCTAGCTCTGTCTGTCCATCTATCTCTATTTGCCCTAATTTAATTTGGAAGAACTGTTACTTCATTTTTTTTCCCTCCCCAGCCCTTGTTTTGCCTCATTTTCTTCCTATTATTCATTTAATGTATAGTATGAAAAATGGGAACGTGGACAATGGGATCATATAGGAAAAGTTATGTGTAAATCTGTTCTATTGGTTTCTTCTTTTTTATTATTTTCTACTGGCTTATACATGAAGGAGAAAACTCCATTGTGGGCAATTGCAGTGAACTTTCCATCCAATGACCAATATTTCATGACCGTCAAAAAATAGTTGCAGAAATAAGACGAATGTCATGATTTTGAAAAGACCAAAAATTAATTACTTCTTAGATTTCTTTCGACTGACGCCCGTCTCCCCTGGTCCTCCCATACGTGTTTATGCTCGGCTCAGTTGAACATGTTTAGGGTAGGTTTACATCTCGGACACTTAACCCCTGTAGTCTGTTCCAGCATAGGCGGATACTGCCACGCACCTCCAGATCCCCGTTGGCTATAATAGGATCTGACTAGGAGCCAGTGGCCTTCTGGCTTTCGGCCGGGCAAATACGGCTGCAGCGGTACTTATCTGTCCGAAAGCCAGCACTTATGCTGGAAAGCCGCTGGCTCCCAGTCACATCCCAGTATAGCCAATGGGGATCCGGCGGTTCGTGGCAGATAGGCAGTGAGGATCCAGCTATGAGGGATACAGTAACTCTGGTAGTCTGTTCCTCTGCTGAAACAGTCTACTGGAGTTAAAGGGGTTCTTCAGGCTTTTTTTTATTGATGACCTATCCTCAGGATAGGTAATCAATATCAGATTGGCGGGGGTCCGACACCCGGCACCCCCACTGATCAGCTGTTTGAGGAGACGGTGCGCACGTGCCGTCTCCATTCTCTCTTCATGCTTACTGCTGTATGTCTATGGGCAGCAGCAGCGGGCAGGAAGAGATTCGGGAGACGGACGTGCACACTGCGTAATAATAGGCGCCACTTCTTGGTTTTTACAGATCACTGTCCTGCAGTTATCTGCTTATCTGTCATTCTAATCCTGCCTGTTATGGTCTCACCTCTGTGTATAGATAAGACAGGATCCACCATTCACATTCAGATCTTATCTATTCTCTCCTCTGCACAGAGCTGCCCAGAAAACTGTACCATAGAAGTCAATGAGGCCCCCTCCTGACCATTGTGTCTGTGGACCATGGGGTCAACTAAATTTGGTGGTCTTGGCCAATTCACATCTAATGCTTATGACCAGCTTTAAGTGTAACTGTTTTTTAGTGTCCATTCGCATTTTGCGGACCGCACATGGCCGGCACTATGCTAGAAATGCCTATTCTTGTCCGTGGCTGCAGACAAGAATAGGACATGTTCTAGCTCTTCTGAACGGAACTACGGATGCGGACAGCACACGGTGCGCTGTGCATATCTTTTGCGGCCCCATTGAAATAAATGTGTCTACAATCATTTAGCAAAATTGCGGAACGGATGCTGACCCATTCATGCAGACGTATGAATGGACCCTTAAAGGGGTTATCCAAGACTTAAAAAATGTACTGCAGATGGCTGGGCCCCTCACACTGAATATACTTACCTGGCTCCGCGTTCCCTGCACCACTCCTGGTCCCCGCACCGCCGCTGCTGCATCTCCCCGTGCGTGGATGAAAACATCCGGTGTCGGGGGGAGCAGCCAATGGCAGGCGGTGACGGGGACGAGCCTCCCTAGCGTCACCTGCGATGCTAGGGAGGCTCGTCCCCGCCTGCCATTGGCTGCTCCCGCTCCATCAACACCGGATGTTTTCATCCGTGCACGGGGAGATGCAGCAGCGGCGGTGCGGGGACCAGGAGCGAAGCAGGAAGTTGGGAGCCAGGTAAGTATATTCAGTGTGAGGGGCCCCGGCATATGCAGTATATTTTGTAGTCTCGGATAACCCCTTTAAGGTAATTATTCAGAAAAAGCTGCCAGGTGTGTACATGAGGAATAACATTATTTCTGGCCACTATATGACTTGTAGGTGGGCTTTCTGAGCAGCTTTCCTTCTATAATCTGTGTGTCATTCCATTATTTGTTTCGCCTGGTAGGTGAAGACTAGCTGGTATCATGTCTGCCCATACACTGCACATACAGAAACAGGGGATCCTGCTTCCTAACACTTTGTAGCACAACCACAGAAATAGCAGTAGTAGTAATTGAGGACATTATATAGCAGTACCAAACAGTTTAGATGTAAATTCAGCAAAGTAGTTAGACAGTAAATCAGAAGCTATCAGCAGTCTCTCTGTCTGTCTCTCTGCCTCTTCCTCCCCGTCTCCATTGAATATTGTACAATTTGGTCCCTCAGTCAGCAGGCAGCCCCACTTCCCTGAAGATAGCTTTATTTCAGCAGTGAACTGAGCGTTAGTAAAGATGTGGGGGCCTGATAACATGAGAAGGAAGCATCTTTTCTGATAATATATATTACAAAGTTTTTTTTTCTATCAGCCGGTACTATTCGTTTAGGATTAGTCTCTTTTTTTTATTTGTGTCGTGGCTTCCATATTCCAGATACCAAAGGCACCTGCCAGACCGCATGTATTTACGGCTAGAATACTGCAGCATGCAGCGCTGTTCTTTCCAGTAAATCTGATGTTACTTCACCACTTACTTTACATAAAAAGATGCCCAGATTGTATTAAAGGGGTTTTCCGGGCTTTTTTTTATCCTCAGGATAGGTAATCAAAATCAGCTCAGTGGGGGGGTCCGACACCCGGCACCCCCGCCGATCAGCAGTTTGAGGAGAGGGCGCGCGCAGTGCGCACGTGCCGTCTCCCTTCTCTCTTCCTGCTCACCACTGTATGTCTATGGGACAGCAGCAATGGGCAGGAAGAGAGTCGGGAGACGGACGTGCACACTGCGCGTGTCCTATTCTTGTCCGTTTTAGGCAGCGGATCCGCAAAAAAAACAAAAAAAAACGGATGGCATACTTTTTTTTGTGGATCCGAAATTTGCAGACTGCAAAATACATACGTTCGTGTCCATGTAGCCTAACTTGAATTATATAGCTATGTATATAAAATATCACTATTGAACCAAAGACATCCCCAGCGTCCTCCCCGAATGTCTCTCGGAAAGACAGTGCATATAAATAGTCTCTCTGCGGCCACTTTCTCCAGTCAGAAGGACAGCGGAGGAGGGAGGGAGCTGCTGCTGCGCTGGAAATGTCAGTGCAAATTACTCTTGACAGTGTTAATATCTGCACCTCCTCGCGGTAATTACATGTAAATAAATAGCGAAGTGTCTCTCAGCTGGAGCTGGCTCCCCTAACCAGATGGGGCTGCCCTGTTTACCGAGCACCTCCGCAGAGATCCCGCTCCTTACCCGGGTGCGCAGAGGATATTCACTCTCATCTGACTGCTTTGCATTTTTGAAAGGAGGCTGCTAATGTCAGCAAAATATCTGAGGTTTTTGTTCTGCTCCCAAAAAAGACACAAAGCAAAGCGATGCTGAAAATGTGGTTTACACCGAGCAAACCTTATCTGATGTCGAGTTAACAGCAAAGATACTTTGTGCTTTTATTTAGTTCTTTCCTATAAATCTGTATTTTCTGTTACAAAAGATAAGCCTAAATTAGTGTGTTTAAAACCTGATCAGCTTGCATGTATTTTCCTCCTTTACAAAAGAAGAGCTAGAGGATGCTTTTCATCCTGATACTTGGTAAGCCGCCCCTACTAGGGGAGGATAAATCTATTATAATTTACAGAATTCTGGGATATCTCAAGAGCTGCAGCAAATATGATAAAGTGTTAGAGCCATACTATAACGGGGAGAGTTACCATAGACAGATGGTCCACGATATCCCTTGCGCTGCCGGTGGGTGCACCTTGTCATAAATTAGGCGCATCCTCCGGCAGTCCGTGCGCCTTAAGTTCATTCCACAGCCGCTCGGAGCTGGCGGAAAGAAGATAAATATGCCGTGGCCTCACCACGCCACACGAGGTTTGCAACTTTTTTAGACCAGAAAACTGACATTGGTGGAATGATAAATTACCATTTAAAGGGGTTATCCCATAATTAATCAAAAAAATGAAAATCCAATATCCTATGGTACATGGCGATCTCTTTCTAACAAACTTAGAACCGGCCCTGCACCTCCCATGGATCCAGAGATCTGCCCATTCATTGCTCTGCTAGATTTATCTCAAGCTGGCAGCTTAGGGGACGTGTCCTTTCTCGGGGGGGATGTCCTTTCTACTGCAGCTGGTGGCAGTTGAAGGATAAGGCCTTGTTCACACGTCCGTAGTGTTTATGGATCCGCAAATTGCGGATCCAGAAACACACCCGGCCGGCAGCCCCATAGAAATGTCTATTCTTGTCCGCAATTGCGGGCAAGAATAGGACATGCTCTACTTTTTTGCGGAGCTGCGGCCGTAAGATCGGCAGCGCGCTCCGCAAAAACTGATGCGGAGGGCACACTGTGTGCTCTCCGCATCGTTCCATGCCCCATTCACAGTCAATGGGTCCGCATGTATTCCGCAGAATTGCGGAATACATGCGGACATATATGCGGACGTGTGAATAAGGCCTAAAACTGAGCATGTGCTTCCATCTCAGTCAGCAGGACAGAGAAATTAAAAAAGAGCAAACAGCAGGGGGCGCTATACAGATAGATTCCAGTGAATAACTCAGTGGCTGTGCTTTATGACAAGGCGCAGCTCGAATGCTCGTTAGCAGTTATTTGTCGTCCAGTGTAATAAAGCCTTAGGCCTCATGTACACGGCCGTTGTGCAGCCGTTACGTGCATTGGGGAGCGCAATTTGCGGCCCAAAATGCCTGATCAGTCGCCAGAATGCCGGATCCGGCACTAATTCCCATTGACTTGCATTAGTGCCGGATCCGGCATTGTGAAACTGAAGGACCGGGAAAACTGTGAAAAAGACTGCAAGACGGATCCGTCCATCCGCATGACAAGCGGAGAGACAGATCCGTTCTTGCAATGCATTTGTAGACGGATCCGCACCCAGATCCGTCTACAGATGCTGTCAGTTGTCACACTGAACAGTGGATCCGGCAGGCAGCTCCAACGACGGAACTGCCTGCTGGATCACAATAACGCTAGTGTGAAAGTACCCTAAAGTACTGCATGCATTTTTCTGGGAAAGGGTGAGACCTGCTGATTTGGTTGCGGAAACGCAGAGAAATCTGCACGAAAATCAATGTGGAATTTCTGTTTTCAAACCCGCACTCGTGTGCAGGTAGCCTAATTCAGCATCTGAACTTAGATGTCGTAATTTGGTAAAGAAAGCAACAGTGACCCCTGCAGGCATCACTATCCCCACCCTGGAAATGAGAGCTTTTAGGTTTTACCATTAAAATGTGTTTTTTTTCCATTGCCAAAAGTGAAATACCAGTGATTGGTGTGTAATAATCAGCAAGGTTTATTGCGTTCTGAGTGTTAACATTTTTCGTGTTTCGTAATCTGGGCCTGAGAAGGCAGAATTAAAATGAAGAGCAAAGTTCTATACAACTAGTGGTTGCTGAGTAAGGCCCTATTCACACGTCCGTAGTGTTTTGCGGATCCGCAAAACACCTTGCCACCAGCCCTATAGAGATGCCTATACTTGTCCGCAATTGCGGGCAAGAATAGGACATGCTCTATATTTTTGCTGAGCCGCCGCCTGGAAGATCGGCGGCGCGCTCCGCAAATGCGGATGCGGAGAGCACAGTGTGTGCTTTCCGCATCCATCACGTCCCCATTCAAAATAAATAGGTCCGCACCCGTTCCTCAAATTTGCGGAACGGGTGCGGACGTAGAATGCGGACGTGTGAATTAGGCCTTAAGCTGTGTTATCATCACACTTGAGCTGTCCGTAAGGCGTATACACAGTGACATCTCTCCAAAACGAAACCTCTTTGAGAAGACTATCCTCTTTCCTGTGACAGATTTTTAGTTCCGCCTTACACTGGTCGTCGTCTTTGAGAAGACCACCCCCCAGAAAACCACTTTTCTATGCAACCACTTTTCTGCCTCAATGTTAGCTCACCATGCTTGCTGCGGCCATTACTATTTAGTGTGATTCAATGAATGCACAGTGGGGGCGTTTTTTAAGCAAGATGCATCAGAATTCAGGCGAATCCAATATTGAGACTATTTCAGTTTGCGGAGTGGTAAGTGACAGAGGACTTGAAGGGGGCCCTTGGGCCATTGACAGTACGGAGAGGATGTGGGTGGGCATTGGTGAGAAATACCTCGAGTTTCATGATCAGAGTAAGGGTACTTTCACACTTGCGTTGGTGCGGATCCGTCGGTTTATTTGCACAGACGGATCCGCACCTATAATGCAAACGTTTGTATCCGTTCAGAACGGATCCGTTTGCATTAGTTAAAAGAAAAATGACAAAGTCCAAAACGGATCCGTTTTAAATTACATTGAAAGTCAATGGGGAACGGATCCGTTTTCAAATGCACCATATTGTGTCATTGAAAACAGATCCGTCCGTATTGACTTACATTGTAAAAAAAAACGGATCCGTTAGGCTCCGCCTCTTCAGACGGACACCAAAATGCTGCATGCTGCGTTTTGGTGTCCGCCTCCAAAACAGAATAGAAGCGGAACGGAGCCGAACTGATGCATTCTGAACGGATCCTTATCCATTCAGAATGCATTGGGGCTGAACTGATCCGTTTTGGACCGTTTGTGAGAGCCCTGAAACGGATCTCACAAACGGAATCCTAAACGCTAGTGTGAAAGTACCCTAATAAGGTCAGGATTGAGAAGGATAGATACGGTGATGTGTTAGGGTACTTTCACAATAGCGTTAGAAAAATCCGGCAAGCAGTTTCGTTTTTTTCCGGTATTGAGACCCTTTAATGGATTTCAATATCGGAAAAGAATAATGCTAGTGCCAAAGTACCCTTAGATCAGGTGCGGTACTCTAGTATCATGCCTAGTGTATTATGAAATGCTCGCCTTCTTTATGTCGGGCTCTTGATATTACGTTATGCCATGTTATATTCTAGATTTGTATGTTGTACAAAAATTCTATAAAGTGCATTTAAAAAATAATTGTGGCAAAATATGTAGCGTATGCCATGCTCTTATTATATGTTTTAAAACCATTTTACACCCCCCTCGACAGTTTTGCAAAGTGTCTACAAAAGGTGCATTGGCTGAGAGGAGTCGTAAGTGAGTAGTCTTTCTTTTTGTCGGGAGCCGTGCAAATACATATGTAACCTATACGAGCCATAAAGTGGTGTAAGGAAAAGGCACTGGGGCAGATTGACTAATCTGTCATGTCGGACACATTGGAAACTTTAGTCTAAGGCCTATTGCACACAACCGTATGGCTTTTTCAGTATTTTGCGGTCCGCAAAAAACGGATCCGCAAAAAAACAGTATGACATCCGTGTGCATTCCTTTATTTGCGAAACGGAACATCTGGCCCCTAATAGAACACTACTATCCTTGTCCGTGATGCGGACAAGAATAGGACAAGTTCTATCTTTTAACGGAACGGAAACGGAATGCACACGGAGACACTTCTGTTTCTTTTGCGGAATCATTGAAATGAATGGCTCCGTATATGGAACGCCAAAAAACAGCCCGTACACTTGCAAAAAAAAGTTTGTGTGCAATAGGCCTAACTGTGTGTTTGGCTTTGTTTATGCCACTATTTTGCTCCAAAACTTTGGTGCAATTTTGACACATGGCGCAGGATTTCAAACTATGACCGTTTTCTACTAAGTCATGCCACCTTGCCAAGCAAAGGCACGAAACGTGTCTAAAACATGATACAGAAGAGCTATCCTACTAGCGAATTCATGTGACCAAAGACTGCAGTGATTTATTTTCAATAGGCTACATAGGCTGGACCAGTGCCTTCATCAGGCCATGCTATGGTGCACTTGTTGTCTTTTTGTTGTAAAAGAGGTATTCCCATATTAGAGATTGATGACATATCATTAGGATATGTCAGATAGGTGCACGTGCAGGACCCACCTCTGGGACCTGCTCCCTAAGGGAGAGCAGCCGAGCATGTGCAGCCACCCGCCATTCATCCCTATGGGAGTTCCAAGTGCTCAGCTATTTCCGGCAGTCCCATGGCAGTGAATAGAGAGGTGGCCATGCATTCTTCTATCTCCAGAATGGGGGCCTCATTCTGGAGATAGGGGTAGCCCCCAGAGGTGGCACCTGCACCTACCTGACATTGATGCCATCAATGTCTGAGAGGGGGAAGACCCCTTTTATTCCGACTCTGAACCATGCATGCAGGTTATCTCATTCCATAAGCAACATTAGGTGATTGAACATGGTCAGGACATACCACCATACGCGTATAAATATGTCTTCTTTCTGGCAACACTGATCCCAACCTTCCAACAACAGCCCTCAATGACAAGCAGTATCTAAGACCGAGCGATTCACAACCTGCTCTATAGAACGTGTGCATTCACTATATCCACTCACCACTGATAAAGTCAGAGCTATCAAAAACTACTTATACCCTCAGGTCAGGATTAAGAGCCGCTAAGTATAATTGGATAGGCTTAAACCGGAGTCTCTATATAGAGAAGTCTTTTTTTTTTATTTGCTACAGAGCGCAAAAGATATCCGAGGTCACTCTGAAACTATAACTATTATAGTCTTCATGATTACATGGCGCCAACAGACTCGGTGGTGCTGTACAGAGGTGGTCATCACTCACACTGGGGTCCACAATCTAAATGATAACTTAATCTGTGTGGGAAGAAATCAAAGTACTCAGAGGAAACCCCTGCAAACACAAGGAGAACGTACAAACCCCATGCAGATGTTGCCCTTGGTCAGTTTTGAGGACAGTTGTGGCGACCACTGAGCCACCACGGTCCAAGCTTGCTCTGCTGGCCACAGTTGGGACTTCTAAAACCATCGGTTGGCCTCAGCTGTGTTATAGGTCTCTGTTCTCGAAGTTGATGCTATTTGTGGTAAAGCTCTTGATCCCCTGAGTGCCGTGCCATGGCATTGACCTAGTGTCTCGTGTACCTTCGTAGAAGGAATGAGACCTGCAGGCTCCCTCAGCTTCCGAACAAGAGGATCCTGGGTGTACATTGACATACAAACATGGCTTCATTATTTGGGAAACAAATATCTTCCTTCCAGCTTCTTCCTTGTCAAACACCTTCTTGTTCAGCTTCCTAACTAATCCCCTTATCTGAGCAGAGAGCCGCCGGTGAGAAGGAGCCGGATAAAAGCAGATAGAAAATTAGCAGAATTCCGCCCCTGGCTTCTGCCACATAACAAACACACAAGGGTAAATACATCAGCTGCCGCACAGACGCGCTTTCCTCTGAGCCCGGTGCTGATCGCTCCTCCAGATAACAACAAGAAACACTTTTATTTAGTTTTCTATTTTCTTTATTTCACCCCAAGAACAGAAGACGGGAGATGCTCGCAGTTGATAAGGATCAGTTAATAAACCTAAGTTAGTGATGAGCTTGACTGAGACGAAACCCGTTCACTGCCAAGAAACTAAACAAAGAGGTAAGTAGACTGCATTAGAAGGTGATCCAAAACTGACATAGCCGATTAAGGTCCTTCATATGATAGACTACTTTTAGGTACGGTTTGCATTTGTCATGTTTTGCAGATTTGGGATCAAGTACCCATTGCACCACAGTGGGGGGAAAAAGTGGGACACGAAGGAGTTAGTGTTAATATCCTTGCTGGTCTAGGCCAGTGAAGGGGTTATTGGCAACATGGTGAGCTAGAACAGGGAAGGAGTCAATGATAATATCCCTGGTGGTCTAGGTCAGTGAAAGGATCAATAATAGTGGAGCAGATTTACTGCTAGAAATTGTTATCCTGGGGCTTGGGCTTTTTTTTATTTATTTATAAATTTGGAGTACAGTAAATCCGTCATTGGATTTGCACTAAAATCCTGTTCATTGTGCCAAAAATTTGACCATGTGTACAAAAAAAACAACTATCTAGTCTAAGTTTATGCCACCTATAAGATAGTGTAGTTTTACTGTAAAAATGTACCAAACTTTTGGTGCACAGAGGTGCATTTAGGCCGGACCCCTTCCCAATAAAGCCACATACCCCTGTTGGGAGGTGCTTAGAAAATGTGTAACATGGTTAGCAAATGTGAAGCAAATCATGCACACTCATGCAGTTTATTCTGTGCAAAATATGCCAAAAACTGGCACATTTTCACTAGTAAATCTGCCCCAGTATCCCTGACAGTCAGTAGACGGCTTATACAAAACTATACAGAATCATCAGCCAATCACAGTGCAGCGGGGACGAGTAAACGGAGTCTGTCACCAGGAAATTCCCCGATAAACCAAGCACAGAGCCTTGTAGGACTAGCTGTCACTTAGGGACCTGTTGCTTCATTCTGAGCAGTTAAGTGCACCAAGGGCGGGCCTTATCCACTCTGTGCACCATTGCTCCAACTCCTTCCTCTGCCAGTCCCTGCTTCTTGATTGACAGAGCCAGGCGAGATGACTATGCAGGGACTTGGTCCTGTAAATCAAAAATCAAGGTAATCCCCCACCATCTCCAGGTGTACATCCATATCACTCCATTGTGCCTCTCTAACGCTGGGTTCAGACCTGAGTGTTTCTGAGACGCGCGATCTCCGCGCATTTTACGCGCGTTTTTGGCAATAGTAAACGCGCGTTTTACGCACGTTTGTGTGATTGACTGCAGTGTTGTCCAATGACCAAATATCCCTGTCTATATGAAGTTTGGCCTTTCCAGCATGTTGCAAATTCATAAACGCGCGTTCGAACGCGTGTCAATTCCCATTCAAGTCTATGGGCCAAAACGCGGGACAAACTCCCCAAAAAAAGCTCAAGTACTTGTTTATGCGTCAGGCGTTTTTCAGCGCTCTGTAAAACGCAAAAATGTGAACCAGTCCCATAGGGAAGCATTGGTTTGCATCGGTTATGCGTTTTACAGCGCGTTCGAACGCGCTGTAAAACGCGCAAGTGTGAACTGAGGGTAAGGGTTTGGCAAATTCTCCCCTTCTACATTGTACTAAATACAAGCGATGATTCTGACCTGTGGATATACGGCCAAAGCTGCGTGGATCTTCGTGATCGGGGCAGTTATGTCTGTGCGTGAGGCTGCGACTCTGGAGATCGGTCTCATTATTAGTCAGGTAGAATACGTTATACATCACAGTCTCCATGTATGATCCAGTCGGGTTCCCCACCAGTTCATTAGATTTTACCCGGGTTCGTTGGAGAACCTCTTTTTTTGATACCTCATTAGGATGTATTTTGTTCCTGGGAATTGGAGCGAATCTCCGACGACTTGGTCCCTGTCACACACAGGGCTAGGATAGCTGGCCGCTGGTAGGGAATTTATCACTAGCTCACACCTGTCACATCGGCATCTGGAACTAAGTGAAAACACTTGCTCTCAGGCGACCCTTCACCTCCTGAAGGTTGGGAGACCCATCAATACCATTTGTAGGAAGAGAGCTATTACTTGTGTATGGTTTTTACATCAGCCACATAAGAGACCAGACACCAGGTAAAAGAGTCAGAACAGTCACTATGTGGAGTGCATTTTCTCTTTATTTGCAAAAAAATTTAGATATTAAGTATAATAATGGCATGTGCTCCTGCGTGTTCTCCCAGAGCTAGGGTGCACTGGGTGAACAAATCGCGTTCGCTTCCATCCAAAGAATAGTGTCATTGAACTTCACGTCTTGGGGTACTTTCACACTAGCGTTTCGGATTCCGTTTGTGAGATCCGTTTCAGGGCTCTCACACACGGTCCAAAACGGATCAGTTCAGCCCCAATGCATTCTGAATAGATAAGGATCCGTTCAGAATGCATCAGTTCGGCTCCGTTCCGCTTCTATTCTGTTTTGGAGGCGGACACCAAAACGCAGCATGCAGCATTTTGGTGTCCGTCTAAAGAGGCGGAGCCTAACGGATCCATTTTTTTTTTACAATGTAAGTCACTGGGGACGGATCCGTTTTCAATGACACAATATGGTGCATTTGAAAACGGATCCGTTCCCCATTGACTTTCAATGTAATTCAAAACGGATCCATTTTGGACTTTGTCATTTTTCTTTAAAACTAATGCAAACGGATCCGTTCTGAACGGATACAAACGTTTGCATTAGAGGTGCGGATCCGTCTGTGCAAATAAACAGACGGATCCGCACCGACGCAAGTGTGAAAGTACCCTTAGCCATGCTGCTATAATTTAGGCTTTCGCACTGCAGTGGAAAAATCAAGACCCTAGTATTACAGCTCCTGATCTTCCCTGCAGAGCTGAGATACACACATACTCAAAGGTACTCGCATGTATACACAAAAATTCACCTACCAGCGGCATTGGCACAAACTGGCATACCGTGCCAGACATGCTCACAGTGGAGCTAGATGCATCCTGGGCCATTACAGTCATAAGGCTCCAGCTAGGTATAAGTGCGAAATTGACTGACCCAGATATGTGGGGATCACGTGTTGCTTTTTGCATACAAAATTGCCATGTTATATCTGTATTCCAGGGTCATATTTCTTGAGAAAAACGTATTTCGCCTAACTTTACACTAATTAAGGGGTTGTTCACACGACGTGTGGTTTTGCGCTCTCCGTTTTTCACGGATCCGTTGTTCTGTTTTTTGGATCTATTGTGTTTCCATTTCCATTGCGTTTTTACGCAAAAACAGGAACTTTGTAATCATTGCAAACACGTGCAAAATGGGCTGGACATTCTACAGCATGGATCCGCAAAAAATGGAGGACATACGGACATGTGTTCTGTATGCATTCCGTTTTTTATACAGACCCATTGACTTGAATGGAGCCACTGACAATAATAGGACCTGACTCAAAATGTTGCGGAACGGAAATACAGAAACGGAATGCATATGGAGTACATTCCCCTTTTTTTTTTTTTGCGGACCCATTGAAATAAATGGTTCCGTATACGGAAAGCAAAAAAACGTTCGAGTGAACGAGCCCTAAGCCACATCTTTTCTTGCTGAGCGCTGCCCCCTTGCTGGACAAGGCACAGAAAAGTGTCAAAAAAGGTACAATGAACGTAGGCCAGACTTTTGGTGTAAATTAAAGGTTGTCCTATCGCAGATATTGGTGGACTATCACTAGGACATTTCATCGATGTCAGATAGGTGTAGCTCCCAGCTCTGAGACTTTCTCCTATCTACAGAACAGGGCCCCCAAAGTGAACGCAGAGCAGCCTAACACGTGTGTGGCCACCCTCCACCCACCACTATGGGAGTTCCAAAAGTAGCCAAACTCGGCTATTTCTGGAAGTCCCATAGAGGTAAATGGAGAGGTGGTTGTGCATGCACTGTACGCACTCCAGTCACATCTATGTGACTTCCGAAAATAGCTTGGCTATTCATGAAACTCCCATAGAACTGAACAGAGAGCATGCTGCGCATGTACAGCGCGTTCTCCTTCACTTTGAGGCACCCATTCTGGAGATAGGAGCAGGTCCCAGGGGTGCGATGTGCACCTTTAGGCCTTATTCACACGTCCGTAATGTTTTGCGGATCCGCAAAACACCTTGCCACCAGCCCTATAGAGATGCCTATACTTGTCCGCAATTGTGGGCAAAAATAGGACATGCTCTATATTTTTGCGGAGCTGCCGTCCGGAAGATCGGCTGCGCGCTCGGCAAATACAGTGTGTGCTCTCCGCATCCATCACGTCCCCATTCAAAAAGAATCGGTCCGCACCCGTTTCGCAAATTTGCGGAACGGGTGCGGACATAGATTGTGGACGTGTGAATTAGGCCTTAGGCTGGGTTCACACTTGAGCATATTACAGCGCGCTTTTGGATATAGGAAACGCGCGTCGTACGTGCGTTTGTGTGATTGACCACTGTGGCGTCAATCACAATACGCGCGACAATACGCCCCAAAGAAGCTCCTGTACTTCTTTGGGCGTAGGGCGTTTTACAGCGCGTTCGCACGCGCTGTAAAACGCTCAGGTAAGAACCATGCCCATAGGGAAACATGGGTTTTTGCCTGTTGAGCGTTTTACAGCGTGTAGGAACGCGCTGTAAAACGCTCAAGTCTGAACCCAGCCTTATGGTTCTAGCAATATTTCACCAATGTCTGAGATGACACAACCCTTTGAAGCCATAATTCTGACACATTTAGCCCGATAATCCCCCCCCCCCCCCCCCACTGTGTTTTGCAGTGGTCAGGTGCTAAAATACAAAATGGCACACAGACATTGTATTTGAACATGCACGTAAAGTACACATTATGCCAGAATTTAGCGAGAACAATTGCAGTATTTTAGACCTCCATCCCCAGTATCATCATTCTGGATATAACCGTCGTCCTCATGTGTGCACCAGAACCCCTGGGATCCATCCTCATGTGCCCCCACTGGCATATGTTGTATTCAGTCGGCCATGTTGGACCGCGCATCCTTACATGTCTGTATTTCTGCTACTTCTGAGCCATGAGGCGGCCACAGGGAGCTTAGAGATACAGCTTCCGTGTATCATTCCCATACAACATGTCTTGGCTGCCGCCTCTCGTTTAAAGAGACTCTCCTTCATATAGAAATGGAGAGGAGGTATTAAATAAAAAAAAAATCCCAGGAAGAAAGAGGCTCCCTTATCTCTGGGAGACAGTTGTCAGGAATCACTTTGGCTGAATCGTTTTGTCTCCATGCTGCTTTGCTGTCAAGCCGGCCTCAGGACATGGATCAAAGGAGAGAGACGAGCTCTGCTGACGCTACTGATCCCCTCAGTTCAGAAGAAGCAAGCGACAGAGAGGCTGTGCTCCACATCAAATGCTGGAGAGAGAAAGTGATAGGGATGGAGGGAGGGAACAGGGGGATGCGCAGGGGAGCAGATAACATGAGCGCCGAGTATGGATGAGTGTGCCCAACACTGATCGCTCAGGCGCACAAACTTTTCTTTGGACCCCTTTTTCGTTGCTACGTTCCCATCATTTACAACTTTTCGAGATTCGAGATGTGAAAGAAATACTTATTTTCTCTAGAAGCCGTAATGATGAATTTAAAGTAGAGATTTATGAAAATGTAGTAAAATGTCAGAGGAAATCCCTGTGAACCTCAACAGTCGGACGCTAGCACGCAACAGGCTTGTTTACGTGGTACCTTATACAGTCATAGCGCCACTTTTATACGTCAGCTTTACCCAAAGCCTTTTTGAGCTTTGATTGTACTCATAGGGGTCTGGATTACTGATGCTGGGGAGGTGATTAAAGGGGTTTTCCGAGGATCTTAACTATCAAGGGAAGGTCCCTAGCCAGCATCGCCTCCTGAAAGATTCCTACTTACCTGCTCCCAGCTTGTTTTCTTCCTGCCAAAGCATTGATATGGCCATATGCACCACTACAGGCAATGACTGGCCTCAGTGGTGACGTGTCCCCCAAGTGGCATGTGATCCGGCAGTGCAATGCTGCTTGGCGACACGGCACTACTGAGGCCAGTCATTGGCTGCAGTGGTATAAGGAATATCACTTCTGCAGCTAATACTATACGTCATTGGCTGCAACCCGGGAAGAGTAGTGAAGAAAGGGAAGATCCTGCTCTCTGTTTGTCTGTTTTAGTAACTACTCGCACTCTCCAAGTAATAACAATTCTGGAGCAATTTTTTAGGAATCTATGATGTGCCTCTCTTCTAATATTCCTGCTAGAAGTTATGAATGGATTGCTAGCAGCAGGGATCAGCGAATCGACTTCGGTTAAAACATCCGAAGTCGATTCGCATAAAACTCTGTTTCCATACTCTGTACGGAGCAGGAGCTCCGTACAGTATTAGAATGTATTGGCTCTGATGAGCCAAAGTTATTGCTTCGCGAAGTCTTGCGAGATTTCAGGTAATAACTTCATAAATTAATTTGTACTGTAAAAAAACATTTAGTCAGTAATAGAGAATAGTCTTTGCTGCTGAGGTTAATATATAAACTGGCCGTCTAAATTCACATTTCTGGTAAATTTATAGGATTTTAATATGATTTAAAATGTGTGTTCAGTTGGGCACTAAGCTGCATAACAAAAAAAAACTCCTAAGACTATGGGCCCCTTTGTCATGGAAAAAAAATGATTTGTACATATGTGGTTACCCTAAGAGTTGCACTAACTTTCAGGGTGTGAACTTCATTCCTTCATTTATTTTTTTTAGACCCCCTTCCTGATAATTAGTTTACAATCTGCTCCTAGTTTCAGACTTTTTTCATGTGGACAACTGGACATGTCCCTCACAGTAAAATATACTGGATCTGTGTGTCTAGGATGCTGCTGTCTTCCCCCTGCTGTGTTTTCCTCCCTATCTACAGCCTTTATAGGTGCCCTGCCTGGATCTTCTCCCTTCTCGCCACACAAATCTTGTATGTATACTGCTCAGTCTACCACTAAGAGAAGGAGAGAGCAGAAAGAGCCATCAGAAGCAGAACTGTGATGGATGGATGTCAGATTCAACAGCACCACCAGCTAGGTGAAGGACTTACACACACTCTGCAGAAGCAAAATGGTAGGAATTATTACTATTAGAAAGTCCACATTTTGAATTTAGTAAGTAAATTAATAAAAACAAATTTAGGCCTCTTGCACACGAACGTGTGCGCCCCGTGCCCGTATTGCCCGATCCGCAATACACGGGCACCATTCCGCATCACGGATGCGGACCCATTCATTTCAATGGGTCCGCAAATCCGGAGATGCGGAACGGTGCGGAATGGAATGACGGAACGGAACACTACGGAAGCACTACGGAGTGCTTCCGTAGGGTTCCGTACTTCCGTCCCGCAAAAAGATAGAACATGTCCTATCTTTTTGCGGAACGGCCAGATCGCGGACCCATTCAAGTGAATGGGTCCGCGATCCGCTGTGGCTGCCCCACGGCCGGTGCCTGTGCATTGCGGGCCGCAATTTGCGGCCCACAGCACGGGGCGCACACGTTCGTGTGCAAGAGGCCTTATACACAGGTGCCCGTAGCCTTTGAGAAGGCCAGCAGCTGTGGGTTCTGACAGATTGCAGTCAGTCTGGAATGCAGAGTATGAACTATGGCAAAAAAAGCTAACATGAATCTGTACTTCTCCCGGCAAGCCTATCAGAAAGGATGCACATCTAATAATATTATATCAGCCAATCTCCTGACCGATTCTGAACAGCAAAAAAATTCAGTTTCTTGAGTTTCTTCTCTGTTCTCTTAACTTTTGGTCACCTGCTCAGCTAAATCTTTTAGCACATGAGACAGAAGATGCTAAGCCACAACTGCATGTAATGACTGTAAGAGGTTAATTTTTGTAGAGACAAACTCAGGACTCAATAAATGATATTTTTTTCCATCTCTCCGCAGTGAGCAACAAGACCGACCAGAAGTCTTCACTCTCTGGGGACACTAGGAAATCCCAGCTCCGGCCTCGGAAAGTAGAGAGGTTTTCTGTTTTTCTCATGTGTAAAGGAATGTGCAGCTCTTAATACCCTGACTGACGGCGGCAGGTGGCTTCCCATTGCCCAGAATCCCGGATTCCTCATTGTGATGTAAGTGTGGAGTATAAAACCTAACAGTAAAATACTGGATAGATGCCCACATCCTGATCTAGAAGAAAAAAATAATGTCACAATGTATCACCCGCATCCATCTCCTACCATTCTTGTGTATCATATCACAGACCCAAGTTGTAATAAGCCAGCTTTGACTCAATTAATATTTTATATTAGATTTATCAGAAATATAAAAATAAAACGATATGTAATTAATCTGCTCCCACAATTGTCCATCTGCAGAAGATCAAAATGCTTCCATGTCTAGAACGTTAAAGGGGTTATCCAAGATCTATAATGCCCCCCCCCATATGCCCGGGTCCCTTACCTCGCTCCCCGGGACCCATGTCGCTTCTCATGCTGGCACGGGAACGAACCTCCCTAGCGTCACCTGCAATGCTACAGAGGCCCCCAAATCCCCAACCCCCACATTGATAGACATTGGCCTTAGGATGGGTTCACATTACATTTTTGATACTGACCAATAGGAAATTATAAAACACCCTGAAAATGTTGTTGTTTACGCCAATTTCCTGGCGTTCTTTGGTTCCTTGGCATTTTTAGAAATCGCAGCATGCTGTGGATGTTTTTTTTTTTCCAGGCATTAGGGGTTAATGCACATGACCATATGGCCGTGGTTCTCGTATTGTGGACCACCAACAGAAGGTCCGCAATACAAGGGCGCCGGCCGTGTCCACTCTGTGCTGACTTGAATGGGTCCGCGATCTGCAAGATGCTACCGAAGTTAGGACATCTCCTATCTTTTGCAGAGCAGAGGCACGGATTGGAAGGCCACGGAAGCACTATGAAGCGCGTTCGTGGGCTTTCCGGTCCGTGCCTCTGCTCCGCAAAAAATAAGACTTGTCCAATCTTTTGTTGTATTTTGCGAACCCATTCAAGTCGGTGGTTCCGCATCTGCACCGTGAGTGCACACGGCTGTTGCCCGTGCATTGCGAACCCCTATTTGCGGTCTGCAGGACGGAGCCCTTGCGTTCATGGGCATGAGCCCTAATTCCCATAAACTTCTCTATAGGGAAAACAAGGCTGAAAAAAAGCGCAGGTAAAACATTGTGTGACTAAAAAATGCTGAAGTTCATATAACAATTCATGAAAGCCGCACAAAAAACATAGTGAGATATCACCCTTAAGCCTCATGCACACAAACGTACTTTGTTTCCGTGTCTGTTCGTTTTTTTTTTTTGCAGATAGGATGCGGACCCATTCATTTCAATGGGTCCGCAAAAAATGCGGATAGCACACCGTATGTCCGTTCCGTAGCCCCGCAAAAAAATTTAACATGTCCTATTCTTGTCTGTTTTAGGCATTGTTACAATGGATCCGCAAAAAAAAATGGTTGGCATATGGATGTCATCCGTCTTTTTTTGGCGGATCCGCAAAACACATATGGTCGTGTGCATGTACCTTTAGCTGGTTACACACAATTTTTTCCCCAAAAACCACAGCAGTGTTTTAAGTTTCCTGGCATTTTACTGTGCTTTAGTGTTTCGTTTTTTGTTTTCAAATCCCAGCATACTCTGGGTTGGTGTTTTTAATGCGTTTTCCAAAGACATTATAGGGAAAAAGAAACATGAAAAAATGCAATAAAAGTATTGGTTGACTAAAAAATGTCACCCTGGAAAAAGCTTCTAAAATACCCATGTGTTTCATTGCATCAAAAGGTTGCCAAAAGATCTTGAGGGTCCATTCACACGTCCGCAATTCTGTTCCGCATTTTGCGGAACGGAATTGCGGACCCATTAGTTTCAATGGGGACAGACGATGTCCCGGCCGGGTGCGCAATTGCGGATCCGCACTTCCAGGTCCGCAATCGCGTTCCCGAAAAAAATAGAACATGTCCTATTCTTGTCCGCAATTGCGGACAAGAAAAGGCATTTTCTATGAGAGTGCCGGCGATGTGCGGTCCGCAAATTGCAGAACGCACATCGCTGATGTCCGTGTTTTGCGGATCCGTGGATCCGCAAAACACACACGGACGTGTGAATGGACCCTAAGTGAGGCAGTACCCTTAGTGCAGGTTCACATGGAGTGTTTTGGAAGAGGTTTTGAGGCCGGTTTTCCTGCAGAAGTGGATCCAGCAGGAAGAAGAGGTGTAATTAATTCCTTTATATTTCCAATTCCTTTCGTTTAAAGCCACTTCTGGCTGTGGCTGAAAAACCTGCAGTAAAATCTGCCTCCAAACCTCCTCCAAAAAACTCCATGCGAACCTACCTTCACGGTTGTATTTGCAACTTAACCCTTGCAGCACTACAGAGATGCTTTCAAAAATAAATGCACCCTATATTACTAGTGGACAGGATAGAGCCTGAGAAGTAATACTCTGGGCTCCGTCTTATCGCACCCCGACCAATCCGCGGCAGTAGCTCCTAGCGTTGCTCTGCCCTGTCGTCTGTGTCTGAGTACCGCTGTGTTATCCACACGCAGCAGCCGGCAAGAAGCAGGGAGCAGGGCTCAGTTTCAGAGAGGGAAAAATCCTTAATGCTCACTCCCTCAGCCTCTGTAATGCTAGGATGTCGCCAATCTGCTTTGAGGGATGGAAAGATTAAGAAGAATAAAAAAATTGCAATAAAATATGTGTGAACGAGGGGGTAATTGTGGACAAATGCAGCATTGAAATTCATTTTTCAGCTCTTTTACACACCATTTCAATCTTATTTTCTGCTTGTTAATGAGATCTTGTTGGTCGAGGGTGGGCCGAGCTGCCCAATATCGCTGGGTAATTGCACATAATTTTCTCTTTACCAATGATTTGCATCAGTTTTTTTTTCTTCTAATTTTGTAGTATTTAACATCCCTTGCAGTTCCCCTCCCGCGCCCAGCAAGTCTCATTTTAAATGCCTATTATAAGCACAGCGTCTTGGAAAAGAAAAGAAGCAGGGCACGATAGGAAGAAAGGGGGAAGCACACACAAGACGGACACGTGATTATTGCCGGATCCAGGTTAGAACACCAGTATGACGTAGGAATACCGCGTGAAATTCGCCAGTTAAAGAAATCGAGACTTGTAATGCTAATGTTCCAGAATTTGTGGACGACACCCTTTTCCTATATAAAGACAATTACGTCCGTGTTTAACACACGCAGGACAAACATAACATCTGGTAATGGGTGTTACACGAGCTGTCAGCTACTGGAAATCAAGCTTAATATATTAATGGATTAAGCTCTTTATGTCATACTTCAGCTCTTTGCCATGACTAAGTGTGAGCGCTCTGGGCTGGGATACTGTCCTTCAGAATTGTTTGCAGATTAGGACAGAACCCATGTTTCCGTAAATCAGAAATGGGCGAGATTGTAGATCTGTGTGTTTGCCATAATTTATATCATTAAATAAAGGAATTTATTTATACAGGTCTAATTTTACAAAAATAAAGCCAACCCACAATAAGTATCTAGTGGCTGTGTTAACAAACTTGATAATTAATTGTAATGGCGAACGCGCATTTACCAGGGATGTCGCCATCCTAGATTTAACCCTGCTTTGCTCTTGTGTGGCCGATATGCCACACAGTGCTGGCAATTAACTACGCAAGATTAAAGGCATGTCATTCTAGATCAAGATAACGAGATATTGGATATCTAGAATATTTTCCAAGAAAAAAAAAAGGCGAAAAAAGTAATTTTCTGGTCCTTAATGAGTGTGGAAAGCCTGGCCTTAACCGCTGTACTCCCTAACATAATCCCAGAGCTCAGAATCTCCTACTACCAATAGTCCCCAACATCTTTATTACTTCCCACTGAGCCCAGTATCTTCCACGCCTAGAGTGTTCAATATATCTCAGTCCGCACATTAGCCAATATAATATACGGCGCTCCTTATAATTATTTTCTATTCCTTGCAGTCTCCAGGGCTCCCTGTAGTGCCCAATATTTTCCACTCTCCGCAGCCCTCAGCATATCCAGGGATACGTACCGTGCTCAATATAGTTCCCTTCCTGCATTCTCGAAAACATCCAAGGCTCCCCACGGTTCCCAATATCTTTCAGGTGCACAGGATTCTACCATTATTTAGTATCATATACAACATACTGCAAACCTAGAACTACATCGCACTGCACGTTTCATCTGTTCATAAAATAACCTACACAAAAACATAGGCATAGCATCCTGCACATATGTCCCAGTGTACATAGCACGGCGCATCCTTTTAACGCAAGATGCAGGCGTGCGGATCATCAGTGATATTCTCTCAATGTACTCTGCATTACATTACAGAGATCTTGAAGACTGCAGTAAGAAAGCAAGAGCCCCAATTTGTTATACTGAAGTTATTATACCATTCCATGATAACATCATATAATGCATATTCATGTCAATGCACCACCTGACAGGGATACAGCATTATCTGATAGTAGAGTAGAGATTGGCCTTGTAAAGACTATTGACACCTTTGCACTGAATTCTTTTTATTGCTTATTTGCTTCCTAAATGCAAAATTAAGCAACTTTCTAAATAGTCCCTATTAAACATTTCCTACCAATTTTCTTCTGTAGAGTGTGTGTAAGTCCTTTGCCTAGCTGCTGAATCTGACACAAATCATTCAGAGCTGCTGTTACTGAAGTCTGTCTGCTCTGCAGCTTTCTACTCTCCATGTTAGGCCTCTTGCACACGAACGTATTTTTTTTTCAGTGTTTTGCTGTCCGTTTATAACGGATCAGTTTTTCCGTTTTTTGCTTCCGTTTTGTTTCCGTTTCGGTTCCGTTGTTCCGTTCCGTTTTTCCGTTTGGCATATACAGTATACAGTAATAACATAGAAAAAATTCGGCTGGTCTTAAACTTTTCAATAGATGGTTCCGCAAAAAACGGAACGGATACGGAAGACATACGGATGCACTTCAGTATGCTTTCCGTTTTTTTTGCAGACCCATTGACTTGAATGGAGCCACTGAACGTGATTTGCGGACAAGAATAGGACATGGTCTATATTTAAACGGAACAGAAAAAACTGAGAAACGGAAACGGAAGGCATACGGAGACACTTCATTATTTTTTGCAGACCCATTGAAGTGAATGGTTCAGTATACTGTCAGTATACTGAACTGAAAAAACTGCCAGTATACGGTCCGTAAAATACTGTCGTGTGCAAGGGGCCTTAGAAATAGCAGCAGTGAAGGGGAGGAGGTTGTACGTGGCTGCAGTACACCGGCGCTGGAAACTACACGGTGTAAAGAGCCTTCTGCTTTCGCTCTATACACTGTATGGAGAACTATGGCTGCCTGAAACAGCAGATCGATGGTGGTGCTGGGTGTTGGACAACCATTGATATGCTTTTGATGACCATCCTGAGGATAGGTTATCAATATCTGATGCTCGGAAAACCACCTTAAGTTATTTGACATATAACTCTACTGCTGCCTACCTGTGGGGAGAGGCCATTACCGACCGGGTTCATGTGGTTGGAATGTCCTCCAGGGTTGATGAAGCTGTCAGAGTAGGTTGAGAAGCTATGTCTTGCCCCGTAAGCCGCTCCAGTGTCTGCAGTTGTAGCTGATAAACCTCCTTGATGCATTGAGGAAGGAGGAAGAGGTTGAGGTCTGTGGACTGTGCTTCCGACATCTATCAATAGAGACACATGAGCATTATTAGATAGTCTAAATGTGATGATAGACTCTAAGCCTTGATGTTTGATATCATGATTAGGGCTGTACATTAGGTAGATTCACCTATACTGATGTAAGACGTTTGGCAAAATTATACAGAAATGTAAAGCAACAGCATAAAAATAATATAATTTACAAGCATAAATCGGATGTATCTTATCCAGAATCAACCTTGGAAGAGGTGTGCGAACTAAAACAAGTCAAAAGAACAAAGACCCTGACCTTGAGCGAGGCTGGCTGTTGGGTACGGCGTCTCAGAGAGCTGGTATGGAGGCAGTGCTGGCATTCCTGTGGGAGGAAAACCACCAGGCAGTAGGTGGTTAAATGCAGCCAGTTGGTTGGCTCCTGCCTGTTTGCGCCACCTCGCCCTTCGGTTACTGAACCAGACCTGTAAAGGGTAGAGATAAAGCTTGTGATAAACTGTGGACAGCCAGTGATCTTTGCAAAACACTGTGATTGTCGGGATAGCAAAGTATAAATCAGCATCAACGATAAAAATGGTCTTTATTGTGCAGATTCGTGGTCCACTTCCTCTTTTTTTTTTTTTTAAATGAAGTCTATTTTTTTATTGAAAGAAAAAGTATTTCTTCTACATTAGTCCATAAATAAGAGACAAAGTATAATAAAGTATTACATTAATACAAATATTGCATAGCTTGTCATTATTTCTATATCAATTTTACCAAAACAGGTAGTGCATACATTAATAATAACCCCCCCCCCCAACCCACCCTAATTTCCCTGCGGAGAGACGACCACATTAGCTCATGTTAGGAAGGCATTGCATCACGTTGCTTGGCTGGTATAGTATACCGCTGTCTACACAAATAATTGCCTAGTCCAGAACGTCAGGTCTGACCACGATCACATATCAGAGCCATAGTAGGAGTCCTCCAGGCTCATATCAGTTGCCCTAGTACGGAGAGTTGACCCCGTAAGCAATCTCTTGTTAAAGCTTGCGACGCCAGTCCAGGGGCTTCAAACCATCCCTGCCAGATAGCCATGAACTAAGCCTTTTCATATATATTCCTCTTTCATATCTCAGAATATTGTTAAGTCGGTTTACAAATTCCCTTTTAGTGGGTGGGTTTCGTTCTATCCAGTGTTTGGCTATTAATATTCTAGCTTGAAAGAGCATTCTTTGAATACTTAGAGACATTGTGCTATCACCTCCCGGCAGGTCTACGAGACCTAGTACACAGACTCTGGGATCACTGGGTAACCGTATTTGAGTTGTCTGGGCCACTATCTGCAAAACTCCCTTCCAGTAGGCCCCTAACCCAGGACATTCCCAAAACATATGCATCAAGGAAGCCTCCTCCACTCCACAATGGGGGCAACACGAGTTCGTCCGTAGCCCTATCTTGTGTAAGAATACAGGGGTTTTATACACTCTGTGTATTAGGTATAGCTGGGATAAACGTTAAACCCCACTAAGTGTTAAAGGGGTTGTCCAAGTTATATTTATTGATGACCTCAGGATAGGTCATCAATATCAGATCGGCGGGGGTCAGATACCCGGAACCCCTGCCAATCAGCTGTTTGAAGAGAAGGCGCGCGCCGTGCCAGCGCTGCCTCCTCTTCATTGTTTACCTGCTCGCCGTTGCATCTGCGGCGGTGAGCAGGTGTAATCACGCCCAAGCCGTTCCATTCATTTCAATACAAGTGTATACTACAGAGCCGTCCTGAGGATAGGTCATCAATAAATATAACTTGGACAACCCCTTTAAGCTAGGAGTTAAAGCCAGGAATGTGTCCCACTGCTCCTGCGTAATAATACCATGTCTCGTTCCCATTTATCTTTGATCGGTAAACAGCTCGATGAGGTAGATTTATCAGATGCCTATAGATGGCTATAGAGCATAGAAATGAATCCCTTAGAGCTGCCACCACATAATACCTGTTGGACTATCGGAGCGGAGGCTGACATTTGTACGCCTTCCTTAAACTGCGCCTGATATGCATGTCTCAGCTGCAAGAATTGGTAGAATACGGTATGTAGGAGACCAAATTCTTGTTGTAATTGTGCAAACGGTTTCAGATCACCTCCCGTCTGAATCTGATGAAGAAAAATAATGCCCTTTTCTTCCCATGGGGAAAAACCTTCTAGTCTAAACATTTCAGGTAAACGCGGGTTGCGCCACAAAGGCGTGTTGTCATATAGTCCTTGGAGACCAATTAATTCCTTAAATCTAGACCAGATTTTAGTTATTAGAGATATTGTAGGATAATTCCCAGAGCATGCCTGTGGTTTTCCCAGCTCTGCCATAGCAATGCGTGCCTTTTGCTTCATAAGAAATGACGCTATTCTAGCTGAGGGCCCCAAGCCTACACGTTGTCCCCATGCCTTGAGGTGTTGTATTTGTGCGGCTACGAAATATAACCAAAGATTTGGGGGAGAGAGACCTCCCTCCTCTTTGCCCCTCTGTAGCGTCTCCATACAAATTCTAGGTTGCTACTTTTTCCACACCAGGGAACGGAAAATACCCTGGATCCTATAAAATACCCTTTAAGGAATCCGCACAGGGGAATTATGTAATATATAGAGCAGTTAAGGGATCAGTATCATTTTAATTAGATTGCATCGGCCAACATCTGACAAGGGGAGTTTATACCAGGCATTAACCTTACCCGTAAATTTATGTATCAGGGGTTCCTTATTAACTTTGACATAGTCTGTGATTGTTGGTGCTATCACCACACCCAGATATTTAAATCTGTGAGTGACTTTTAACTGGATTTACGTCCAGTCATTCTGTAATGGAAGGGGATCGAGAGGAAGAATTACCGATTTGTCCCAATTAATTGTTAGTTCGGAGAGCATTCCAAATTCGGTAATGCGCCTCATAATTGGGCAAAAAGAATGCGCAATGTCCCCTGTATATAGAAGCATATCATCGGCATACAATGAGACTCTTTGCTCTTGAGAACCCAGTGTAAACCCTTTCCATTCAGGAGATGCACGCAGGAGGCAGGCCAGGGGTTCGAACAATAGAGGGGATAGTGGACAACCCTGTCTTGTTCCCCTCTGTAATGAAAATTGTGCAGATAACTCCCCATTTGCCCTAATTCTGGCTACTCGCGAGCAGTAGAGAAGCTTGACCCATGACATCAAACCCTGTCCAAAACCCATAGCCCCCATAACCTCCCACAAATATTCAACGCTGTCAAAGGCTTGGCAGGGTCTAGGGATATTACTGCACGACCCCCAGTGTCCACCGATCTTTGGAGATTAAGGAAAAGTCTCCGAAGATTAATAGCAGTGCTTTTGTCTGGCATGAACCCTGACTGGTATTCATGTATAAGGGAGGTAATAACCTTATTCAAACGGTTGGCCAGTACTTTCGCCAGTATTTTCACATCCATCGACAGAAGGGAGATGGGCCTATAGGAGTCAGACAAAGTCTTCAGGTTTTGGTAACTCTACCACCACAGCCTTTCTCATAGATGCCGGCAATTTTCCCAATCGCAAAGCATCATTAAAGGTATCTAATAATTGAGGGAGAAGGGTTTTCTCAGCCGGTAAGCCATCAGAAACCGGGAATTTCTCATTGGGAAAAGAACCAAGGGCCACCTTAAGTTCCTCCAACTCTAAGGGCTCATCTAGATATTGGGCTGATTCCAGTGACCGGGATGGGTATATTGGCTAGATAACATTTGATATCGCTAATCTCCATGTCTAGTTTTGAGGTGTATAACTCTTTATAGTATCTAGAAAACTCATTGAGGATAACAAAATCATCAGTAGAATGAGCCCCCTCTCTAGTTCTGATAGCCATTATTCTGGATGGGCCCTCCTGCGAGCGGACCACTCTGGCCAACAAACCTCCCGCACTTTCACGTGCTTCAAAATGTTTCTGTCTCGGGAAGAAACGTTTGTTGTCTGCAGTTTGGATAAGATGATTATTACATTTATCCTGTGCCTCCTTCCACACCGACTCAGTCGACCGACCTCAGAGTCTTTCACCTCCCACTGCAAGGAGTACGAACGTCCCCTAGTCTTAGTTTTGCACCGTTAAATTTTTTGTATGTATAAGCCCCGGACATAAGCTTTCATAGTATCCCAGCTGTCCCTATGGCCGTTGAGCCTAAATTAGAGAGAAAAAACTCTCTCATTCAATAGCTGGATCCAAAATGGGTTAAGTTTCCAAAGGAATGGTCCTCTGTGCTCCCTACCTCTCACAAGTTGCATCTCTAAACGGATGAGGGAGTGATCTGACAGACTATGTGGTAGGTATTCAATAGAGGATATGTATGACGAGGTCTCCAGGAACCCGACAGGCAAGTCTATTCTGGAAAGAGAGTTTTAAGAGGTTGAAAAACAAGAATATTCGCGTGCATCAGGATTTCGGAGTCTCCACAGATCATGAAGATCCAACTCGTGCAATAGCCTTATTGGAGTGGCGCCCTGATGGAATTTATCTAGAGAAGGGTCTAAGTACTTATTAAAGTCTCCTAACATGAGTATCGGTTCTGAGGGGCCTCGAAGTGCCTTATGACATCACAGGAATATGGTAGTGGAATATACATAGTAGGGATGAGCGAATCGACTTCGGATAAAACATCGGAAGTCGATTCGCATAAAGCTTTGTTTCAATACTGTACGGAGCGAGCGCTCCGTACAGTATTAGAATGTATTGGCTCCTATGAGCCGAAGTGGTACCTTTGAACAGAACCCGAGTTCGGGAAATGTTTTTTTACAGTATAAATCAATTTCTAAAGTCACGAGACTTCGCAAAGTAATAACTTCGGCTCATCGGAGCCAATACATTCTAATACTGTACGGAGAGCTCGCTCCATACAGTATTGAAACGAAGTTTAATACGGATCGACTTCGGATGTTCCATGAGATCCACGGCTTATGCAGCAGTCTCTTGGAGTGCTTAGATAGGTGCGTTTCTATGAGACACAGTATAGCCGGGTGATATTTTTGTATAGCCACAAAGACAGCCTGATGTTTCGTGGCATCTCCCAGGCCTCTGACATTCCAGGCTATAACCTGAGCCTCACCCTGTAGTACAGAAATGTGCAGGATATATGCTGTATATCCATTCGAACTAATCTGCGTCCATTGATCAGATGGAAAAAAAAGTCGTCTCTCCGCAGATACCCTCCCAGTACAAACAATATATCAAAAATACCCCAACAGAAATCTCTCCAATTGTCCCACACTGGGGACATGAGGCACAAAAATTTCCTGAAGCCTGCAAACATGGAGAGACGGCACCGGTGGCCTAACAATACGGTGCAATAGAGCAAGTGTACTGTGAACGTAACGGAACCTTCTACACAGAGAGCCCCGAGCAGCACCAATTATTATACAACAAGCGGCATCTTATTCATACAGCAAAGATATATAAATGGTTAGCCTAACAAAAACTAAAAACTTAGTACAGTGCTGTTCATTGTATCTGTCTAATAGAGAGTAGATCATAGAGAAGAGGGGACAATAACATTAAGCAGAGTGAAGTACAGAGGAGGCAGAATACTCATACGGTCGCTGTGATGTCTTCAGTGACAGTCAATTGCAAGACCCAGTCCCCTTGATCAGCCAGTCCCATTAGGGTCACAGAGGGCGGTTTCATGCAGATCCATTTAGCGGATAGCGTCTTCATGTGATTCAAACAAGTGGACATTTCCGCCAGTGACCACACGCAGCTTGGAGGGATAAAGCATGGAGTATTGTACATTTTTAAGTCTTAAACGTCTTTGAACATCCAGAAATTTCGCCCGTCGTCTTTGGACCTCCGCCGAGAAATCAGGGAAGATGGATATCCTATTACCATTGATAAGTAGAGCCACATGATCTCTTGCATTTCTAAGAATAGTGTCCCGACGTTGAAGGATTGGTCTGGGGGGCGCCCCCGGTGGTGGCGGACGGAATGGCACCCTGTGTGCCCTTTCTATTGCAAATAATAGAGACGGAGTTTTTTCCAAACTTATCTTCAAATCTTCAAAGAACTCTGCATCGTTAACCCCTTCCGCCTTTTCCGGCACTCCCACCAAGCGGAGAGTGTTACGGCGTGATCTATTCTCCAAATCTTCAGTTTATTTATTTATATTTATGTTTATTTATATTTATTTATGAGAAGGGTGATATTGTGAATTACTTTGGCTAGATCCCACTTTACAAGAGGTACTCCATTTTCCAAAAGGACCACTCTTTCCTCCACCCCAGCAACACGTTCATTAACTTTCCTTATGTCTTGTCGGATAAAAGAGACACTCTCTTGAAGGGACCCCATAGACGTATTTAGGGTCGTCAATGCAGAGCATTTTGCCAGAAATATATCCTTAATTGTAGGCTCTATATCTTGTGGCAGGGCAGGGAAAGGTAGTTATGGGTGTAGCATGGACTGTATGTTTGATACTTTGTGGGCTCCCCCTTCACCAGCTCCTGTCTCCTCCAAATGGGATCCACCATCTTGGCGGGTGCTTCCCCCAAGGTGTCATTAATGAAGGAGCTCACCTCTGATCCCTCCGTCTTCCTCAGCGGTACGTCTGCGCTCTCAGGACCTCCTTCTGCGTGAGGGACCGGGCAAACTGCTCCAGCCAAGCCGCCACGTCCGCAGACCTGGACGAGGCGGCAGCGCCATTTTGTTTCGTCAGTGTTGGTCCCGGCCCTCCCTCTCCTTCTTTGTTGTACGGGTCAAGCCCGAAAATACTTGCAGGGCGTTTGTCTACCCTCCTCCGCTTCTGTTCGGCCGAGTAGGAGGTTCCAGCCGCAGGATGTTATTGGGTGCTGCTCAAGAGCTCAGAGGTACGCATCTTCTCACATTGCCGGCCAGGCCACGCCCCCGAGGTCCACTTTCTAACAATCCATGTGCTCTCATTTAGACCCAAGTTCTCCTGTCGTCTTATCTGAAGTACAAGGCTCGAAGGGATGACAGTGACAGCAAATTTCACAAGCCATTGTAAGACGACCAAGACAAGTTGTACTTTCCATGCACTGTCGTAGCTAAGGGCATTGCAGTGGGGTGGTCGGCCAAAACCCGATGGGAACACTTTTCAGCTGCCAGGATGTTGGCGTGAGGAATTGGACAGGAATGCGCCAAACAGCTGCTGCAGGAACACTGGCAGGTTTACTGGACAAGCTGCCAGAGGCCGGGGGTAATCTGCTCATGTGGAATAGAAATATCCAAGGCAGTTTTCCCAGAAACCCAGCTGAGTGGGTGATTGCACTTCACAGACCCCTCCGTTTGACCTCTGCACTCTGGTGGTCTGCAGCGTTTCTGCCAAGTGTGTTGGTGAAACTATGGAGTACATTACCACCATAATAACACCAGAGTATCCGATTATCTCACACACAAACTATTCCAAATAGATAGCACATGAGACAAGCGTTATCGCTCTTCTTACGCTATGTGTACGCTGTGGATACCTTCCATGTTATATACAAGCTGTACACTGTGTAGGCAGCTCCTCTCCAAGCCTGTAACCTAATCCTTGCACTTCTGTCAGAATGAACACTTATAACTACATTTCATTGTACCCCCTGCTCAATCTCTGCCCTCCCTGTCCTCTGGAGACCGTATTATATGAACAAATCTGTTCACACCCTTCATCCTTTGGATCTTTGTGTACACATCTGACCTGAAGTTGCTCTGTCAAATGCAGTCCTTGTCAGAGAGTTCCCACAAGTTAGATCAGTGCCATGGTTCCATATTGCGAGCACCTGCTCCGTGTCTATTGTTATACTCGCCCGCACTGCCCAGAATCTAGTACAACTGGGCCTGGTAAGCTTATTTTATAGATTTGCAGAGTAACTCACATCCATTTAACTTAAAGGAACCCTCCAGTTTAAGAAAAAAACTGGGAAATAAACAGAACACATGCTGGTGTCCTCCTTTTTATCTTTTTAGTTGCAGAAACTTCAATTCCCAGGCTCCTATTAGGCCATCCAAGATGGCTGCATCACTTCAAAGACTACCTGGTGCACACTGTGCATTTGGTAGCTCAAGAGCTTCCCGCTGACCTTGGCTTGGCCGGCACTTTTCATGTTAGCAGTGCTGGCCAAGCCAAGATCAACAAGAAGGTAATGCATCAGGTAGTCTAGGAAGTGGTGGGGCCACCTTAGATGGCAGAAGAGAGGCCCAGGTATCTGTAGCTGAAAACATGAAAAGGAGGGCAACATGTAAGTGTTCTGTTCATTCCCCAGTTAGTGTGATTTTTTTTTTATCTTCGCTTTAAAGAGAATCTGTCAGCTCTGAAGCAACCCCTCCAAGTACAGTAAGCAGTGCATAGTGTAAGTGACGCTGAGTCCAATGATATGATTTGTATCTTCATACTCGCTGTCTGATGCATTGAGAAGACTCCTCCTGGAGGTGTTCCATTATGTGCATGAGCTCGGGGATAGTGATCAGGGAAGAGATTTATCTCATCATCCAGAGTTCTACATGTGAGGGGTTGTCTCCGCAGCTGAAGATGCTCCCCCTGCTGCTTGATTGACAGAGACAGACCTCGGAACTTGACTAGCCCTGACAAACTTGCGTCTGCGCCGCTGCTCCAAATAGCGGCGAAGAGCAGAGGCTCTACTTCCAGAGCTGTAACTGTTCATGCGCCGCTAACCAGAAGTGTAGCGGCACATGCACAATTGCTGCTCTAGTAGTGGAAGCCGAGCCTCCTCACAGTGCAGGTGCAGGACTGTCAGGATCTGCCCGGTCAAGCAAGTGGCAGGGGAAGCATCTTCGGCTGCAGGGACAGCACCTCACAGGTGTAGAACTTTGGTTGATGAGACAAATCGATTCGCTCATCACTATCTCTGAGCTCATTAGCTGGTTCAGTTGACAGTTATCTCATGTATATCACCAGTTTTACTCTCCCCTGTGTCCTATCTAAGGGCATCAAGTGATAGATCAGGGACATAGAGTCGCGGTCCCCTTACTCACATTGCAGATACTCTGTACTGTGTGCAGAATCTCCAGTGTATTCCTACATAATGCTGCTTCAGCCTGTTTCCCCTTACTCCTGCTCGTGATAGGTTTCTTGTGACAGGTCAGCTAGTACAGGAAGGGTAGTTAGGTGTGAAGTAGGATTTCATAGAAATACACTGGAGACTCTGCACAGGGCACTCACAGACAGTATAAGCAGTAAGAGTTAAGGGAATTTTATGACTCCGCAGCTAATCATTGCATTGACTTAGCTATTATATCACTTCTTTCCTGGTCCTTTATATACAGTAGGACAGATATGATAGATTCAGCACTCTATGCATGGAGAATATACAGGGGAACAAGGAGGGCAAAGCTTAGTCAGGAGGGGATGAGAGCTGCCAGGAGGCATTTGATGGATGATGTAATCCTGCAGTTTGCAGCTGTCCATAATGAGGAGGTAGAAAATGTATGGAATGGGGATGAAATAAATTGCACTGCAAGGAAATTGCTGTCGATTTATATGTGCATGTCCCAAAAAAAAGTAAAATTGAAATGGCTTCCTTAAAGCATTTTACAGTGTGATTGCATTTTTGTCTACAGCATTGCACATCACTAGGCCGGTCTGCAATTATACATATTGACCTAGAATACATACCTGCACCCTGGCCTCAGTGAGCTTGGTTCTCTGCGCTAGTTCTTCTCTGGTGTATATATCAGGATAATGTGTTCTCTCAAAGGCCTTCTCCAGCTCTTCTAGTTGCTCAGCAGTGAAGGTTGTACGACTGCGGCGCTGTTTCCGCTTCAGCGGGAGATCCGGTTCGGACTCCACATCTGACCCTTCATCCAGGCGATTCCCTGAGAGAAGAACAACACCTGTTTATTTTCTTGTGAGTACACCGTCACTGACCAAATAACACGTTTACATCCATGGTCACAGTTTTTAGGAAGTTAATAAAGAATTTCCAATGTACAAATATTTTCTACCCTTACAGCGGACTGGGAACTTAAAGTGGCCCTGGAAAAAATACTAAAAGTGGCCCCATTTTTTTATTCGGGTCCAAATTGATAGAAGGCAGGATCAGCATTACCATATTGCGGCACATTATACCAACCCAACAGAGCCAAATACCACAGTCCACCACAAAATACTGCCACCAGAAGCACAAATACATCCGCAAAAACTTTAATTGGCCGCCGTGATGAGGGCTCAGGCGGCCCCCTGGGCATCGGCATAACAGGAAGCTTCCCTGTAAAGTCTATGGCCAATGCGCCCCTGCTCTGGTTGCAGTCACAGAATAGAAATATTCAACATTTACATTCAGTGGTCAGAAACCTTCCCCTTGATCATGCCCTGCTCTGAAGGACGCAGAAAAAGAGGCTCTAATACACAATGAGCCATAGACCTGTGTGTACACGATATGTTTATACAGATTTCTACAGCGAACATGAGGCCACTACTAAAGATGAGAGTTGTCCTAATATCATTTCTAACAATGCAGCTTTGTATCTGCTACACTTTCCAGTGTGTGGTTAGGTAAAACTAGAATGTTCTGGCTAGAACATTGAGGGTAACCCATGGTTTAGGTACAATCGCTAGGCAGGGGCGGGATTTCTCTAGGCAGGGGTGGGTCCAAGTGGGTGGGGTTTCTCTAGGCAGGGGTGGTCTCCTTTGTGTGAGTAAGCAGAGTGAGTTGAAGTCTGGAGATGTGAGGAGTGAGAGCAGCTTGCAGAAACCTGAGTCCTGTGAGGAAATACAGACAAGAAATGGGGGCCTAAGAGACATCCAGCAACCCATCCACATTTAGAGTACAGAAAGCAATTTCACTTTGTTGCTTAAAGTCCATCTTAGTCCATCAAACTCTTAGCAGGTTTGTACCTATGACACTGGCTGACCTGGTACATGTGCGCTTGGCAGCTGAAGGCATCTGTGTTGGTCCCATGTTCATATGTGCCCGCATTGCTGAGAAAAATGATAGTTTAATATATGCAAATGATCCTGTAGGAGCAACGGGGGCGTTACCATTACACCTGGAGGCTCTGCCCTCTCTGCAACTGCCGCACCCTCTGCACATTGACAGGGCCAGGCTTGATGACGTTTTTACTGCCTATCCCTGTCAATCAAAGTGGAGAGGTCGCCGCAGCTACAGAGAGACCAGAGCCTCTAGGTGTAATGGTAACGCCCCCGTTGCTCCTAGAGGCTCAGTTGCATATATTAAAACATAATTTTTCTCAGCAATGCGGGCACATATGAACATGGGACCAACACAGGGGCCTAAGGTCCCTAGTCATATCAGAGAGAGGCAGATTACAAGCCTCTTAGAGGTCTACACTCCGCAGTGGGCATTGTAGAACCACATTTTAGACTATTGCACCACCAGGCTGGATAAGAGTGAACCAAAGTGATATGTGACATGTGGAGTTATTTCTCTTTGTTCAGCCGGTAATTTATTGCAACTGTTAATAATATCTGTTCCTACATTTACCAGTACTGCGTACTGCATAGACTTTCAGGTTAATGGTTCTATTAAGCCGAGCGGCTGCTCTCCACGGAGGAGGCAGCGACTGGCTGCAGCGGTATCATAGCAGATGTTGACTGCGGGGGTACCTGAGCGAGGCAGCCGAGGCAACGGAACAAAGGACCCAGCACTCAGCGACAGGGAGAAGGTAAGGGTGGGTTCACACTAGCGTTAGGGATTCCGTTATGGCTTTCTGTTATAACATGGTTCCGTTCTTCTGCCCATAGACTTGTATTATGACGGAATGCAAAACGGAAGCCTTTAAAAGGCATCCTAATAGCAGTCTATGGGAATCAAAACGGATCCGTCTGGTTCCTGTTATTGAAGACGGAAAACAAAGTCCTGTCGAAAGGACTTAGTTTTCCGTTATGCTCTCCCGTAGACTGGTATTAGGATGGAAAGCAAACGGAATGCCTTTTAAAGGCTTCTGTTTGGCATTCCGTCATAATACAAGTCTATGGGCAGAACGGATCTGTCCTTCCGTCTTATGGATTCCGTTATTTTCCGTATAACGGAATCCCTAACGCTAGTGTGAACCCACCCTTAGTATGCTTCATTTTGCAGGTCTACCCAAAAAGGGGGTTTGCAATTCTAAAACAAGTTGTGACGGAAGACCAGTCTGCTTGTGATGAGAATGAGCTTAAGACAAGGAAGATGATCTTATGCCGGTAGGGGAGGAATTTGTTTTCTTCAGAACTGTCTTGGTCCTGTAGGCTAAGAGTTGCATTGGGATTTAGATTCATTTTGCAGAATCACAAGCTTTCGGGTGACTGAGATCTTGCTAATATGAATCCTCATAATTGCAAGTCTCGGCCTAAATCCTAAATTCCTCCATTGAAAAGCAGAGTGTGTACACATTGGGTTTTCATAGCCCAACTGAGCGCCCTCTGGCTGTGAGTTTGAGTCAATGTAACTCGCCGCACATCTCAAGGTATAAATTAGTTCTGAACTAAAGATATTGGAGAACTTGCTTAGAGCCTTTCATCCTTATTACTTCATAATGATGCAATTAACAGCCTCCAGCTCCGAACCATTAATGTTCCCGGCTCTGAGCAGCATACACGTACCCAGATAATCTCGTGAAATGTGCCCACCTTGTCTATATATTTGCTGCTCAGTAATTTCACATAATCCTCTTAGCAGGGAAGGCAACAGAATGACTGGGGATGTGACCTTATCGTTCTCAGGTTAGCTGACTTTTAATGAAAATGTATGAGTCCACTGGAATGCGATGGGCAAATCCGCGGCCTACTCTGGTTTTACGAGTTTAGGACTCTCAGATGTCAAATGTGCAGAAATAACCGAAAACCTCATGAGTTTTTGTACTTTGTCTGTGTTAGGTTTTAAGGTTCCTTTTTTTTTTTTCAGCTTAGATTTTTTTTTCCTGGGAAATGAATTTTTTATTTTTTTGGTCTTATGGTGGAAGACTTGCCAAGCGTCTTTATTGTGAAGATGGAGGACGGAGGGCTGGTAGACGGGCTGCAATCCACACTTAATCTCTTTGTGACCTCTGCTTCACTTTGTAAGAGAAGAAACACAAATATCAAGATTCCCAGCTGCTCTTTTCTTTGCCGTTATGACAGGTCCGATGGAGGGGAGAGGGTTTGGGTGGAGCTATGCCACAAAACATCCAAATCCGGGCCACGGAGACCCCAAACTTGCAAACAGCTGGTAGCATATTGCATAAACTCCCATCAACTTACTGGCTAATATAAAGTCTTAAACTCTTAAAGTCTTGTACCCTTCGAATGCAGAATGTGAGGTACACCAGCAACAACCCTGCAACCCCCCCCCCCCCGAACTTTATTACACTTTAATGTAGCTTAGAATCCATAGCGTGCAGCAATAGAAGGAAAATGAAGCCAGTAATAGTTTATATGCGTTTTAATCAAGTAATTCGGCCAAAGCAGAATGACACTCTGGGTCGGTGTAGTGCCCTTGAATACCAAACAGACTGGGGAGCGGGGTTTCGGAAAATGAAAAAGTGATTTACAGCTCAGCTGGAGTCCAAGAAGCTGCAGAGCTATATTGGGGGGGAGGGGGGGGGCTAACCGAAGGCTCGGCTTATTTCTTATTTTTAACCAAAGCTAAACCAGCCAACTGTGACACAAGAAACAGCGAAGTCGTAGATTTCAGACCGAACGCTGCTTCTGTGGCCATTCCAGAACCCCCCCAATCTAATTCTATGAAGAGGCTCTCGAGCCCCAGTCAGGAGTGAAATCTGGTTTTATATTGATTTCAATGGGGATTTTCACTTGATACCGCTGAATCTGACATTCGGGAACAGAAAAGCTCGTTGAACTGTGATCTGATCAACTAATGAGGTTTGTGAATATCACTAACGATTCCTAATGGAGTTTGCAGCTTTACTCCTAGGCGTCCAATTAGAATGTCATCTCTCCGCTCGAGAATCAGATTATTCTTAAAGGCTACTTTCTGCTGTACTTTAACCATTATACCCTAAAGCCCCCCGGGAATTACATTTAATTGAAGCCCATAGTTAAGGACTAAATACGGCCTGATCCGGTATCAGAATGATGAAAGGGCCCGGAGGTATACAGTATATACAGGGGCGCCAGGTACGTACCTACTAAATAGAATGATCCCTCGTCCGAGGGGGGGATTCTGGGGATCTCTCTATTAAACGTCTGGCTGGACCATATTTGAAGGAATGTGTCATCAGAAAATGATCTATTGCTAAAATTACTTTTCTGTGCTAAACATTTATAGGATTTTTTTTTTTAAGCCAAAAAAAACAATCTGAAATCCTGCAGTTTTTCACTCTGACCCCTGAGCCTCTTAATAGACTGACACTTCCTTTTCTGTAGAGATTACTTCTCAGTAGTCAGCTCTTTATCATAACAGGCAAGATTACAATGACAAGGTAGTACCTATATAGATAATTCACTATAGGCGATGGTCATAGCTCAGCTCCTCCCTCTCCCTGCACAATGACCTGGGTACGGGTCATAGAGCATTCCCCCATACAAGTCAATGAACATCTTCCGGCTACAGGTTCATTTGGGGGCTCTAAAGCAGTGTTTCCCAACCAGTGTGCCTCCAGCTGTTGCAAAACTACAACTCCCAGCGTGCCCGGATAGCCTTTTGCTGTGCGGGCATGCTGGGAGTTGTAGTTTTGCAACAGCTGGAGGAACACTGGTTGGGAAACACTGCTCTAAAGTAGTGTTCCTCATCTCCGGTCCTCGGGACCCACCTACCGGTCAGGATTTGGGAATATCCCACATAATGAATACCTGTGGTAAGTCCTGATGCATGGACTTACCACAGGTATACTGCTCAATACTAAGAAAACCCTAAAAACATGCCCGCCAGGTGGGCCCTGAGGACCGGAGTTGAGGGACCCTGCTCTAAAGCATCTCTGAATGCTGTTACAAATACCTCAGGCAAGATGGCTCCCCCCATAATCATATACTGGAAGTAAAACTAAAAAATTCACACAAAAAATAAACTATAAAAAACAACGGGTCAGCATTTTTTAACTATTGGTGATACATTTGCTCTAAAACCTACTAGCAGCTGATCACAGGCCCTTGTGCGCGCTTCTTGCTCTCTCGTATCTTCCCCTATAGCAGGGGTAGGCAACCTCCGGCACGCCGGCTGTTGTGAAACTACAACTCCCAGCATGCATACTTGTTCTGCTCTTCTAAGAACTCTCGTAGAAAGGAATGGAGCATGCTGGGAATTGTAGTTTCACAACAGCTGGCGTGCGGAAGGCGGCTGATCCCTGCCCTGTAGGAACCTGCTAATTAATATATGTGCATTTTCCACCTGCTGTTCCCAGCTGCACGGATCAGCAGATGACTTAAAGTCTTAGCGGGGTCTGTGACATTGAACCCACCCGGCGGCTCTCTTTCCCACATTCTGCAGCACACTTAGGACAGATGTACAGCTGACTTGGAAGAATACATTATAGCCCTTATTCACACGTCCGTAGCGTTTCGCGGATCCGCAACACACCTTGCCACCAGCCCTATAGAGATGCCTATACTTGTCCGCAATTGCGGGCAGGAATAGAACATGCTCTATATTTTTGCGGAGCCGCCGTCCGGAAGATCGGCGGCGCGCTACCGCAAATGCGGATGCGGAGAGCACAGTGTGTGCTCTCCGCATCCATCACGTCCCCATTCAAAATGAATGGGTCTGCACCCGTTTCGCAAATTTGCGGAACGTGTGCGGAAGAAGATTGCGGACGTGTGAATTAGGCCTCAAGGCGTATCGATAGGATGTCAGACAGGTACAGGTCTCGCCTCTGGGACCCCCTTCTGCATCCAGAACAGGGAAGGACAGCACACCATGCATGTGCGGCCTACTTTCCGTTCATCGCGGACACTACTATTTTCGGAACCCCCTTTTATATATTCCATATATTGAAGGACAGTGAAGGGGTCTGATGAGTTATGCATCTAACAGGCTAGTCTGATGTCCATCTGGACATTTTTGGAAGGGACGTTACATTTTGGGTGGGTTTGTTTGTGTAGGGCATGATAGGCTGAGATCAAGCCTGACATGCGGGTGTAAACCGGTCTCCCATGAGCCGACTGTCTTCTAATGTCTATGGCCAGCTTAAAAGTTTCTTTTCTGCCTGAGATGAGGAATGAATTGTAAGGGAAGGCACTGAATGACAGGAACTGTGGGGGGAGCCGGGCATCTTTGGGCTTTTCTGAAGCATGTCCAACCCTGTGAGATGCCTTTTATTGTCTCACCTTGCATGGAACTCTGAGCAGTTTTTGTCGTCGGTCTTTTAGAGGCGGCTAAGGCTGCACCTTAGGGGGCCGTTACACGCTGAATGTCCCAGTGACAGCCTTGAACGGTCCAATGTGATATCAATAAACCCAGACGTGTGAACACTGCCTTGCCGCTGCAAGGGAAGGTGCACTCTGCATATTAAAACCTCTAGGGGGGAATGGAAGCAGCAGGGGGCCATCGGGATGGGGCGATGGACAAATGATCACTTCAGGAGCCTCTGCAGTTGTTGTGTTTTTACCCTTTCACTGCTGTGATGTGTGGACACTAATTAGAGTCATCTCGAAACCCTAGGGGGGCAGCGTACATGCGAGAAGCAGGGAGGGGGGAAACACTGCGAATCAGGGCAGTACCATCCACTCCGCGAAGAACTCTTAGGCTACGTTCACACGACGACAAAAAGTCGCACTACAATTTTTATAATAGGAGTCTATGGTGTCCCATTGCGACATGCAACATGCTGCGACTGCGACGCGACAGTCACAAAAAATCCATTCAAGATGGGTTTTTCTGCAACTGTCGCAGTCGCAGCATGTCGCAATGTGACACCATAGACTCACATTATAAAAATAGTCGCGCGACAATATGTTGCGCGACAAATGTTGCAGTGAAGTTGTGCCCTGTTTGTCGCGCGACAAATGTCATCGTGTGAACGTAGCCTTAAGGGTAAGGCCACACGGGCAGGTTTCCTGATGCGGTTTTGGAGGCCAGAATCGGGAGTAGATCAGAAAAGGAAAGAAAGTTTAAGGCCTCATGCACACGACCGTATGTGTTTTGCGGTCCGCAATGGCATCCGTTGTTTTTTTTTTTGCGGATCCGTTATTTTTGCGGATCCATTGTAATGATGGCTATCCTTGTCTGCAAACTAGAAAAAAATAGGACATGCTCTATTTTTTTTTGTGGGGCTACGGAACGGACATACTGATGCAGACAGCACATGGTGTGCTGTACGCATTTTTTGCGGAACCATTGAAATGAATGCGTCGGCATCCTATCAGCAAAAAAACGGAGCGGACAAGGAAACAAAATACGGTCGTGTGCATGAGCCCTAAAGGACAGATGCAACTTTTGGAATCTACTCCTGGTTGTTGTTCCAAAACTGCACGCAGAAACCTGACAGTGCGGCCGCACCCTCGCGGTTATGTCTGTGCTTCTTAATATATGATGCGATTAGATCTAAAAATGTGAAATTAGACCGATATGTTTGTTTTCGTCACCACAATATATTTCAGTCACAGAACAATTAGACGAACAAAGAAATAAACTTTTTCAAACTTGCAAATTGTCATCCGTGTCATCCCATTGATTTTAGTGAGATTAAAAGCAAAATGTATGTGTATATACTGATATATATATACTGGATAGATAGATAGATAGATAGATAGATAGATATTAGATAGAAAGATAGATAGATAGATATGAGATAGATAGATAGATAGATAGATAGATAGATAGATAGATAGATATGAGATAGATAGATAGATAGATATTAGATAGATAGATAGATAGATAGATAGATAGATAGATAGATATGAGATAGATAGATAGATAGATAGATAGATAGATAGATAGAGATATTAGATAGATAGATAGGTAGATAGATAGATAGATAGATAGGAGATAGATAGATAGATATGAGATAGATAGATAGATATTAGATAGATAGATAGATAGATAGATAGATATTAGATAGAAAGATAGATAGATAGATAGATAGATAGATATGAGATAGATAGATAGATAGATAGATATTAGATAGATAGATAGATAGATAGATAGATATTAGATAGATAGATAAATAGATAGATAGATAGATAGATATTAGATAGATAGATAGATAGATAGATATTAGATAGATAAATAGATAGATAGATAGATAGATAGATATTAGATAGATAGATAGATAGATAGATAGAGAGAGATATTAGATAGATAGATGATAGATAGATAGATAGATAGATAGATAGGAGATAGATAGATAGATAGATAGATAGATAGAGAGAGAGATATTAGATAGATAGATAGATATTAGATAGATAGATAGAGAGAGAGAGAGAGATATTAGATAGATAGATAGATAGATAGATATTAGATAGATAGATAGATAGATAGATATTAGATAGATAGATAGATATTAGATAGATAGAGAGATAGAGAGAGAGATATTAGATAGATAGATAGATATTAGATAGATAGAGAGAGAGAGAGAGAGAGAGATATTAGATAGATAGATAGATAGATAGATAGATAGATAGATAGATATTAGATAGATAGAGAGATAGAGAGAGAGATATTAGATAGATAGATAGATAGATAGATAGATATTAGATAGATAGATAGATAGATAGATAGATAGATAGATACTTCTAAGCCCTAAATGATCAGGGATTTAAATTACAATAAATGCAAGTTAGGACTCATGCACACAGTAACTTTGCGGATCGGATGCGGACACATTCATCTCAATGGGGCCACAAAGTTAGGCCTCTTTCACACGAACATTTTTTTTTGTGAGTGTACGGGCCGTTTTTTGCGTTCCATTCATTTCAATGGGTCCGCCAAAAAAACGGAAGCTACTCCGTATGCATTCCGTTTCCGTATTTCCGTTCTGTTAAAAGATAGAACTAGTCCTATTCTTGTCCGCATCACGTACTGTTCTATTAGGGGCCAGATGTTCCCCCCCTAGTCCTATACTTGTCCATTTTGCGGAGAAGGATAGGAGACATTTCTGCAGGAGTAAAAAAAAAAAACGTCGGGATCGCAAGACACCTCCTGCCGTGTACATGAGCCCCCCTTATTCTCAATATTTCCCACCACACTAAATATCAATCTGATCAGCTCCCCGCTCTAGACCATACCGTCTGACGTCCTTGTGTGATCCCAATTTTCCTTCAGTCCCAGATTACAATTAGTTAGAAGTTGTCCTAGGCCCTGTTCAGACAGTTAGGCCTCATGCACACGACCGTTGTTTGTTTCCGCGTCCGTTCCGTTTTTTTTAACGGATAGGATGCTTCCCCATTCATTTCAATGGGTCAGTCAAAAAATGCGGACGGTCAACCAATTTTGTTCCACATCCGTGGTCCGTGTTTACATTCCGTCAAACAAATAGAGCACGCCCTATTTTTTTCACGTTTGCGGACAAGGATAGGCATTATTGCAATTGATCTGCCGAAAAAACTGATCCGCCAAAAAAAAAAGGTCCGTCATCCTGTTTTTTTTTTGGCGGACGGAACGGACCCGGAAACAAACAACGGTCGTGTGCATGAGGCCTAAGGACAAGTCGTTTTCACTTGATATTTTTTTAGTTTTTCGTCACCAGTGCTGGCAGATGGGACACGACATCTCCTCAGGTGACTGTCACTGCAGGGGTTGTTCCCTTTACTATAGAGAAACGATCTCCTGCCTTGTAAAAATAATACTACCTTGCATTCAAGTGTTCTGAGCCCCCTGCCGGGGAGGAGGTGCAGCCGCAGGCCTGTGATTTCCGTCCACCCTCCGACCCGTCCTGCTGGCCACCTGCCACCAGTATACAATAAGAAATAGTCACTGCCCTATTTTTGAAGTAGCGATAGCGAAGATCCTTGCGAACCCCTCCTTCATGATATCACGGACACGACCCTCCTTTTTTCTGTCCCACCGCCTCCTACCGAGGATCTTGGCCACCGAGCCCTCAGACCAAGCACCCTTGCACTCCCTGGAAGACGGTGGAGAAAATGGGACAAATTTCTGATTCGTAACACTCTGGGAACGTGTTTATTGTCATTGTATAAGTGCAAATGTAGAAATGCGGCAATGTGAAGATTCCAGTCGGCAGCCGATGAGAAGCAGAAAATAAGAAATTTTCTGGCCGTAAGTGGCGTAGGCTAATGGTGATTTTTGAGGCATTGGACCATGGAAGTTACTTAGCGCATTGATTACTGTGAAACTGGGCAAGAGGCTTATTTCTTAATTACTGTTACACATTGTGTCAAGCTGACACTCTCCGGCACTCTCCCAGCCGCAGAGACCGCCAAGACATTAGCTCTGCCTGCAAGACGGACCCATCATGGCCCGCGAGATTACAATATTACCAGTGTCAAAACCGCAGGCAGTCACCTCTTTACGGGTCGCATACTATTTGGGTTACATCTTTCTGGCATCACTACCCGAAGACGTAGCATTAAAAAAAAAACATGTTCCAGATCATCTGCCGTTGTTTGTTTCCGCGTCCGTTCCGTTTTTTTTCACGGATAGGATGCTTCCCCATTCATTTCAATGGGTCAGTCAAAAAATGCGGATGGTCAACCGTTTTTGTTCCGTCTCCGTGATCCGTGTTTTCATTCCGTCAAAAAAATAGTGCATGTCCTATTTTTTTCACGTTTGCGGACAAGGATAGGCATTTTTACAATGGATCTGCCATAAAAATCGGATCCGGCAAAAAAAACAGTCCGTCATCCGTTTTTTTTGACGGACGCAAAATTTTAAGAAGGAGCGGACGCGGAGGCAGGCAACGGTCGTGTGCATGTAGGCTTAAGCAAAGCAAAAATTAGCGATGAAATCCCACAGACCGCTCCAATTCTTTCCGGTTGAAAACTCCCATTTCCTTAAACAATGTCACAGGTTTCCAAGGGCAAAAAAAAATAAAATTAAAAAAAATTAAAGGAAAGCTATGGGGCAAAATGCAGATCTGAAATGGAAAATTCCTGGTTTTAATAGAAGCGGTTCATTTTCCGTAAGATTTTTGTAGTGGTGAGGGAAATGCAGGGGTGCTGCTCCCAGTGATCGCCCCGCTTCTTCCAGGCGGCTGGCTGCTGTCCCAGAATCAGGTTATACGCCCTGCGAGGGGAGCGAGGACTGGACCCACTCCAGTATATTGTAGAACTGGAAGGTCTCAATCAGGTACACTGTATAAATTGCAAACAAATGGTCGCTATTCCTGTTCCCGACGGCTGGCATCCTCCGAACAGACATCTGCTGATGTTCTCCACAGCGGTAAAAGTTTTTTCTACCTCCTGTGGTCCATTAGATTTACACCACCCCAACCTTCTGCGTGGCAAAGCAATTAAATGACACGCCTGAATTCTTCCCTAATTAAACGTGGCTTTTTAAGGAACTTGCCGCGACCTGTGTCTGAGCGTGGAGTGCGGCATCAGAAAATGATCTATTGTTTAAATCACATTTACGCTAAACATTTTTTTAAAGAATTTTTGGTGATTTACTACATCTTCCATTCTCCTATCTATTCGGCTTTGCTGGAATCTAATTTATCCTGAAATTCGGATCAAAGTACACTTCGCTCGTCACTCATTCTGACCACTGAGGACTAACGCCTTATTCACACGTCCGTAGCGTGTTGCGGATCCGCAAAACACCTTGCCACCAGCCGTATAGAGATGCCTATACTTGTCGGCAATTGCGGGCAGGAATAGGACATGCTCTATATTTTTGCGGAGCCGCCGTCCGGAAGATCGGCGGCGCGCTCCGCAAATGCGTATGCGGAGAGCACAGTGTGTGCTCTCCGCATCCATCACGTCCCCATTCAAAATGAGGTAGATTGCGGACGTCCGCAAAATGGATCCACATCCTATCCGCAATTTTGCGGAAGGGTTGCAGACCCATTCATTTCAAAGGGGCAGGAATGGATGTGGCACACTATGTGATGTCCGCATCCTCATTTCCGCATCCGCGTGTTTCCGCATTCGGTTTCCGCAAAAAAATAGAACATGTCCTATTTTTGTCCGCAATTGTGGACAAGAAAAGACATTCTCTATATAGTGCCAGCAATGTGCGGTCCGCAAAATGCGGAATGCACATTGCAGCTGTCCGTGTTTTGCGGAGCCGTGTTTCCGTGTTTCCGCAAAACACACTACGGACGTGTGAATTAGGCCTTAGGCCTAAGTATCCTGTGATTTACTGTTCTGTGGAGATCACTTCTCAGCAGTCATCTCATTAACATCACAAGCCAGATGACAATGACAGGTGACAATTATATATAGATAACACAGCATTCAGAAGAGGTAATGGTCACAACTCATCTCTTCTCCCTACGCAATGACCTCTGCCCAGGTGGTAGAGCATGCCCACAACATTCTCCTATGGAGATTAGCCAGTCATCTCCAGTCTATAGGTTCCTAGTAGAGATGAGCGAATTTCAGGTTATGAAATTCGTTCACGCTTCGTTTGGTGGCAAAAGCAGAATTGCGTTACCACGGACCATAACGCAATTCTTTGACGGAATTCATAACGCAATGCCTTTAGAGGCATTCCGTTATAATAGAAGTCTGTAGGCTGCAAAACGGATCTGTCCCGTTTCCGTTCTGCAGGAGAGGACTCCCCTGCCTAACGGAAACGGGACGGATCCGTTTCAAAGCCCATAGACTTCTATTTAAAGCCCATGCCTCTAAAGGCATTCCGTTATAGAATTTCGTTATGGTGCGCGGTAACGGAATCCATAACGCAATTCTGCTTTTACCAACAAACGAAACGTGAACAAATTTCAAAATATGAAATTCGCTCATCTGTAGTCCCTATGGTCCATGTGGCTGCAGATTATGCAATATGGCCGCCCCCATAGTCATGGAATGAAAAAAAAAAAAAAAAAAAATCTACAATCAGAAAATAAAAACAGAAAATAATATTGATTAGTGCCTGGCTTTAATTAGTAAAAACAATAGGCGATAGATTCCTTTCAAGGTAAGATTTCGGCAGTCTGTGTAATAATGGACCTGTGGGCGCCATATTATAGATTGCTATGGGTTAGTGGGCAGGCATAGAAAAGATGCCAAGCTTAGGGTACTTTCACACTTGCGGCCGGACGGATCCGGCAGGCTATTCAGCCTGCCAGATCCGTCCTGCCGCAAGTGCCCGTGCACTGCTGTGCTGCCGCTCCGTCCCCATTGACTATAATGGGGCAGGGGCGGAGCTACAGCGCAGCACGGCACTGCGCGGCAAAGATCGCCGGACTGAAAAGTCGGACATGCAGGACTTTTCCGGCTGCGCCGTAGCCCCGCCCCCCGCCCCATTATAGTCAATGGGGACAGAGCGGCAGCACGGCAGTGCACGGGCACTTGCGGCGGGATGGATCTGGCAGGCTGAGTAGCCTACCGGATCCGTCCTGCCGCAAGTCTGAAAGTACCCTTACAAGTAAAGGTAGAGAGCCTCAAGGAAGACAATGAAAATCCCTGATGCCAAATTCTATGCAGGGAATAAGGCTAGGTTCAGACGATGACATTCGTCGCGCAACATTTTGTTGCTTTAATGTCGCGCGACATTTTTTATAGTGGTAGTCTATGGTGTCGCATTGCAACATCTTGAATGGATTTTTTGCGACTATGGCGTCGCAGCATGTCGCATGTTGCAATGAGACACCATAGACTACCATTCTAAAAATTGTCGTGCGACACTAATGCAACAAAATGTCGTCGTGTGAACCTCGCCTAGGAGCTGGATTATCGGAATTTCTGGATATCAGATCCCGTATGGTTAATCCATGGTATGTCTATGACATCTGGTCTTTAATGCCTACTTCAGCCCAAGAGCACGCAAATCACAAAAAGTGTACTAAAACCCGCCTAGATACACGGCCAGGTATATGATGGCGGCACGTACCAGGTGCATGAAATTCCGTTTTCAGAAGGATTAACCATCAATAAAGCGGCCTGATTCCCTAATGCTGGCAAAAACCTTGTTATTTCTCTTCTTAGAATACAATGCGACATGAAATGGTTCACATCATTTGTAAAATTCAGCTTGTCATTTAAAACATGTTCCATATCTTTGTAATTTCACTTTCATTAGCCGTAGCGTCTCACATCACAAATCCAGGTCAATACACAATCTATATTCTCAGGGAGAAACAAGCCGATGATTTACCATACGCAGCGGTGCCACATGGCGGCCTGAAATACACACAGAATTTTAACGCAACCGCTGAAATCCTTTCGCACGTTCAATCTTCTGGAAGCCATATTCTAGGCAGGCCGTATGGACTTGTAGGTCCTGGCCATGGGCGGAAGAGGGGGCAATTCTTCACTGTGTCTATAGGGGGCAACAACCAAGCCTGGTGGCACCTACACCCTCAGTCCATTCACACCGCATCTACAGGGGTGCCAGGCGGTTCCTGGTAATACACGGAGAGGTGGGTCAAGGACGTCTCCTAAGAAAAGCAAGCAGGTGCAGCGCTGACCAAAGTCAAGATCACTGCAGGGTAGATTAAAGAAGTTATCAGCGCAGGGATCGGAATACTTTTGTAATTGCATGTAATTTAGTAAAGCCGCTGAGCTATTCAATAAACTGTATCTGTATAGCGCCACCTGCTGTTTGCTTTTTCACTAATTTCCCAGTAAACCTCACTGAGGTGGACGCACAAACTCAGTTCCATCCTTCAATTGCCATTAGCTGCAGCAGGCAGGACATGCCCCCAGCGTGCAGCCAGCTTGAAATAAATCTTGCAGAGAATTAGGCCTCTTGCACACGAACGTTTTTTTTTGGGCGAGTGTACGGGACGTTTTTTGCGTTTAGTATACGGACCCATTCATTTCAATAGGTCCGCAAAAAAACGGAAAAGTGTGCATTCCGTTTCCGTATTTCCGTTCCGTTAAAAGATAGAACTTGTCCTATTCTTGTCCGCATCACGGACAAGGATAGTACTGTTCTATTAGGGGCCAGATGTTCCGTTCCGCAAAAAACGGAATGCACACGGATGTCATCTGGTTTTTTTGCGGATCCATTTTTTGCGGACCGCAAAACCATACGTCCGTGTGCAATAGGCCTTAAGGCAATGAACGGGGAGATCTCTGGATCCATGTGAGGTACAGGGCTGGTTCTAGCTTTAGGCCTCATGCACACGACCGTTGTTTTGGTCTGCAGCCGAGCCGCAGTTTTTGCGGCTTAGATGCGGACCCATTCACCTTAATGGGGCCGCAAAAGATGCGGACAGCACTCCGTGTGTCTGTCCGCATCCGTTTCTCCGTTCCGTAGCCCCGCAAAAAAAAAATGTAACTGTTTTGCGGATAAGAATAGGCAGTTATATTAATGGCTGTCCGTGCCGTTTCGCAAATTGCAGAAAGCACACGGACGCCGTCCGTGTTTTGCGGATCCGCAATTTGCAGACCGCAAAACACACAACGGTCGTGTGCATGAGGCCTTATCAAGACGTTTTTCATGTACTATATGATGTCAGATTTTCATTTTTTACATGAATCCTGGCATAATCACAATGAATCTATGGAAAACACCATTTGTACAATTCTTTGACATGATTTGCTTCGATACTATTCCTCGTATTTATTTTTATACGTCATCAGAGATTTTTTTTATTTTATTTAAGTTTTTTGCAGATTGGAAGAGTTCTGATATTTAACCAAGCGAATGATTTCATTTGCGCTCCTGACGGAAAGAGGCGTTCGTCACTGACTGAGCATTTCATCTGATGAGTAAGGCTACTTTCACACCAGCGTTTTTTGCGGATCGGTCAAGGATCTGCAAAAACGCTTCCGTTACAATAATGCAGCCGCATGCCTCCGTCATGAACGGATCCGGTTGTATTAGGTCTTCTATAGCCATGACGGATCCGTCTTGAACACCATTGAAAGTCAATGTGGGACGGATCCGTTTTCTATTGTGCCACATTGTGTCAGAGAAAACGGATCCGTCCCCATTGACTTACATTGTGTGTCGGGACGGATCCGTTTGGCTCCGCTTCGTCAGGCGGACAGCAAAACGCTACAGGCAGCCTCCAGAGCGGAATGGTGACTGAACGGAGGCTGAACTGACGCATTCTGAGCGGATCCTTTTCCATTCAGAATGCATTAGGGCAAAACTGATGCGTTTTGGACCGCTTCTGAAAGACCTGAACGGATCTCACAAACGGAAAGCCAAAACGCGAGTGCGAAAGCAGCCCAAGTAAGTAGTCAGCCTCTTGTCCAGTAACAGACGTCGTTTTCTGTCTTTTCTCCTGATAATTACTGGGAGGAAGAGCTGAAAGGTTACGTACTATGAATACAGGGGGTCCTTGCTGACTGCCCCAGGCTGACATTCTTGTTCCCTCCTCTGTAGTACATGTGCTCAGAGGGTCTCTAAAGCCCCTGTGAGTGTGTAAGGTCAGGCTGGTAGATAGCCTCCTCTAGTCTCAGGAGGATCTTTCCAGCGCGGTGCACAGCGCCGATGAACACAATAAGACGTACGTATAAATGCACAGATCTAATGAGAGTTACAGGATGACACGTCTATAGGCAATATGGCAGACTGGTTGGCTATAGAGAGGAAAGAAAAGGCTCTGGATTTAAAAAACACTAATTTCCGTGCACTTATATATAACCAGGCAACACCTTGCTACCTGCTGCTCAGCATTAGAACAGGACTTGTCACCACTTCTGACATGTCTTTAGTGAATAGGTGTATTGCAAACGAGAGAGTGTGTTTTTATGACTGTATGTCGTGACATTCCCCTATTATTCCTGCTGGAAGTCTATGAATGAATTACCAGCACAGTCTACCACTGGCAGCAGTGACTGGATAATGTCAGACTGTGCAGTTGGCAATTCATTTACATGCTTTCAGTAGGAATAACAGAGGAATTTCACAACATAGAGTCATAAGAATAGATGCCTCAGAATTGGTATTACGTGGGGAATGCAAGTAGTTACTAAAATAGACAAGTCAGGAGCGGTGACAGGTCCTCCAGAAAGGGTTCTTCCCAGCTTATCATGCGGATATATGTGTGATGTGGGTCTCACCTCTGGGGCGTGCCCCTGTCTGCAGAATGGGGGTGCAGCAGGGCGCCTCATCCAGACAGAGTGTGAGCTTATCATGCGGATATATGTGTGATGTGGGTCTCGCCTCTGGGGCGTGTACCTGTCTGCAGAATGGGGGTGCAGCAGGGCGCCTCATCCAGACAGAGTGTGAGCATGCTTATCATGACTGCTATAAGGGCACCAAACAGAAAACCTGCGCAGGTTTTCGCGCTGATTTCTGTGTGTTTCCGCACCAAATACCACAAGTAACAGATCTGATGCAGTTTTGCTGCAGATCTCAATCTTGCATTGAAAAGGACGAAATCTGTACAAAAAAAGGCTACATGCACACGGCCGTTGGTGTTTTGCGGACTGCAAACCACGAATCCGCAAAACACAGAAGCTGCTCCGCGTTCCGTTCCGCAATTTGCGGAATGGAACGCGGCCCATTATAGAAATGCCTACTCTTGTCCGCAAAACGGACAAGAATAGGACATGCTCTATTTTTTTTTGCGGGGGCATGGAACGGAGCAACGTGTGCTGTCCGCATCTTTTGCGGCCCCATTGAAGTGAATGGGTCCGCGCCCGAGCTGCAAATTATGCGGCTCGGACGCGGACCCCAACAACGGCCGTGTGCATGAGGCCAAAATCACACAAACAATCGACATGCCGCAGATTCCTAAATCCCAAAAAAGCAAATTGTACACAAGACTTCTTTCAGCTGATCCACTTTGCTGGTTCTGTATTATGCTACTTTCTTTGCGCATAAATACACGCTGAAAATCCATGCACACATTGCGGAATACGAAGGTTTTTTTTCCGAACGGATTCCCATGCAGAAAAACTGCAGCAACCAGATGTAGGAGATGACACAAATCTCATGGGTTTTTTTTCTGTGCAGAAATTGACCTGCTGTATGGATTTAGAAATCTGCAGCATGTCAGTGATGTTGGCGTTTTTTTTCTGCAGATTTCACCCTTCTCGCATTAAATCCGCACCAAAAACCGCAGTTAGAAATTGCACATTTTGGTGCGGTATGCTGCAGAAACACACATAAATCCTCACGGAAATGTATGCGAATCTTATGTGCTTTCACCCACACCCGTGTGCAGGTAGTCTTATAGTGATCGGATGGAGCTGTGCCCTGCGCAGCAACTTCTCCATTCGTAGCACCCAGTGCCAGGCTCAGGCCTCGGGCCTTTTTTTTCTGTTCCATATACGGAACCATTCATTTCAATGGGTCTGCAAAAAAAACAGGTGTTTCCGTGTGCATTCTGTTTCCGTTTTTCCGTTCTGTGCAAAGATAAAACATGTCCTATTATTGCCCGCAAATCACGATCCGTGGCTCCATTCAAGTCAATGGGTCCGCAAAAAAAACTAATCGCATAGGGAAATGCATCTGTATGTCTTCCGTATCCGTTCCGTCTATTGAAAATTTTAAGCCCAGCCCAATTTTTTCTATGTAAATACTGTATACTGTATATGCCAAACGGAAAAACGGAACCGAATCGGAAACACAACGGAAGCAAGAAAAGGATCCGATAAAAGCCGCCTGCATAACACTGAAAAAGCCATATAGTCGTGTGCAAGAGGCCTCAACAGGTGGAGTCCTATGCAACAACTACAGTACCAGTGAATCGGATGGCAGGCGCTCTACAGGTGAGGCCTCTTTCACACAAACTTGTTTTTTTTTTTGCACCTGTACGGGACGTTTTTTGCATTCCGTATACGGAACCATTCGTTTCAATGGGTCCGCAGAAAGAAACGGAAAGTACTCCGCGTGCATTCCATTTCCGTTCCGTTCAAAGATAGAACATGTGCTATTATTGTCCGCATAACGGACAAGGATAGTACTGTTCTATTAGGGGCCAGCTGTTCTGTTCCGCAAAAAACGGAATGCACACGGATGTTATACTTTTTTTTGCCGGATTCGTTTTGCAAAACCATACGGTCGTGTGCAGTAGGCCTGAGATGGGGGTAAGGGGACTCCCTTTCTAGAGGTAGATCCCAGAGGTGGGACCTTATCTATCAGACATTTACGTCGCATTATATGGAGAGGGACACCCCTTCATATTTTTACGTATCTCTGATACCTGCAGTGCTGGCTCCTGGGTTCTAATCCAGCTGCATGGCATCTGTATGTTCTTCCCATGTTTGCATGGGTTTCCTCCCACGCGCCAAAGATTTACGGATGTAGAATCTAGAATCTGAGCCCCACTGGGGGACGGTGAGTGATGATAGCGCCTGTACAGCGCTTTGGTATACGTCTGCGCCATATAAGCACAAGGAGCATGGGGTTTGTATGTTCTCCCCGATTTTCTCCCTCATTCCAAATACATACAGGTATAGAGAGTTTAGATTGCATGCTCCTGGGGACAGTGATATATTACAATCTGCGTACAACGCTGCAGAATAGGTAAGTGCTATATAAAGCCAGGAAATGTGTACAATTCTAGTAACGCTTATTGTATTCCTGCGTAGACATGAGCTGCTGCAGGCTGAGGGCACGGAGCCATATCTGCCAGAGATAAACGGGAGTATATTTGGTGGGATATGTTCTCATTGAATACTTTATACTTCCTCCCGGCAGGAGGACAATCCTCAATAAATGCTGCCTGGATTATTCCCAGGGCAGATAACGTGCACATGTTCCTTTATGAAAAGCCAATAAACTGCAGCTCTCAGCTTTACAAGGCAGGCGTTTCTATTACACGGGGAAACGCGGAGAAGTGCGGAGCCTCTGGGCTGTGTGTGACATGTGCACCTCAGAGACTTGGCCTCATTACGTCTCGTTAGGTCAAGTGATCTACAAGTGATTTGTTGTAAGTGAGAAACCGGGAGCTGGATCATGATAGCCATCAATGTCCTGGGAGTCAAAGAAATTGTCAGAGGTTTGCAAGACTTTTTAAAGTTGTCCGTTGTTTTTTTTTATAACCGGATTTATTTAGAAGATTTCTTCTACACACCGGAAAAGACCTTTTTACATCATAATCCAATTTGGTCCCGCCAGACATGTCTGTTTGTGCTGTTCCTCTGTTAGTCCTCCTGGAAATGTATGGCGGTGTTACTATTCGTCTTGTCCCTCTGACAATCCAGTGTTTACAGAGACGCACCTTACTCATAAGGGCAATGGTCTGTTTTCCAGGATATTAAAAAAAAAAAAATTTTTTGTGGAGGATGCAAGTATTTGCAAAATCAGACATCATAGGTTTTCTTAGATCAAACTCTTCTTACGCTGTAAGGCTGGGAACACACCTAAGCGTTTCTGAATCGCGCGTAAGACGCGCGTTTTACGCGCGTTTTTGGATGCGCATTTTCGTAACTAAGAAACGCGCATCATACGCGCGATTCAGTGATTCTCCCCTATTTCAGCATGGTCCATAGGCGCGTTAAAACGCCCAAAAGAAGCTCATGCTGAAGCGACAGCGTTTGGCGTTTTTCAGCGCGTTCAAACGCGCTGTAAAACGCCCGAATGTGAACCATGCCCATAGGGAAGCATGGCTTTCCACATGTTGTGCGTTTTACAGCGCTTTTGAACGCGCTTAAAAACGCTTAGGTGTGTACCTAGGGTAAGGGTACGTTCACATGTAGAAGATATACCGTACACGCAGGCAAATCCGCAGTGTAGCAAAATGGATGAGGTTTCGAGAAAGCCGGTCTAACCCTTTAATAATAGAGGTTCAGTAGCAGAGGACCCCACTATACCAGCACAAGCCCTAAGGGGGCGTGCCAAAAGGGGGTTTACTGGCGACAAGAAGGAACTGGAATCCACACTAACCCCCCCATTACATGCTTTGCTGACAGGTCCCCCTGCCCCCTCTCCATTCACTGCTATGGGACTGCCGGAAATATCTTGGCTTTTTTCAGAACACAGGGTGAACGCGCATGTGCGGCTGCTCTCCGTTCACTTCTGGAGATGAGAGGGGGTCCCAGAGGCGGCATTGATGAATGCCATCAATTGATGAGATGAGACAACCCCTTTAAGGGCTTCTCCACTGAATGTGTATAGAGACCAGTAGCTGCGTGGGGTGATGTTGGTGTCACAGGTCTTATTCGCTATCTTTTCCTAGTTGATACCTTAAGGCTACATGCACACGACCGTGTGTGTTTTGCGGATCTGCAAACCGCAGATCCGCAAAACATGGAAGCCGCTCCGTGTGCCTTCCTCGAGCGGCTCATTCTAGAGATGCCTATTCTCGTACGCAAAACGGACAAGAATAGGACATGCTCTATTTTTTTTTGCGGGGCCACGGAACGGAGCAACGGATGCGGACAGCACACGGAGTGCTGTCCGCATCTTTTGCGCCCCATTGAAGTGAATATGCGGCTCGGACCAATCATACAGTCGCAGTGCGCAGTGAAAGGATGAGAACAGTGGGCGTTGGCTGGGATTCTCCATCCTGGGTGACTACTCCCACTCCCAGTCTTTCATGTTGACACCTTCAATGCTGAAAAAATTCCAAGTGGCCCAAATCAGTGCTCTCTGTTTTCTCGCTTTGCACCCTGCCCCGTCTCCCTCTCGGGCCCAGTAATGCAGGTTTGGGAGTCAGTTCCTGCCCAGGTCACCTCTCCAGGGCTCCTGCATCCTTTGAAAGTGTTAAGTAGTGGCTGCAGGGGTCACAAGTCAGAGAAAACCCTGGAGGGGAGCGAGACTTTACTCAGCCGTGAAATGGCAACTCTCCTATTCAGCAGGGGAGGGGGCTGGACGCCTTCTTCTGTTTTGTTTTTGCCTTTTTGATTACCACTTGACCTCCTGCACGCCCCCTCTGTGCGCACTCCCACTAGGGCATCTGGCCTTTTGCATGGCTGTGATAGAAGTGAAGGCATCGCATTAACCCTTTGTGTAGAACAGATTGTCATCCATTAGCTGTACAAGTCGCTGCCTGCCATCTGATAATCACTAATCATTTCGCAAGTGGAATATGTCACCCGGCCGCCGCTGTGCAACAAGTATCATTACTTCTTTTGTGAAATACCTCTTGATGTTCAATATTAACATTTTAGATACTTTACTATTCCCATATTGGCGGCTACGAATTCCTTTTCATTGCACAGGCAGAGCGAAAACATTAAGGAGCACCTTCACACGCTGCAGATATTTTTTTTTTTGCCGAATTTTCCGTGACTAAAAATCAGTTCCTTTCACTGGAATGGGGGCGGCAAGCACATGGGTTTCTGCAGTCCCCATTCAGGGGGAATGGAACTGATTTTCTGTCGCGGAAAATTCTGCAACGTAATCCGCAGAACGTAAAGGAGCCCTACCACCGTAAACACCCCCTTAGGGCAGTTTTCCATCTGGCATTTTTCGTACAGGAATACGAAATACAAAGAAAGGACTTATATATTACACCTTCCTGCTGGATGCACTTCTGGCCCTAGTGGCGCCAAAACCAAAAAGGAGGTGGGTGTCAAACCGCCCATAGGAGACATCCATGTGGGAGTGAAGGCTGCGGATATGTCAGCGCGGATATATGTCCGGCAAAACCTGCCGCGTATTACAGTATCTACCATGTAGATGAGATTTTAAGAAATCTCATCCACTCCTTGCGAAACGAATCTGCAACGCAAATTGACCCGTAATGCAGATTTTAAATGGCGTGGATTTGCTGCGGATTTCACCGTATGCATGGATAGCCGTGAGGTCTTAGAGGGGACATCGTAAATGTAAGTCAATTTAAAAGTGACTTACGTTCCGGTAAATGGATGATAGATTAAATTAAACAAAGTTATTGAAAACCCCTTTAAATGACAAATTCAGTTCTGCCAGTTATTTTTGGCAATATGGAAATGTAGGAGAGAAGATGTCCGCAGTGAGTGGTCTCCTGTACCACCTCGTCATGTAGTCAATGACCTCCAAAGTGCAAGCTCAAATTTGGCAGGAACCTGCACAACTTCTGTACAGAGGATCTTATACAAGAAGACCACAGAAAAAAATTCTAAGGCAGCCATTTAACAAAATAATAATCCAGTTCCTAAATATGCATTCTGTAAGTTGTTTGACCTCCAGAGTGTCATTGTGCTGCTATCTGGAGTTTGCACCAATTTTATGTAATGTTGCACAATGTTTGATAAATTTGGTGCACTTTAAGGGCTCATGCACACGAACGTGTGCCGGCCGTTCTGTGCATTGGGGACCGCGCGGGCGACATTCAAGTGAATGGGTCCGTGATCCGTGAGGCACACGGCCGGAGCCCGTGTATTGCGGACCCGCTGTATGCGGGCCGCAATACGACCACGGCCGGCACACGGTCGTGTGCAAGAGCCCTAAGTCTGATTCTTCTGTCTTCACGCTCTACACCACCTCGTTACTGGCGTAAGATTGCAAGAATTTCACAACTTTTTGAAAAATCCCAGTTGAAATATCTGGTTTAGGCCTCTTGCACACGAACGTATGGCTTTTTCAGTGTTTTGCGGTCCGTTTTAAACTGATCCATTTTTCAGTTTTTTTGTTTTAGTAGTGTTTGCGTTTTCGTTCCGTTTTGCTGTTCTGCTTTTCCCTTTGGTTTAAAAAAACGGATTGCAAACGGAAACGGAAGCATACAATAATGTTTAAACAGTAAGTACATAAATAAATTAGGCTGGGCATAACATTTTCAATAGATGGTTCCGCAAAAACAGAATGGATACAGAAGACATATGGATTCCGTATGCATTCCGTTTTTTTTGCGGAAATATTGACTTGAATAGAACCACGTAACTTGATTTAATAATAGGACATGTCCTATCTTTGAACGGAACGGAAAGATGGATATATGGAAACGGAATGCATACGGAGTAGCTTCCGTTGTTTTTGCGGACCCATTGAAGTGAATGGTTCCGCATACTGACCGCAAACGGAATCCGCAAAAACGGAACGGAAACGGAAAAAATAAACTTTCTTGTGCAAGAGGCCTTAAAGGGGTTGGCCACCTTTTGGGAGTCTTCACCCTCCCCCCAGGCCAGACCTGCAACAGGAAGCATACTTACCTGCTCTCCTCCACTGGGTTCCAGCCCCTCGGCCTCGGCTGCCTCGCTCGAGTCTCCCTGCTGTCAACTTCCACGTTGACGTCACTGCAGCCAATGACTGGCCACAGCGGTGATTTTTCCCCCTTGCGCCATGTCAGTTGGTCAGTTGGTGAGGCATGGAAGGAAGGTCACCGCTGTGCCCAGTCATTGGCTGCGGCGATGTCAAAGCGGATGTTGACAGTGAAGGACCCGAGCAAGGCAGCAGAGTGGCGGGGAGCAGTGAGCTTCCCTTTGCAGGTCTGGGCAGGCAGGGATCTGCCAAAAACACCTTTAAATCAGCCCAACAAGCTAACCATGCCCACATTCCCACCCATCTTTCAAAGCTGGAGTAAAAATGTAAAATGTTGCAAAATGTTTGAGTAAATAAATCCCTAGTTAGTGATTTTATAAAGAAGCATTCTGGAGGGCAGAGTGCACGGCATGATACCCCCCCCCCCCCCCATGTGTGCAATGGTTACAGTATGGACAATCATGTGCACCAACCCTGTCAATGGACAAAAATAATATTGCTTTAGGTCTAAGGTCGCGGCTACAAGTGCAGTTTTAGAAGAGGAGAAGTTGTATCTGTCCGTTACCCTTTCTCTCCTTTTAACCATCCGCTTTTGGCTTCCAAAACTGCATCAAGAAACCTGAACGTGTGGCCGTGCCCTAACACTTCCATGCAGATCTCTTGTCAAACCGGACCAACCGGAACATAGAAGGTATACAGCTTATGCCAAAGAGAAAAAGTGACTCCAGCACTTGGAGACTTAAGATAAAAAGAAAATCCTTTATTTGACAAACAATTAAGACAATCCATGTGCAACACAGGTAGCCATCCCCCCAGATAACCGATCTACGCGTTTCGGACTAAGCCTAGTCCTTATTCATGACATAAAACCCTTCCTCGATTTTATATCATGAATAAAAACTAGGCTTAGTCTGAAACGCGTAGACCGTTTACCCGGGGGGATAGCTACCTGTGTTGCTCATGGATTGTTTTAATAATTTTTTTATCCCAAGTCTCCAAGTGCTGGAATTGCTTTTTCTCTTTGATATTGAGATGGATTTGCTTCACCAAGGATCCGCGCACGGAGGCGGCGCGCTGACCACACCTGCGCTGTTGTTTGTATACAGCAGGGTTGCATAAAGTATGAGGAGAATTTTTCCAACTGGCCATATTATAATAATTGCTGTAAAATGTATTTTTCCAAAAATGCACAACGAGAGTCGGATTATTTTGAGATATAAGCTACAAACATGAACGGCCCATATCCTATACTGTCCCCATCCATACGGACTGTGCAGATGCCGACATAACGGCAAGTCTCGGCAAACCCTGAGACACACTGCGCATGCGCAGCAGTGCAAGCAATTTGGGACAAGTCCTAGTATGTCTGGGAGGAGACTACAGGTTGGTTTCAATAACTTTCTGTTCTGTTGGTAACACTGCTCATGCGCAAGCACTGCTGACACATTCACTATACCGTGCTAGGTAGTTGCTGTGCATGCGCAGTATAGAATGGCAGATCAGCAGCCCCTGTGCTTGGTAAGGAGGGAGAGATACACTTCACCTCTTCATTTACAAGGCATAGGAGCTGCAAGAGCCACTTTGCAAAAATTACTATTTTTTGTCCCGCAAATTGCCGCATAAGTCGTTATTTCCATACATTATATCGTGCACATATGATTAAGAGAGTCTGTCACCAGGAAGTTCAATGTTAAACCGTGCACAATGGCTTGTAGGGCAAGCTCTAGCTTTCATTAAGCAATCTGTTGTTTCATTCTGCCGAAAAAGTACTTTTCATCCACAGGCAAATGAGCAGTTAAGTGCACTGAAGGAGGGCCCAAACCACTCTGTGCACTTTTGTTCCTCCTTTCAGCCCCTCTCTTTCCTTTTTGATTGGCGTGATGACTGTGCAGGCCCTGTCAGTCGGGAAGGAGAGTCATGGGCTGGCAGATGCAGGAGGAGCAAGGGTGCACACCAGGGTGGCTTGGGACCGCCCTCGGTGCACTTAACCTCTCATTTGCATATTGATTAAAAATAACTTATCCCCAGAATAAAGCAACAGATCTCTAAGTGTAAGGTATTATTACATTCATCTGAGCTAGCCCTGCAAGGCATGGTGCCGGAATTATCCGTGAATTTCCTGGTGACACACTCCCTTTAAAGGCAATCTGTCACCCCGATTTTGGACTACTATCTACCGTTATAGGCTACTTTCACACTAGCGTTTTTCTGCGGATCCGTCATGAACTCCACTGAAAGTCAAGGGGGGACGGATGCGTTTTCTATTGTGTCAGCGAAAATCCGTCTTGTTCCGCACCACATCGTGGACAGAAAAACGCTGCTGTCCACAACGGGGACGCAATCAAATGGATTGGAATACGTTTCGTTCAGTTCAGTTTTGTCCCCATTGACAATGAATGGGGAAAAAACTCAAGCGTTTTCATTTCCGCTATTAAGAACCTATGACGGATCTCAATAGCGGAAATGAAAACGCTAGTGTGGAAGTAGCCATACGTGAGTGGTGCTGCAGATGTGGAATCCAGAACACTACATTTAATTTTCCTTCTGCTGTCAGTGCTCAGAGCTGGGGTGAACTACATTGTCAGGACTGCTGTGCATGCTCACATGAGTTCTCTCCATTAGTTAGTCCTGACTGTGTATTTCCCTGCAGCTTTGAGTGCTGACAGTGGGGTAATGGGGGTCAGTAAGAAAATAAAAACAATGATCTGGAGACTCCCTTTAATCTTTAACTTCGGGCAATGGGCAAACCCCTTTCATTGTGACCGGCTTTGTGTATATTATTTTGTGCTTAGATTATTATTGGCTCTTTATCAGGGCTCATGCACACGAACATGTGCTGCCCGTTGCCGTATTGTGGACCGCATTTGCGGATCCGCAATACACAGACACCGTTCCGTGTGCATTCCGCATCACGGATGCGGACCCATTCACTTCAGAACGGAACACTACGGAGTGCTTCTTTGGGGTTCCTTTCCGTACTTCTGTACCGCAAAAAGATAGAACCTGTCCTATCTTTTTGCGGAACGGACGAATGCAGACCCATTTAAGTTGAATGGGTCTGGATTCATCCCGGCGGCCGTACGGAGGAGGTTGCCCGTGCAATGAGCCCTTACAGCTACCTGCAAACTTTGCATCTTCTTTAAATAATCATGAGATGTTATTACATATACAGTATATGTTGTCATTTCATTTCACAATTTGAGGAAGTGATATTTACAGTTTTACAATATGTTTTTTGGGGGAAAGGGGTACAAAATCCAACCAGTGCCATCGACATCTCATCCACTTAGCTGTCCTAGGGGTGAGATACCCTTTATGACATAACGGCAGACCGCCATCCGCTGACCGTCCATCGGATGGGTAAATATTATTTATTATTAGAGCGCCATTCATTCCATGGCGCTGTACATATGATAAGGGGCGCACATACATAATACAGACAAAGTTACAGACTGGTACAGAAGGAGAGAGGGCCCTGCCCGCGAGGGCTTGCAATCTACCAGCTATGGAGGGAGGACGCAGTAGGCGAGGTCCGCTTTTGTCCTGTTATAAATGGCAGGGCCTCCAGGTTTTGAGTCGGAATCTCTGCGCCCCCTTATTATAACGCTACCTGCTCCCTTTGTAACTTGTATGAAGAATTACCAAACCATTACTCCAACTGGTCTTCATTGACCTTCTTAAGCGCAGACATGTGAGATTACCCGTGTCCCTGTGGATGTTGTTGGTTTACTAAAGACCTTTTCCCATTTGTGGCATATGGTGTTAAGAAATCAGGGTGTTGGCGACGAAGGGGTCTGGAGACACAAATCCCCAGTATTTATTCCTCCCACTGCAGATGTACATTAATGCAGACTCGGAGAAGGGACAGATCTTTGGCTGGAGAGAGAAAACAACCCTCCTTTTAACATGCTGTTGTCTAGCTTGATCTTGTCACTCTAAAGAAGGCCATTCAGGGGTATTCATGCATCCGCCTTAGAAGGACAATGGCACCAAGTTTATATACTGGCCTGCAGTTGCAGAAGCCCTTTACAGCCTTTGTCTTCTCTCGCTCTTAATAAACTTTTTGGTCGAGTTCATCAATCCGCTTGAATAGGTGATGTTCTCATTTGTAAGAACCAGCGGAGGGAAAAAAAAAAAACTGACGGGAGTGTTTTAGGGGGTAGGGGCTTTCATACGTTCCACCATCGAACACATTTTGAAGTCTTTTTTCTTTCTAGTGTGGGATAGATAGAGAAAAAAGAAAACTCCATTCACTTTGATGGAACAATACGTCGGTTTTTAGCCTACGCTGGAAAGACGTCTTCTTGTCTTTTCCAGACGCTGCGTTTGTCTTGCTGACATTATTCGGCTAGATAGCGGCAGTACGCGCACATTGCATTATATTATAACTGATGTTTGAGTATCTTTTCATGAAATAGAGGCTTTTACTGCTATGGCCAGGCCCGCGCCGACCTTATGTGCTGCACAGTTTCGTACAGGGGGTTCAGTTACATTTTATGGGAAGCATTGCTCCCTGCTGCTTCCAAATGGCTAAATGTTGCGGTCACGTTATTTTCCCTCCTGCATGGTGGCGTGAAGACGAAGGGAAACTGATGCCATCGTTTTCTGTGGGATTATTTCTGGCGTCTGATGCATGTGTTGTGTGTCTCGCTGCACTGGACAGAAAAGTGCAGCGTGCAGCATTTTCCTGGCTGGCTATGTGCGCCGGACACAACAGATCTATGTGAATACAATCATTCTTAGGGCTCATGCACACGACGGTTGTTCTGCGGTCTGTTTTTCACGGATCCGTTGTTCCGTATCTGAGTTTTCTTTTCTGCTGATTTAAGTTCTCTTCCGTTCCATTATTGCACAAAACATATCCGTACGGTTTCCGTATTTGATCCGTTTTTTGCGGATCGGAAACAGAAACAGTAACTTATTAATCACCAAACACATAAGCAATATGGGCTGGGTATAGCCTTTTCACAGTATAGATCCGCAAAATACGGATGAAATATGGATGACATACGGATGTTTTCCACGTGCGTTCCGTATTTTTTGCAGACCCATTGACTTGAATGGGGTCTCGGACTGTGATTTGCGGACAATAATAGGACATGCACTACTTTTTTGTGGAACGGCCTTGCGGACAAACGGAAAGGGAATGCACACGGAGTAACTTCAGTATTTTCTCCAGTCCCATTGAAGCGAATGGTTCCCCATACGGGCCGCACAGAAAACGGAACGAAATACGTTTGTGTGCATGAGCCCTTAGGATGGGGGCACGCAGATATCAGATGTGTCCAGACAGTTGGGGTTTTTTCTTTGCAGGAGCTGGGCTCATCTGATCTATGTGCATCAGCCTAGTGTTCAGGGGTGGATTGGCCATAGACCAGTGGGCCGATGCCCAGGGGGCCGCCTGAGCCCTCCTCACGGCCGGCCAGTGGAAGTTTTTGGGGATGTTTTTTGTGCTGCTGGGGCAGTATTTTCTGATGGACTGTGGTATTTGGCTCAGTTGGGGTGGTATAATGTGCCCCAATATGGTATTTATGGCCTTGCCTTCCATCAATTTGGACCCGAGTACTAAATGGTGGCACTTTAACTACTTTTTCCACTTGGGCCACTTTAAGTTCCTAGTCCGTTCCTGCAGATAGTACCAGACGGAAAAATGGCCTATGCATCAAAACTAATGTGCTGGATGCTACAAATTAGTTTCGCTCCAGCATTTCCGTATAACATGGAGGGAAACTGAAACAGATGGGCAGATATATGTGAAGCTGGGTGCACATACATCAGTAGTCTATGCAGTGACTTTCAGTCTGGCGGTATTTGATATCCGGCATCACAAGTGATGCACCTGATGTATGTGAACGATCCCATAGAAAACTATAGGATCAGTTTTAGGTTCAGTTTCCCTCCCGTTTTTTCCGTACCAGGCTGGAGGGAAACTAAGCCAGATCACTGGATATACGTGAAGGGAGCCTTAGCTTTGTATTTGCCTATTCCCTGTCGCTGTGACAATAACTGTACGCTGCACCTCACTGTGTTCACTTCACGTATATCAGTGTCTGGTCACTTGTTTTATGCCTGAGCAGGACACAACTGATGACATTTTTTGTGCGCTGTGTACACTGGTCCGCCATCTACAGCTGGAGATAGACGGACAGAAAAGTGTTGCATGCTGTTTTTTCTCTGTACGTCGCGAGTCGAAATCTGTCATTGCAACCGATGCCCCGAATATCAGAAACACTCCCATAGAAAACCTTGGGTTCAGCTACCATCCAGAGAGAAACCACAATATATAGGAACCTACGCTTATACATTAGTCATTTTTCTCATAGCTGCATCCAAACCTGTACATAAGTAATAGACCTGCAAACAGACAGTAATGTGGAGCTGATTGCCTGGCATACCTATGACCAGTAATGGCGGGTAGCATAATCAGTCCAAAAACAGATATTTATCCCTGAGTGTGTATAGAACTAGTAGCGCCTTCGCTTATAGTGGTCAGTGGTCAACTCTGAGACCTGTATGACGTATCCCTCCTCTGATGAACGTGACCCCTAGTCCTGCCCGTAGACCCTTCCTAACGGGACCTCCAAGGAACCATCCACCATCCACACGCAGGATCTAATGGGAGCCACCATTTATCCAGCAAGTCCAGGGTCATAGGAAGGCTAAAATCATTTATTAAAATTGTACTACTCCTTTCAATGCCAGTCGATTCGACCTTGAAATGCTTACTATGATTTTAATAACTTATTTTAGGGTTCTTATGATTCAGAGCTTACAGGAGAAGTGTCAGCGCCCATTGGATCCTGCTTTTTACGGGGGCATAAAATTTGACTCTTCTATTTTTCTGTGCTCCAAACTCCTTCCTAAATGGTTCTTGTCTAATAATGAGCAATAACAAATTTATTGTAGTAAAGTCATGGTACCGTCAGGCCTTTCGTCACTTAGAACATAGAATATATTTATAGGAATTCCCCAAAAAAAAAATTCTTCCTAAATATGCAACAATGTATCTATATCGGAGCCGGTACGTTTATCCTGACTCCGAATCCACCAGTCCGACTTCACGGCCCCCACCATAGCAGGATAATAAAATTGTGATTCCACATAAGAGTCCGCACTGGGAAGGATGAATTGTATGATGGCGGCAATGTGTTTCTACATCACGACGGGCTCGTTTGATTGTGTATTTGTGAAAGGTCAGGTTCAGAGAGGGGCAGCTATTAGTACAAACTATTTACGTCTCTAAAGAGTTTCATTAAATGTTCTGCTTTTTCATCTAAGTAAACAGCTTTCCCGGCAGAATCCGAGGTCACGCTGAGCCACGGATTCTGAGTGCCTGAACTTTGAGACGCTCTGATTAGGGGTTTCTCGTTTTTCAATTTCTCTACTTCCTAGGTCTCTCTATTGTTCCCCTTCCAAGCAGCTGCTGCTACTAATCTTTTGGCTATTTGCAATCAGAAGGAAGGAATATTCACACCCCAGAGTGCTGGATATTAGTAGCGCCAGTGGGGTAAGGTGACCACTGAGATCAGGCGAAAAATAACCACGAAAGCACTTCATTGAACTCAGTTTGACTCTGCTGCTTTCAGGTAGATCTAAGTCACAATCCTAACATGCATAAAGTTATGAAAATCAAACAGAAAACAAACCTAAAGACCAGCCGAGAACCCATGATGCTCTCAGCGCCCCTCACACTGGACCTGGAGCTGGAGGTTGAGCTTCCCCGTGACCCAATAGCGAGGATCAAATTTTAAAATGATAAAATAAATAACTTTAATGGCAGGTGTAATAAAAAATATTTCTAGGGTTTCCTAATTTTTCATTATTTGAGAATGGGGGGGGGGGGGGGAGCATGGTATGATTGACAGAACGCACCAGTCCTATGATTCATTTCTGGTAAGATTGTATCTAATTGTAACTATTTTAGCACCTTCGTAGTTTATGCCAGTGATGAGACTACTAATCCTGTATCCCATCTGGCAAAATTCACCAGGACTGCTGGACTCTGCACCGCCATCAAGAAGGACTCAATACTTATAAGTAATAATGGCACAGGTTGTCTGTGATTGAAATATCAACTGATGATCTCATGCAGTTCTCTACCGGGTACATGTCAATATGTCAGTTCCCAATTGCCAGATAGGGCCGTGCACTGGGCCTTTGACTGCCGGTTAAAGGGGTTTTCAAGGAGTACAATATGGATGGCCTATCCTCAGGATAGGTGATCAATATTAGACGGTGAGGGTCCAACTTTAGGCACGCTAGGCAATCAGCTGTCCTCACAGCTTTTCTAGTGCAGTGCCGTCTATTGTAAAGCAGCTGTGCCTGGTATTGCAGCCCATTCACTTGAATGGGACTGAGCTGCGTCTAGGCCATGAGACCAATAAACGTGAGGTCACTGGCCTACGAAGAGTCTGCAGGGCTCACTAGATTGCCGCGGCCTCCTCAAAAAGCTGATCGCAGTAGGTGCCAGGAGTTGGACCCTCTCCAATCAGATATTGATGACCTATCCAGGATAGGCCATCGTTATTACACTCCCTTAAAATCCCTTTAAAGAGGTTGTCCGCAAGGATTATTATTTTTTTATATAGATATATATATGGTTAAAAGTGGGTTAAAAAAAAAGTAGCATCACCCTCAGTGATCCGCCTGCGGTTCCAGTGCTTAGTGGTCTCGACTGTGCTCCATGTACTGGTTCCAGAGTTCCATTAGTTCAGCTAATCACTGGCTGACGTGCAGCCGACCACCCATTCTGAGCCATCTATGAGAAATATAGTCCCTCCTGACAACTTATTTGAAGTGTTTGTCCAGTCAGTAAAAACTTCTGTAGGGTGCTGCCACACATCGTTTTCTTGTGCATTTTATTTGGGCAAAACGGATGGATATCTGGCCTCGCTATATTCCCTTCTCAAATCACAAGGCTTGTTGGGAAGTCGGTTTTTGACTCTTAGGCAGCCACTTCCAAGAGGTGACGCTAGTTCTATTCCTTGGGAGATACCTCTTGGCATACTTGAGCAAAACAAAAGCCTCAAAAACACCAGACTGGAACAGTGTTTTTGTTTTCTTTTTTACTTTTTTTTAATATTATGGTCAGCACGGTGGCTCAGTGGTTAGCACTGGTGCCTTGCACAGGTCCTAGGTTCAAAACCAACCAAGGACAACATCTGCATGGAGTTTGTTTGTCCTCTGTGGGTTTCCTCCCACACTCCCTATCCCTTGTCTTTTTTTTTTATACGAAAGTATGCCACCATACACTGCACTTGCATTATTTAGAGCTAAAAAAAAACTATGGCGGTCTATAGGAGGAAAATTCCAGAGAATAAAGGGGAAGAAACACCAGCAATTTGAAAAAAAAAATAAAATGTATTGACCCAAGAAAAACATATTTAAAAAAAATGTTTGTTCTGTGTTTAATATTTCCTGTAGACTTCCATGCAACATCTGGAGCTGGCGCTAACAAACCGGGCAAAAAAAAAAATTCCCAAAAGGCTAGAAAAAAAAACACCTCATAATTAGGGATGAGTGAACCCAGTGAAGTTCTGGTTCACCGGGTTCGGCCGAACTTCCGGTCAGAGTTTGAGTTCGGGACCCAAACTTGACCCAAACACCGAACCAGGACCCCATTAAAGTCAATGGGGACCCGAACTTCACTTTATTATTTTCCATTATAACCTTATCTTAAGAATGCTATTATTTTCCGTTATAGCCATGTTATAACGGAAAATAAAAAAATCACTCGAACACCAAACCCAAACTTCAGTGAAAAAGTCCGGGTTCGGGTCCCCAAACTCGCAAAGTTCGGTACGAACCCGAACTTTGCAGTTCGAGTTCACTCAACCCTACTCATAATGCTTCAAAACAAAAAGAAAACAGTGCTACCGTACCGATCCCTCAGTGCTCCCTTTCTGACACTTCCCAGCAAGAGTGGACTGGGAACTTAAAGTGGCCCTGGAAAAAATACTTAAAGTGGCCCCGTTTTGTCGTCGGGTTGATGGAAGGCAGGGCCAGCAATACCATATTGTGGCACATCATACCACCCCAACAGAGCCAAATACCACAGTCCATCACAAAATACCATGAGTACAAAATACATCCCCAAGCACTTCCACTGGCCGGCCGTGAGGAGGGCCCAGGTTGCCCCCCTGGCATCGGCCCACCGGGAAGTTTCCCTGTACGGTCTATAGCCAATCCGCCCTGCTTTCCAGGTCCCTCCTGACACGGAAATGTGATCGCTAATCCAACAACTGGTTGCAGTGATGACCTGCCACATTGCTTTTGTTACATTACAAAGATTAACAGTAACCCGGGAAGTGTCAGAATAGGGGGTCAATATGGCCAGTTTAAGTTTTAAAAAAAAAATTTAAGCAATAAGTCCCCCTAAATAACTGCAAATCTGCGCGATACATCTGATGCAGCTAATGGTTTTGGGACTGTGAATGGCGATTTTCTATGTCACCTGACGGCGGCTGGCAGCAGTGGAAGTGACACTCTCTTGGGCAGTGCTGCACACATTGTAGATGGTCCTGACAGATTCCTGACTATTAACACTCTGCGCTCTGTTACGTGATGCCATTCCAGGGCAGCAACAAGTACTTATCAGCTGAGCCGTGCCCTTTATGTCTTTCGTTAGGTGTTAATCCCCAAACAATGGCGTTACCCTTCTCTCTTCTTATCTGCGCCTAATTAGAACTTTCAAATGTCACTTTCTTTTCTTCACTTCAAACCACTTCTTCCATTCAGCCCACAATTGCAGTCAGGTAAATCCCACCATCCCTTCCTGTGATCTGCACAATAATTAAGGCATTGCAGAAGAGTGTCCTATAATCTGAGCATGTCCAGGTGGTCACGATAAGAGGTGAGTCAGGTAAAATGTATTCCGCTCCTGTGCTATTGTAACATTGTCGCTTCCTGCAGCTTACACGATCATCAGGCGGCGGGGGTTAAAGGTCACACTTTCCCCGTATCCTCTTTAAAGCTTTAAAGGATTTTTGTACTTTTGTGATCCGCACAGCAAAAAGAGTCAATATTTTTTTCTTGACGTCTATTGATTTGGAATTACTGTACTGTAGGAATCAACCCTACCGTGAGTTATGCCAAAACTGTCATATAATAATCTGCCCCAGCCTCATTTTATATATCTTGTATCTATATATATATAGTGTTATATGTTGTACCTTAGACTTTAGTTTTTTCAAATTACATGTTGAAAAATGACTGTAAACCAGAGAAAGCAGTTTCAAGCCGGCCTTATACATAAGATAGGCATCAGTTAGATTGAGACCGATGTGTACAAGCACCAACATGGCAGACAAAACTGGCCGATCAGGGTGCAAATAAAAAATAAAGTGGTGTATAGTCAACCGAATTAGGCAAAGTATGGGTAATTTCAACTGAGCATGGTCGATCACATTTTTGGCAGAAACAAGTCTGCTGTCTGCCAAAAAGTTTCAATCGATGGTTCGGCAAAATGGTCAAGTCAACCATATCACCAGCTTTTGTAGTAGGGCTATTTTACAAAAGCCAACCCAACAGGCAATTATTGGGAATGAACCGTTCATTCCCGATAATTGCCTGCGCACCAGAGGAAGTGATAGCTGCACCAACCTGCAGCAGTCGTCTACTCTGTAAGGGCAGCGGATGACCACTGTATTGCTTGTGATTTGCAGATCGCTGTGTATACAAGATGTTCTGCTGCCCAGGAACAATGACGTAGGTGATCAGTGATGCTTTCACCTGATAAAGGAGCGTTTGCTCGTTTATGGGTGGATCAGTGGCAGCGTTATACAGGGCAGTTATCAGGGACGAGTGTTCCTAGGAAAGTTCATTCCCAATAATTGCCCTGATAATTGGCCCTTGAGAAGTAAACTTTGTAAATAACCTTCACTGGGAGCAGGACATTTATTTGGTCCAATGACAAAATTTTTAAGGATACTTACATGGAGGATCTCAGCGAATATATTATAATTCTTACGTTTTTTACGTATCTAAGTGGTAATGTTACCTACTTTAATGAAAAATAAGGCTTCTTTCACATCTGCGGCACTGCGATCCTGCCTCCAGTTCTGGCGGAGAAAGCCGGCAATTGGCCAGACTGCAAATAGCAGTACGCGAATGCATTGGCACTAGTCGTGTGCACTCCGCTTGCTGATGTGGACCCATCCGCAAGATACTGGAAAGATGTCCTATCTTTTTGCAATGCTGAGGCTCGGACCCGAAAGCCCACTGCAGCTCTTCGTAGTGCTTCCGTGGGCTTCCCATGCGTGCCTCCACTCCGCAAAAGATAGGTGAAGTCCTGTCTTCGGTCGTATCTTGCGGATCGCGGACCCACACCACGGACTGCACAGGGCCAGTGTCCGTTTATTGCGGACCAGCCACAATATGGGCAGTGAGCCCTAAGTGGGAAGAAGACGTGTGAGCTCTTGCAATATTGAAAGTTTATTAACATAGGAACCCCGATGGTCGTAGATGCGTAAAGATGATAACTGCCGGGATCGACCTTGCTGTTGCTTTCGGAATGGGTGAATTAGCTGACGTCGGTGCCTCTAGACTTTGTAAAAAGAGTTTTCTCTGGTTTCATGTATAACTCAGTCTTTAGTACATATCGATATCCTCTAGGTGATTCACCCGTCACTCGTTTGGAGTTTGCAAAAGGCACAAAAATTAAAGGAGTCAATGGGTTCTGCATGAGATGTCACAAATTATAGCACCTCCTGAAATAAGGATAACAGCCCGGGCAATGACAGATCGGAATTGTTTTCTGCAGTGATTTAATCTCGGGGAGGAGTGTTGTCACCCACATCACTCTAATCTGCTTTAAACAGTCATCCAAAAAGAATGGAAGAAAGGAAGGCGGGGGTTAAGAAAAGAGGGGGGAGAAAAAAAAATCAGATACAGGTTTATAATGCTCGGGACGCATTAAATTTCAAAGGAGCAATTCAGCCATATTGTAAGCGACATTCTTTGCACTGGGAGACACCCAGCAGGAGAGGGCATGGAAGATTCTTACAGTGATCATCTAACCAGCCAGGCTCTATTTGAAGGCAGAGGATATTATTGCAGTCTTACAAGTATTGGAAGATTCAGTTAATTTAATTAATTCCCTGGCCAGGGGAACCCTGCTCAGATCAGCCTTACAAAAAAGCAATTCCACAAGCAGCGTTAACAAGAGGAATTGTGCACTTAGAGATTTGGCTGCCGCCAGGGTCTAGAATGTATTATTCCCGACAACTCAACTCTCTTAAGCTGTAGCAGCACCTTGACAAAAATGTGTCATCCCGCAGATTATTTAATTGACATGTTTGAATTGAAGGAATCTATTTATAAGACATCAGGGGCTCTCCCGCCGCGGGGCCAATTAACCCCTCCAGTGCCAGTGTGCTTCACGTAGTCGAAAAGAATAGTTTCCTTCTTTTCCCCTAAAATGCTGGAGGACTGTCAGATCCTTTAAAGCAGGGATGCTCAACCTGCGGTGCTCCAGCTGTCACAAAACTACAACTCCCAGCATGCCCTATTAGCTGTAGGCTGTCCAGGCATGCCGGGGGTTGTAGTTTTGCAAAAGCTGGAGGGCCTCAGGTTCGGCGTCCCTGCTTAAGTGTCTCCAAAGCACAAAATACTTTTATGTAAGAAGTCGGAAGGGAGACACTTCACCATATCTTGTGCTGGGGGGGGGGGGGGGGGCATTTATGAAATTCTTTAAAGGGGTTAGCCCGTCAGGGACATCGATTATATTGGTAGGATATGCCATCGGTGGCAGATAGGTGCTGGTTCCACCTCTGGGACCTGCTCCTATCTAGAGAAAGGGGTCTACCAAGTGAAGGAGAGCGCACCGTGCGTGTGCGGCGTTTTCTCCATTCATCACTATAGGAGTTCCGAAAATAGCTGAGCGAGAATGCTTGGCTATTTTTGCTAGCGCACCTCTCCATTCACTGCTACGGGAATGCTGGAAATAGGCTCCCATAGTGGTGAACGGAGAGCGGTTGTGCATGCTCGGTTGCTCTATGTTCAATTCAGATTCCCATGCTGCAGATAGGAGCAGGTCCCAAACGTGGGATCTGTACCTATCTGACATTATTGGCATCTCCCCTTTTATAAAGACTCATATTGACTTGTCAGGCCTAATATGTAAAGAATTAAATATTCTCAATAACTTGCAATGTACAAGACAGTAGAAAGCAAATCAGATAAAAAAGAAACACATGTTCAGTAAACATCACGGAGTGAACAGCTCCTAGGGATGAGCGATATTCTGTTTTAGAAGTTCGCGTTCTGTTCGGGTTGGGGTTATCGCAGAATTGTGTTATGGATGTCATGACCGTGGACCATAACTTACGATCTGTGATCACGGAATCCATAGCGCAATTCTGTGCTAACTCCAACCCGAACGCAAACTTCTAAAACAGCAGTTCGCTCAACCCTACTCATTGCATTGAAAGCTACAGTGATGCGTAGAAGAGATGGTGGAAAAGGAGGATGAGAACGACCAGCAGCTAGATGGATGTGCGCCTCTACAGAAATACAGGCCAGGAGAAACATCTCATTGTCAGAAGTCAAATTGACCTGACACCACTGACTCTTGAAGGGAAAACTATTACACTTATTTTTGGTTAAAACCAGATACGTATTCTTATCTTCTAATCTGTTTATATTTTGTGATTTTTTTAAAATCTATTTTCTATACCTGATTCTGTGGACAACCATCTTTCCTGACATGTTGTCAACAGCATTTAGAGATATGATTTACAGCAGCCATATGGACCATAGAAACCTATACTCTGGAGATGACTCTATTCACTTCTATGGGAGATTGTTGTGGGCATGCTCTGTGGCTTGTGCAGAGATCATTGTGCAGGGAGGGAGACGAGGTGAGCTGTGTACCTCTATTCTGTAGATGGCTCTAATGACTTCTGTGGCAGAGTGTTGCGGGCATGCTTGGTGGCTTTTGCTGAGGTCATTGTGCAGGGAGGGAGAGGAGGTGAGCTGTGTACCTCTATTCTGTAGATGGCTCTAATGACTTCTGTGGCAGAGTGTTGTGGGCATGCTCGGTGGCTTGTGCTGAGGTCATTGTGCAGGGAGGGAGAGGAGGTGAGCTGTGTACCTCTATTCTGTAGATGGCTCTATTGACTTGTGTGGCAGAGTGTTGCGGGCATGCTCCGTGGCTTTTGCTGAGGTCATTGTGCAGGGAGGGAGAGGAGGTGAGCTGTGTACCTCTATTCTGTAGATGGCTCTAATGACTTCTGTAGCAGAGTGTTGTGGGCATGCTCTGTGGCTTGTGCAGAGGTCATTGTGCACGGAGGGAGAGGAGGTGAGCTGTGTACCTCTATTCTGTCGATGGATCTATTGACTTCTGTGGCAGAGTGTTGTGGGCATGCTCTGTGGCTTGTGCAGAGGTCATGGTGCAGGGAGGGAGAGCAGTTGAGCTGTGTACCTCTATTCTGTAGATGGCTCTATTGACTTCTGTGGCAGAGTCTTGTAGGCATGCTCTGTGGCTTGTGCAGAGGTCATTGTGCAGGGAGGGAGAGGAGGTGAGCTGTGTACCTCTATTCTGTAGATGGCTCTATTGACTTCTGTGGCAGAGTGTTGTGGGCATGCTCGGTGGCTTGTGCAGAGGTCATTGTGTAGGGAGTAGAAGTAGGTAAGCTGTGACCATCACCTGCTTTGAATACTGGATCTTGTGTTATTTATATATAGGGTGTTATATATCATTGTAATCCTTCCTGTGATGATAACGACTGCTGAGAAGTGATCTCTACTGAACAGGAAACATCAGTATATTATAAGGCTCAGTGTGAAAACTGCAAGATTTCAAGATTATTTTTTTAATACAGTTAGTAAAAGGAAAAAAATATTCAAGACATGTTTAACATGCATCATTTGATGTAAGCGCATTTCCTTAAAAAATCTGTGAAGCGGTAGACCTTACAAAATATGCCCAAACCACCCCCTCCAGTTTCGCAGCATGACTTTAAGGAGATTGCTCTCATTTTAGGCAATGTCCAACCATATCTAGGCATGGGTGTAGCTATAGTGGGTGCAGAGGTAGCAGTCGCTACCGGGCCCAGGAGCCTGAAGGGGCCCAAAGACCCTTGTGCCGCATAAGAAGACACACAAAGCACTGAGGGAAGGGGGGCCCAAGCTGAACTCTTGCACCAGGGCCCATGAGCCGTTAGCTACGCCTCTGTATCTAGGTATAGGTACACTGACGACAGGTTGTGCATTGCTCAATGAAGTATAAGGTATCAGTCGGTCTTCTCCTCTGCAAACTTCTCCAAGTGAAAGTCTACAGCAATGAAATATAGCAGCTGCATGAAAGGCATGAGAGCTATAACTCCCCCCAACCCTGTGCTACACTATCGGTTACAGCCCACAACCCTCTTAGGACAATTTTTTTAAAAAAGAAAAAAGAAAAAAACTGATTTCCCAAAGCCGAGATCCTGCCCTGGAGAAGTGCGGAAGAATAGGTCCCCCTCTGACAGGCAGACCAAGCGCTATTGTCTGCCCTGGAATTTCTTGACTACCTCATAGCTATTCATAATATTTTCTTAAGATTGGTATGTTGGAAATAAAATCCCCCGAGCAGGAAACAGTTGCCTTCAGTAGTCCTCTTGGAAGTAACGTTGCAAGTGGCTTGTCACATTACCGAGCGTTTATATCACAAATAGTTATGGATTCTTTGAATTTACTAATTACTCATTTACTCTGTGTGTTTAATAGGTAAGAACAGCAAGTTCTACATTCCCTACTTTTCTATGGGACGTAAACTTATTACAATCTAAAGAAAACTGATATTACCAACCACGATCTTGGACTGTTAGCTGCAGTGATACAGCAGATAGGGGCCCTGATTTATCATTCCTTCACTCCAGAATTCTGACGTCAAAAAAGTCGCATTCCAAATATAGGGCATTTGCAACTTTTTGCACTCGTTCGCGCAAGATTTCAGCAATTGTGCAAAATTTTGCAAATTTTTTTGGCACTCGCTTGCGCAACATTTTGCCACTTTTAACATTTTTACACCACTCGCTCCAGCTTGGTAATGTGGGTGGAAAAGTGGGTGTGGTCAGCTATGTTAATGAGTTTCCCTCCAGATTTATCATTGAGACTTTTTAAGTCGCAAAAAAGTCACAATCTCACTCCAGGAGGAGGGTGGAGTAGGAAAACTGGAGGAGCTTCTCAAGACAGAGGTGTTAGGTCTAAGGCAGGCATGTCCAAACTCTGGCCCTCCAGGTGTTGCAGAACTACAACTCCCATCATGCTCTTCTGTAGGTTAATAGCTGTAGGTTGTCCAGGAGTGATGGGAGTTGTAGTTTTGCAACATCTGGAGGGCCGGAGTTTGGACATGCCTGGTCTAAGGGCTCATGCACACAAACGTATTTTCTTTCCGCCTCCGTTCAATTTTTTTTTTGCGGACCGTATGCGGAACCAATCACTTCAATGGGGCTGGAGAAAATACTGCAGTTACACCGTGTGTATTCCGTCTCCATTTGTCCGCATGGCGGTTCCGCCAAAAAGTAGTGCATGTCCTATTATTGTCCGCAAATCACAGTCCGAGGTCCTATTCAAGTCAATGGGTCAAGTCAAAAAATACAGAAAGCACACAGAACACATCCGTATTTCATCCGTATTTTGCAGATCTATACTGTAGAAATTCTATGCCCAGCCCACATTTCTCATGTGTTTGGTGATTAATAAGTTACTGTTTCCGTTTCTGATCCGCAAAAAAACGGATCAAATGACAGTTTACAGAAAGGACAATATAAAACAGGATAAAGGCTACAGTCATTTGAAATGAAAATTAATAAACTCAGATTACACATAAAAAAACGGATCAAATACGCAAACCATACGGATATGTTTTGTGCAATAATGGAACGGAAGAGGACTTAAATAAGAGAAAAAAAAAATGTTCAATGTTTTATCATATGTTCTATCTTATATTTACACCACGTATACTGGAAGTGTAATGGTTAAAATGAAAATGGTAACCCATTGGGTAACATTTCTAATGGATAAATAATACAAAAAAGAAAAACGGACCACAAAAGAACAGCAGTCATGTGCATAAGCCCTAGGGATAAGACGAATTTATCCAAATTTGCGTAACGAAAACCTTACCGTGTGACCTTACCCTAAGGAGACAGACACCTAAATGACTTATAGCATGTAGTTATACAAAAAAATTCACAAGAATTAAAAAAAAAAACTTCATTTTGTGCACCAATATTAGGAGGCAACTGCTGCTAAAAACAGAATCCCTGCAATAATGGAGAGTCATGGCGACAGTCCGTGCGTCTGCGGTAATTATACAATCTGTTCCTATCACATGTATTAGACCAGTAATGCGTTTTATCAAACACAATTCAGACTCGGGACATTATTTGTCATGTTTAACAACGATAAAAATAAATTCCCAAGAAAAATGCAAAAATGGAATCAGAAAAAGATAATTTCCATTGAAGCAATCCTTGCGCATTAAATTGTGGCAATACAATACTGCATTGCTCTTCTGATTGGCGCTCAAGCCTTTGGCCAGTTTTGTTTAGGAGGCAGTGAAAGGGTTACAGCTGCGCTTTTGCCTGTGTTTGCTCTTGACTCTACAAGTCAATAGTTAGGAGATGCTCCCAGCACATAGAGGCGAGACCCTGCCCCCTCCCATTTGGCTTCTGGGGATAATGGGGGGCTTTTGTTGTGTAATCAGGCCCCTGATGGGCCAGGAGACAGATACAGATTCTTGGCATTTGTCGGGGAAATGAAAGCCGGATTAGGCAGACCCCGCTGCACACTCCATGGCAAAAGTAAGACAGCTATCCCCCCCATTCAGAGACCCATTCTAGTTTGGTTACTTTATCTTTAAGATGTTTGTATTGCTAAAGTGCCTATTGATAGACTCAAACGTGCAGCAAGCTGTAAAGAGTCACTTCAAAGCTGCGGGGAAGGAAAGGGAGTTTATTAACCTACAAAGGGCTCAAGTCCAGAGAGATGGGAGTAACTAATGAGACTTTCTCAGAGTTTTCTATACTTCGTGGATAGATAGATATATAAGAAAGCAAACACGCATCACTCTCAAATAACTGAAAAAGTGAAAAGAGTTTATTCACCCATGTGGACAGGACATTTTGGCTCAATATGACAGGCTTTTTCAAGCTAGATAGATAGATAGATAGATATTAGATAGAGAGATACAGTATTAGAAAGATAGATAGATATTAGATAGATAGATAGATAGATATTAGATAGAGAGATACAGTATTAGAAAGATAGATAGATATTAGATAGATAGATAGATAGATATTAGATAGATAGATAGATAGATAGATATTAGATAGATAGATAGATAGATATTAGATAGATAGATAGATATTAGATAGATAGATAGATATTAAATAGAGAGATAGATAGATAGATAGATAGATAGATAGATAGATAGATAGATATTAGATAGAGAGATACAGTATTAGATAGATTAGATAGATAGATAGATAGATAGATAGGAGATAGATAGATAGATATTAGATAGATAGATATTAGATAGATAGATAGATAGATAGATAGATAGATAGATATTAGATAGAGAGATACAGGATTAGATAGATAGATAGATAGATAGATAGATAGATATGAGATAGATAGATAGATAGATGGATGGATATTAGATAGATAGATAGATAGATAGATAGATAGATATTAGATAGATAGATATTGGATGGATAGATAGATAGATAGGATGGATAGATAGATAGATAGATAGATAGATACAGAATTAGGCTACTTTTATACTCTCGTTTTGGGGGGATCCGGTTGAATTATATCTTCTATAGCCATGACGGATCCGTCTTGAACACCATTGAAAGTCAATAGAGGACGGATCCGTTTTCTTTGTGCCAGATTGTGTCAGAGAAAACAGTTTGGCTCAGTTTCATCAGACGGATGCAGCGTTTTGGTGTCCGTCTTCAAAGCGGAATGGTGCAAACTGATCCGTTTTGGACGCTTGTAAGTGCCCGGAACAGATCTCACAAATGGAAAGCCAAAACGCGAGTGTGACAGTGGACTTAGGCCTCTTGCACACGACGTATGGCTATTTCAGTATTTTGCGGTCTGCAAAAAACAGATCCGCAAAAAATACGGATGACGTCTGTGTGCATTCCGTTTTTTGCGGAACAGAACAGCTGGCCCCTAATAGAACAGTCCTATCCTTTTCCGTTATGCGGACATAAATTGGACAAGTTCTATCTTTGAACGGAACAGAAAAACGGAAATATGGAGTACCTTCCATTTTTTTTGCGAATCCATTGAAATGAATGGTTCCGTATACGGTCCGTATACAGAACGCAAAAAACGGAACGTAAATGGAAAGAAAATACGTTCAGGTGCATAGGCCTTAGATAGATAGATGGATGGATAGATAGATAGATATTAGATAGAGAAAGATACAGTATTAGATATATATTTAGATAGATAGATAGATAGATACAGTAGATAGATAGATAGATAGATAGATAGATAGATAGATACAGTAGATAGATAGAAAGATAGATAGATAGATAGATAGATAGATAGATAGATACAGTAGATAGATAGATAGATAGATACAGTAGATAGATAGATAGATAGATAGATAGATAGATAGATAGATAGATAAATAGATAGATAGATATGGCATAGATAGATTAATATGAAATGAGACAGATTAGTATAATTTAGTTACAGGAATAAATCCCGCTCACAGCATGGTCAGTACTGCTGAGATTTATAACTTCTTCGTTCTTATCTGCTCCATGTGACCAGCCCGGAGCCGCGTGCGTCCCTCTAGTGCACCGTTTTCTTGCATTTATTTTTATGACCACTGTTTATTCCAAGATATTAATATGATTAGTAATGTATTGCTTTTGGCTGTATTGTATGTCTGGTCAATGCCTCCCGTATCGGAACTGATATCTTGGCCTAAACAGAGAGGACCCCCTCCAAACTCTTTGTTGCTCCCTTGCAGGCAGGACTGTCACCCAGTGGCTGCTAATTGTGGATACTGCCAAAGAATCCAGCTCCAGAGAGCAATTACTGCCGTGTAATTACATTAACTAGATCTCCCCTCACCAACCGCTCAACAAGTCCAACCGAGCAGAGCAATACCCTGTGGACTGAAGATGCCTAAGGCTGGGGTCACATATATCACTAGTGCCGGCCACTTGTTTTATGCCAACGTTGGAGACAAATGACTTTTTGGGGCACTTTCCGCACCAGTATAACATCCATAGCCAGAAATAGCTGAATATAAAAATGGTGCATGCTACATTTTTCAGCACAGAAAGACATCTTATGTTACGACCGATGCACCGGATGCCAGAAATGAACCTTGAAAAAACCAAATTGGCCCAGAAATGCCCGAGGGAAGCTTTGACCAGAACTACACTGGATATATGTGAACCCAGCCTCGGTAATGCAATAGACATCTTCACAAATGCACAGGTTCTTTCCGGATTTAACTCCTGCACACAGCACAGTTCATTGTATATAATCACCGATCAGCGTAACCATTTTATTAAGTAAAAATGTTTTAAATTCCAAAATATTTTTCCTTCCGGCAATCAACCCCTTAATGACTGCCAATACAATTGTCTATGGTGGTCATTAATGGGCTTTATTCTAGGCTGCCAATCCTTCAGATATCATATGACAGCCGGCTCCTGCTCTAACTGTATCTGGGCCGCTTAACCCCTTAGATGCCGCAGTCAATAGTGATAGTGCCTGTCAGTATCCCACTGACAGTATAATACACTCTACTACATCAGTAGTACAGTGTACTATGTGAGCGATGTCAATAAGTGATTAAAAAAGAGTTAAAGTTTTATTTGAAAAAATCTCAAACATTTCAGACATAAAAACCCCTGGAAATATTTGGTCTGTAACAATCTGCACTGTAATTTATTCCGCATGGTGAACGCCGTAAAAAAAATGACAGAATTGCTCTTTTTTGCATATTCGCCACCAACAAATGGAAAAAAAAGCTATTTTAAAAAAGTGTTATGTACCCCAGTTTGGTTTCTATGAAAACTATAAGCTGCCCCGCAACAATCAATTTTAAATCTCTGTAGAACGAAAACTAAAAAAGTTATGGGTCTTGGGAGGCGGCAATGCATTTTTTTACAGTAGTAAAACTTTAAAAAACCCTATCTATTTGGTATCTCTGTAATCGTCGCGAGCCAGAGAATAACATCATCATGTCATATAAGCCGCAAAGTGGGGGAATGTACAATGTAAAAACCCAATGGTGGTATTGCTGTTTTTTTTTCCCATCCACCCAGAAAGAGTTAATAAAAGTTAAGAGTTAAATGTACCCGAAAACGATGGCATTAAAAATGACTACTTGTTCGCAGAAAAGAATAGCTACATCGATGACAAAAATTAAAAACATTATAGATCTTAGAAGACAAAGATGAAAAAAATTGCTTGGTTACTAAGTGGAAATGGGTTAAAAAACATTCCACAAATACTAAAGTTAAACCTTTACAAGTCTTGATACAATCAATTTAGATACTTTAGATACATTAGCTATGTAAAACCAACATATAAGCATTTGTTCTTAGAAATTAAAATTCATCTTTTATGTATGTGACTGCTACAGGCTTTGTACCAAATATTGGGGGGCAGCGTCCTCTACAATTTCTGCCCCTGTCTTTTCGCACATGCTATCCACAATCCAGTCTATTCCCTTTATCTACCGGTAAAAGCTTCCTCTCACCCACTGTACTAAGATAAATTCAATAAGGGTCTACTAAGTGATAATCGGGATCAGACGGAGGCAGGCAGGGAATCCTATCACAGGCAGGTTGCAGAATGCAGAGAAAATTAATACAGGTCAAGTTATTACCATTAGACTCTATTCGTGTCTGACAAAAGTAACTTTAAAGGCTTCTGTGCAGTAGTCAGGTATCTCCCAGCTGTAAGGACTCTGGGATATGTGATTTCAAATCCTGCCATGTAAATTTCTATGAAAATTTGGATAGCTGTGAGGGGGGAACTAGGAGGTTAATCCCAGTTTAATGCAATGATGCAGTCACAGGACCGGGGCTGCTGATTCTGTTATCTCTTCCCAACATTTCAGTTCCCCATATTTCACCCAGCCAAATAGCTTGAAGAAAAGTGCGGATGGAGGCAATCCTAGCGCCTCAGGAAAATGTGTTATTAATATCTAAATAACTTCCCAATACTGTCTCTAAATCTCCCCTTCACCAGTCCAGATGAATTCTTTGAAGTTGTACCCTGTCTCATCTCTTCAATGTCTCTTTTTTTAACTGGGCTTATTTCAGACTGGTAAACATCTAATTCCTTAAACCAAAGCCCCCACTCACACTGATCCACCCCCTATCCCTTCTGAAGAGAGGAACACAGATGCACACAGCGAAGTTTATCTGCCACACATTCCAATTAGTGGCTTCTGCTCCTAATTGCGCATATTAAATCTGCTTCATCCCTCTTCTCTCGGAAAATTTAAAAAAATTAAAAAACATTTTTACAATTCTTTTTTTTTTTTTGTGATGGTTTATCATGAAGGACCTAACATGAATTTAAAATCCTAAGATGCCCTCGTGGTTTCCTCAAACTAAACTTTTGCCTTGCCAAATGCCAGGCTGGTTAGCCAAGTGCCCCCTTCTTTCTATGCCATGCATCAAGCCCTGGAGAACGTTAGCAACATCTAGTTCTATAGACCTAAGTGGTCACTAATGTAAATCCGAAGTTTTTTTCCATGGAGGGAGGATTATTTATTTCAGTTTTAGTGGTACAAAGTGTTTCAATAAATCAATATAAATAAAATCTTAGAACGCTCCCAATAAGGTTGAGGAAAGTATAAAAGGATTTTATTTGGTTGGTACCGTAGACACTTGAGATATTCATACAGATTTGGGTTAGTGTTCTGGTCAAGATTAGTTGGTGGTATAGATCAGGACATCATGAAGCTGGACGTGCCTACAGCAGTGATGGCGAACCTTTTACAGGCCGAGTGCCCAAAATGCAACCCAAAACCTACTTATTTATCGCAAGGTGCCAACACGGCAATTTAACTTGAATACCACAGTCCAATATAGTAAATCTTCCATGTACTTTATCATTTAGCTATAATAGCTGCCTACATTCAGTGCGCCGCCTGTGCCGTTCATAGTGCGCCCTGTGCTGACAAATGTCAGGTAAAGTCTAAGGCAAAGACTTTTTCCAGGGTGTGGGTGCCTACAGAGAGGGCTTCGAGTGCCGCCTCTGTCACCCGTGCCATAGGTTCGCCGCCACTGGCCTACAGCATCCACTTTATGGCTGGAATCACATAGGCAATTATTGTGACAGTTTTTGGTGCGGTTTTGATGCCGATTCGTGAGCCAAAATTAAGATTGCATTCAAAGGCAAAGAGACATATAAAGGACGGACTTAAACTTCGCCTTGACGGATCCATTCTTGGCTTTGGATCAAAAAAACAACATCAAAGATGGCATGAAAAACAGCACCTCAAAATGCATTTGTGCTTCCATTCTTAAACTGCTCATAAGTGGGGAGATTCATGCCCAGTGCACGCTGCGTATGGTCGTTTAAGGGCGTGAACATAGGTGTTTCATGAGGAATATCGCTCCCGCTATTGCAAATCTGATCAAACAACCTAAAAAATTCCAGCAGGTGCTAAACTTGTTCTCTCTAAGGGCTGAATGCTTAAAATGCCTTAAAAACTGCTCGTGCTTCTTTCTGTACCACATGCGATCTTGTTTATACCGTTAGAGCATTTTTATTTTTTTTTAGATATAGGGAAGTTTCTTTCCCTTATGCCTTGAGATGGAAAAATTGCTGAAATGAATTCCACTAGCCGAAAAACAAACAAACCAAAAACGCTTGTGCATCCTGCCAGACTTTAAGATAACTTCAGGAACTGGTGTTTCTCTTTTTATTTTTTTCAGCAAAAAATGCACCCAAAAACCCAGGTACAAAAAGGCCACTACAAAGAACAAGTGCTGAAACGCGCCACAACATCCCTCTGCTTGAATCCAGCCTACTAGAATTCATTCCCAACAAACAACTGATCTAGGCCTCGTGCAGACGACCAGATCCGTTTTGCACTCTGCAAACAATGGATCCGCAAAAGACTGATACTGTCCACCTGCCGCCATTTTTTTCACTCCCTTCACTGACCATTGGACAAGAAGAGGACATGTTCTACAATTTGTGAAACAGCGGACCGCATAGAAACGAATGGATGGGGAAAAAATGCAGATGGGACGTGGACCCAAAATAAGGTTGTGTGCTTGTAGCGTAGCGTATGACCATCTCTGTGCCCCAAAGCGGACCATTCAGGGAACTTGTCCTGCGCCCAGCACCCCCTGCCATAGTGCCGCCACCAGAAGCAAGCAATAATAATTGACTCATGACTAAAGTGAGCCCCACTGCAAGAAAATCAACTGGGATGAAACATTAGAAAAAAAAAATAGAGCAGCCGTTGCTGGAGACAGAAAGCGTGAGCAGTGTCATTAAATTCCCGACGTAATAATGGTAATGATGATATGCGCCCTTATCTGCGCTGCTCTCCTCCCGCCTCTGTCGCGCTCTCTCCTCCCGTCACACTTGATTTAGGCAGAGTTTATCTTGCAAACATTTGCCTATTTTGCTTGTGTATACCGTCTTCTCCCGGCTACTCGTTCCCAAAAGCCAATGTTTGTCTTTGTAATTGTTATCTTTGTTGTGTTCCTGTTGTAGCTCATTTGTTTCAGGCTGCCTTGTGACATGTAAGCTTCATCAGCACTGAGAGGATGTCCCTGGGTTTGTGTCTCTCAATATGCGCACGCCGAGCCAGGGAATTGCTTGACACTTGTCTAGGCCTCTCTGTGCCCCCCATTATTTAAACTGATCCCACTCACAAATCCCAGGCTGTGTCGTGTTTGATTACATTGGCAACCTTGAGTAATCCCCTGACTTAATGAAGTGAACATACACTGCTCACACAAGGGGGCTTGTTGGTTTAATGAATGCAGATTGGTTGTGATAAATGGCGAGGGGGGGTTAATGGCAACTCCTGATGCGCCATCCCGCAGGTGACGGAAGGATGGACCTAGGAAGGGAAATAGGAACACTCTCGGTGTCCTTCCATGACTTTCATGCGTTGTCCTCACGGGGACCGTCTTCCTTATGAGGTGGCCACAGCAAATTATTGACTGATGGTGAGCGCCCATAACAAAATATGGTTATGGCCGTCAATGTCAAAGTCACTGAAGTTATTGAAATAATTAAAATGCGGGTTAGTTAATGGAACTGTCCAGCGAGGTGCTCAAAAATAATATGTAAGTCCCTGCTGCAGGGGATGACTGTCTGCTATTTGGTTTCTTCAGATCTTGCTCTTTGGAAGCTTTTTAGCCCAGTTCCATTAGGAATGAGCTTTGTTCTGTGACTACAGCTTAGCTACAGTGTCTACAGGGAGCATGAGGCAGTCTGAGACACGCCTCCCATCTGCTCATTGGTTCAGACTGCTGCTTTTTCCTTCCCCTGCAGCTCTGCCTCTTCTGATTGGCTGTTGTGTGTAGACCAAGCTCTGTCACAGGCTCACCGGGATTCCAGAAGCTAGGGGGTTGTTTTCCAGTACAGCATGGGCAGAATGGTTAAGTGAGAACAGAAGGTTATCAGGTAACTGCTGCACATGTACTGAGGCCGTTGATGCTAAAGGGTAGGTTCATGTCTGCGGAAACAACTCCGGTCGTCTGTTCCAGCAGAGGAAAGGCCCACCAGAGTTTACCGTACAGATACTGCCGCACACTACAAGATCTTCATTGACTATAATGGGATCTGGCGGCTTTTCGGGATGAATGCTGGTTTTACGGCTAGGCAAATAGCGAAAGCTGGCATTTGTGCTGGAAAAGCGCTAGATCCCAGTTGGATCCCTTTATAGTCAATGGGAATGTACCAGTATCCAGCTATACTGCTAAACTCTGGTAGTCTGTTCCTCTACCAGAACAGACTTCCATGGTTGTTGCCACAGAAGTGAACCTAACCCTTGCCATGGGCTAAAGGGCTGCCTTAATATGTGATATGTGTATTTGGCAGGCTGGCTAGTACTGAGTGATAGATCACACTGAGTCACATTAGCCTAGCTGCCAAAGATCACTAGCTGACCCTGGACATCTGGTGTAATCAACACTCCAGTCCTCTCCCTAAACCCATCTAAAAGCAATGTACCAAATCCCAAGCACAATCGCTATAGTGCAACATGTGAATAGACACTAGATGGTATAAGAAGAGTGCTTCAAGGGACTATTAACCACACTGCACTGGGTAAACAGAAACTAGAAGGAAACCAGGGTGACAACCATTACATGGACCAGAACATGGTAAAAAGGTTCACTACCATTACATGGACCAGAAGATGGTAAACAGGGTAATTATCATTACATGGACCAGAACATGGTAAACAGGGTCATTATCATTACATGGACCAGAACATGGTAAACAGGGTCATTATCATTACATGGACCAGAAGATGGTAAACAGGGTCATTATCATTACATGGACCAGAAGATCGTAAACAGGGTCATTATCATTACATGGACCAGAAGATGGTAAACAGGGTCATTATCATTACATGGACCAGAAGATGGTAAACAGGGTCATTATCATTACATGGACCAGAAGATGGTAAACAGGGTAATAACCAATACAGAGATCCAAAACATGGTAAACTGAGTCATTATCATTACATGGAACAGAACATAGAAAACAGAAAGATCACAATTATGTAGCCCCCAAGAACATCAGAAAAGTGTGATGATTACCAATTTGTGGGCCGAGAACTTGATAAAGAGGATGAATCCCAGTCATTTTTAAATGATTGAGTAACAGTACTCTAACCGAGGCAACAGGTTGAATACAAGCTTCTAGATCAGGGTTTCTCAACTCTGATCCTCGGGACCTACCTCCCAGTCATGTTTTCAGGGTTTCCTTAGTATTGAGCAGGTGATATAATTAGTGTCAGTGCTTCAGGACTTACCACAGGTATTAATTCTGTGGGATATTCCCAAATACTGACCGGTAGGTGGGTCCTGAGGACCGGAGTTGAGAAACCCTGTTCTAGATGGACCCAAAACATCTAGGATTTTGCAAGGTAGATTAGCACATCCATGTGCAACCCTAGAAATTATATGAAGTTTCATTTCTTAAGGCTTTTCCACTGGACACACTTAGGGTACTTTCACACTTGCGTTAAGGTTTCCCGGTATTGAGTTCTGCCCCAGGGGCTCAATACCGGAAGAAAACTGATCAGGATTATCCCCATGCATTCTGAATGGAGAGAAATCCGTTCAGGATGCATCAGGATGTCTTCAGTTCAGTCTTTTTGACATTTAAATACCGTAGCATGTTGCAGTATTTTCTCAGTCCAAAATTCCAGAACACTTGCTAGAATGCATCACCCCCTCATCCTGGCAGAGAGCAGGGCATGGTAACATCACCCCCTCACACTGGCAGAGAGCATGGCATGGTAACATCACCCCTCATCCTGGCAGAGAGCAGGGCATGGTAACATCACCCTCTCATCCTGGCAGAGAGCAGGGCATGGTAACATCACTCCTCATCCTGGCAGAGAGCAGGGCATGGTAACATCACCCCCTCATCATGGCAGAGAGCAGGGCATGGTAACATCACCCCTCATCATGGCAGAGAGCAGGGCATTATAACATCACTCCCTCACACTGGCAGAGAGCAGGGCATGGTAATATCAACCCCTCATCCTGGCAGAGAGCAGGGCATGGTAACATCACCCCCTCACACTGGCAGAGAGCATGGCATAGTAACATCACCCCCTCATCCTGGTAGAGAGCAGGGCATTTTCACATCACCCCCTCATCCTGGCAGAGAGCAGGGCATGGTAACATCACCCCCTCATCCTGGCAGAGAGCAGGGCATGGTAACATCACCCCCTCATCATGGCAGAGAGCAGGGCATGGTAACATCACCCCCTCATCATGGCAGAGAGCAGGGCATTATAACATCACTCCCTCATCCTGGCAGAGAGCAGGGCATGATAACATCACCCCTCATCCTGGCAGAGAGCAGGGCATGATAACATCACCCCTCATCCTGGCAGAGAGCAGGGCATGGTAACATCACCCCTCATCCTGGCAGAGAGCAGGGCATGGTAACATCACCCCTCATCCTGGCAGAGAGCAGGGCATGGTAACATCACCCCCTTATCCTGGCAGAGAGCTGGGCATGATAACATCACCCCTCATCCTGGCAGAGAGCAGGGCATTATCACATCACCCCCTCATCCTGGCAGAGAGCAGTGCATGGTAACATCAATCCTCATCCTGGCAGAGAGCAGGGCATGGTAACATCACCCCCTAATCCTGGCAGAGAGCAGGGCATGGTGACATCACTCCTCATCCTGGCAGAGAGCAGGGCATTATCACATCACCCCCTGATCCTGGCAGAGAACAGGGCTTGGTAACATCACCCCCTCATCCTGGCAGAGAGCAGGGCATGGTAACATCACCCCTCATCCTGGCAGAGAGCAGGGCATGATAACATCACCCCTCATCCTGGCAGAGAGCAGGGCATGATAACATCACCCCTCATCCTGGCAGAGAGCAGGGCATGGTGACATCACCCCTCATACTGGCAGAGAGCAGGGGCATGATAACATCACCCCTCATACTGGCAGAGAGCAGGGCATTATCACATCACCCCCTCATCCTGGCAGAGAGCAGGGCATTATCACATCACCCCCTCATCCTGGCAGAGAGCAGGGCATTATCACATCACCCCCTCATCCTGGCAGAGAGCAGGGCATTATCACATCACCCCCTCATCCTGGCAGAGCACAGGGCATTGTAACATCACCCCCTCATCCTGGCAGAGCGCAGGGCATGGTAACATCACCCTTCATCCTGGCAGAGAGCAGGGCATGGTAACATCACCCCCTCATCCTGGCAGAGAGCAGGGCATGGTAACATCACCCCTTCATCCTGGCAGGTGCCCGCCTCTATGGGCTCATCTACACTGCGGAGAGGCCGATAAATCCTCTCAGCAATTAGTGCTGATAAATCGGGTGTCTGCTCCAGAGGGAGATTCGGGCGACTGGCAGCCTGTGCCCTCGGGCGAGCTCCACTGAGCCGTTTAAAGATGAAAGTGCAGAAATAAAGACTCAATTTAATCTGCCTTAAAACCCTTCAACTTAAAACACCCAGAGAGTGAGGGCTGATGGGGGGTAAATGGGGGTCTGACAGACGCCCCCAGCGATCACATCGCTCCCCAACATCGCTTCCCATAGGATCGCCCAATTTACCTTCCTGCGCTCATCCAAATGCCTTTATTATCAGTGGGGATGAGCGAATCGACTTGGGATGTTTCGGTCGAATTCGATTCGCTCATCCCTAATTATCATCAATAATATTATGATAACATTAAATATTATATTATCAATCTTCTTATTAGATATGATATAATCATCAATATTATTGCTATAATTACATTTTATTACCAATATGATTACTATGATATATTATCATTATCATTCATATTCTTATTATTAATAGATATAGTATCATGATCAATGGTATTACATCTTATTACATTACTAGTAATATTATTATTAGATATCATTATCATATTATTATATAATCAATATTACTATTATTATATATTATCATCCATATTATTACTTATTTATATAATTAGCATAGCATTGCTATTATCATAAATTATTATCGCATTATCAATATTATATTTAAATTATAATTATTATATAATCATTTTAATAATTGAAGTTTTTTTGTTATTTTTATCAACATTACTATTATTAGATATTATATAATATCACTTTTATCATTGCTATTAATATTTTATGGATTATTATATCATCATCGATGTTATCATTTCTGTTATGGGGATTATTATAATCCCCACTATATTATTCCTATTATTTTATTCAAAACTGTTATAATATTATTAATATTATTATGGTCACTATTAACATATAATTATTCTGTCCCACATACACACAGAATGACTCCTGAATTTTTCAAATTTTTAAATTGTGACAATGTTTCTCTGAAACTTACTGTAGGTCAATAAATGCATTTTTCCTTATGGAGTATAAATAACGTAAATAATAATAATAATAATAATTATAATGATGATAATACTACTACTATACAGGAGATGATTACTTTGTATCTATAAGCTCGTTTGCCGGGGACGGATTACTGCCCTCCTGGTGTTATTGGTGGCCTCCATTAACCCTTGTGATCCCGGCACTTGAGCAGAGAATGGCCCCTGGCAGGAGGGGGCAGCGCTCAGTTTCTCGCTTTGATTACAGCTCAGCTCTTCTTTAGAATGAGTTTTCTGTACAGAGGTGAGGCGGCACAGGCAGCGGGCAGGGGCACTCAGTGCCAGGGCGGTGCCCACAGAGTGCGGCTTCTCAATCCCGAATTTCTGATCTCTATAAACAGCGGCTTCTGTTTCCCCCCAGACAGACCCCAAATATTACATTACACAAGAGTGAGGAGAGATCAGCGGGGGGCACTGGACTCATTGTGCTGTGCACACACGGAATGGGACCCCCACCCCCTCGTCCCCCTGTATTATAAGGAAGGAGGGGGGGGGGGTCATGCTTTGTGCCCGGGAATCTTCTCCTCCTCAAGCTTTTATATGGAGAGGCCCTTTGTCAGCCAAGTTCATCCTCAAGTTTGAGATAAAAGGGGAAAGAGGAGAGAAGGAGCCGCCAGTGTGTTCTGTATCCTACCCAAGAGGCCTGCACCGAGACTAAAATCATAGATAATAGATAGATAGATAGATAGATAGATAGATAGATAGATAGATAGATAGATAGATATTAGATAGATAGATAGATATTAGAGATAGATAGATATTAGATAGATAGATACATAGATAGATAAATAAATAGATAGATAGATAGATAGATAGATATTAGATAGATTAGATAGATATTAGATAGATAGATAGATAGATAGATAGATAGATAGAATAGAATAGATATGAGAGAGAGAGAAAGATATTAGATAGATAGATACATAGATAGATAAATAAATAGATAGATAGATAGATAGATAGATATTAGATAGATAGATAGATATTAGATAGATATTAAAATAGTAAATATTAGATAGATCGATATTAAATAGATAGATATTAGATAAAATAATAAATATTAGATAGATAAAATAATTTATATTAGATATTAAATTGATAGAATGATAGAATAAGTATATATATAGTAAAGGACAGTGAAATATTCGGCAAATTTCGTTACAATCAATTTTTAAGGTTGCACAATATTACAGCTCAGAGTTCTGCAAACGAAATATATCAGCGATTAAGTTTTTTATATCCAGCAATAAAAAAGAAAATCACATTGTCGCAGAACAAATACAAAGGTCCCATCAATAACACTAATGACGACATTAATCGTGGTCTCCGTGCACACATATCACAAAATCATTCTGCCAGCCGCACAATTACCGCAAACAATAATGTCCGGTAATCATTAAACGATTCCAGCTGATACCTGTCACTACCTGCGACTGTCACCCCAATCATCTCCCCACTCACTAATGGCTGCTGACGGCTCCTTCACTAATGGCTGCTGACGGCTCCCCGGCGGCCGCTTTCTAGGGAACATTTATAGAATGGCAAATATGTTAACAAATGAACTGGAAGCCCCGCAGCCGGCTGTAAATAATAGATCAAGGGCCACAGTCTGTGTGTGTCAAACAAGGGGCCACCTGTGGCTGGAGCATCAGGGACACTGCAGGAGAGGTACCCACCTTCAGGGACACTGCAGGAGAGGTACCCACCTTCAGGGACACTGCAGGAGAGGTACCCACCTTCAGGGACACTGCTGGAGGAGAGGTACCCACCTTCAGGGACACTGCAGGAGAGGTACCCACCTTCAGGGACACTGCAGGAGAGGTACCCACCTTCAGGGACACTGCAGGAGAGGTACCCACCTTCAGGGACACTGCTGGAGGAGAGGTACCCACCTTCAGGGACACTGCAGGAGAGGTACCCACCTTCAGGGACACTGCAGGAGAGGTACCCACCTTCAGGGACACTGCAGGAGGAGAGGTACCCACCTTCAGGGACACTGCAGGAGAGGTACCCATCTTCAGGGACACTGCAGGAGGAGAGGTACCCACCTTCAGGGACACTGCAGGAGAGGTACCCACCTTCAGGAACACTGCTGGAGGAGAGGTACCCACCTTCAGGGACACTGCAGGAGAGGTACCCACCTTCAGGGACACTGCAGGAGAGGTACCCACCTTCAGGGACACTGCAGGAGGAGAGGTACCCACCTTCAGGGACACTGCAGGAGAGGTACCCACCTTCAGGGACACTGCAGGAGGAGAGGTACCCACCTTGAGGGATACCATGCCCTGTCCCCTAGTGAAAGCAGGATGGTCCAGGATCTTTAGTGCATTTATTCTCAACCCCATGGGGGATATTCATCACCCTTCCTACATCACAGCTCCATTAACCATTTCCAGCTCACTCCCTAAATACTATATGTTGTCCAAAAGGCAAGAAACTAAAGCCTCCTGTACAGGTGCACGTTTCTGACTGCGTGACGTCATCGCTATAACTCACTACGCAATAATAAACCCATGCATTTCTGGCTGCGTGACGTCATCGCTATAATTCACTCGGCAATAATAAATCAGTGCATGCAGAAGTCGGCGCACATTATAGCGACATTATAATGGCTGGGCCCCTGACCTCCCACCCCCCTGGCTTACCTTTGTCGCCCAGGATGCCATCGATGCTGTGCTTGGTCTTCTTCTCGCCATCTTCATCTTTCTTGTCACAATCATCATCTTCCTCTTTCTTCCCGAACTTTATTCTCAGGACCCGGCTAATCGAACTCACTAAACCTCAGAAATGGAAAGAGACGGGAGGGGATATAAATTTGGGTGACAGAAGAAATTGTCCTGGTGTTTACTGTACAATATATGGAGATGAACCGTATAGTGTGCACAGGAGCAGCATACTACTGTACACAGATCATAAGCCAGTCACCAGAACATATACACTGTGCACACTTATCCTATAATATACAGGCAGCAGAGTCACCAGAATGTATACACTGTGCACACTTATCCTATAATATACAGGCAGCACAGTCACCAGAATATATACACTGTGCACACTTATCCTATAATATACAGGCAGCAGAGTCACCAGAATGTATACACTGTGCACACTTATCCTATAATATACAGGCAGCACAGTCACCAGAACATATACACTGTGCACACTTATCCTATAATATACAGGCAGCACAGTCACCAGAACATATACACTGTGCACACTTATCCAATAATATACAGGCAGCACAGTCACCAGAATGTATACACTGTGCACACTTATCCAATAATATACAGGCAGCACAGTCACCAGAATATATACACTGTGCACACTTATCCAATAATATACAGGCAGCACAGTCACCAGAATGTATACACTGTGCACACTTATCCTATAATATACAGGCAGCACAGTCACCAGAATATATACACTGTGCACACTTATCCTATAGTATACAGGCAGCACAGTCACCAGAACATATACACTGTGCACACTTATCCTATAATATACAGGCAGCACAGTCACCAGAATATATACACTGTGCACACTTATCCTATAATATACAGGCAGCACAGTCACCAGAACATATACACTGTGCACACTTATCCTATAATATACAGGCAGCACAGTCACCAGAATGTATACACTGTGCACACTTATCCAATAATATACAGGCAGCACAGTCACCAGAATATATACACTGTGCACACTTATCCAATAATATACAGGCAGCACAGTCACCAGAATATATACACTGTGCACACTTATCCTATAGTATACAGGCAGCACAGTCACCAGAACATATACACTGTGCACACTTATCCTATAATATACAGGCAGCACAGTCACCAGAATATATACACTGTGCACACTTATCCTATAATATACAGGCAGCACAGTCACCAGAATATATACACTGTGCACACTTATCCTATACTAAACAGGCAGCACAGTCACCAGAATATATACACTGTGCACACTTATCCTATAATATACAGGCAGCACAGTCACCAGAATATATACACTGTGCACACTTATCCTATACTATACAGGCAGCACAGTCACCAGAATATATACACTGTGCACACTTATCCTATAATATACAGGCAGCACAGTCACCAGAACATATACACTGTGCACACTTATCCAATAATATACAGGCAGCACAGTCACCAGAATATATACGCTGTGCACACATATCCAATAATATACAGGCAGCACAGTCACCAGAATATATACACTGTGCACACTTATCCTATAATATACAGGCAGCACAGTCACCAGAATGTATACACTGTGCACACTTATCCTATAATATACAGGCAGCACAGTCACCAGAATATATACACTGTGCACACATCCTATAATATACAGGCAGCACAGTCACCAGAACATATACACTGTGCACACCTATCCTATAATATACAGGCAGCACAGTCACCAGAACATATACACTGTGCACACTTATCCTATAGTATACAAGCAGCACAGTCACCAGAATATATACACTGTGCATACTTATCCTATAATATACAGGCAGCACAGTCACCAGAATATATACACTGTGCACACTTATCCTATAATATACAGGCAGCACAGTCACCAGAATATATACACTGTGCATACTTATCCTATCATATACAGGCAGCACAGTCACCAGAATATATACACTGTGCACACTTATCCTATAGTATACAGGCAGCACAGTCACCAGAATATATACACTGTGCACACTTATCCTATAATATACAGGCAGCACAGTCACCAGAATATATACACTGTGCACACTTATCCTATAGTATACAGGCAGCACAGTCACCAGAATATATACACTGTGCACACTTATCCTATAATATACAGGCAGCACAGTCACCAGAATGTATACACTGTGCACACTTATCCTATAATATACAGGCAGCACAGTCACCAGAATATATACACTGTGCACACTTATCCTATAATATACAGGCAGCACAGTCACCAGAATATATACACTGTGCACACTTATCCTATAATATACAGGCAGCACAGTCACCAGAATATATACACTGTGCACACTTATCCTATAGTATACAGGCAGCACAGTCACCAGAATATATACACTGTGCATACTTATCCTATACTATACAGGCAGCACAGTCACCAGAATATATACACTGTGCACACTTATCCTATAATATACAAGCAGCACAGTCACCAGAATATATACACTGTGCACACTTATCCTATAGTATACAAGCAGCACAGTCACCAGAATGTATACACTGTGCACACTTATCCTATAATATACAGGCAGCACAGTCACCAGAATATATACACTGTGCACACTTATCCTATAGTATACAAGCAGCACAGTCACCAGAATGTATACACTGTGCACACTTATCCTATAATATACAGGCAGCACAGTCACCAGAATATATACACTGTGCACACTTATCCTATAGTATACAAGCAGCACAGTCACCAGAATGTATACACTGTGCACACTTATCCTATAATATACAGGCAGCACAGTCACCAGAATATATACACTGTGCACACTTATCCTATAATATACAAGCAGCACAGTCACCAGAATGTATACACTGTGCACACTTATCCTATAATATACAGGCAGCACAGTCACCAGAATATATACACTGTGCACACTTATCCTATAATATACAGGCAGCACAGTCACCAGAATATATACACTGTGCACACTTATCCTATAATATACAGGCAGCACAGTCACCAGAATATATACACTGTGCACACTTATCCTATAATATACAGGCAGCACAGTCACCAGAACATATACACTGTGCACACTTATCCTATAATATACAGGCAGCACAGTCACCAGAACATATACACTGTGCACACTTATCCTATAATATACAGGCAGCACAGTCACCAGAATACATACACTGTGCACACTTATCCTATAGTATACAAGCAGCACAGTCACCAGAATATATACACTGTGCACAATTATCCTATAATATACAGGCAGCATAATCACCAGAATATATACACTGTGCACACTTATCCTATAGTATACAGGCAGCACAGTCACCAGAATATATACACTGTGCACACTTATCCTATAATATACAGGCAGCACAGTCACCAGAATGTATACACTGTGCACACTTATCCTATACTATACAGGCAGCATAGTCACCAGAATATATACACTGTGCACACTTATCCTATAGTATACAGGCAGCACAGTCACCAGAATGTATACACTGTGCACACTTATCCTATAATATACAGGCAGCACAGTCACCAGAATATATACACTGTGCACACTTATCCTATAATATACAGGCAGCACAGTCACCAGAATATATACACTGTGCACACTTATCCTATAATATACAGGCAGCACAGTCACCAGAATATATACACTGTGCACACTTATCCTATAATATACAGGCAGCACAGTCACCAGAATATATACACTGTGCACACTTATCCTATAATATACAGGCAGCACAGTCACCAGAATATATACACTGTGCACACTTATCCTATAATATACAGGCAGCACAGTCACCAGAATATATACACTGTGCACACTTATCCTATACTATACAGGCAGCACAGTCACCAGAATATATACACTGTGCACACTTATCCTATAATATACAGGCAGCACAGTCACCAGAATATATACACTGTGCACACTTATCCTATAATATACAGGCAGCACAGTCACCAGAATATATACACTGTGCACACTTATCCTATAATATACAGGCAGCACAGTCACCAGAATGTATACACTGTGCACACTTATCCTATAATATACAGGCAGCACAGTCACCAGAATATATACACTGTGCACACTTATCCTATAATATACAGGCAGCACAGTCACCAGAATATATACACTGTGCACACTTATCCTATAATATACAGGCAGCACAGTCACCAGAATATATACACTGTGCACACTTATCCTATAATATACAGGCAGCACAGTCACCAGAATATATACACTGTGCACACTTATCCTATAATATACAGGCAGCACAGTCACCAGAATATATACACTGTGCACACTTATCCTATAATATACAGGCAGCACAGTCACCAGAATATATACACTGTGCACACTTATCCTATAATATACAGGCAGCACAGTCACCAGAATATATACACTGTGCACACTTATCCTATAATATACAGGCAGCACAGTCACCAGAATATATACACTGTGCACACTTATCCTATAATATACAGGCAGCACAGTCACCAGAATATATACACTGTGCACACTTATCCTATAATATACAGGCAGCACAGTCACCAGAATATATACACTGTGCACACTTATCCTATAATATACAGGCAGCACAGTCACCAGAATATATACACTGTGCACACTTATCCTATAATATACAGGCAGCACAGTCACCAGAATATATACACTGTGCACACTTATCCTATAATATACAGGCAGCACAGTCACCAGAATATATACACTGTGCACACTTATCCTATAATATACAGGCAGCACAGTCACCAGAATATATACACTGTGCACACTTATCCTATAATATACAGGCAGCACAGTCACCAGAATATATACACTGTGCACACTTATCCTATAATATACAGGCAGCACAGTCACCAGAATATATACACTGTGCACACTTATCCTATAATATACAGGCAGCACAGTCACCAGAATATATACACTGTGCACACTTATCCTATAATATACAGGCAGCACAGTCACCAGAATATATACACTGTGCACACTTATCCTATAATATACAGGCAGCACAGTCACCAGAACATATACACTGTGCACACTTATCCTATAATATACAGGCAGCACAGTCACCAGAATATATACACTGTGCACACTTATCCTATAATATACAGGCAGCACAGTCACCAGAATATATACAATGTGCACACTTATCCTATAATATACAGGCAGCAGAGTCACCAGAATATATACACTGTGCACACTTATCCTATAATATACAGGCAGCACAGTCACCAGAATATATACACTGTGCACACTTATCCTATAATATACAGGCAGCACAGTCACCAAAATATATACAATGTGCACACTTATCCTATAATATACAGGCAGCAGAGTCACCAGAATATATACACTGTGCACACTTATCCTATAATATACAGGCAGCACAGTCACCAGAATATATACACTGTGCACACTTATCCTATAGTATACAGGCAGCACAGTCACCAGGATATATACACTGTGCATACTTATCCTATAATATACAGGCAGCACAGTCACCAGAATATATACACTGTGCACACTTATCCTATAGTATACAGGCAGCACAGTCACCAGAACATATACACTGTGCACACTTATCCTATAATATACAGGCAGCACAGTCACCAGAATATATACACTGTGCACACTTATCCTATAATATACAGGCAGCACAGTCACCAGAATATATACACTGTGCACACTTATCCTATAATATACAGGCAGCACAGTCACCAGAATATATACACTGTGCACACTTATCCTATAGTATACAGGTAGCAGAGTCACCAGAATATATACACTGTGCACACTTATCCTATAGTATACAGGCAGCACAGTCACCAGAGTATATACACTGTGCACACCTATCCTATAATATACAGGCAGCACAGTCACCAGAATATATACACTGTGCACACTTATCCTATAGTATACAGGCAGCACAGTCACCAGAATATATACACTGTGCACACTTATCCTATAATATACAGGCAGCACAGTCACCAGAATATATACACTGTGCACACTTATCCTATAATATACAGGTAGCAGAGTCACCAGAATATATACACTGTGCACACTTATCCTATAATATACAGGCAGCACAGTCACCACAATATATACACTGTGCACACTTATCCTATAATATACAGGCAGCACAGTCACCAGAATATATACACTGTGCACACTTATCCTATAATATACAGGCAGCACAGTCACCAGAATATATACACTGTGCACACTTATCCTATACTATACAGGCAGCACAGTCACCAGAATATATACACTGTGCACACTTATCCTATAATATACAGGCAGCACAGTCACCAGAATATATACACTGTGCACACTTATCCTATAATATGCACACATCCTGTAGTATACAATGATATACAGGCAGCAGGCAGCAAAATATATGCACTGTGCGCATTATACAGTTCACACACTGGTGGCCAAACCCATATACATGCGTGCACATCCTATTGTACATCATGTGCACACTCATAGTGTAATATAATGTACAATGCACAATCCTACATCATTTTTACATTACACCGAAGCAGTAATATATAGTGTGCACACTTTCCTAAAATTATATAAATATATGTATGTGTGTGATATATCTTTAATGTAATACTAGGAGAACACATTTGTAATATGTTAGAAAACACAAGATATATGCAATATATTCAGAGAGCATACTTCCCTCTTCCTTTAAAATAACATTGATAATACATTGGGAGCTATTCCATAACCATCATATAATATACAGTGGGCATACTGACAATACAACTCTAATGGGGGCACACTTATACAGGGGAGCAGTCTGCACATTTATAGTCATATAATATCCAATGTGTACACTCATCCTATAATACAGTGCATTCATAATATACTTTGTGAAAATGTATAATCCTATAATATACATGGAGGACACTCATCCTATGCGTGTGCATTTATATGGTGTAACACATCCAATAATATACAGTCTGCACAGTTACAGTCATGTAATATATAATGTGCACACTTTCAATTCATCCTTCCACACTTGTAGACATATAACATGAAAATAATTATAATAATAATATACAGGGGAGCAAAATAATAATATGCTGTGTGTACAATATACAGTGAATCTACCTCTATTATACCGGGAACAGTTATCATAAAAACATAAAAATACACTGTTCCCACATGGAGATCACTAATGTATATATTATAATATACAGTGTGCACACTTATCCTGGGGAAACACACCCTTCATGTATATGTTATAATATACAGTGTGCACACTTATGCTGGGGATACACACCCTTTATGTATATGTTATAATATACAGAATTCACACTTATCCTGGAGGCACACACCCATCATACATATACTGTAATATACAGTGTGCACACCTATCCTGGAGGCACACACCCATCATACATATACTGTAATATACAGTGTGCACACATATCCTGGAGGCACACACCCATCATACATATACTGTAATATACATGGTGCACACTTATCCTGGAGGCACACACCCATCATACATATACTGTAATATACAGTGTGCACACTTATCCTGGAGGCACACACCCATCATACATATACTGTAATATACAGTATTCACACTTATCCTGGAGGCACACACCCATCATACATATACTGTAATATACAGTATTCACACTTATCCTGGAGGCACACACCCATCATACATATACTGTAATATACAGTGTGCTCACATATTCTGCGGGCACACACTCCTTTCCACAACCCTAGCTGAGTGAAGTGTCAGCTCTGCGGGCACTGTGTATATGACTGGGGGCAGTGTGGCCCCTGCGCTCACCTGAGGGGACCGAGCTCCGGTCACAGTGCCCGTCCTTCAGCAGCCGGTCCCGGATCTCCCAGCTGAACATCCCCGGGTTCTCCCTCTTGTATTCCTCGATCTTCTTCTCAACATCGGGGGTGGCCACCTGCTTTAATGGTAAAGACACGGGGCAGCAGGTCAGCATGGACCGGACCCAGGGGCCCCATCTGACACATGCATGTGAGCAAACCCTGTGCACCAGATGTACCGCTTATAGATGGACACAAGGTACTACTAGGTGATGTACACTGTCTCCACGTGGTTACTATGTATTACTATATAATATACCCTGCCTCCATGTGTATACTCTCTATTACTATCAGATATACCCTGCCTCCATGTGTATACTCTCTATTACTATCAGATATACCCTGCCTCCATGTGTATACTCTCTATTACTATCAGATATACCCTGCCTCCATGTGTATACTCTCTATTACTATCAGATATACCCTGCCTCCATGTGTATACTCTCTATTACTATCAGATATACCCTGCCTCCATGTGTATACTCCCTATTACTATCAGATATACCCTGCCTCCATGTGTATACTCTCTATTACTATCAGATATACCCTGCCTCCATGTGTATACTCTCTATTACTATCAGATATACCCTGCCTCTATGTGTATACTCTCTATTACTATCAGATATACCCTGTCTCCATGTGTATACTCTCTATTACTATCAGATATACCCTGCCTCCATGTGTATACTCTCTATTACTATCAGATATACCCTGCCTCCATGTGTATACTCTCTATTACTATCAGATATACCCTGCCTCCATGTGTATACTCTCTATTACTATCAGATATACCCTGCCTCCATGTGTATACTCTCTATTACTATCAGATATACCCTGCCTCCATGTGTATACTCCCTATTACTATCAGATATACCCTGCCTCCATGTGTATACTCTCTATTACTATCAGATATACCCTGCCTCCATGTGTATACTCTCTATTACTATATAATATACCCTGCCTCCATGTGTATACTCTCTATTACTATCAGATATACCCTGCCTCCATGTGTATACTCTCTATTACTATCAGATATACCCTGCCTCCATGTGTATACTCTCTATTACTATATAATATACCCTGCCTCCATGTGTACACTCTCTATTACTATATAATATACCCTGCCTCCATGTGTATACTCTCTATTACTATCAGATATACCCTGCCTCCATGTGTATACTCTCTATTACTATATAATATACCCTGCCTCCATGTGTACACTCTCTATTACTATATAATATACCCTGCCTCCATGTGTATACTCTCTATTACTATCAGATATACCCTGTCTCCATGTGTATACTCTCTATTACTATCAGATATACCCTGCCTCCATGTGTATACTCTCTATTACTATCAGATATACCCTGCCTCCATGTGTATACTCTCTATTACTATCAGATATACCCTGCCTCCATGTGTATACTCTCTATTACTATCGGATATACCCTGCCTCCATGTGTATACTCTCTATTACTATCAGATATACCCTGCCTCCATGTGTATACTCTCTATTACTATCAGATATACCCTGCCTCCATGTGTATACTCCCTATTACTATCAGATATACCCTGCCTCCATGTGTACACTCTCTATTACTATCAGATATACCCTGCCTCCATGTGTATACTCCCTATTACTATCAGATATACCCTGCCTCCATGTGTATACTCCCTATTACTATCAGATATACCCTGCCTCCATGTGTATACTCCCTATTACTATCAGATATACCATGCCTTCTGCACACTGACCCCAGGGCCCCCTTTCCCCTGGGACACTCACCCTGGGTTTGCTGCCCCCGATGGCCCCGGGCCGGATGGAGCCAGTCTCCTGGTACCGGCACAGGATCTTGGAGACACAGCCATGGGAGACCCGGAGCTGCCTGGAGATGACACAGGGGCGGATGCCATGGTGGGCCATCTCCACTATCTTGTGTCTGATGTGGTTGGGCAGGGGTCTGCCATTGATGAAGACTCCCCCGAGCTGATTGACTCGACCTTGGCCCAAAGGAGTGGACACTGAGGGAGAAAGCACACATAGGTGAATTACATTCCTACACATCATGTACACATATATACATACTGCACATTACACACCTATGGCACCTACTGTAGAGTCCACATACTGTAGTTACTGGATCCACTAAATCCATTTCCCAGACACTATTTCGTTACTGATTTGTTTTCACTGATCCCTATACAACACTAATGTACAGTTACTGATAATACCGATAACGTAGAATACAGGCTGCGGCTCCTGTGTAATGGAAAGCTCATATACATTCCCATACATTGCATGTACTGATCACACCTGGGAATATTACAGAAATTCTACACTCCACTCATATACTACTGTGTGCATACATTACTGGTATACTACTGTGTGCATACATTATATATATACTACTGTGTACATACATTATATATACTACTGTGTGCACACATTACTGATATACTACTGTGTACATACATTATATTTATACTACTGTGTGCATACATTATATCTACTACTGTGTATATACATTATATATACTACTGTGTGCATACATTATATATACTACTGTGTGCATATATTACTGGTATACTACTGTGTGCATACATTATATTTATACTACTGTGTGCATACATTATATCTACTACTGTGTATATACATTATATATACTACTGTGTTCATACATTATATATACTACTGTGTGCATATATTACTGGTATACTACTGTGTGCATACATTCTATACACTACTGTGTGCATACATTATATATACACTACTGTGTGCATACATTATATATATACTACTGTGTGCATACATTATATACACTACTGTGTGCATGCATTATATATACTACTGTGTGCATACATTACTAGTATACTACTGTGTACATACATTATATATATATACTACTGTGTGCATACATTATATATACTACTGTGTACATACATTATATATACTACTGTGTACATACATTATATTTACTACTGTGTGCACACATTACTGGTATACTACTGTGTACATACATTATATTTATACTACTGTGTGCATACATTATATCTACTACTGTGTATATACATTATATATACTACTGTGTGCATACATTATATATACTACTGTGTACATACATTATATATACTACTGTGTACATACATTATATATACTACTGTGTGCATACATTACTGGTATACTACTGTGTACATACATTATATATATATACTACTGTGTGAATACATCAAACATATGGTTATTGGAGCATTGATTTATCAATACTATATATGACATTCTGCACATTACATGGTATATTCATTTCCATGCCTGCTCATATAAGCACTAGTTATAGTATATATATATATATATATATATATATATATATATACATAATTTATATATTGTAATATATATTATACGTATGTGATAGATATATATATATATATATATATATATATATATATATATTTATTTATTTATTTATTTTTTTCTCCTATATATATATTGCACGCTGTGATATGCCCTGCAGATTATTACGGAGACTGTGCGGCTGTAAATTGCACATTGGTTCCATAATATTCCGTGGCCGCTCCTCGGGACACTATATTATATATCTATATATTAGATATCTATATTATATCTATATATATACACACACACACACACACACACAACTATGTGTCTTTATTACCGGCTGTAAATTGTACATTGGTTCAGTATATATTCGGTGGGACACTATATTATATATCTATATATTATATCTATATATACACACACACACAACTATGTGTCTTTATTACCGGCTGTAAGGTTATGACCCGTGAATATGTAGAAAACGATAAGTAGCCGGGGATGCGGGGAGGAATCCCACTTTCTATATCCTATAAACTGATGGAATCGGCTACACGGCATCAGTGCAATTTTCCGGTTCTGCCGGGCCCTGATAATCCGGCAATTTGTTTAATATGGCGTCATTCAGATGCAGCAGATTAGGGCGATTTTCCGGCCCGGGAACTGCATAATTTATGGCGCCGGGGAGGACGCAGATATTTGGAGATTTAATGACAATCATGCGCCGCTAATTCCCCGGGCACTTGGCTCCTACACTCAGCGGCGGTGATGACAGATAAGGGGCCACTCCGAGGGCCCATCTCGCAGTCAAGTGGCCCCGAGAAGCCGCGCTCATTATTCGCAGTCATGATGAGCAAACATGGCTCTAATCCGTTGATCCGCCTCTTTGCGCCTGTTGTCTTTTCCTTCGGCTCTCGGGTAAATCCCTGCGGATTGTGTGTTTTGCCGTTTTCGTGGCTTTTCACAGTTTTTTTGCGGCCACTTGATCACGGAATAGATGGAGATGGATTTGGAGAAGTGCGAGCTTTAGATGTGCAACCCTGCGCCAGATCCCTGCAGCCGCTCCCGCCGACAGCTGCTCATTAACCCCACACTGGCCCCCAGTCACCCCATCGGCCGATCTGCTGACCGCAAGCGACCGGGGGAAAGTCGCAGAAAGCAAAGGAAGCGGCTTCTGCAAGACTTTACCAAGGAACACACAGAACATGAAGACCTGTGGATTATCTATCTCATATCTATCTAACTCATATCTATCTATCTATCTATCTATCTATCTATCTATCTATCTATCTATCTATCTATCTCATGTCTATCTATCTCATGTCTATCTATCTGTCTATCTATCTATCTGTCTATCTATCTATCTATCTATCTATCTATCTATCTATCTATCACAAGCCACGCAACATTCTTTATATGTTCTAGTATACCAATATCTCTATATATTATAATATACTAGTATCTGTCTGTCCTCTCAATCCTACATTAAATTAAAATTATAATAAATCTTTTTCTTTTTAAAAAGAAAAAATTTGAAACATTTTAAACCAAGTATATAATTACACTGGAAATGATATTTAAAACCAATTAAAATGATAATAAAACTTTTTTCCAATAAAATAAAAAAAGAAAGAAAAGAAACAGAAAATAATGCAATAAAAGGGGGGATTATAATAAATTAACAACATAATTTTCACTAAGAATTTTATAGATACTAATAATAATATTGTAATATATTTAGTAAAAAAAAAAAATTCGATGAAAAAGGAGGAAAAATTAAGAAAGAATAAATAAAATAAAAAAAACGGGGAAAATTATTTTTCTCTTTGCATATGTCATGAAACTCTGAATGGAGGACGCTGTTCCTGTCGCATCCTGCGGAAGATTTCTCTTTCTTGCTCAGCGCGGGGGTCACTTACCTTCCAGGGGGAATCCTGTCCTGGGGTAGTTCTGACCTGGTGCCGGCCGCATCATTCTTGGGACAGTGCCAGGCAGAGCTGCCATTCGTTTTGGGTCAGCAGAACCTGGTTCTTGGTGGAGCCCAGTTGATGCCCAGCAGAATGAACAGTCTGTGCAGATGTCGCAGGGATGCGCCTGTTCGGCTGCTAACCCCCCCAGGTCTCTGGAATATAAAAGTTACTGGAGTGGTGGTCCCCGGAAAGTCAGCTTCTCAGAGGCAGAAGAAGGGAGGCTGGGGGTCCTGATTTCTGCAGAGGTCTTTGGGGGGCACAGAATGTCAGCTGGGAGCTTTGCAAGTTGTTAAAGTGGCCAGAAGTTTGGAGGAGGAGAGGCTGTGATCAGGGCTAGGCTCTGCCCTGCTTCTTTTATTCATGAAGAGGGATGGGGCAGCGGACCAATGGCAGGCAGCAGGCACAATGCTCAGGCAGGGAGGACTCTGCCTCCTTCTGTGCCAGTGGTGGCTATGGGGAGGAGAGGCACTGCTGTGCCCCAGGTACAGGGACCTAATACAATACACTACAAGTGGGCAGGACCAGCAATGCCATAGTGCTGCACAGAATACAGCTGCCCCTCTGTGGTGGTCAGGGCCATCCAAGAGCTCTGCCTCCAGTCATGTCCCCTCACATGTAGACCCTTTCAGCCCAGACCCCCATGACAACTTCAGACCAGGACAGCACTGCGGCTGAATTCAGGAGGGCACCTGCTGAAGGGTCTGCAGCCCTGGTCTAATGCCCCTCTCTGCCTGGCACCACCTTGTGCAGGCACTGGGCAGTCACGGGACCATGGCCGCCTCTGGGCGGGGGGGGGGCAGGGGGTGCACGTTTTTAGGGGGTGAGCCGCTCTGAAAATCCTTCTCAGCAGGGGATGACGCCAAACTCACAATCAACGGTTTTCATATGTAAAATGGGGGATTCTTAAGATTCAGAGGAAACGTCTTCTACATTGTGCTCCCCAGATTATCGCAAGAAGTGGGGGACAAGAGAGCAGAGGGGTTCCCATACACACACTGGGCTTGTGTGCGCTGCACTGATACATTGCAACGAACAGGGTACCCTGGGGTTCACCAGATACAGGCAGGCGGCACAGACTGGCACACCCTGATCGCCCGATCTCATCTGCCATCACCAGGAGCTGCAGCTCCAACAAGTGCACTGCTATGTGCAACCTCCATGATGACTGCTCAGGGGCCCCCATTAATCTGAGCCCCCCCCCCCCCCCTGTGCTGGCATCTTAATGAAGCTGTCAGCTCCGTGCACTGATGTCCTGCTGAAGAGCAATGTCCCAATTAGACAGTGTGGAGGGGTGACATGGCGATTTCACATGGGGGGGGGGGGGGTGCGGGTTACCTCAGGGTGAGCCCCCTACCTCCGCGGGGTCTCCCCGGTAAGTGGCTGCTCCTCTTCACTGCGCCCTAATATTAGCGGCAATTCATGATTACAGGGCCGCTGCACAACAGCCCGCCGGGCCTGACAGGGTTAAAAGGCCGGGGCATTAACCCTTTCATTCCCCCCCGCACCTCTTGCAGTCAATGGTTTGGCTTGGGAATCGATGACATAAAAAAACAGCGAAGAGAGAATTCTGCGAAGGGTTTTTAGGGGAGAAATGGCTGTTTGTATCATTGCCGAAAATGGGGTGAAAAGTGGATTCAGAGGAAAACTGTAAATTCTATGGAGGAGGGCGAGAGACTGGAAATGTTAGACATAAAACGTGTCATTATGTGATTATTAATGTTTATTTTTATTATTTGTTGTTTTTATTACTGTTAATTATTGTCAGTCATTGTTATTTTAGTATTATTCATGTGGTATTGTCATAACTGATTGTTGTTCTAATTCATTGTTGCATTATTATAATTAGTGTTATTAGTATTAATAGTAATGATTATTATTGTTTTTGTTTTTTTATTAGTATTAGTATGGATATTATTGTTGTTATTATTTAATATATGATTAGTATTGTTTGTATTTAGTATTATTATGACAAATAGTTTTGTTAGTATTATTATAATTATAGTTATTAGTATTAATAGTAATTTTTTTGTTATTATTGTTAGTATTATTATCATTATTTAGTATTATGATAACAAGTATTATTATTATTGTTATTATTAGTAGTATTGTTATTATTTAGTATTATTATTATTATGGTTATTATTTATTGTTAGTATTGTTATAATTATTTAGTATTATGATGGCAAGTATTATTGTTATGGTTATTATTGTTATTACTTAGTATTATTATTATTATTATGATGTTATTATTTACTATTATTATAAGTTTTAGTAGTATTATTGTTATGGTTATTATTGTTAGTATTGTTATTATTTAGTATTATTGTTATTATGATGTTATAATTATTTTGTATTATAATTATTAGTAGTGTTATTACTCAGTAATATTATTATGATGTTATTATTTACTATTATTATAAGTATTATTACGGTTATTACTGTTAGTATTATAATTATTAGTAGTGTTATTTCTCAGTAATGTTATGAGTCTGTCATGTCCTTTGTGTTCTTGGCTTGTGATAGTTTCTGATCGGCGCACGGCTCCTGACACAGAAGGACCGAGAATCGGGACAGCCCTTCAGCCCCTGCCACCCACCTTCCCGGTGCTGCTGTCACTTCTGGCCACCAGTGTCACCTTGTGGCCCCTCATTAGAGCAGTGATTACAGCCGGCAGATTGCTCCCGTCACTTCACGCCATTCATCAGCAGGAGAAGGAGACAGAAATGATAAAATCAGAGGATCTTACAGGGAGATAATGGTCACCTGGACATTGTGGGGACAGGTAAGGATGGCAGATGTGCTGGGGACAGTGTGTGGCTGCAGGATCCTCCCTGTCCCATCATCATCATCCTCATCATCATCATCATCATCACCATCACCATCACCATCATCATCACCATCATCACCATGCCAGCAGTCCGGCCAGAGATGCTTTTAATTTGTGTGTAATGAGAATTAGGTTATGGTCCCAGGGATCCTCTCCAGGGACAATCAGAAGTGATTGCCCCCTTTGTGTCCCTGCTGCTCCAGGCTCTGCTCCTTCCCTTTTTATTTTACCAACGACCTTATGGAGGCAGCTCATCAGACCTTGGCCACAGACAAAGCGATTTCGATGCAATATGATCGTCTGCACAAATTCCATGGGCAATCATGGCACAGCATCGCATCCGATCGATGTCATCACAGATTTACAACATTTCAGTCGACTTAATCCGACAGTTGCAGTACTTTAATGCACAGATTATCGCTGCCCATCGTTGTGGAAATGAAAGGCATCTACTTTCTGGACTTGAAGGCACTAGTTGGAGGTTTTCCTTCGATTTTAGTGCATTTGATGCAGATTGCCTACTGAATGATCAATCCTCCTCCTCTTTTGGGATCATTTTGGATCCTGTAAAAAGGGATTCTGATTGGACTGGTGCAGACATACACTTATATAACACCATGCAATAATATAGAATGTATTTGTTATTTTGTATGAAAAAGTGAAAGGCTAGCTATTAAGCAACAGATAAAATAAAAAAAACTAAATGTATTGAGCAGATGATGAGTATTTGATTTATTTGGCTGGATTTAGCAATAATCAGTAAAGATATTTCCAGGTGGCAGAGGATATATCTGGAGGCATTAGAGAAAAGCTCATTATATACGGATATATACAGTATAAGCACCGGGCTGGGGTCCTCAAGGACAACATCTGCATGGAGTTTCTATGTTCTCCCCGTGTTGGCGTGGGTTTCCTCCGGGTTCTCCGGTTTCCACCCACACTCCATAGACAAACTGATAGGGAGCTTAGGCTACATGCACACGAACGTATGTGTTTTGCAGTCCGCAAAAAAAAAAACAACTGATGACGTCCGTATGGCATCCGTTTTTTTGGCAGATCCATTGTAATAATGCCTATTCTTGTCTGCAAAACGGACAGGAATAGGACATGCTCTATTTTTTTTTGCGGGGCTACGGAATGGACATACGGATGCGGATAGTACACGGTGTGCTGTCAGCATTTTTTGCGTACCCATTGAAATGAATGGGTCCGCATCCTAACCGCAAAAAAAGCAGAACGGACACGGAAACAAAATACGTTCGTGTGCATGTAGCCTTAGATTGGGAGCCCCATTGGGGATAGAGTGGTGATAATGTCTGTAAAGCGCTGCGCAATATGGTAGCGCTATAGAAGTGCTTGAAATAAATAAATGATATATATTACTCCGACACATGGTGATGATACCAGGCGACCATTTGTCCTGTCCATTCTCTGTGCAGCAGATGACAGATCAGGCTACTTTCACACTGGCATTTTGGATTCCGTTTGTGAGATCCGTTTCAGGGCTCTCACACACGGTCCAAAACGGATCAGTTCAGCCCCATGCATTCTGAATGGATAAGGATCCGTTCAGAATGCATCAGTTCGGCTCCGTTCCGCTTCTATTCTGTTTTGGAGGCGGACACCAGAACGCAACATGCAGCATTTTGGTGTCCGTCTGAAGAGGCGGAGCCTAACGGATCCGTTTTGAATTACAATGTAAGTCAATGGGGACGGATCCGTTTTCAATGACACAATATGGTGCATTTGAAAACGGATCCGTTCCCCATTGACTTTCAATGTAATTCAAAACGGATCCGTTCCCCATTGACTTTCAATGTAAGGCTACATGCACACGACAGTTGTTTTTTGCTGTCCACAAATCGCGGATCCGTCTTCCTTTTTTTTTCACATCCACATCCGTTCCATGTGTCCGCAAATTTTGTAGGTTGTGTTTCCGTGTGTCTTCCGTTTTTTTTGCGGATCCGCAAAAAAAGCAGAAGGCTTGAACCAGTTTCTTAAAGTACCTGTACAAGTGCCCTGATTTCCAAGCAACCATCCGCAAAAAAAACCAGATGCGGATGACAAACGGATGGCTTCCGCTGGTCATCCGCATTTTTTGCGGACCCATTGACTTCTATGGGTCCGCAAACAGTTTTTTGCGGACAAGAATAGGACATGCCATATTTTTTTTGCGGACGTGAAATGCGGACAGCGGACGCGGACAGGCAACGGAAGAGGCATCCATATTTTTAACAGATCCATAGAAATGAATGGGAAACCATTGGATCCGCAAAAAAAACGGAACGGAGGCCGCAAAAAACCACTGCCGTGTGCATGTAGGCTTATCCAAAATTGATCCGTTTTGGACTTTGTCATTTTTCTTTAAAACTAATGCAAACGAATCCGTTCTGAACGGATACAAACGTTTGCATTAGAGGTGCGGATCCGTCTGTGCAAATAAACAGACGGATCCACACTAACGCAAGTGTGAAAGTACCCTTAGTTAACACACTGGTTTTTTAGGCAGTGTTGACATCTGCAATGGAGGCTCTTCCAAATTTTCTGCACAAAAACATTGCGCAGGACCTCTGGATGTTCCGTTAAAGAGATGACATAATAAGATATATTAAGCTGAGTACACACCAGGTATTTGGTCAGTTATTTCCATCAGTTAAGCCTCATTCACACCTCCGTGTCTGTGCTAAAATCCGTGCGAAGGTAGTCAGTGATGCATCCGTGAAGCTGCCTGTGAAGGATCAGTGTCTGGTCCGTGTGCCATCCGTGTTTCACTGACCCTGCACATCGGAAAGATAATTTTCAAAACATCTCTTTCTAATGATCCGTGAAACACAGATGCAACACGGATAGCATCCGTGGCTTTCATGGACCCATAGACTATAAAGGGCGTGATGGATCTGTGAATGCAGACAAAATAGAGAATGCATCCGTGCTCCTTTTTTTTGCGGACCATATGCGGAACCATTCAACCATTCAATTTCAATGGGTCTTAAAAAAAAACGTAAGTTACTCTGTGTGCATTCCATTTCCGTATTTCCGTTCCGCAAAAAATAGAACATGTCCTATTATTATCCGCATTACGGACAAGGATAGGACTGTTCTATTAGGGGCCAGCTGTTCCGTTCCGCAAAATACACACGGACGTCATCTGTATTTTTTGCTGATCCATTTTTTGCGGACTCTAAAATACATACGGTCGTGTGAATGAGCCCTAAAATGAATGGGGGCGTATGCTGTCCGTGGAGAACACGTACAGCCCACGCCGTGGAACACTGATCCAAAACCAGGGGCAGGTCATAAAACGGGTGCAAATCTTTCTGATTAGGCTACATTCACACAACCGTATGTGTTTTGCGGTCTGCAAATTGCGTATGGCATCAGTTTTTTTTTGCAGATCCATTGTAACAATGCCTCTCCTTATTCTCAAAATGGACTAGAATAGGACGTGTTTTTTTTTTTTTGCAGGCTACGGAACAGACATACGGATGTCGCATTTTTTGTGGACCCATTAAAATGAATGTGTCCGCATCCTATCCGCAAAAAAAACGTAATGGACACGGAAACAAAATATGTTTGTGTGAATGTAGCCTTATATTTTATCACTTTGGAGGCTTCATCACTGATGGAAATAACTGAAGTGTGAACTGGGCCGTAGGCCTCATGCACACAAAGGTATTTTTATTGCGCGTCCATTCCGTTTTTTTGGCGGACCGTATACGAAATTATTCATTTCAATGGGTACGCCAAAAAAACAGAAGTTACACCGCGTGCATTCCATTTCCGTATTTCAGTTCTGCAAAAAATGGAACATGTGACTGTCCTATTATTGTCTGCATTACGGACAAGGATAGGACTGTTCTATTAGGGGCCAGCTGTTCTGTTCCGCAAAATACGACATGCAAACGGATATCATCCGTATTTTTTGCGGACCGCAAAATACATACGGTCGTGTGCATGAGGCCTTACCTTGATATATCATAACGCACAAATGACTGGTGTTTATCTTGTTTATGTCATTGATATAAAAGCTTAATAAAATGCTTATAGAAAACAGCGCAGCGTGCCGCATTTTCCCTAATAGTTAAAGGACCAGCACCACGACAGTAGCTCAATGGACCCTAGTCAATAGGGTCTGCAGAATGCACATGTTGTGCGTCACGTGACGGATCCGGCACAAAAAACATAAAATGTGAGCTCAGGTGTGAACGCAGCCTTACTAATAAAAGCTGACCAAGGCGGATCCTATGTATTTGTGGAGCATCACTGGGGCTCAGATCCATTTTATAGGATTAATCAGGAAATATTTTTCTTTTTATCAGTGGTAGACGGACTGAGATATTGGCCCTGGGTTCATGTCTACGCTGTCATTACGGTTTTTACGTTTCGGCATAGTAGCAGAAAACGAAGGGCTGCATTACACCAACAGCTTTTCTTTCATTGGTCAGATGGCCTATTGGTCCGACTGATGGAGAGCAGGATCGGTCACATGCACATAGGCACTAAAAACCAAAAGAATGGCAACGTCTCACTGCCTTTAGGCCCAGTTCACACTTCACTTATTTGGTCAGTTATTTCCATCAGTTATTGTGACCCAAAACCGGTAGTGAAGCCTCCACAGAAAGAAGGTAGAATAGAAAAATGTCCTCCTGTTCTGGTTTTGGCTCACAAAAACTGATGTCAATAACTGACCAAATAACTGAAGTGTGAACTGGGCCTTAGGGCTCATGAAGACGAACGCATTTTCTTTCCGTGTCCGTTCCGGGTTTTTTGCGGACAGTATGCGGAACCATTCACTTCAATGGGTCTGCAAAAAAAACGGAACTTACTCCTTGTGCATTCCGTTTCCATATGTCCGTATTTCCGTTCCGCAAAAAAATAGAACATGTCCTATTAGGCTCCATTCAGACGTCCGTATGTGTTTTGCGGATCCGCAGATCCACAAAACACGGACACCGGCAATGTGCTTTCCGCATTTTGCGGATCCGCACATTGCCAGAACTATATAGAAGATCCACAATTCCGGATCCGAGCGGGACAGAATTGCGGACGTGTGAATGGGGCCTTATTGTCCACATTACAGACAAGGACAAGACTGCCAGCTGTTCTGTTCCGCAAAATACGGAATGCACACGGACGTCATCCGGACCACAAAATACATACGGTCATGTGCACGAGCCCTTATAATGAGGTGACTCAAGTTCTTTCATGTTGTCCGTCATTTTGCTGGAAAAATTAGTGCTGTGGTCTTTATCTAATTCTAATAAAAATAAAAAAAAAACACCAATCTGCATGTAGGGTGGTCTTGGCCACTGTGCAACTTGAAATCCTTCATAACCTGACGTCTGAAGGAAAAAAAAAAACACGAAAAAGAAACGGAAAAGTAGTAAAACTGCATATTTTGCAAAGTATGTCAGTTTAAGGTGAATTCACATGCAGCAGATTTTGTTGCAACTTTTCCACTCAGCCTAAGGGCTCACGCACATGAATGTATTTTCTTTCCGTGTCCATTCCGTTTTTTACAGACTGTATGCGGAACCATTTATTTCAATGCGTCCGTAAAAAAACCAGAAGTGCGTTCCGTTTCCGTTTCCATATGACCTATCATTGTCCGCATTACGGACAAGGATAGGACTGTTCTTTTAGGGGCCAGCTGTTCCGATCCGCAAAATACGGAATAAACATGGAGGTCATCCGTATTTTTTGCGGATCTGTTTTTTGCAGGCTGCAAAATACATACGGTCATGTGCATGAGCCTTAACATGCAGAATTAATGTGCTTGCTGCCAAAAATTCAGATGAATGGAACTAATTTTCAGTTGCAGAAATTTCTGCAAAAAAAAATAAAAAATCTGGCATGTGTGAATCCACCCTTACCCCCTCCGTGCTCATACATCAGTTTTTTTTTTCTAGCAGAGCTAGAACTATATATGTGTAAGCACGCTTAGTGCACAGGTCTGGCATCTATAGACTCATAGCGCCAGACAGAAAAACGTAGCATATAGGTATTCGGCATCCAGGATCACAAGCGATATGCCGGATGAATGTGAATGGTCCCCTAGAAAACGATGGGCTCAGTTCTAGCTTCAGTTTCTTTCTCGCGTTCTATAAACTATGCTGGGGGGAAACTGAGTCGGATTGCCAGACTTATGTGAAAGGGGCCTTACTTTTTCAGTATTTTGCGGTCCCAAAAAAACGGATCCACAAAAAATACGGATGATGTCCGTGTGCGTTCCGTTTTTTGCTAAATGGAACAGCTGGCCCCTGATAGAACAGTCCTATACTTGTCCGTTATGTGGACAATAAGGCCTCTTGCACACAAAGGTTTTTTTTTTTTTTAGTTTATGTTTAGTTTTTTGCAGTCTGTATACGGAACCATTAATTTCAATGGATTCGCAAAAGAACCTGAAGGTACTCTGTATGCCTTCCGTTTCCGTATTTACGCTTTTCCGTTCCGTTCAAACATAAAACATGTCCTATTATTGTCCGCATAAGGGACAAGGATAGTACTGTTCTATCAGGGGCCAGCTGTTCCGTTTCGCAAAAAAACGGAATGCACACGGACGTCATCCATATTTTTTGCGGACTGCAAAATACTGAAAACGCCATATGGTTGTGTGCAAGAGGCCTAGTAGGACTTGCTCTAACTTTGAACGGAACGGAAAAACGTAAATACAGAAACGGAAGGCATACGGAGTACCTTCCGTTTTTTTGCGGATCCATTGAAATGAATGGTTCCGTATACGGTATATGGAACGAAAAGAATGGAACGTAAACGGAAAAAAAAAACGTTCGTGTGCAAGAGGCCTTATGCTAGAAATTCAAGGGTGCTCAATTTAGAGGGAACACCCACAATGCCGATCAAAGCATAAAAAACGGAGATTTTCTGCTACGACTGAAAGCACTTTACAATAATTCGGTAATAGCGGCTTCACTGCACTAAGGAAACTATTAATGGCTGCGATGTTCACGTGATCGCGGACTTAGATGTCGTATCGCCCTATATTCTGGTCTCCGCCTTTGGGTTTTACTAGTAGTAATCTTACTGATCTGAGGAATATTTACATGAAATCCAATGTAGGAGAGTTTCAGATGTAAATTGCTCTTTCTGTCGTTACTTCATTATGCGGCGTGGAGGGGAGGGGGCGGCCGCACAGACCTCTCCGCACTCCGCATTGGGTTGCTTTGCCACAGGGCTGACAGAGCTATTGGTGCATTGACTTTACAGGTGTAAAATGGTCCTCTTTTATCACAGTATAATGACTGTCGCTATATAATTCCATTCTCCGGATTTCAGAGTCGCTGTGAACCCAATTCTCCAAACCTCTATTAATTCCTGCACCATAAAAAAAAGAAATCCCCTCAATTCTTCCTCTAACAGCTGTTAAAAAGGATCACAAGTATGACTCAAAGAGACGGCTGCTTTTTTTTCTCTCTTTTTTGCATGCGGCCGTAATAAAAAAGAAGATGTTTCACCTCTAAAGTCAAGCCGCACTTTGGTTAATACTTTGCAGGAAATGTTTGGGAAATTGCTAAATAGTAATCAGAACCATCTTATAAGGCCTCTTGCACACGAACGTTTTCTTTTTCCATTTACGTTCCGTTTTTTGCGTTCCGTAGACGGAACCATTCATTTCAATGGATCCGCAAAAAAAACGGAAGGTACTCCGTATGCCTTTCGTTTCCGTATTTCTGTTCCGTTCAAAGATCACGTTCCGTAGCTCTGCAAAAAAAAAAGAATGCATACGGGACACATCCGTATGTCTTCCGTATCCATTCCGTTTTTGCGGAACCATCTTTTGAAAATTTTATGCCCAGCACAATTTTTTTATGTACTTAGGCCCCTTTCACATCTGTGTTTTTGCTTTCCGGCCTAGAGTTCTGTCCTCGGGGCTCTAGGACGGAAAGATACTGATCAGGATTTATCCTAATGCATTCTGAATGGAGAGAAATCCGTTCAGGATGCATCAGGATGTCTTCAGTTCAGTATGTGAACGTTTTTTGGACGTTGACAAAACCGTAGCATGCGGAAGACATGCCGTAACGCCGGATCCGGAATTAATGCCCATTGAATTGCATTAATCCGGATCCGGCATTAAGCTAAATGTCGTTTCGGCGCATCGCCGGACCCGACGTTTAGCTTTTGTGAATGGTTACCATGGCAGCCAGGACGCTAGCCGGCTGCCATGGTAAAGTGTAGTGGGGAGGTAGGGGAGCAGTATACTTACCGTCCGTGCGGCTCCCGAGTCCTGGGGCGCTCCACAATGACGTCAGAGCGCCCCATGAGCATGGATCATGTGACCATACGCGTGGGGCGCTCTGACGTCATTGTGGAGCACCCCGGAGCCGCACGGACTGTAAGGATCTGCGCCCCTGGCTCCCCACTACTTACTATGGCAGCCAGGACTTTAGTAGCGTCCTGGCTGCCATAGTAACACTGAAAGCATTTTGAAGACTGATCAGTCTTCAAATGCTTTCAGTTGTCTTGCGCTGTGACGGATCCGGCGGGCATTTCCGGCGACGGAAGTGCACGCCGGATCCACACAACGCAAGTGTGAAAGAGGCCTTACTGTTAAATATTATTGTATGTTTCCGTTTGCGATCAGCAAAGAGCAGATCACAAACGGAAAAACGGAACGACAAAACGGAAACACTACTGAAACAAAATAACGGAAAAACCGATCCGCAAAACCATATGGTCGTGTGTAGGAGGCCTAAGGGCTCCCGCACATGAACGTGTGTGCCCTGCGCGGCTAACAGCGGGTCCACAATATCCAGGCAGTGGCCGTGTGCGCTCCGTATCATGGATGTGGACCCATTGACTTGAATGAGTCCGCTATCCTCAAGTTATGGAGCGGAGGCACGGAGTAGAAGCCAACGGAAGCACTACAAAGCACTTCCGTGGGATTTTGGTCCATTCAAGCCAACGGGTCCGCATCCGCAAACGCCATGCACACAGGCGGTGCCTGTTCACTGCGGACCACAGCATGGGCACGGGTGCATGAGCTCTGAATGATGCCAGCCTGCACATTCGCCATACGAGTGGATTCACACTTGGCAGATTTGGTTGCAGAAATTTTAGCAACTGAAAATCAGCTCCATATTTCTTGGTGGGGTTGTTTTAGAGGCAAACTCATAGATTTCCACAGATTCCATTCAGATGAATGGGGCGGTTGTAGAAACTTCTGCAACAAAATCTGCCACCCTAATGTCCCCGTGTATCCGTGAGGCCTTGTTCACACAGCAGATTTTCCACATGGAATCTGCGTCCCATTGCTTTCAGTGGGAATCTGCGCTGCCATTCATACAGGAGCAGATTTCTTTTCCTGTATGAATATCAGAGCCACATTAAGGAAGGACATGTCCCATCTTGGCTTGGTTTCCTCATGGAAACCACACTGGGTGTCCACACGTGGTTTAGCCAAGTTAATTGAGGGTCCGCCCCAGATTTTTGCCTCAGTTTCCCCACCATGTACATATTTTCCAACATGCAGTCCAATGTGCAGCGGTTGTCATGTGGCTGTGCTGCAGTCGACTGCTGTGCGGTCCTACGAGCCGCAGCGGATCCAATTAAGGGCTTGTTCACACGAACGTAAGGGCTCCGTGCCTGTGCTGTGGAGCGCAAATTGCGGTCCGCAACGCACGGGCACTGGCCGTGGGCCAGCCGCATGCGGATCGCGGACCCGTCACTTGAATGGAGTCCGCGATCCGTCCGTTCTACAAAAAGATAGAGCAAATTCTATCTTTTTGCGGTGCGGAGGCGCAGAACAGAACCCCAGCAAGCACTCCGTAGTGCTTCCGTGGTGTTCCGTTCTGTGCTTCTGTTCTGTTCAGCACCGCATCTCCAGATTTGCGGATCCGCGATGCAGATTGCACGCGGCCGGTGCCCCGTATATTGCGGACCCGCCGTATGTGGGTCGCAATACAGCAACAGAGGGGCAACGGCCGTGTGAATGAGCCCTAACTAATTAGGATCGCAGTGTTTAGTCGGTCTACATTGTCAATGGCTGCGCTGTAATGTGGGTGCCACGTAACCATTTAAGGCCTCATGCACACGACCGTTGTTCTGGTCCACATCCGAGCCGCAGTTTTCGCATCTGTTGCTCCGTCCCGTGGCCCCACAAAAAAAATATAACATATCCTATTCTTGTCCGTTTTGCGGACAAGAATAGGCATCTCTACAATGGGCCGCCCGGTCCGTTCCGCAAATTGCGGAAGGCACACGGGCAGCTTCCGTGTTTTGCGTTACCGCAAAAACGGAACGGTCGTGTGCATGAGACCTAACAATGCAGTTTTATACAGCTATTTTCTTATAGGCGTTTTTTAAAATCTCTTATAGAGAATCCTAAGGAACGCCATATTCAGTGCATGCCAAAAACATGCAAAAACATGCAAAAGGATGCAAAAAAATGCTTTGTCCATAGTGAATTTACTAAAGAATCAAAAAATGGCAAAAACACTGAAAAACAACTGTGTGAAACCAGCCTAAACAATTTAGATTTTGCAGCAGTCTGTAGTCTGCAATCAGTAGAGGAGGGAAGGTGCAGACATTTTCAGAATTCCCATTGCAGGTTATATTAAGGCCTCATGCACACGACCTTTGTTTTGGTCCGCGTCCGAGCCGCATATTTCGCAGCTCGGGCACGGACCCATTCACTTCAATGGGGCTGCAAAAGATGCGGACAGCACTCTGTGTGCTGTCCGCATCCGTTGCTCCGTTCCGTGGCCTGCAAAAAAAAAAAGGGCATGTCCTATTCTTGTCCGTTTTGCGGACAAGAATAGGCATTTCTACAATGGGCCGCGTTCCGTTCCGAACGCGGAGCAGCTTCCGTGTTTTGCAGATCCGCGGTTTGCGGACTGCAAAACACATACGGTCGTCTGCATGAAGCCTAAGGGTCCGTCTTTCGGTCTGCAGTGAAACTTCTTTGAGACGTTCCCCCAAAACTGTGGTCTTCTCAAAGAAGATGGCCGGTATGCATAAGATCTGGCAGAACTGAAGTGCTCTGGGTGAGGCGGTCTTTTGGAGAGGTTTCATTCTACGCCTATGTACTGTCTGTGGTTCATGTGGATGAAAGATTAGGGGAAAGTTTCGCGTCCCATGACGCAGTATACATATATAATACAGGCACAATCAGGAGGCACAGCCATACGCGCGGCCTCCGTCACTTTCCATTGGTGGGATAAGCGTGCATTGAGATGAAAGGAGCCCCCAGCTCTATACTGGTGAATGTGGCAGGACTGTCACTGTACGCCGCTGACAGCTGATTAACCAGTGATGACTCTCAAAAGCTTTCTTTACATATATTAGAGACGGCTTTGAAAAGTTGAGGGAACCCCCCCGTCCTGCGCTGGTATGGTGGAAGGGTGGGAGCCATCCCACAATAGAGGATGGTGTTGTCTCCCTCAGATCCTTCCCCACCCTAGTCCCACTTTTAGAGAAAAAAAAAAAATTTTCACTTGTTGAAATGAGGTTTTTATAGGAGTATCCGAACCCTGCCAGGACTGGTTGGCACCAGATCCAAAAGTACACAAAGGCCTTCTTTGGGCAGGACAAGGAAAGGATCACCAGGCGCTCTGCCCTATGCAGCAGCCTTTTTCCAGCCATGTCTGCAGAATAACAGCTTCATCTTCTCCTCTAGGACCCCCAGCTTACCCCCCCCCCCTCCACCCTCGTGGGCCGCTTATTCAAGTGGCTTCATGGGTAGAGAAGACATGAAAGTCCTGGAAACAGACCCGAAGACGAAGGTAGAATATTCTGGCCTCATATAGGGTCCAGACAGTGTCATTATCCAAGTATCCGCATGTCCTAGAATTTTAAAATCTCTGCTTGCTGTTGGTGAATAGGAAGGTTCTGGTTTATCTACAGACTGTTAGGCTACTTTCACACATGCGTTGTGAGGATCTGGCAATCTGTATGCAAACGGACACCACGGATCCGTCTCACAAATGCATTGCAATAACGGATCCGTCTCTCCGGTTGTCATCCGGAAAAACGGATCCGTTATTTATTTATTTTTTACATTTTTAAAGGTCTGCGCATACGCAGACCGGAAAAAGGGATCTGTCAATGTGGTAATTTTAATTTCAATGTAAATTAATGCCGGATACGTCATTTCGGCAAGTGTTCCGGAATTTTGGACAGAGATAATACTGCAGCATGTTGCGGTATTTTCTCCGTACAAAAAGCGTGCAGTGACTGAACTGAAGACGTCATGATGCATCCTGAACGGATTTCTCTCCATTTAGAATGCATTAGGATAAAACCGATCAGTTCTTTTCCGGTATTGAGCCCCAAGGACGGAACTCAATGCCGGAAAAGAATAACGCTAGTGAGAAAGTACCCTTAGGATCCTCCGACGAGCACTAAATACATCAGTCATGCTCACCTCCTGGACTATAGGATGTCAGCTCTGAGGGTGGCCATACACAATGCAGCCTGGCTGAACTTGGCAATTTCCAGCTGTCCCATAGAAAATGAATGGAGCGGCAGCACGCGTGCTCGACCATGGCTGCATTGGCTTGGGGAAAGCAGAACCTCCGTTCTCATGATGGAGAACACCACGGGTCAGTTGTTTATGTCCTATCCATAGGGGATGCTTTTTTCTTGCTACAGACCCTTTAAGCGTGTGACTTGAAATTAAAATTGCGGACAAGAAAAGGCATTTTCTATTATAGTGCCCGCGATGTGCGGTCCGCAAATTGCTGGTGTCCATGTTTTGCGGATCTGCAATTTGCGGATCCGCAACACACTTTCGGACGTGTGAATGGACCCTAAATCCGACCCTCTAAAAAATCTTTTTTTTCCCATTTACGTTCCGTTTTTTGGCGTTCCGTATACAGAGCCATTCATTTCAATGGATCCGCAAATAAAACGGAAGGTACTCCGTATGCCTTTCGTTTCCGTATTTTTGTTCCGTTTAAGGCCCCATTCACACGTCCGTAGTGTGTTGCGGATCCGCAACACACCTTGCCGCCAGCCCCATAGAGATGCCTATACTTGTCCGCAATTGCGGACAAGAATAGGACATGCTCTATATTATTGCAGAGCCGCCGGCCGAAAGATCGGCTGTGTGCTCTGCAAATGCGGATGCGGAGAGCACAGTGTGTGCTCTCCGCATCCATCACGTCCCCATTCAAAATTCAAATAGAACATGTCCTATTATTGTCCGCATAATGGACAAGGATAGGACTGTTCTATTAGGGGCCAGCTGTTCCGTTCTGCAAAAAACAGAATGCACACTGACGTCATCCATATTTTTTGCGGATCCGTTTTTTGCGCACTCCAAAATACTGAAAAAGCCATACGGTCGTGTGCATGAGGCCTAATCCAGTGCTCATTTACAGCATAGAACTGCAATAATGCTGAGCAGAAAGTGACAGATGCAGATGTACGGTGACATCACAATTAGGACGATTTATCTTCTGCTATACTCTGCCCATAACATTTCATATGACAGTCTGATAATCCAGAATATTTCTTAATCCAGCATCCACCCTGTCCTATAGATGCCAGATAACAGGAATTTTACAATCACTGTTGGATACTGGAATCTCTTCCTATACGAGACGCTGCAAATTGTGCAGTAATTGGGGTATTATGGGTTTCGGGGAGAGATCTCTGCTGCATTAGGATTGTAGAAATGTTTGCTGTGGGTCGCCCCACCTCACGCCTCGCCCTCTGAGGGTGGTCTCCTGTCTGACTGATATTCCCTTATTCTGGAAGGAGCTGCAGGCGGCGTGACTCTGAACAACATAGCCACATCTTAAAATTCATGTTCCACATTCACACGCGTTATGCTATTAATACCTATCCCCTCAGAAGTGACTTTTAAGTCCTGAATTATGAGCGTGTTACACTAATTCCCATGTACCCTCCGTGTCAGCAGAGAGGAGAATCAACCCGCTGCTCTGTATATTGAAATGCGCTGATTGTATATTGAAATGCGCTGATTGTATATTGAAATGCGCTGATTGTATATAGGATACAGATGCACTTAATGTGCATTCACATAAGGCCTCATGCACACGACCGTTGTTTGATTCCGTGTCCGTTGCTCCGTTTTTCGTGATTTTCTGCAGACCCATTGGTTTTCAATGGGTCCGTGGAAAACTCGGCAAATGCACCGTTTGTCCTCCGCGTCCGTGGTCCGTGATTCCAGTCTGTCAAAAAAATATAACCTGTCCTATTCTTGTCCGTGAAAAACGGTTCACGGACCCATTCAAGTCAATGGGACCGTGAAAAAATGCGGATGGCCATCCGTGTGTCATCCGTGTTCCGCGTCCGTTTTTTTTGCGGATCCCTTGGCAGGCACTTGGCAAAAATTGTCAGCCTGTCTTTTGGTAAAATCTTTTGGGTCCTGTCCGCTAAAGAAAACGGAAGACACACGGAAACACAACGGAAGGCAAAAACGGACACGGATCACTGAACAACGGAACCCCTTTTTGCGGACAGCATAAAAAAACGTCGTGTGCATGAGGCCTAGGTTCGCTAATCAGAAGCTGGCGGCGTTTCACCCCAGCGGTCCTTAGGCTCAAATACGGCATGACCCTGGCCCTATGGGAACAACGCTGGACCTGTCAACCCGGAAAACAATACAGGCTGCGGGACACAGGGGCGTACACAGATCTCATATAGCCCCATAGCAAAACTTAGTATGGGCCTCCCCCTGACCCACCCAGTTTCCCAGCAGATGTGAGTCAATCACTATTGCACAGTGTAAAATGCAAAGTGCATTACCCCTCCCCCAGATTTCTGATACATTTTTAAAGAAATTTGAATAATAAAAAAAATCGAATAAAAAGTCGCACTGCACCTCACCCACCTTTATGTTCGTAAAGTGGAACTGGTGCTTCATGAATATGGCGCTCATTCTGACCATCATATTTCTCAGTGTATTTTACACCAGACACTGATAAATCTCCTGCTTCCCATCTATTAAAAAGCTGTCTGCCTGCAGCCACCACTAGGGGGAGCTCAGTGCATAGTTGTTTCTGCAGTTACCATCAACTGCAATATGTGAATGCAGCCTTATAGGATATGGAGATGGATGCTGCTGCGTTGGTTCCCTTGGGTCTAGTCTGTCTGTTGCTCTGTAAAAAATAGACTTACTGACCAGGGGGCAGACTAAATACATCACTCTGGAAACCTAACCAAATCCGTCAGTGTTAGGGCTCATGCACACGACCGTATTTTCTTTCCGCTTCCGTTCCGTGTTTTTGGCGGACCGTATGCGAATCCATTCACTTCAATAGGGCTGTAGAAAATACAGAAGTTACTCCGTGTGCATTCCGTTTCCGTTTGTCCGCATGGCCGTTTCCGCAAAAAAAGTAGTGCATGTCCTATTATTGTCCGCAAATCACGGTCCGAGGCCCCATTTAAGTCAATGGGTCCGCAAAAATACGGAACGCACACGGAACACATCCGTATGTCATCCGTATTTCGCCGATCCATACTGTAGAAATGCTATGCCCAGCACATATTGCTCATGTGTTTGGTGATTAATAAGTTACTGTTTCAGTTCACGATCCGCAAAAAACGGATCAGTTATGTAAACAATACGGATATGTTTTGTGCAATAACGGAACGGAAGAGGACTTAAATTAGAGAAAAAAAAACCTTAGATACTGAACAACGGATCTGTAAAAAACGGACCGCAAAACAGCAACGGTCGTGTGCATGAGCCCTTAACCAAATATACTGCCCATACATTTTTCTTTGGTATACACAATGCATAAAGAAATAAATGCTTAAAAGGAAAATCACAACATTTAAGTCAGAAACATTAACTTTTTTTTTTTGGCAGTAATTATCCCATTTCAGTTGTCCTCTGGTTCACTGCAGAAAGATAAGAAAAGACTTTAAAAGGGCTCTCTTATTTTCCATCGACACAGTCTAGTGATTCCGTTTTTTACAACTTTCTAATGAACCGTACATTTTATCCTCATGTTTTCCAAACCTCTGCGTACTGTAAGTGAATGGAAAGATTCATTATTTCCATTTTTAAAATTATTTTGCTGCAAAATTATCCTTGGATCTATTCTTTTTTCTACATGATTTGTTTCAATGATGATAAAACCTGTTAAGAATCTACTACCAGGCAAAGAGCACTGAAGGGGATAAAAAAAACGGATGGTGGTGCGAATAGCGATTTATAGATCCTCAGTATTCTGCATGTAGGCATTCTGTATGCTATCTACACATTTTTGCAGACACTTAGTGAATATTTGCCTTGACGTAGATGAAATGTAAACCTTGCACTACGTTCTATCCCTTAGTCCAGCGCCGACCACAGAAATACGTAGATGGAAAATAACTCGTCATTGTTTCATCGGTGTCTATCAGCTGTACGCATCCTCGCCAAGGCCCATCAAATCCAATTTATCAAGGGTCAGGCGCACCTGAGGAACACTTAACCCGGACCTGACACCGCGGCCTCTTAACATGCTGTTTTCCATTTCTGATCTCGCTGTCCGGTGTCGGCTCATCATCGGTAGTAATGATGCCGCTATCTGCAGCTTGTGAGACCCTGCAAAGATCAGTCGAGCAGAACACGGGCTTACACGTCATACGCGTAATATTGCTCCATTTTGGCCTTCGCAGTATTTGATTTGTATGCCGAGATATCACATGATTGGGAACGAGACGTATCTTTACTGCGGCTCAGTCATCAACAAGATCGGCGCAGGCAGCAGGGGACAAAGAAAGAATTTACATGGTAAGTAGATTGCAAGGTTTTTTTTGTATTTATTTTTATATTTAAGGCTTTTTTTGCTTCTCATTTACAGGTTTCCAGCCTGTTCGAATCCCAGACAGTCTCCTTAACAATCCATACTGCAGGTTGCGACTGTAAGGGTACTTTCACACTTGCGTTTTTATTTTCCGGCATTGAGTTCCGTCCTAGGGGCTCAATACCGTAAAAAAACACTTCAGTTTTATCCCCATGCATTCTGAATGGAGAGAAATCCGTTCAGGATGCATCAGGATGTCTTCCGTTCAGTCACTGTACGGCATTTTGGACGGAGATAATACCGCAGCATGCTACGGTTTTATCTCCGTCCAAAATGCCATAACACTTGCCGTAATGCCGGATCCGGCATTAATTCCCATAGGAATGTATTAGTGCCGGATCCGGCATTAAAAATACCGAATGCCGGATCCATACAGCGCATTGCTCACATAGCTTAGCTATGTGAACCATGTGACGCAGGGACCCGGTGACGTCATCGAGGAGCGCCCCGGCCGCCGCACGGAAGGTAAGTAGCTTCTCCCCCGGCTCCCCGCTGCTTTTCCATGGCAGCCGGGACTTTAGTAGCGTCCTGGCTGCCATGGTTACCATTCTTGAAAGCTAAACGTCGTATATGGCGATGCGCCGAAATGACGTTTAGCTTAAAGTCGGATCCGGATTAATGCTTTTCAATGGGCAGTAATTCCGGATCCGTCCTTGCGACATGTCTTCAGGATTTTGGGCCGGAGGAAAATCCGCAGCATGCTGCGGGATTTGCTACGGCCAAAAATTGAACTGAAGACATCCTGATGCATCCTGAACGGATTTCTCTCCATTCAGAATGCATTGGGATAATCCTGATCAGTATCTTTCTGTCCTAGAGCCCCGAGGATGGAACTCTAGGACGGAAAGCAAAAGCGCAAGTGTGAAAGGGGCCTTAAAAGGTATGTATACTATATATTGGTTCCTGTAATACATCACACAGCACTGGCTCTGCTCTGATTACTATCTAAGGGCAGCCTAGATTACTGACATAAAACTGCTGTCCCCTAACCTGCACTGCGGTCCTCAGTGTATCCTATGTGATGCCGCTTCAGTCTGATTCCCATGACCTCTGCTTGTGATAGGTTTCTCCCTGTCAGCAATTACATAGGAGGCAGGGGAGAGCAATGTGATCCTGCATCCTATAGGATACACTGGAAATTCTGCACAAAGCACACACAGATAGTACAGACAGGTAGTATGAGTCGGGAGGGAGCAATATGAAGCTGCATCTCATAGGATACACTGGAGATTCTGCACACTGCACACACAGATAGAAGAGACATGTAGTGTGAGGGGGCGCAATATGAAGCTGCATCTCATAGGATACACTGGAGATTCTGCACACTGCACACACAGATAGAAGAGACATGTAGTGTGAGGGGGAGCAATATGAAGCTGCATCTCATAGGATACACTGGAGATTCTGCACACTGCACACACAGATAGAAGAGACATGTAGTGTGAGGGGGAGCAATATGAAGCTGCATCTCATAGGATACACTGGAGATTCTGCACACTGCACACACAGATAGTACAGACATGTAGTGTGAGGGGGAGCAATATGAAGCTGCATCTCATAGGATACACTGGAGATTCTGCACACTGCACACACAGATAGTACAGACATGTAGTGTGAGGGGGCGCAATATGAAGCTGCATCTCTGTAGCTGCATCTTTGGCTACTTGTACAGTTATGGATTTATGTCTGAATGCAGCCCCAATTTTAGGATCTTCAAGACGGTAGACACTTTTGTTTGTATAGTGTGGTTTGCTCACAAGCAGAGTTTGAGCAGCAGGGAACCTTGGGGCATATGGGTGAGCTGGCTATGAACAATATTCATCTCGTAGGATACACTGGATATTCTGCACACAACACACACAGATATCATAGATAGGTAGTGTAAGTCAATGAGAGTCAGGGTAGAGAAGTGGGAAGTTGCATCTCATATGATACACCGGATATTCTGCACACAGCACACTCAGATAGAATAGACAAGCAGTCTGAGTTAGGGGACATCAGCGTAAAGCTGCATCTTGTACAACACAAAAATTGGTAAAAGTGATTGCTACCAAAGGAGATCTACAAGTTATTAAATTCACTTTTTCTTGCACTGTGTTGTCAAAGCTGGCACCCCAGCTGGTCCCATAAATGCTGGATTAGTGATAAATCTGGGGACGGAACAGGCCAAGGAAGTCTTACAATCTGGAGGAGACATTCCTGGGAGACCCTTGCTGTGCGGGGCGAGCGTTATCCTGCTGAACAATGCCAGTTGGAAGCCCTGACAGCAGAGGAACACATGTGGCCACAGGATGTCTTGCACATATGGCAGAACTGTTAGCGTCCCTCCTATCAGTCCTAGGGGTGACCGACTGTCGTATGCGATGGTTCCCCAGATCATCACACCGGCAGTGGAGACTGTGTGTCGCTCCACAGCAAAGGCAGGATTGAAGCGTTCGCCGTGAGGCCTCCATACGCGAACCCAACTGTCGTGGGATCCCAAACCTGGATTCGTCGCTAAATACAATATGGTTCTAGTCTGTTGCAGTCCAGGTTTCTCATTCCCGACACTACTGCAAATAAAGGCGACGATGGCTGGCTGTCCATAGCTCCTGGAAATAGTCCGGGCAAAGACGGGGGTGTGTAATGAAGGCGCCAACGGTGTCCGGATGATAGACAACAAAACTGTGGTCGCTGCTCATGCCTGTCACGGGATCAAACGATCCTCTCTACTGGTGGTTTGTCTGGGCCGTCCAGAGCTTGTTCACCGTGTGTGCGTGCCTTTAAGTGACCACTGCTCCCTATACCTTCTAACACAGGCATCCTCAAACTGCGGCCCTCCAGATGATGTAAAACTACATCTCCCACAATGCCCTGCTGTAGGCTGATACCTGTAGGCTGTTCGGGCATGCTGGGAGTTGTCGTTTTGCAACAGCTGGAGGGCCGCAGTTTGAGGATGCCTGTCCTAACAGCTAGAGCAGGGATTAAAACAACCATCCTGCTTATCTCAGTCCCATGATGCACCCCCCTCTAAAAGTAAACTGGGTAAAAATATCTTTGAGTGGGTTGTAGAGGCATGTCTAGCAGTGATCAATCTCTAACCAGGAGGTAGACTACCCAAAAGTAGCCTCTGAGAGCCTTTTTATAGGGCAGCAGGGGAAGCACTTTTACGCCCTCTTGTGGCAAGACCGAGTGTCTAATCAGAGAACTCCTCTGATCGTTCACTTACCCGCGTGAGACATAACTGCATGCAGAGTTTTGCAGTATTCATCGGCTCTGCTGGATTACGTCCGCAGACCATAGCCAGCGCGTCTGGGACACGAGGTATATAGGATGTATACCACCCCAGCCCTCTCTGCTCTTTGTCAGGTCATGAACCCCCGTTACATACATGGAAGAAGGGGTGCGTTACTGGAGACCGCTGTATGTTTACCTCCACATTCAGTCATTTACGGAAAACCGCTGACTGCTGAACGAGGGATCTGTAGACAGAAATCAAATTGGGAAACCATGTACTTCTGGTTAAATGAAGAAAATGGAACATAACTACAGTTCCAGATGAAAACGTACCAGATTCCTGGGCCCGCGCCTGAGGACATGTACACCACCAAAAACAGGACTGATGGAGCCATATTAGACATGCTTGCTGCCTCATAAACACGGACAAGATGTAGACAGTACTGGTGTCTGCTTTAAGGAATAGACGCTCTGTGTGCAGGGAGCAGATTGGAAGCAGGAGGCGAATTTTGATGCAAGACAATAATAACTATGTCTTTTTTCACTGGTGGTTTGTAATCCTCTGTCCTTGTAATGGGTATCAGCCCTACATGCGCTGACTTCCTGCTAACCCCGTGCTCTTACTATTAGCCAGTAATATGAACAAGCAGAGCTGCAGTGTAAAGCAAAATTGGGGAAAAGAGCTGCATCCTGAGACCGAAGAGGCGGGATTTGGATATCAGACTATCATAGACATCATCTCAGTCCCACATCTGCGTCAATGTTTTCACACAGAATCAATCTACATCCCAAACTGGGTAACTTTATAGACACAATGTATTACTTAGTACTTAGTACGTAGTATTGATCCTGAGTTACATCCTGTATAATCCCGCCTCCAGAGCTGCACTCACTATTCTGCTGGTGGAGTCATTGTGTACATACATTACATTACTTATCCTGTACTGATCCTGAGTCACATATTGTATTATACTCCAGAGCTGCACTCACTATTCTGCTGGTGCAGTCACTGAGTACATACATTACATTACGTATCCTGTACTGATCCTGAGTCACATCCTGTATTATACTCCAGAGCTGCACTCACTATTCTGCTGGTGCAGTCACTGTGTACATACATTACATTACTTATCCTGTACTGATCCTGAGTTACATCCTGTATTATACTCCAGAGCTGCACTCACTGGGTACATACATTACATTACTTATCCTGTACTGATTATGAGTTACATCCTGTATTATACTCCAGTGCTGCACTCACTATTCTGCTGGTGGAGTCACTGTGTACATACATTACATTATTTATCCTGTACTGATCCTGAGTTTCATCCTGTATTATACTCCAGAGCTGCACTCACTATTCTGCTGGTGAAGTAACTGTGTACATACATTATAATACTTATCATGCACTGATCCTGAGTTACATCCTGTATTATACTCCAGAGCTGCACTCACTATTCTTCTGGTGGAGTCAATGTGTACATACATTACATTACTTATCCTGTACTGATCCTGAGTTACATCCTGTATTATACTCCAGAGCTGCACTCACTATTCTGCTGGTGGAGTCACTGTGTACATACATTACTTATCCTGTACTGATCCTAAGTTACATCCTGTATTATACTCCAGAGCTGCACTCACTATTCTGCTGGTGGAGTCACTGTGTACATACATTACTTATCCTGTACTGATCCTGAGTTACATCCTGTATTATACTCCAGAGCTGCACTCACTATTCTGCTGGTGCAGTTACTGTGTACATACATCACATTACTTATCCTGTACTGATCCTGAGTTACATCCTGTATTATACTCCAGAGCTGCACTCCCTGTTCTGCTGGTGCAGTCACTGTGTACATACATTACATTATTTATCCTGTACAGATCCTGAGTTACATCCTGTATTATACTCCAGAGCTGCACTCCCTGTTCTGCTGGTGGATTCACTGTACATCCATTAAATTAGTTAATTGTACTAATCCTGAGGTATAGCTTGCATTATATTTCAGAGCTGCAATTAGTTCTGCTGATTGATTCTGTAAACAGTCAGGAAACTTGCAGACAGACACCCCTGCCTAAGGCCTAATTCACACGTCTGCAATCTTATTCCGCACCCGTTCCGCAAATTTGCGAAACGGGTGCGGACCCATTTTGAATGGGGACGTGATGGATGCGGAGAGCACACACTGTGCTCTCCGCATCCGCTGAGCGCGCCGCCGATCTTCCGGACGGCGGCTCCGCAAAAATATAGAGCATGTCCTATTTTTGCCCGCAATTGTGGACAAGTATAGGCATCTCTATAGGGCTGGTGGCAAGGTGTTTTGCGGATCCGCAAACTTGCGGATCACGGACGTGTGAATAAGGCCTAACAGTTGACCTGCTCACCTACAGCGCTTGGTGCAAAGATGACACTTCCGAGAATACAAATCACCAGCGCTAGCTCTGTGCAGACACCGAACAAAGACTGCACGCTGGGAGATTTCAGCTCTGGAGCCTCAAAGCAGTATTCTTCTTTACGTGCAGGAATACTACATCCGGCGAGCATGTTTTACATGGGTTGGTGAATCACTGCCAGACGCTTATGTAAACCTGTTGACTTGGACGGTTCTTTCGCCATCATCCTCATCATCGATGGTCACAGTTTTGAGATGTAGATATACGGTTTCTTAATTCTACCTCCTCACATAACCGCACAGGGTCGGGGGAATGTTAGGACACTTCTTTGATAATTCCTGTATAAAACCCCTTTTAATTTCTAATGAGTGTATCTCCAAGGCGTGCGAGAGGCGCGCGGACCCTCAGTGACACTCAGCAGCCGCGCCCTTTCATCTGCGTCCAACAAATGTTTATCAAAAACAAGTTTTTCATAGTTTTTCCTCCTTTAACACGAATCACATCACGTCTGTTTTATGTCGCGGTCTGAATGTTATCTGCAGAATTAATCTGTGGAAGAAAAACTCCCGACTGTGGCATTAGCTGCTCGTGTAGTACACAGCCACGTGCGTGCCAAATGTTTTATAAACATATGCCAACATAAAAAAAATGGTGAGAATAGGGGTCATGGTTTCCATAAAAAGTATTACTCTGCAATGAATTATCACTGCAACACAGATGCGATAAAACATTGCTTTTGTAATATACCTTACATTTTCCTCTCTGGTGGCGCCCCCTGCTGTTTCTCCTTCTGGTCCGCCTTCTCCTATATTCAGTGGTGGACGGACATGCTCAGTAGCTTCTCTGCTCCCTTTTTTCCCTCGGTGCTGACATAGTGATCCCGCAGAGAAGCGGCCCAGACACCTTTCATTCATTCATTCATCTCTGTCTAAATTCATAGAAATATACAGTATCTCACAAAAGTGAGTACACCCCCCCCCCTCGCATTTTTGTAACTATTTTATTCTGTCTTTTCATGGGACAGCACTGAAGATCTGAGACTTTGATACAATGTACAGTAGTCAGTGTACGGCTTGTATAACAGTGTAAATCGGGCGTGTCCTCAAAATAACTCAACACACAGCCATTATTGTCTAAAACGCTGGCAACAAAAGTGAGTACACCCCTAACCCTCAGTTCACACTTGCGCGTTGAACGCGCTGTAAAACGCATAACCGATGCAAACCAATGCTTCCCTATGGGACTGGTTCACATTTTCGCGTTTTACAGCGCGTTCGAACGCGCTGAAAAACGCCCGACGTATAAACAAGTACTTGAGCTTTTTTGGGGGCGTTTGTCACGCGTTTTGGCCCATAGACTTCAATGGGAAGGCGCAACGCTTGTATTTTGCAAGTTTTTGACACTGAAAACGCGCGTTCCAACGCGCGTTTGTGAATTTGCAACATGCCGGAAAGGCCAAACCCCAGGTGCTAGGCACAGTTTTGGCATAATGCACTCTGATTGGCCAAACTTCATATAGACAGGGATATTTGGTCATTGGACAACACTGCAGTCAATCACACAAACGCGCGTAAAAACGCGCGACAAAAACGCGCTGAAAACTCACGTCTCAGAAACACTCAGGTCTGAACCCAGCGTAAGTGAAAATGGCAAAATTGTGCCCAATTAGCCATTTCCCCTCCCCGGTGTCATGTGACTCATTAGTGTTACAGTGTGGTAAATTTGGTGTTGTCGCTCTCACACTCTCTCATACTGGTCACTGGAAGTTCAACATGGCTCCTCATGGCAAAGATGTCTCTGAGGATCTGAAAAAAAGAATTGTTGCTCTACATAAAGAGGCCAAGGCTATAAGAAGACCGCCAATACCCTGAAACTAAGCTGCAGTACGGTGGCCAAGACCATACAGCGGTTGAACAAGACAGGTTCCACTTTTGTTGCCAGTGGTTTAGACATCAATGGCTGTGTGTTGAGTTATTTTGAGGGCACACCCAATGTACACTGTTATACAAGCTGTATACTGACTCCTTTACATTGTATCAAAATGTGAGATCCAGTGTTGTCCCATAAAAAGATAGAATAACCTATTTACACAAATGGGAGGGGTGTACTCACTTTTGTGAGACACTGTATAACTATACAGTGGGGAAGGAAATTGTGATGAGCTGCTGCCTACTCACAGAAACTGAAGAGACCAGAGCTGCAGAGGGGTGAGTAAAGAAACTAAGAAGAGTGAAAATTACACACTGGAGAGCAGTATTTTCTGCATTGTTATACTTATAATAATGGGGTGCAAAAGGACCCGGCCATTTTTTGCAAATCTGACATGTGTCACTTTATGTGGTGATAACTTTATTGTACTTCATGACAATGGTAAATTTGAGTCAAACTATTTAATTTTTATTTATAAAAAAAATACCAAATTTATCAAAAATTTTGAACAATTTGCAAATTTGCAAATTTCCATTTCTCTGCTTTTAAAACAGATAGTGATACCTCCTAAAATAGTTAATGCTTTACATTCCCCATATGTCTACTTCAGGTTTGGATCATTTTGTAAATGACTTTTTCTTTTTTTGGGACGTTAGAAGGCTTAGAAGTTTAGAAACAAATTTTGCCATTTTTCAGAAAATTTCCAAAATCCACTTTTTAAGGACCAGTTCAGGTCTGAAGTTACTTTGTGAGGATTGCATAATAGAAACCACCCAAAAATGGCCCCATTTTAGAAACTACACCCCTCAAGGTATTCAAAACTGATTTTTACAAACTTTCTTACCCCTTTAGGTGTTCCACAAGAATAAAAGGAAAATGTAGATGAAATTTCAGATTTTCCATTTTAATCCATTTTTTCCATAGTTTATTTTAAATTTTTGGGTGACTGTCATTTTTTTCGGTATGAGATGAAGGTTTGATTGGTACAATTTTGGGGTGAGTATGACTTTTTGATCGCTTGGTATTACACTTTTTGTGATGTACTGTAAGGTGACAAAAAATGGCTTTTTTGACACCGTTTTTTTTTTTTTTACAGTGTTCACCCGAGGGGTTAGGTCATGTGATATTTTTATACCGCAGCTTACGGATGCGCTAATACCTAATATACCTAATATACTGTATATACTTTTTTAAATTTAAGTTTTACACAATAACATAATTTTTTAAACAAAAAAAAATCATGTTTTAGTGTCTCCATATTCTGAGAGCCATATTTCTTTTTAGAGGGGGGGCAATTGTCCTAGGTAGGGTCTCATTTTTTGCGGGATGAGGTGACGGTTTGATTGGTATGATATTGGGGTACGTATGAATTTTTGATCGCTTGGTATTACACTTTTTGTGATATAAGGTGACAAAAAATGGCTTTGGGGGTTAGGTCATGTGATATTTTTATAGAGCCGGTCGATACGGACGCGGCGATACCTAATATGTCTACTTTTGTTTTGCCTATTTTTTACATTTTTTTTTAACTTTATTTTGGGAAAAGGATGCTTTTTTTTTCCTTGAAACTTTTACATTTTTTTTGGTAAAACTTTATTTTTGAAACTTCTTCTTTCACTTTATTTTTTTTACCACTCTGGGACTTTAACTTCTGGTGGTCTGATCCCCTTTACAATGCATCAGAATGCTTCTGTATTGTAATGCATTGGCTGTAAGTGTATTACACAGTGTAATACACTTCAGCCTGCTTGCCTGTGAGATCCAGGGGGCTGGATCTCACAGGCCGTTATGGAAGGCAGCTACGATGCCTAAGGAAGACATCGAGCTGCCTTCCCTGCCATCGGGTCCCCTTAACAGCAGTGCGGGGACCCGATGGCAGCTTTGATCCCTGCACGGACATCGCACGTGCCACGACCAGTGCTGACAGTGGCACATCAAGGGTTAATGCGCCGGCATCGGTGTTTTCACTGATGCCGGCGTATGCAGCAGGGACCCGGCTGTCAGTGACTGCTCGTTCCGTGCCGCCGATCGGGCAGGCGCAGCTCCTGCACCCGCTCGATCAGCATGACGTACATGTACGTCACTGGTCCTTAAGTCACGGCCAGATATGACGTACAGTTTTTATGGCAATTTTTTCTTTAGCGGCTTTTGTGTGAACCACTTCTGCTGTTTTTCCCCCATAAGGCTTATTGCACACGACCGTATGGTTTTGCGGTCCGGTTTTTACAGATCTGTTGTTCCGTTTTTGTGATCCGCTGTGTTTCCGTTCCGTTTTTCCGTATGGCATATACAGTATACAGTAATTACATAGAAAAAATTGGGCTGGGCTTAAAATTTTCAATAGATGGTTCCGCAAAAACGGAACGGATACGGAAGACATATGGATGCACTTCCGTATGCGTTCCGTTTTTTTTTGTGGACCCATTGACTTGACTGGAGCGTGATTTGCGGGCAATAATAGGACATGTTCTATCTTTGCACAGAATGGAAAAATGGAAATACGGAAACGGAATGCACACAGAAACACTTCCATTTTTTTTGCGGACCCATTAAAATTAATGGTTCCGTATATGGAACACAAAAAAACGACCCGTACACCCGAAAAACAAAAAACGTTTGTGTGCATGAGGCTTACAGAAGAAGATATTAAAACACCAGAAAAAAAATGGCAAAAGCTTCAGTATACTGTGACCCCCCCCCCCAAAAAAAGTGTCACCTAATTAATAAAAATACCAGTAGCAAAAAACAGACGTGCACGCTTTACATCACGTTTACCACCCGTTTTACACCTAGTCCGACAAAAGGGGCGTGGCTTCATAGGAAAGAGACATGAGAGTGGCCTAAATGTGCCTCCCGGCGCCAACGTAAAACTACGCCAACTTATGGGCAGTGTAAACTCAGACTAGACAGAAATTTTTGGCACACGGACAAACTTCTAGCGTAAATCTGAGGCAGGATTTAATATACTCCAAATTTTCCAAAGTTCCAAGTGTCAGAATGGTTAAATTTATCTAATATTACGACTGTGGCTACAATAACTTCAGACCCTGACCAAGAGGGGACACTTCATCTTATAACGGGGCTCATTGGCTATCATGGGCCATTCCATTTCGGAGGAGAATGAGTCCCGGGAAGCAGACTGGACGGTGCGGATCATTTATTAGATTCCTTTCGTAAAGCTATTCCAAACTTTTCTGCATTTACACTAAATCCACGCAATGCAGCAGAAGCGAACCTGTAATCAAAGCCATAAGGTTGGTGCCTATAGAGAGACTGGAGCCCGAGGATGGGGTTAACCAGACCCTAAACCTCCTATAGAAGGAGCTGGAATCACAGCTTCCTCCGGAGCCGGGCCTTTCCCATATATTTGTAAAAATTACTGAGGCATCAACATATTTTTATGAACAGAGGAAACAAGTCTATTTTTTTCAGACTGTCGAGGAATTTGCGGACGGTTGGCGACCCTTCTGCAGACCTCGTGCCCAATCTCTTCTATCTGCATGACTTTACGCTCCCTCGATGTACGTTACAGTCTAGGGTCACGCAGATCTAGCTATTTATCTCATTACATATTCATCCAACACAAACACTGCAGACGGATACGTAGTAACATAGTTTGTTCAGCCGATCATCCTGCGACATTGATCTGGACGAGGGCAAAAAAATCCTCATTTTGGTAGAAGCCAAGTTGCCTCATCTTAGGGTCCAATCACACGTCCGTAAGTGTTTTGCGGATCCGCAATACATGGAACGCACATGGCCGGCGTGCTCATAGAAAAGGCCTATGCTTGTCCGCAATTGCGGACAAGAATAGGACATGTTCTATTTTTTTGCGGAAGTGCGGAACGCAAGTGCGGATCCGCATGTGTGCTGTGTGCTGTCCGGATGTTTTGCGGCCCCATTGAAAATGAATGGGTCCGCACCCGTTCCGCAAAATTGCGGAACGGATGCGGACCCATTTTGTTGACGTGTGAATGGACCCTTAAGGAAATTTTGTTTTCCTGAATTTCACAAACAGAATAACTCCCCGGCTCACCGACCCTTCTCCAGTAATCCACGTGTATTCCTTCTTATTAGGGCTTGTTCACACGAAGGTGCCGTGTTTTTCAGTTTGCAAAACACGGATGCCGCCCGTGTGCCTTTCGCAATTTGTGGAACGGAACGGACGGCCCTTTATAGAAATGCCTATTCTTGTCCTCAAAATGGACAAGAAAGGAACACGACTTATAATTTTTAAAGGGCCACGGAACAGAGAAACGGACGCGGACAGCACACAGAGTGCTGTCTGCATCTTTTGCGGCCCCATTAAAGTGAATGGGTCCGCACCCGAGCCTCAATATTTGGGGTGACCACCCTTTGCCTTCCAAACATTATCAGTTCCTCTAGGTACTCTTACATACAGTTTCTGAAGGAACTCTGCAGGGAGATTCTTTCAAACACCTTGGAGAACTAATCACAGATCTGATCTTTTGTGGATGTAGGCTTGCTCAAATCTTCCAGCCTCTTCATGTAATCCTAGACAGACTGGATGATGTTGAGATCAGGGGTCTGTGGGGGCCAAATCATCACTGTGTCCTGCTGCAGAATACATTTAAACTATTAACACTTCTATTTTTAAAATCATTCTTACTTTGCAGTATTTTTTCCACATATGCCTAAGGTCTCATGCACACAAATGTATTTAGGGTACTTTCACACGAGCGTTTTGGATTCCGTTTGTGAGATCCGTTTCAGGGCTCTCACAAACGGTCCAAAACGGATCAGTTCAGCCCCAATGCATTCTGAATGGATAAGGATCCGTTCAGAATGCATCAGTTCGGCTCCGTTCCGCTTCTATTCTGTTTTGGAGGCGGACACCAAAACGCAGCATGCAGCATTTTGGTGTCCGTCTGAAGAGGCGGAGCCTAATGGATCAGTTTTGAATTACAATGTAAGTCAATGGGGACGGATCCGTTGTCAGTGACACAATATGGTGCATTTGAAAACGGATCCGTTCCCCATTGACTTTCAATGTTATTCAAAACGGATCCGTTTTAGACTTTGTCATTTTTCTTTAAAACTAATGCAAACGGATCCGTTCTGAATGGATACAAATGTTTGCATTATAGGTGCGGATAAAATAAACAGACGGATCCGCACCAACACAAGTGTGAAAGTACCCTTACTTTCTGTGTCCGTTCCAAAAATGCAAAAATAAAAAGGAAGTTACTCCGTGTGCATTCCGTTTCCGTATGTCCGTATTTCCGTTCCGCAAAAAAAAAGAGCATGTCCTATTATTGTCCGCATTACAGACAAGGCTAGGACTGTTCTATTAGGGACCAGCTACACACGTATGTCGTCTGTATTTTTTGCGGACTGCAAAATACATACGGTCCTGTGCATGAGGCCTAAAACTTTTACACAATAGTATATATATATATATAATTTATATGTGATGCATGTGGTAATGAAATCCTTTTTACCTGAGTCTGCATTACTTTGCGACAAATGTATTAGGTGTTGTACATTTTAGCACACCGTGGGACTAAATTTGTGACTTCACTACGTCAGTTTCGATCTTTGATATATTTCCTGTCATTTCAACAAAAACTGACGTAAAAAATACTGCACATGGTAAATCTCCCCTGTGTGCAAAGCAGCGTAAATCAGTTACTTTTCAACTCTTTTTTTTTGTGACGTTTAGGCTACATGCACACAAACGTATTTTGTTTCCGTGTCTATTCAGTTTTTTATGACAGATCCGCAATTTGTGGACTGCAAAACACATACGGTCGTGTGCATGGGGCCTTATACTGAGGAGAAACAAAATGTAAAATAACTAATCAGGCAAACAATGGCCGTGGATCTAGAAGGGAGCAAATGCGACTTCTCTGACCTTGTGGTGAAAAGGGAAGAAGCGTGCAGGAGGGATTACACCATGGATCCGGAAATTGGTTTTTCAGTCCTGAAACATTTATGCAAAAAAAAAAAAAAAGAGAAAAAAAAAAAAAAGACGACAGATTTTTCTAATGAGGGAAGTAAACTTAATTAAAGTGCAGTGCGGGATCCGAGCAAAGAAAGAACATTACAGGCACAGAGAAAGGAAATCAGTGCAATCAGAGATACAGTAAAAAATCCCTAGAAAATAGATATTTGAAGCTGAAGAGGACGGCAACATTTTCCTTTTATTCTGATTTGACTCGTTGGGGGGATTTTACCATGAAGGAAATGTCTGCAGTCAGTTTTGCAATTCTGCAATATGTATCAAACATCACACACCCTATGATAAAATTGGCGCAACACCATTGTCTAAAGATGTTACTCCATTTTTTCCACCAAACACTCCAAGTCGCAAAAGTAGCTTTTAATTTGCAACTTTTTGCAGTCACATTTCATAACTCCGGGTTACACCTCATTAGCATAACTAACCCCACCCACTTTTCCATTGTGTGCGCTAAAATGTGGGAATTTAGAATTCTGGAGCAATAAGAACGATACACGCCCCTCATTTTTCTGTGGTTTGAGGATTTTTTTTTTCTTGCATTACTTTTTGAATCCAGATGTTGTTATAAAGTCTATAGAGATTTATGAAAATCTCTAAAGACTAGTGTTGAGCGAACTTGTTTTTTAAAGGGCTTCTGTCACCCCCCAAAAGTCATTTTTCATTTTTGGGCTTACTAAAATCCTTATAGTGCGATTATTCAATATATAGTGTTCTTACCTTTTTCTGTGGCTTATTTTCCTCAAAAATCGCACTTTTACAATATGTTAATTACCTCGCTACCAGCAAGTAGGGCGGTTACTTGCTGGTAGCTGCCGCATCTTCCTTTAAAAAAAACGCCCCCTCCTCCGGTTGATTGACAGGGCCAGCGAGCGCTCTCCTCCTCCGGCTGGCCCTGTCTGCATTTCAAGTCCTGCACCTTACGTGTCTTCATTCGGCGCAGGCACTCTGAGAGAAGGACGCTCGCTTCATCTCCACTTCTACAGTGCGCCTGCGCTGACGACGTCTTCTCTTCCGGGTGCAGAGGTGACGTCATTGGCGCAGGCGCACTGTGGAATCAGTGGCCGAGCGAGCGTCCTCCTCTCAGTGCGCCTGCGCCGACTGAAGACCGGTACGGCACAGGCGCGAGATTTGGAACGGAGACAGGGCCAGCCGGAGGAGGAGAGCGCTAGCTGGCCCTGTCAATCAACAGGAGGAAGGGGCGTTTTTTTTAAAGGAAGATGCGGCGGCTACCAGCAAGTAACCGCCCTACTTGCTGGTAGCGAGGTAATTAACATATTGTGAAAGTGTGATTTTTAAGGAAAATAAGCCACAGAAAAAGGTAAGAACACTATATATTGAATAATCGCACTATAAGGATTTTAGTAAGCCCAAAAATGAAAAATTACTTTTGGGGGGTGACAGAAGCCCTTTAAGTTCTGCGTCCAAAGTTCGGGTTATCGAAGAATCCCGTTATGGATTCCGCTACCATGGACCATAACGGAACTTGGAATCCAAAACGGGATTCTTCGATAACCCGAACTTTGGACGCAGAACTTAGAAAACAAGTTCGCTCAACACTACTACAGACAAAGCATTTTTTTTTTTATTTTTTTTTTTGCGTTTTTGGTGTTTCACACAAAACGTTGCATGCTCTAGGTACAGTACAGTTTATGCAGGAATTTGTCCCTTTATTAAATGCCTTTTTAATGTATAGGAGATAAAAAAAAAAGCACAAAACACTAAAGTTGGAAAAAACACCACAAAAATGGTAAAAAAAAGAACAGAGAATATAAAAAAAAAATGTGTGAAGCAAGCATTAAACTACAGATAACCCTAAATCCGCTCCCTAATAATTGACTCTCCCTTTAACTTGCAGCAAAACAGTGAAGTTCCTTTAATTCAGCCTCCGATTATCCAGAAATTCTACTAATTCACAATTTGTTTCCAGCGCAGAACAGGATGATGCTCCTGAATTTTTCATTAGAACGGCCAGAAAGGAGGTGTAATCATCTGCAGCAGTCTGAGTTTTTGTCCTTGAGGCTCTCTACACATAGGAGCTTTTCTCTGACCATCCGATAATCTGGATATCCATCATCGGTCCAGTCCTGGTAGTGCCAAATTAAAGGAATTGGACTGTAATTTCTGGACATGTGAGCCGATGGGTGTCCGATAAATTTCGTTTGCATTTTGATTCCATGGATGGAGTGGTTATTAGTCCTCGAAGTCGCCGTCGCGTTGGGCGTAATGTTACGTCTATAGCCAACATCATCAATTTGCTAAAGTCACCTGGTTTTGTGCAAATAAAAAAATCATTATAAGAAATATTATTCTAAATTCAGTAAAATGGATTATTCTACACACCATGGAACATGAGATACACAGTTATCCTACATGGAGCACTTAATATACGTGATTAATTACATTTATTAATGGGTAATGTCGCCGTGTCATCCGAGCGACCGTAATTAAGTAAATTAAGGCGTGCTTTATAGATGTCTGTGTAAGAGGCGGAAATGCAAGGAGCCACTGTATGAGGCATCATGTAGATGATATGACGTCACAGTCCAGCATTGGGGAGACTTTGCCCCCTGGCGTCTCTTATGTCAGCCTAAAACGATGTTGGGTGGTAGAAAACGTGCCAAATTTACGAAGAGACGCTCATCTTAGACTGCCTTAAAAAAAGAATCTCCACCGGCTGGCATTTTCACCGGCTGACTAATAGAGACCATTTCCGCTAAACCTAGCCAGTTTTAAAAAATAATAAGAAAAGTCGCGAATTTGTGCACAAATGTGTCAAACCGTGATAAATTGTAACTTTTTTTTACACCACAAAACTAGCATCAATCACTTCCGTCAGTCAGGGGAAGGAATTTAATGTTCGATTTGTGCCATTTTTGTTATGAACATAAATGCATAACGGCATAGGGAGGCTTGGCGTAGGACCTGCCTGAACTTAGACCACCTTGGCGCTGGGTAGGTGGGCACAGATGTGTTTTGTTCAAAATGTATTGGCTAAGAGTCTCAGATTTTATCATAAGGCCTCATGCACACGGCCGTTGCTCGGGTCCGCGTCCGAGCCGCATATTTCGCGGCTCGGCCGCGGACCCATTCACTTCAATGGGGCCGCAAAAGATGCGGACAGCACTCCGTGTGCTGTCCGCATCCGTTGCTCAGTTTCGTGCCCCCGCAAAAAAACGATAGCATGTCCTATTCTTATCCGTTTTGCGGACAAGAATAGGCATTTCTATAATGGGCCGCGCATTTCTATAATGGAACGCGGAGCAGCTTCCGTGTTTTGCAGATCCGCGGTTTGCGGACCGCAAAACACCAACGGTCGTGTGCATGTAGCCTTAGAGTGAGGGCTTAGTCCATATGTTATGCTTGCATCTATTACTATAGTGCATTATTTTCTGTGACTTTATAAATGTAGCCATATACATCCGCGCATTTATTTACTATCATATCGTGTAGGATGTTCTGCATCCTTTTTTTTTTCCATGATCCATTTTTGTTATGCAAAAAAGTTGCAAATTATGGTTTGTGCCATCGTTTCGCCACAATTTGTGACGTCTCTTGCCACTTTTCAAAAGTGGGAAGTGGAAATGTGGCAGGGTTTAGTTTGGGGAGGTCAGGGCCTCCAGCCGTCCAAGAGGTTTACCATCAATTATGCTGGTAACTGGTGCACATTGTAGCGCAAAACCTACGATTGCTCATGCATACGGTTTCAGAAAAATCCAGTCCAGGCAGATTTGGTCATTTGTCGTGTCGCAGATCTGCCCAATTTCAATGGTGCTAATCCACAGGCTATTACAGATGCCTTGCGAATCTCCGCAACAAATGACAATCGCATCTTTTTTTCCTGCGATGCAGACTTAAATAGCCCAAACAGCTTGAAATGAATGGGACGCTGAATGCCCCTATATTCCATGCGGATTTGAGTGCAGAAAACTCGTCAGATTCTGTGTGTGAAATACTTTTACACTGGCTCAGTGGTTAGCACTGCTGCCTTCCAGCGCTAGGGTCCTGGGATCGAATCCGACCAAGGACAACATCTGCATGGAGTTTGTATGTTCTCCCCGTGTTCCCACACTCCAAAGACATTAGATTGTGAGCTCCATTGGGGGCAGCTTGATGATAATGGCTGTGAAGCGCTACGGAATACGTCAGCGCTATGTAAATCTATACCTCTCCTTTCTGTTGGATCCACTTCTACATTTGGCTCATTTTGTGACCACAACCTATAAGTCACAGGCGATTGTCACCAACTTCATCTCAGCTATTTACCCCCAGGTTGTGTAATACCTGATGTAACCAACAGGGGGAGGAATGCCTCAACTTATTTATTTTGGCAATAAGGGATGTTTGGAAAAGTCTTGGCTGCCTGTATATACCTGTGTATAAGATTTCCCATCCAAACCAGTCACTATGGCATTGTTCAGGCGCTTTTTAGTCTGTGTGTGAGAAAAATCCTTATAAAATACTTTAAATTCATGCTTTTATTTATAGAAAAACAGCACAAAAAGTGTGATTCTAACCTCCGGTGCTGTTCTGGACATATCATACAGTACGCCCAAGGTTTTAACTGACCCAAACTCACAGCATCAAAGGGATCTGTGATACTGTGAGTTCGGGTCAAGTAAACTGGCTGTAACACATCCAAGGAATACGTGATATGTTAGTGAGAATAGCCCCTAAAACTGGAATCGCTCTTGCAGTATTTTTGGCCAAACACGGGAGTGGATCGCAAACAGACGCGTCAATCTTTTTTAGACTTGCGGAACCACTTCTGCCTTTGGCTAAAAAAAGCTGCACGTGCAATTACAGCGTAAAGTTTCCGTCACAATTTTTTAATCTCTTTTGCCGTAGTTATAAGTGTGCTGTATTCATTGTTATTTATTTTACTAGTAATACTTTAAACACCTTTTTTTTGGTGCTTTTTCAGGTTCCAAGGAGAAGCTTTTGGGAAAAATGCCAGGCAAAAGTCCTCCCTAGAGGACGCTTCATTTTTTAAAACAAAAACTAAAAGAAACCTACTAAAACCTCACAAAATCTTCCTACAGAGTTCGGTATCCAGCGTATTTCATAACACACTTTAGCCTTCAAACCGACATATGGCCGTGTGTAAAAAAAGGTAAGAAATATGGCAAAAAGGCCAATAACAGCAAAAATGGGCCATAAAACTTGTGCATCTTTTTTCTACCTTTCTTTAAGGGCTCATTCACATGACCGTATATTTGCGTCTGCATCCATTCAGCAATTTTGGGATGTGGACCTATTCATTTTAATGGGTCCACAAAAGATGCGGATAACAAATCGTGTGCTGTCCACATCTGTACTTCCGTTCCGCAACTCTGCAAAAAAAGATAAAACATGTCCTGTTCTTGTCGTTTTTTGCAGACAAGAATAGGCATTTCTATTATAGGGCTGGCCGGTCAATTCTGCAAAATGTGGAACGCACACAACCGGTATCCGTGTTTTGCTGATTTGCAATTTGTGGACCGCAAAAACAGATACGGTGGTCTGAATGAGCCTTTATTGTGGGTTTTTCTTGTCATATAGTGTGTTTAAGCACAGGAATTTTTTGCATGTCTTACATTTGTTATAGGAAAGTATGTGCCCCCCTGTGATGTCTGTAGAGCAGCATGTAAAAAATTTACACTGGTACATAATCCGTTATACCAAAACACCATTAAAAAGCACAGTGGCGGTTGTGTTTATTCAAGCAGATGTCTATAGCAGGGATGCTCAACCTGCGGCCCTCCAGCTGTTGTAAAACTACAACTCCCACCATGCCCTACTGTAGGCTGATAGCTGTAGGCTGCTCAGGCATGCTGGGAGTTGTAGTTTTGCAACAGCTGGAGGGCCGCAGGTTCAGCACGCCTAATATATAGGATGAAATTATCAGAACATGAGGGAAGAAGAAAAGGTCACACTCGGAGCATGCTGTGATTTAAAAAAAAATCCAGCAAACCGTAAAATAAGTGTTAAAAAACATCATGAAAATTTTTGTGCGCTGCATTTAATAATTCCCTTAGGCAACCTGCACACAGTGTGGATTGCGTGCGTTTTTTCCGCGCAGATTTTTGTGCACAAAAACCGTAATGTAATAAAGTACCAGAAAAAAGTGAATGAGATTTGACAAGTCTCATGTATACTTTGCTTTTTTCTTTCATCGGGAAATTGGCCGCGATAAATAGTGCAGATTTATCTTTGTGTGTGTGTTTTTTTTGTGCAATTTTGACGCGGATTTCATGCCGATTTTCTACATCCAAATCTGCACCGTGTGCAGGCACCCGCAGACTTCCATGTAACATCAGGATATGGCTTTTTTTGTCTAAAAATGGCAGCAAACGACAGTAAAAAAAAGGCACCAAAAAACATAAAGGGGAGATTTATCAATCAATCCTTGCCAAAAAATAGTACAGAATATTCAAAAATTACAAGCCACCTAGTCTGCGCCAAATTTATCACATACCAATGTCAGTATTCACTCCATAAAGAAGGATTCATGGCAAAATAGAAATCTGCTGGGAAAAGTGGGCGTGGCTAACAAAATGGCGCTAGAGCCATCATATTTATAAATGCGTTTTCAGAGAGAAGATGCAAATATACATAGGCGATGTATGCATACCCCAGACAAACGAATGAAATGGCAGCATTTTATTAAAAAGTCGCAGGTTCTTGCTCTTCTCTCACAAACTGGCATAAAAGAATGTCGCAATTTCCGCCAAAATGTCACAGATCTGCGATACGTCTTGTTTATTACGCTCTGCCCGACATTCGACACATCCGATCTCAACTTTCACCACTTTCATCTCCAGCTCAAAAAGTTAGTTATGGCGCAAATTGCCCCAAAATTGATAAATCTCCCCCAATTTTTTTTAAAAATGTGGATGATAACAACCTACATGATCTTTTACCAAAAAGAGGAATTGTGTAAATATTTTTATAATGCTTTGCTTTGATTCTCGTCAGTTACAGCGCCTCCGTACATTCGGGCTGCCGGAAATGCTTTTACGTTTTTTACGCTTCGCTCTCCAGTGTGTAGTTTATTCCTTCGGCGATCAGATTGCTCCCGTGGATCGATCAGTCAGCTCTGTTCTCTCGGCCCGCTCGGCTACATTGTTGCCTTGTGCATTGAGGTCTGAATAGACCTGCGCCCGTTCCCTTCTTGTAAATAGTTTCTGATACAGAGAAAGACATAAAAAGAAAAGGCTCGAGATGCCTAAACCCTTCGGGCTCCGCTTCCTTTGTGAGGGTTTCCTGCGGTGTTCAGCTCCATATTTACTGCAGCCATGTATAAACAGCAGGGGAAAGAGATTTACAACCCCAGAGCTCTCCGCATGGAACATTTATGTATTCCTTGCTCTTGGTTCGGAGCTTTTACATGAATTTGTTACATTTTAACATTTATTTTTTCTGCAGCTATTTCCATCTCTGATGTCGCGTTCACAGACGGGCGCTTTACAGAGTTTTCCTGAAATTCAGAAAAGTACAAATTCCTTTGTATGAATGCGGTAGGAGGTGACGTGGGGGAGTATTTGTGTCCTACCGGAGAGGCAGGTAATCTGCTGGATGATTAGGAGTTGACCGGATTAGAGCGCCATTGTCTGTCTGTCGTAATGTCCAGGTGTACGGAGATACAGTTACAGACACAGACGGAGGGTGGGATGTACTGTAGGCGGGCAGCGGAGTGGACCAGACAAAGCCGGGGGAGAATGGAATAAACTGGATAGAAATAAAAAAATAAAAAATCTAATTTGGTAACTTGCACAATATGGATATGATATGTTTTTTATTTTTTATTTTTTCAACAACACCAAATGTTATATTCTGTTCTCAAGATCACTAATGACAGTGGAGACAACTGCCCCATGGATGTATGATTCCCTATAATTTGTTTCACTTTTATTACTTCTTTAGTTTTAGGTATACTCCATTAGTATTATCTTTTTTTTATTTAAAGGGCACCTGTCAGCAGACTTGTCCCTATGACACTGGCTGACCTGTTACATGCGCACTTGGCAGCTGAAGACATCTGTGTTAGTCCCATGTACATATGTGTTATCATTGCTGAGAAAAATGAAGTTTTTATATATGCAAATGAGCCTCTAGGAGCAATGGGGGCGTTACCATTACACCTAGAGGCTCAGCTCTCTCTGCAACTACAACACCCTCTGCACTTTAGGTCAGTGCCAAGCGGTGTAAATGTCATCACACCTGGCCCTGTCAATAAAGTGCAGGGGGCATGGCAGCTGCAGAGAGAGCAGCGCCTCTAGGTGTAATGGTAACGCCCCCGTGGTCCTAGAGGTTCATTTGGATATATTAAAACATCATTTTTCTCAGCAATGCGGGCACATATGAACATGGGACCAACACAGATGCCTTCAGCTGCCAAGCGCACATGTAACAGGTCAGCCAGTGTCATAGGGACAAAACTGCTGACGGATGTTATTTAAGGCATTAATTTATTACACAGCATTGTACATTATATAATAACAACCCTTAATGAAGTACATACATGAAAACGAGTCCTGACAAGTGAGCTTACAATCTAAGGACTGGAAGAATTGATACTAAAGGAAAAATTGATATTAATGTTATGGCCACTGTAATAATTTTAATTATGAATAATTTACTGTTGTATAAAATGCTAAAGTCCTTCAGTATTTTTTACAACCATGTGATTAAAAGGGCTTTCAAGTTTATGAAAAGTGTAGAAAAGCTTATATGAGTCTGAATACTGTGGGGAGTCGCTCTGGTAGACAGCGGTGCGGGTGCAGTTTAGAGGCAAAACAAGGAGTCCAGATTGTGCATCAAACAGTGTTTTATTCACACTTGCACACCAGAAATGAAAACAGTCTCTTGGTGACAGTTCACACACAACGGAAATACTGTGGCAAAACAAAAACAGGCCAACACAGGGTCCAGTCACCTTGGGTGGTTTAGGTGCGGGTTCACACCTAGCAGTCGGCTCAGCCGCAGGCGATTCCACCTTCAGGTCGCAGGGAAACACCACCTTGCTGAGCTCCTTCCTCCAGGACAGAGAATTCCTCAGCCCTGTTTGCAGGCTCCAGGATAATCACACACACCCAGACACAGCTGCTGGCTGCTTTTTATACCCAGCCCAAAACATGGACTGGACCGTGGGGAGCAGCCACCCACCCTACTCTTTAGCTGCTCCCAGTAAGAGCCGGCCCGGATCGGCTTTGCAGCCATGCTATTTAACAGAGCAGCACTAGCTGCTGCAGACAAAAACCCCGGCTCTTACCTCACCGAGGCCAGCAACCTCGGTGACACGTACCTGCTATCAAATACAACACCTTGCACCCTCTTACACACCCCCTTTGTTCAACCCTGAGGGGTGAACACACGTGAGGCAGTGGACGCGGGACAGGGCATCTGCGTTGCCCTGCAAGCGGCCTGCCCTGTGTTCTACGGAGAATTTGAAATTCTGAAGAGATAGGAACCACCTGGTGACCCGAGCATTCCTCTCCTTGGCCTGACTCATCCATTTGAGGGGGGAATGGTCGGTCACCAGACGGAACCTCCTCCCTAACAAGTAGTAGCGGAGAGATTCGAGTGCCCACTTGATAGCCAGGCACTCCCTCTCCACTATACTATATCTGGACTCGGCGGGATTGAGCTTACGGCTCAGGAAGACAACGGGATGTTCTTCCCCGTTGACCTCCTGAGACAGTACCGCACCGAGGCCTACCTCCGAGGCGTCGGTCTGTACGACAAACTCCTTGTTGAAGTCGGGTGTCACCAAAACCGGGGACCCACACAGGGCCGACTTCAACGCGGCGAAAGCCTCCTCCGCCTTCTCACTCCAGCTAACCCTCCCAGACTTTCGCCCCTTCAACAGGTCTGTCAACGGCGCTGCTATTGTGGCAAAGTGGGGCACAAACCTCATGTAGTAACCTACAATCCCCAGGAACGACTTTACCTGCCTGGTGGTGACCGGTCGGGGCCAGTTACGAATGGCCTCTACCTTGGTTACCTGAGGTTTGATGACTCCCCGCCCAATTACATATCCCAGATATTTTGTCTCCTCTAACCCTATGGAGCACTTCTTTGGGTTAGCGGTCAGTCCGGCTTTCCTCAGGGCATCCACTACCGCCTGCACCTTGGGTAAATGGCTTTCCCAGTCGGTGCTGTGGATGACTACATCATCTAAGTAGGCCGAGGCGCACCGACGATGTGGTCGCAGCACTATGTCCATTAACCTTTGGAAAGTGGCGGGGGCGCCATGCAGGCCAAAGGGTAACACCTTGTAGTGATACAGGCCCTGCGGGTAACAAATGCGGTTTTTCCTTAGCCGACTCCGTTAAGGGTACCTGCCAGTACCCTTTAGTGAGGTCCAGCACAGAAAAATAACGGGCTTGTCCTAAACTTTCAACCAGCTCGTCTACTCGGGGCATGGGATACGCGCCAAACTTGGATACTTCATTTAACTTGCGAAAGTCGTTGCAGAACCGCAACGTCCCATCCGGCTTGGGTATTAGGACTATGGGACTGGCCCACTCACTCTTCGACTCCTCAATGACATCGAGCTTCAACATTAACTGTACTTCCTCCGCGATGGCCCGTCGCCGAGCCTCGGGTACCCGGTATGGTTTTAACCGGATCTTGGCCTGAGGCTCAGTGACGATGTCATGTTGGATGAGAGACGTGCGGCCAGGGAGGTCCGAGAACACATCCGTGTTCCGACTGATGAACTCCCTGACTTCCTGAACTTGTTTGGAAGACAGGCTGTCTGCAATTTTTACCGTGGTTACTGCTTCACAGGCCTCGAACTGTGGGGCTGGACCCTTTTCACCTAGAAGCCCTGGTCGGGGCTGTGGTCGTCGGCCGCGTCCCTATCTTTCCACGGCTTAAGTAAATTCACGTGGTACACCTGCTCCGGCTTGCGCCGCCCTGGCTGGTGTACCTTGTAATTTACTTCCCCTACCTTCTCGACCACCTCATAGGGGCCCTGCCACCTAGCTAGGAATTTGCTGTCAAGGGTGGGTACCAGAACCAACACTCGATCTCCCGGATTGAAGCCCCGTACCTGAGCCTGACGATTATACACCCTACTTTGGGCTTGTTGTGCTGCCTCCATATGCTCCCGGACCAGCGGCAACACCCTTTCTATCCGTTCCTGCATCTGGGTGACATACTCAATGACACTTTTGTGGGGGACAGGCTGTTGTTCCCATGCTTCCTTGGCGATATCCAACAGGCCCCGAGGGTGTCTGCCATAAAGCAGTTCGAAGGGCGAGAACCCAGTAGAGGCCTGGGGTACCTCTCGCACTGCGAACATGAGATAGGGCAGAAGCAGGTCCCAGTCCTTCCCATCTCTAGACACCACCCTCTTTAACATATTTTTTAGAGTTTGGTTAAACCTCTCAACAAGACCGTCTGTTTGCGGATGGTAAACGGACGTCCTTAACTGCTTTATACGCAACAATTTACACAGTTCCCTCATTACTTTGGACATAAAAGGGGTCCCTTGGTCTGTCAGAACCTCTTTTGGCAGGCCCACACGGGAAAACATCTCCATTAACTCTTTGGCAATGAGCCTAGCTGAGGTATGTCGCAGAGGCACCTCCTCCGGATACCGAGTGGCATAGTCGAGAACTACCAGAATGTGTTGGTGGCCCCTGGCAGACTTTGGTACAGGCCCAATTAAATCCATAGCGATTCGCTCGAACGGTACTTCAATAATTGGCAGAGGTACCAGAGGACTACGGAAATGTGGCTGGGGGCTAGTTATCTGACAGGTCGGACAGGACTTACAATAATTCTCTACCTCCTTGAACACACTGGGCCAATAAAACCGCTGCAGTATGCGGTCCTGGGTTTTCTGCCACCCCAGGTGTCCCCCAAGAACATGTTGGTGGGCAAGCTCCATGACAAGCTTGCGATACGCTGTGGGCACCACCAACTGTTCAACAGGTTCACCTCGGATTTGGTTCACCCGATACAACATATCCTGCAGAACAATAAATCGTGGGAACATTAAGTCAGCCCCTGGTTTCTGGGGTTTACCATCAATTTCCAGCACATTCTCCCAGGCCCTGGTTAGGGTTTGGTCCCGGTGTTGTGCGGTCCCAAAATTTTCCCCGGAGACATTGAGGTCTGCCAACTCAGGCCCCGGTGGCAAGTCCTCCGTGTCTCCCACCATTACACTCAGTGGGGTTGTCTCCCCCACTACCGCTGCAGCAGTGGTCACCCCTACCGCTGGCCCTTCAGACTCGGGCTTCCAGGGTTCTGGCCTTCCAGGGGTATCAGGCCACTCTGCTAGGGTTACCCCTGTCTCAGGGCTATTAGTCACTTTCCTCTCAGGCCACAGTGACGGAAAACCAGGGAAGTCTCTCCCAATTATTAGTTCATAGGGCAGCTTTGTGGAGATCGCCACTTCACAAGTCCAGGTGCCGGCCGCCGTGGACAGAGACATTACAGCCGTGGGATAGTCCTTTAAGTCTCCGTGTATACACACCACACCAACTTTCCGGCCCGTATACTGGGTGGGCTGTACCAGGGCAGCACTTACCAGGGTTACCAGGCTCCCTGAGTCCAACAGCGCCACTGCCAGGTTATCCCCGATTTGCACCTGGCACAGATGTCGATTGTCTATTGTCTCAGGGGTGCCGGTCGCACACAGTCTCCGGGCATACATGGAAGCCCGGTACCCATAATTAATCTCCATGGGTTCCCCCACTGTGGACAGTCGGCCCTTACGTGGCCAGGCTCGTGACACCGCCAGCAGACTACTGGGGAGGGATCTGCAAGGGGTACATCCCGGGCGGGTTTGGCCGGCCGCCAGGACTGGGGTGGAGGTTTCCGGGGTTTGACTGGCCTCCTCCCAAAAGAACCCCCTGCAGGTTTCTGGTGGCCTCATATCGCTCCACCAGGTCGACCATCTCAAGGGCATTGGTGGGGGATACCTGGCCGATCCAGTGCTGGAGAGGGTATGGCAGAGACCTCCAGAATACATCTGCTAACAGACGGTCAAGCATAGCAGTGGGAGTCAGTATGTCTGGCTGCAGCCATTTTTGCAACCGATGTAGCAGGTCATAGTATTGTGGTGTGGCGGGTTCAGCCGGGTTAAATTCCCACTGATGCACCCGCTGGGCCCGGACCAAAACATTCACCCCCAGTCTTGCTAGAATCTCACCTTTCACGGTCGGGTAGTCAGCTGCCTGGACATCTGCCAAGTCGAAAAAACTTGCTGGGGCCCGGCTGCCAGGAATGGAGCAACCACCTCGGCCCACTGGTCACGGGGTAACTTTTCCCTCACGGCGACCTTCTCAAAGACGGCTAGGTATGTCTCCACGTCGTCTGCGGGGGTCATCTTTGGGATCGCCGCACGGACCGCTTCCGGGCATCATGGACGTGGTGGGACGCTCCTGCCGCCTGTAATGCCATCACATGTTGCAGCAATAACTGGTTGGTCTCCCGCTGCTGCACGTTAGCCTCTATGAGGGCTTTCACAGCAGCCTCCATGTTGCCAGAAATCACAGGCTGCAACTTTGCCGGCCTAATATAGGACATACACTTTTGCTCAGCAAACAAAGTTCGGCGTTCACGCCAGCCTCACTGCGCATGCCCGCATCCTCCACCAAATGTGGGGAGTCGCTCTGGTAGACAGCGGTGCGGGTGCAGTTTAGAGGCAAAACAAGGAGTCCAGATTGTGCATCAAACAGTGTTTTATTCACACTTGCACACCAGAAATGAAAACAGTCTCTTGGTGACAGTTCACACACAACGGAAATACTGTGGCAAAACAAAAACAGGCCAACACAGGGTCCAGTCACCTTGGGTGGTTTAGGTGCGGGTTCACACCTAGCAGTTGGCTCAGCCGCAGGCGATTCCACCTTCAGGTCGCAGGGAAACACCACCTTGCTGAGCTCCTTCCTCCAGGACAGAGAATTCCTCAGCCCTGTTTGCAGGCTCCAGGATAATCACACACACCCAGACACAGCTGCTGGCTGCTTTTTATACCCAGCCCAAAACATGGACTGGACCGTGGGGAGCAGCCACCCACCCTACTCTTTAGCTGCTCCCAGTAAGAGCCGGCCCGGATCGGCTTTGCAGCCATGCTATTTAACAGAGCAGCACTAGCTGCTGCAGACAAAAAAACCCCGGCTCTTACCTCACCGAGGCCAGCAACCTCGGTGACACGTACCTGCTATCAAATACAACACCTTGCACCCTCTTACAATACTCACCAGGTGATGCCACTGTAGCTCAGAAGTCATTATATTTCATTTTATCATGTAAAAATGGGCAGTGTCTGTGAGAGGGGAGAGAAATCCGGGGCCCTGAAGTAACATAGTAAGATAGTAACATAGTATATAAAGCTGAAAAAAAACATTTTGTCCATCCAGTTTGACCTGTTATCCTGCAAGTCTTTCACATTTGCAATCCCATCCACAGCAAGCTCACACAGCATCAAAACAAAGGAGCAGCACAGAGCTGTGTGCCGTTCCTTTGTTTTGATGCTGCCAGAGCTTGCTGTGGATGGAGTTGCAAATGCAAAGGATGTCAGGGCCCAGGATTTCTCTCCCCTCTCACAGACATTGCCTCTTTTTTACATCTGCCTGTATTCCCTTGTATTACCAGGTATTAGGTTGTGCTGTAATTAATTATACAACACCGATTTGATATTGTACACTATTGCGTGGTTTCACTACTCACTAAACACTATATTATCTACTGCCCAGCATGTGAAACATGATTCCTCATACATACAGGGAAAGGGGAGCCAGGGAGGTAAGAGGCAAGTGATACGTGACAACCCAGGAGGAAAAATAGATAACCATGTGTTCAGTACAGGATGTCATATAACCAGGAGACACCTGGAGCATGGTCATGTTAGAGTCACTACATTAGTGAGTGACTAATCTTACTGTAGCACATAACACTCAATGAACACCCCTTTACAGCTTCAGTATAAGATGGAGAAAGGTAGATGAATGCTCCCTGCCTCTTCTATGCCCTGAATCATTCGATACAGATTGATTTCCAGGGACTCCCTGCCTGAAAACTCCATTGAAATTGTAACAATGTATCCCTAGCATTCAGATGGTCAGAACCCCCACTTTCCTCCTCACTGCATCACCATCGGTCCCATAGACTCTGAATGAAGAGACAGTGGGCATCCTTGAGAAGAAGGAAGGGGAGACCCACAACTCCAATTCTATCGATCGATGGCGATGCCACCAGTTATGGTCCTGGCGATCAGACACTATCAATTGTACGAAAACCGCTTTAATTTGCTGCTGGTTATCTTTAGATGAAAATCTGTTGTTAAGATGTTTTCCAATCAGCCATATAGATTGCGGTGTATTGCAGATGACACCCTAGGATTCCTTGTGCCAGTGGCTTGTGCGTACATGACTGTGCTGTGTAGCTGTAGGTTTTGGCACTGCCCATTAGTCATTGTGACTCCACCGCTATGCAATCAGAAATACCAAGAAGAGCCGGCCGTTCCTTGTGTCTCCAAATCTCCGCGCAGCAAAGGATGTCAGTAATTAGTGTATCATATTCTACAGCGTGAAACCCACGACACCTGTATTAACTTGTAGACAGAAACGGCTTATGCCAAAGCCGCCGCTCAATCCACATTCATCTGCGGCTGAAGGGAATCTCTGTCTCACGCCTTCTGGTACAAAACATGTTTGTCTTCTTGTAAAGTCATTATCTCACCTGCAAGAACAATTTGTTTACCAGTAACCAGGAAGAACACCTCCGCCGACAAGCCTGTTCCTGAGATCCTCCTCTGCTGCCATGACTCCACCTAGAATAATCAGTGGAGATGACCATGGAAGTTACATACAAGATGTGTCCACCATTTCTTTTCCGGCCATTTCGAGCAAAAAATTCTCGAATTTGTCATAATACAAATCTGATACATTCTTGCACAGGCACATATAGCATAAACAAATCTCTACTAAGTATCATAATTATTTTCGCAAAGCTGGTCAGCTCATTCCATTGATCTTGGGATATTTCAAGCTTAAAGGGAACCTGTCACGTTAAACATGCAGAATGTTATAGAGCAGGACGAGCTGAGCAGATATATCGTATATAGTTTTATGGGAAAAGATTCAGTATCAGTTTTAATTTATTCATTTAAATATCTACTCTTTGTTTGCTTAAGAGTCCAGTGGGCGGTCCTAAAAAGTGACCGGGCATACAGGAAAGGCTGTCAATAACTGATAAGACCACCCACTGGACTCCTAAGCCCAGAATAAGCAGAAACTTTAATTAAGAAAATACAAGTTATACATAATCTCTTCCCACAAAAACATATATTAATCTGCTCAGCTCCTCCTGCTCTGTAACCTGCTGCCTGGAGTTTGGATGGCATTTTCAATGTGGTCTGAGATCTGCATTATGGGGACATAGGGTTATGGTGGGTGTTATGGGCAGGGGGGGCATGAATTTGGGGTCTGATCTAAAGTTTGTATGAATGTGGGTCTGATCTAGGGTCTGTATGAATTTTGGGGTCTGTGTAAATATGGCGTCTAATCTGACGTCTGTATGAATTTTGGGGTCTGTGTAAATATGGCGTCTAATCTGACGTCTGTATGAATTTTGGGGTCTGCATAAATATGGCGTCTAATCTGACGTCTGTATGAATTTTGGGGTCTGTGTAAATATGGCGTCTAATCTGACGTCTGTATGAATTTGGGGGCTAATCTTGAGTCTGTATAAATGTGAGGGCTGATCTGGGGTATGCATTTATTTTTGGGTCTGCAAGGACATCTGTATTAATTTTGGGGTCTGTCTGGAGGTTTGTATTAATTTTGTCATCTGGAGGTTTGTGTTCATTTTGGGGTCTGGATATCTGCAATAGTTTGGGGGTCTCATCTGGGATCTGTGTTAATTTTAGGGTCCCAACTGGGGGTTTGCATTAAGAAAGAGATGTCCAGCCACGGAAAATGTATTTTTGAAAACTGATTTAAATGTGATAAAATAATAGAATTAGTGATCCCTATTTAATCCCCGCTGCTCTCCCTCCTCTGGTTCCTGTGTCCTCGCTGGTCTCTGTACTCCCTATTGACCCAAGAGTAGATTTGGTAGCGTGTGTCTGGGTGTCAGTAAAGTATCATTACTTATTATTACTATTTTATCTCATTCTAAGCAGTTTAAAAAGAAATTTACATGACTGAACAACCCTGTTCCAGTCTGACCTGGGGTTTGAGGCCTAAAGTCTGCTTTGGGACCAATCATTTTCTAGTTCTGCATCTGCACCCTTAGGTACTCTTATTTTGGTAGTACAGTATTTGGGAGCATTGGGCAGCAATGTTGGTAAAGTAATGCGGGCACATGGGACAGCAGCAGGCACCGTATTGGTGGAAGCTACAGGTTGGCAGTGTTAAAGGGGGCAGCTGGACAGGGGGTTACTTTGCTGTAGAGAATGAGGAGGAACAAGAGGAGGAATGAGAATTTAAAGTGGCCCTGGAAAAATAAAACTAAAAGTGTCCCCATTTTGTAGGTGGGCCCAGATTGACCGAAGGCGGGGCTGATATAACTAGACAAGATCAAGTCAAGTAGGAGATGCCAGCAAAAGAGGGGCAGTAAATTGTGCAGCTATCTATCTATCTATCTATCTATCTATCTATCTATCGGTCTATCTATCTATCTATCTCATATCTATCTATCTATCTATCTATCTATCTATCTATCTATCTATCGGTCTATCTATCTATCTATCTATCTAATGTAATATTATCTATCTATCTATCTATCTATCTATCTATCTATCTATCTATCTATTCTCATATCTATTCTATCTATTTTGTGTTTGTTTACTGCATGCATCCTTGAAAGCCATAACTTTTTCTATTTGGCTATGTAAATAATTTTTGCACCTTTTATCAGTGACACATTTTTATGTTGTTATGGCATTTTTTTGTTTCTATATTTTACACCAGGAAAGAATAGTCCATTTTTCACTTTTAAAATTATTTTTCAAATTATGCCCCCATTCCGTAATAGTCATTTTGATATGGGGGATTATATAGTTTATAATTCCCTGAGAAGGGCTTAAAAATTGTGGTGCGGAATGTGGTGGCATTTCTGTAATAATTTTATGTCTTTATTTATTTTTTGGCTTTGTGCTCCCCATGACATCATACAAAATCTTTGAGGGCATTATAACATTATTATTTTTTTTGTTATTGCAGATTTTTCCCTTTCGGGGCTGACACAGCCCCAGTTACTGGGGGAATACAGCCCTCAGAGAGGTTGTAACCAGATGTACAGCCTCATTGCACAGCTGATCTGGGTCTGCTAAGACTCTGAAGCTCGTGCAGACATCCGACCCCAGCGAACAAATGATTACTAGCACCATAGCAGGAGACTGCAGCATTGCTGCTCCATGGTCTGTATATACAGCGGTCATTGAGTTCTGTGTACGCAGAAATGGAGAAGGCAGGGCAGTAACATCTCTGTCCGACTGTCACTCAGAGGCGCCAACAGCACATTCATTCATGTAAGATACGGGGCGCCGACTTTCTTTTGGAGATTTCGTACTGCATATTTATAAAAACTAGTGCAAGAAAATAGTGGTTGCAGAGGCCACTGAAAGCAGCAGCCACACTGGAAATTAGGAGCAACTCCTTTAATTTTATAAGCCTGCCCACTTGTACAAATCCTGTATCTGCAGTAGTCATAGGATTTTCTGTAATACCTTAGCCCAGGGTGCCACTGTTTGGTCAGACCACTGCCTGTAAAGGGTTACAATAGTGGCCACCAAGCGCTCCTATGGTATAGTATAGTCATGAGTTAAGGCTGTTTATTGTTTCTGTCATCCATCTGAAAAGGACATTTTGGAGCAGCAATGGGTGGGGGGCAGGCAGCTGTCTCCATGTCCTTTTCAGCTGGATGCTCGTCATAGTATCTCCTTCTTAGTGCCCATGTCTCACAACACAAGCATTTTAACATGATCCTGACGCTGTTCATGGATGCACTGAGATGGTTTCCAGTTCAAATCTAAGCTACTGTACATACAATGCCTCAACTTTTGCTGGGAGAGCAGGTTTGGATACACTACGACGTGGGTTTACAGCAAATTGTGGTTTTATTAGTATAAAAGGTTCAGTTGTGGAAAGGTCATGTTTTTTAACCTATTTTCCAATTTCCCATTTTTCCAACCATTTTCAGTCACAGCCGTTCCTTACCCGGCAGAACAATAAGGCAGTCATTGGCATGTCTCTGTCACAAAGGAGAGAACAGTGGCAAATTTAATAAGAAAAGACGCTGGATAGCAAGAAGATAGCATCACAACAGCACATCTGTATTTAAAGGGGCAGCAGCGCTCAGGACTCACCGCTGTATTTCAGGCAATGAATTGATTGCCTCTATAAATGGAGCCGGCTGGTGAGGTAACTCATTGTGGCCACCTCTGGAGCCAGGAGCGTAGCTAACGGCTCATGGGCCCTGGTGCAAGAGTTCAGCTTGGGCCCCTTCTCTCAGTGCTTTGTGTGTCTTCCTATATGGCACAAGGGTCTTTGGGCCCCCTCAGGCTCCTGGGCCCGGTAGCGACTGCTACCTCTGCACCCCCTATAGCTACGCCCATGTCTGGAGCTATAATGTCCCTTAATTCTTATTTATTACAGGTCTCTCCATCATAAGCTGAGTTCTGTGACAATACTGTCCCCTGGTGGACAAAGGTGGTTCTGTCGGAGCTGAACTCGTGACGCATCCCATAGACTCAGGACGCTAAGGAGGATATCACCAATGCAAAGGGTAATTCATCCACCAATAACAGAAGAAGTAGGGAAAGAGACAGAAAACTGCAAAACCTCTTTGGGAGCGAGATACTAAGTCATTGGAGACCGTCTTCAAAATGGCAGGGGGGGGGGGGGGGATACTAATCTATATATAATTACGAACCTGCAAAAAGACCATCCAGCAAATTTTAATTTTAACCATAAAGTGTGACTTAAATCGCATACGAACCTTTTTCTGTATTCTGGCTCTGACAACCAATTTTGTGAAGCAGATATGTGCTCTTAACAGTTGTCACTTCCTTCTGTTGCTGCCCTTGGCAGTTCATACACAGCGCATTGTTCCATGAAGGATGACACTGAGCACAAGGCTTCACCGACAGCAGATAGAACATGAAGTCTTTGCTCCATCATCAGACATGAGATATATACTATTTTATACGATAATAGCTGTTTTATAGTAATTTTAAGTGTTTCCATTATAAAAGTACCTTTTTGTAATTTTTTGCTTTCATGTGTCCCCCTTGATGCTACTGCTGATCTGTGCTGTTAGTGTGAAACTTGCCTAAGGCCTCATGCACCTGGCCGCTGTTCAGCCGTCAATTGAATGGGTCTGTGATCTATCCGGACCGCAAAAAATAGAAAATGTTCTATTTTTTTGTGTGGTGCGGAGGCACGTAGAGAAACCCCACGGAAGCACTACGGTGTTCCGTGCACCTTCCGCATTGCGGACCTATTCAAGTGAATGGATTCGCATCTGTGACGCCGGGAGCACACGGCCGGTGCCCGCAAATTGCAAACTCACTGTTTGCAGGCCGCAATACGGGAACAGCCTGGCAACGGCCGTGTGCATGAGCCCTAAGGCTACACACACATCTGCTGCAGCGATTCTGCCGCAAAACCTCATTTTTAACACTTAATTTTTAATTGTCTGTACATAAAAATAGAATTATATAAATACAATGTATCAGTGCAGATCAGGCTTAGACTGGCCCACTGGGGAGGCGGGGGATTCCTCGGTGGACCCCCAGACTCCTGCGCCCGGAGATAAGACGGAGGAGAAATTATTTCTCTTGTTTCTCAGGAGAGATAATTATTGTAGCCACTAGGTGGCAGTATCGCACAGTGATGCAGCCTCCTACTGGTGTAGATTGTACAGGAGGCCCCGCACTATCTTCTAAACTTCCCAGGCTGCTGGCAGTGAAGGAGGAGAGAACATGTCTGGCCATCCTCCTGCCCTCCCTGCTGTCAGAAAACTGTGGCTGCTGGAGAGAAGGACTCCTCTGCGGTGCTGGGCTGATTTCTCAGGTGTGTGACAGTAGTGAGCTATAGGAGACTGTAAGGGGGAAATAGGGGATTTGAGTTCAGAGTGGCATTGGGGGACTCTGACCTAGGTCCCCACAATGCCTCTGCTTTAGGTGCAACCTCATAAGTGCCCCAGCTCAAGATGCCTCCACTCTAAATGCACCTCTAATGTTGCCTTGTTCTCCAGTTACCCCTGCTCCAGGATCCCCACTATTACCCTGCCTGAGGTGACCCTAATACCTCTGCTTCTGCACAGCGCGTCACATTCTCCAGTATTGACACCTATGGTTTTCAAGTTATCCTCTCCACACCATAGGGTATAACTATATGATTAGTAAGGTCCGATTCTGCGACCCCCCCCCCCTCACTGATCCCAGGAACGGGTTCTGTTCCCCCTTTTTGATGGTGTGGCAGGCCTGCTGCTCTATTCATTCTCTTTGGGACCAACGGAAATAGCCAGCGTTGTATTCTGCCATCTCCGGTGACCCCATAGAGAATGGATGGAAAGGCAGGGCAAATGCTCGACCTGCCACTCAGTCAAGAAGGGGGATCAGTGGGGGCTCCAGCGTTCAGACCCCTACGGATCACTTAGTTATGCCCGATCCTGTGGATAGAGGATAACTAGAAAAGTGGACACAGGCCCTTTAACAGGCGAGCATCTATTTTAGTTTGACACATTTTGGGCCAGATTTTTTATTTTTATTTAATTTATTTATTTTTACACCCAAAGAAAACCTTTAGCAAAGGAAGGAGTCGCAGCTCTCACCTGTTGAAAATGACGACCATCCAACAAACGAGCACGGACGATGCGCCTGATAGCAGCTGAGCAGAAGGAAGAAAAAAATCCAGCTCCAGCAGTGGATGGGATAGAGTTGAATTTGAATTGAAATTCATGCCAGTATTGTCAACGCGTTTCGGACCAGATAATATGTACAGTCCTTCCTCCAACATGGGAAACAGACATGGGAAAAAAATAAGTTAGAGTGCAGGAGCCCTACGGTGGGCCCCCAGAATCAGTTACACTGGTGGGCCCTAAGTACCCCAGTCCCACATTGGTGCAGATAAAATGTATCAGTCTGGAGATCAGGTTTATCCTTCTTAGGCTTCGTTCACATCACCGTTCAGCCTTTCCGTTCTTCTGCTCCATTTAGGAGCAGGAGAACGGAAAGGACGGATTCGGACAATAACGGTGATGTGAACAAACCCAAGTACCCCATAGACTATAATGGGGTCCGTTAGGTTTCCGCTCAGAAGAGGATTTTGGAGCGGAGACAAAAGTTGTGCATGCAGGACTATTGTCTCCGCTTCAAAAATCCTCTTCTGAGCGGACACCGAATGGACCCCATTATAGTCTATGGGGTACTTGGCTTCGTTCACATCACCGTTATGTGCCGAATCCGTTCTTTCTGTTCTCCTGATACTAAACGGAGCAGAAGAATGGAAAGGCTGAACGGTGATGCGAACGTTTGTATCCGTTCAGAACGGATCCGTTTGTATTAGTTAAAAGAAAAATTACAAAGTCCAAAACGGATCCGTTTTGAATTACATTGAAAGTCAATGGGGAACGGATCCGTTTTCAAATGCACCATATTGTGTAATTAAAAACGGATCCGTTAGGCTCCACCTCTTCAGACGGACACCAAAATGCTGCATGCTGCGTTTTGGTGTCCGTCTCCAAAACGGAATAGAGGCGGAACGGAGCCGAACTGATGCATTCGGAACGGATCCTTATCCATTCAGAATGCATTGGGGCAAAACTGATCCGTTTTGGACCGTTTGTGAGATCCCTGAAACGGATCTCACAAACGGAATTCAAAACGCTAGTGTGAAAGTAGCCTAAAAATGAAGTTTTATCATAAGGGAAGACATTTTTCTGTGATATATTGATGCATTGTGACAAACTATTAGGATAGGGAGAGAGATTTTTGCTGCAGGTTTTCTCAGGATTGGCCGCGCTAATGTATTGTACAGGCTGGCAGACGATCTCCCCAAGACAGATGATGTCGGGGGAGAGAAGGATTGGGAGTGTTAAATTTCAACTCCCGATTTTTTTTTATCTTCTGGGATATAAGCCACTGCCAAAGGTACCTGACGGCAGATTTCTCCTCTCTCCCTTATTGAAAACACATGCATGCTCAGCCAAACCGAGTGTGCATGTGTATGGGGGATTTGTCAGAGATAGCTGTCGGCAAACAAACATTTGTCTGACTGCTATTAAAGGTATATGAGCAGCTTAACAATCCCTCAGTTATACAAAGTATTAGGGTATGGCCGGGGTTTCGGTCGGGTTTCCTGATGCCATTTCAAAGCCAAAATCGGGAGTGGATCATAAAAAGAGAGAAAGGACAGATACAACTTCTCCAGTTTTTTAAATTCACTCCTGGATTTGGCTTCCAAAACTGTACCAGGAAACCTGACCCTGTGGTTGCACACGACCATTGCACTTTTGCGGTCTGTTTATCATGGATCCAAGTTTTTTTTCCTCTGATTTAAGTCCTCTTCCGTTCCGTTATTGCACAAAACATATCCGTATGGTTTCCGTATTTGATCCGTTTTTTGCGGATCGTATACTGAAACAGTAACTTATTAATCACCAAACACATGAGCAATATGGGCTGGGCATAGCATTTCTACAGTATGGATCCGCAAAATACGGATGACATACGGATGTGTTCCGCGTGCGTTCCGTATTTTTTGAGGACTTATTTACCTGAATGGGGTCTCGGACTGTGATTTGCGGACAATAATAGGACATGCACTACTTTTTTGATGAACGGCCATGCGGACAAACGGAAACGGAATGCACACAAAGTAACTTCCATATTTTCCACAGCCCCATTGAAGTGAATGGTTCCGCATACGGGCCAAAAAAAAAAATGGAACGGAAGCGGAAAGAAAATATGGTCGTGTGCATGAGCCCTCAGGTTTACAGAAATTTTGTTTTCAAGGTAATTAGGAGTGTTCCCATTCACTGACAGCAAGCAGTTTAGCGTAAAGTTCTCTAAAGATGTGTCTCTAGTGTTTGGGGTCCCAGCTCCCCAATGCAAACCCTGGACGGGACCTTAAAATTTGGTAAAACCTGGAGGTCCCCTTTATCTTGATAGGCAGTGAACAGTAATAAATGCTCATGTTGTTGCTTGCATTACACAGCGCTCTGCGCAGTTCAGAATTTGCAGGCACATGGGGGGTCCCTATGCCTCCCTTGACCCTGCATGTGCAGGACATGTCCCCCGTCTCTCAGAGCTGCTCTGCCCTCATTTACATTACTTGACTTGCTGGACGTGACATTAGGTGTCCTTTGAAGGCCATCCGGAGAGGCAATAAATTTGGCCTAGTTTACACGTCCTGTCCGGCGGGTCAGATTTATGCACACATGCATCATTACATTAAGTGGGCGAGATACAGTAACAACACACCCTCATTTACCACCCTAACAAACGTGCGATAGGCGTGCAAAGCAGAAAGTGTGTAATGAGACAGACGCTGGACGGACACTGGACAGTATGGGTCATCAGACAACGAGACAACAACCAAATGTTTTTATGTTAACCCGTTCAAGACTGTCCAGGCGCATTTTTCTGTTTATTTTTATTTATTTATTTATTTATTTTTTTAATACATGCAACTTTTTTTCTGTTCAGTTGTGTAAATCATTTTTGCGCCTTTTATCAATGATACACGAGGCTTTATTTTTATGCCAGTTTTTAAGTTTCTATTTTTTTGTCAACGGTCATGTTGATATATGGGATGTTTGGGTTATGGTCGCTGGGGGAAGGGCTAGAAGTTGCGGCGTGGTGGCCTTTTTTATTATATTTATCTATTTATTTATTTTGTCATCCTTTAGATTTTATTTTACACTTTTGTGGGTCATTTAAGATTGCGTTTTTTTTTTATTGCTGATTTCTCCTGTGACAGAGAGTTGTACGAGACGGTACATCCTCTCTGTATAGCTGATCTGGGTCTGATAAGGTCCAGCAGCTGTAACGTTCTCCCAGCTCCTGGTGATCACATGACCGCTGAGACTGGAGCAGGACGCAGCATTGGGGCAGCATACACAGCAATGTGTATAGAGCGATGGGGAGAGCCACTGCTGTCTTCTCTATGGGAGAGCACAGCTGTCACAATCTCTGCACAGATGTTTTAAAATGTCTATGAAAAGATGTATGCCGACCGGTCAGACAAGGGTTCAATATTGTGTTTAAGATTTTTTTTTTGGTGATGTTATTTTTAGTTTTCTATGTTACCATCTATATACATTTAAAAAAAAATCCTAAAATCCTATAATAGAAATTAATGCAGGATCCACCATTCACTATCTGCGATGGCCACAGCTCACCTCCTCTCCCTCCCTGCACAATGACCTCTGCGCAGGTCACAGAGCATGCACACACACAGTCGATGTGTCATCAGCTGTCCATTGTGCTTATGGGTCTGCTGTATTTTTAAATGCTGCTACCAGCACCTGGGAAATCACCACTGTAATTTTTTTATTCAGTTTTTGAGCCAAAGCCAGAAGTAGATCCAGCCTGGAAGGAGCATAAATAAGTATAAATCCTTTGGAGTCCACAGCACAAACAGCAGCCCCCAAAATTGTGGAATGCATCTAACAATCGCCATCTGGTGGCCAGCGCAGTAACTGCAGTGCGGACGGGCATTCAGTATATATATATATATATATTGCTCTGTCCTCTCTACATCCTGACAGATACATAGTAATATATTCTGCAGAATATTCAACCCCTGACCTCTCCAAAGATCTGCAGAACATTGCTCTTGTCTTCTCTATCTCCGAACAGGCGCATAGTGATATATTCTGCAGACTTTTACACCACTGGCCTGACTAAGATATAGGGAGATGCAGAATGGACACTACTGTGCAATGCGGCTGTGGACACTGATCTGGGGGTCTATGTGCCTACGGACACTGCAGTGGGGGCCGATGAGGCTGTGGACACTGCAGTGGGGGCCGATGAGGCTGGGGACACTGCTGCAGGTGCTATGTGCCTGTGGACACTGTTGAAGGGTCGCTGTGGAGGGTGATGTGGCTGCAGACACCACTGTGGAGGGTTCTGAAGCTGTTACAGCTATGGGGGTACTGAGATTGACACCTAACTGTGCATTGGTCTTATCATCATGACTGTTCTTTGCTCCTTTTCATGTATTTTGCCAATTTTCGATGGAGAGAATTTGGAATTTTTTTTTTTTTACTTTTCTTTTTCTGGGATTTAATGCCATTTTTTGCAAAAACATAAAAGCCCCATCTATGTCTACTGTGCCCCTTCCACATGTCCAGGACATGACTGAGTGTGACCTCATAGAGTCTTGGAGCAGATGATGAGACATTTACTGTAGAATGTTGGGGGTGATAATTTAACGATGCAGAATCCATGTCTGCAGGTCTCCTCCCTCCGCAGTGATAACACGAGATCCGGAACGTAGGACCCGGACGCCTCCGCTCTATCCTAGGGAGAAGGCTCGGAGATGGAATAAGGCCGACATGTGATACTTATTTAAGCAGAGCTCACACTGATCTGGAGCTTATTAGAGCGGAGAAGATAAAACACTGTCATGTCAATGGAAGAACATGTAACTGAAAAATATTACAAGATTACATAAGAGCCACAATTATCTCCCCGCAGAGAGCAACTAACATGAAGGATCGGTTGCTGGGGGATTAGGCAGAAAATAAAATCTTCTTTGTTTGAAGACAAAAGTCGTGTTGAGGAGGAGATGCTGAAGTTTGCAAACTAATCAAAGGGCCGAGAGACAGAAAACCCTGCTACCTGTCCTCCCAGGGCCTTGAAGAGGATTGTGGTGCAAAGTGGGCGATAATGCACAAGACAATAAATCCTGAGGTTATGGATTATCTTGTAAATCAGATCTGTAAAACTCACAAGTGAGGGGCTGAGTCTGGTTTGCGCTTTGCTTTCTCACCATGAGGAGTCTGTAAGGTTCTCCGGCTGATCCTACAGTTTGGTTGTGGATCTCGATTAGACGCCTGCCCCATATTACCGTGTCTCGCAGGATTGCATCCCTCACTTTCTATAGATCTGCTGTGGGTTCCCATGCCCACGATGCCACTATCTTGAATGGATAACCAACTACCCACCCATGCGGCAAGCACATGAAACAGTAATTGCTGCGATGGGGGAACCTGTCTCAAGTGGCTAACCGTTCTAATCCAAAGTTCATGTATGGGGATGATTATCATCTACTTAAAGGTAATGTCTCACTTCAGCAAATGGGATTTATCAGGTAGACAGTTACTACAAGGCACTTACTAATGTATTGTGATTGTCCATATTGCCTCCTTTGCTTGCTGGATTCATTTTTCCATCACATTATACACTGCTCGTTTCCAGGGGCTACGACCACCCTACGATCCGGCAGCGGGAAGGGAAAGGTGCATGAGCGCTTATTATAGGTTTGTTTATGAGGTCAGGAGAGGAGAGAAAAGGCTTCAATCACTGATAGCGCCTCCTCACCTACACAGCCCCCTGTGCAATGACCCCCAAACTGTTTCATTGACAGCACTCCCATTGACTTACTAGGATGGAAGATCACTCAGTCATCCACCAAAACCTTCTACCCCTACTCCGCCCGCCCCCCCACCAAATTAACGAGCAGAGACAACTTCTTGGGAAAGAGCCTTCGCGGCCAATTTATTAAACAATACATTATTTTCCACTTTTCAGCAATAATACATAATGAAACTCATAACATATTAAATGCACTAACATCCAAACCTATTGAATAGGATCCTAGAAGGCAACCAGGTAAGCTGTGTTCTCCACTGATCACCTCCACTTGTCGTGCCACCTTACCTTTGGCTGCGGTCACCGACCCAAGGGCACCAATTCCTCCAAATTATAGTTTATCTACCCCTGTAGGCCCATTTTGCCCAAACAGGAGCCCCATCCACCAGCTTACCGAACCTCATGAGATGCCGACTCCAACTTGTCATGCACCTATTAAAAACCTTGCATTGCCTTCCTGGACCCTTCCTTAACACGCACCCTTGCCAGCCAACCAAGCCGAAGCCAAAACCCGGGCGGGTAAAACTTGGCAATCTGCCAACGGCCACTGCTGCAAGCTGCCACCCCCCCACCCCCACCCGGTTATATACAGCCCGGGAACTAACTGACCCATCCCTCCACCGAGTACTGTCCCTCAACCCCTTCCTGCCTTCAACTTCCCCCTAAGTCAGGCTACACTGCGCTACGGCTGCGCCCCCGCTCCGTTGCCCTTATTCTCTGCACATTACCTCTCAGATTATAATGTGATCGGTTTGGGTGGCCCTGGGGTCCATTGGCCATCCAAACTGCCCACCAACTGTGAAGTCATGACTGCATTGCCACACTTGCATTCATAGGGGACTGTCCCTAGGCAGATAAGTATGCATGTGCTGTTCACATTGCCTAGGTCCTCAAGCTTCTGCAACACTTCTCCATGGAAGAGAAGACTGCCCGAGAAAGTATAGTGGTGTGTATGTCTGTGTGTGCATATAGATGTACATTGTATTGCACGGTACCACTTATCCTAGATTATTGGGCACTGTACAGTACCACTCCTCTAAGGCTACTTTCACACTCGCGTTTTGGCTTTCCGTTTGTGAGATCCGTTCAGGGCTGTCAAAAGCGGTCCCAAACGGATCAGTTTTGCCCTAATGCATTCTGAATGGAAAAGGATCCGCTCAGAATGCAGCAGTTTGCCTCTGTTGAGTCACCATTCTGCTCTGGAGGCGGACTGCAGCGTTTTGCAGTCCACCTGACGAACGGAGCCAAACAGATCCGTCCTGACACACAATGTAAGTCAATGGGGACTTGGCTATAGAATAGATAATACAACTGGATCTGTTCATGACGGACGCATGCGGTTGTATTATTGTAACGGAAGCGTTTTTGCAGATCCATGACGGATCCGCAAAAAACGCTAGTGTGAAAGTAGCCTTAGATGGTATGTATGGACACTGCACATTAACACCTCCCTAATCCTGTATATAGAGCATTGCACAGAACCACTTCTCTGTGGTCCTTTACATGTGAACTGCACAGTCCAACCTCATATCCTGTGCATGTGTATATATATATATATGGGCACTGCACAGTACCACCTCTGTTATCCTGTATATTTGGGCACTGTAGAGTCTCACATTTCTTACACTCTTTATCCAGTAAGCCTGGTTCTGCTACAGATTGGGGACTTATCCATAGTATAGGTCATCATTAATATCAGGTCAGTGGAGGTCCGACACCCATCACCCCCACAGTCAGCTGTTATCGACAGCTGCGGTTCTGGAAATAAACAGTATACAGAGTCAGAACCCCACAGCTCTGTGCCCTGTATAGGACCATTCCTGGGTACTACTGCTCAGCTCCGACACAAGTGAATGGGGGTTGATCTGCAGGACCTGAGGACAGCCTCAAAGTGTTCAGAGCTGTTTAGCTATGTGCACTTGTAACACCCCAGAGTGGTGTTACCACTTCTGCACCCTGCTACTGTCTTTATTGGCCCAACCTTGTGTATTTATTTCAGGTCCACCACACTGTGCATTCCTATTTTGTTATGCAACTGTTATGTTCACATGTAATGTGCCTGGTTCACCAGCAGGTGGCAGAAAACACGGCAGAGCTGAATGTAGATAGGATGGAACTTACCATTCTATTCTAAACCCCCTTTGGAGAGAAGTGGCCGAGTCTTACTTCCTTTAGGAAGGGTGGGGACCAGTTAGAGTTAGTTTAGCTTACCCCCTGCTAGGGGAAGGGTGTGCAAGGGCAGGTCTCTGCTGGACATGCCCATGCCAGCCAGAGCACCTTAAGCTGTGCTGGCCATGGAGGCCAAAGCTTAAAGCCTCGGGAACCAAGAGAAAAGTTCCCTGGCATAACCTACAGACAGACTACAAAGAGAAGTTCAGCATACAGAAGAAGCTGAATTATACAGCCAGCCTGTCAGTACGGCAGAGTCAGAGAGAAACAGATATAGCAGAGTGGAGTTTGCCTGCCAGTTTCATGCTAAAGCTTGCTGGAACCAAGACAAAGCCTGTAAACCATTCTGGAAAAAACGTTTATTCAGGTAAAGCTACCATTGAACTTTATCTCAAGGTCTGGACTCGAGTTATTATTTTATTCCTCAATTATTCCCTTTATTTATTGCTTTGGAGCCAAAGCTGTGTCTAGGTAGGAGCACCGTGACACAATATGAGACATTTTAGGCCGCACTACACCACTTGGCATTCCTAAACTGGGAATGCGCGACATATAGAGGGCCCTAGGGGGAGGCCGCCCGTTGCACACTAATTACCTCTAGAATCTCAGCTACCATCAAGAGCTGATTGCTGGAGGTGACGGGGGGCAGATTCCCACTGATGTTCTGATACTGATGACCTATCTGTTGGTTCCAAAACAACATTTAAGCTAAGTTTTGGTACCAAGTCTATGTAGTAAGCTTGGTTCTCGTACCATATCTATATAGTACGGTTGGTTCTGGTACCTATGCACTAAGGGGGTCTTAATAACCCCTTGTGTTGGCGGTGGATCTGACAAAGTTATGTGGAGGCCTCTCCATAACCTTAGCGCATCCACTGCCAGTCTTAATGTAAGAGCTTCCATTTAGACCATTTTCTACGCATAAAACAGGCGAATAGACCTAGCGTGAGTGGGGAAAAGTCGCAGATTGCAGCACAAATAACCTTTGCGCCACAATCTGTGCCAGAAATACGCTTAATATAGGTAGTTTTCTAATAGTAAATGACCCCCTAAGTTTGGTTCTGCTGCCTGGGCAGTAATTATCAGATCATCTGAAACTTTCTGCGTCTTAATCTTACCTGAAGTGCATCATTTTGTGGGAAATCACGCCGTGCTTAATTGCACGTGTAGGAGTCGTGCCATCGGGCTGAGAAGAGAGGTGATGTCACTGTCCCCAGGGGACCTGACACCTGACTGCTCAGCGGTAGGCAATGCAGATTAATAGTGCTCAGGATGTCACCGTCACCGGGCCCCACGTCTATAGCGCTCCCCGCAGATCACCAGTGAAATCCTACAACAGCTGAAAAGCTTCATCTCTCCGCACAATTGTCACCTCAAGCTGCCATAACGCCGCACACCTGCTGCACTACTTCTTGCTGACAGCGGCGCCTCTGTACAGAGGTCCCATCATAAAATCATACAGTATAGCGCTAAGGCACACCGGGCTCCCCTGACATACTGAAGCACATGAAGCATTGTAACCTCTGCTGTTGTTACTGCATATACGTCATTCAAATTCTGGCTTCGTTTGCACTGAAAAATTGGCATCCATGCGTTGTACCTCATGTATTAGAAGCTTTTATTAAAAACCTCAGACAAGGGGCGTGGCCTTTCTGGGAAGGGGCATAACTTAAAGGGGTTTCCCATCTCAGAAAAACCACTTGGCCAAAAACCAATTTGCAAAATGGTGACAATTCACAGTAAAAAAAAGAATGCAGATTTGGAGATTTGGGCATGGTAGTTACCCATGAAGGTATACTGGACTTAACAAAGAAACCCAAAAATCGCAGCAAGGGTAGTTCATCGTACGGATGGCAACCACATTGTGTTAACTGGATCCTATAAACTTCTATTTCCTACAATGTAACATTTGTCACCTCTCTCGCAAATGCCAAAACTCAATATAAAGCGTACGTGTGAAGATACTGACAGTGTTACGTGGTATCCGATGCTCTATACAAAACACGGGCAGTACGGTGGCTCAGTGGTTAGCACTGGTGCCTTGCTGCACTGGGGTCCTGGGTTGAAATCCGACCAAGGACAACATCTGCATGGAGTTTGTATGTTCGCCCCGATGTTTGTGTGGGTTTCCTCCCACACTCCAAAGACATACTGATAGGGCCCTAAGGGAACTTTCACACTAGCGTTAAAGTTTTCCGGTATTGAGTTCCCTCGAAGGGGTTTAATACCGGAAAAAAACGCTTCAATTTTATGCTAATGAATTCTGAATGGAAAGCATTCCGTTCAGCATGCATCAGGATGTCTTCAGGTCAGTCCCTTTACGGTATTTGGCTGGAGAAAATACTGCAGCATGCTGCGGTATTTTCTCCGGCAAAAAATTCCAGAAAACTTGCCGGAATTAATTTCCATTGAAATGTATTAGTGCCGGATCCGGTACCATGTGTTCTGGAAAACTGCAGACATTGAAAAAAATAAATACCGCATCCGTTTTTCTGGATGACACCAGAGAGACAGATCCGGTGTTTCAATGCATTTGTCAGCCGAATCCGCATCCAGATCCGGATGCAATGTAATCCTTTTGCATACAGATTTCCGGATCCGGCAGGCAGTTCCGGTGACAAAACTGCCTGCCGGAATCCAACAACGCAAGTGTGAAAGTAGCCTTAGATTGTGAGCCCCACTGGGGACAGTTAGATGCTAATGTCTGTAAAGCTCTGCAGAATATAGTAGCGCTATATAAGTGTGTAAAATCAAATAAAATACCAAAGAATCATTTCGCTACAATGTGAGAGGTGATGAAAATGTGAAGAAGCAGCAGAGTTCCTCCAGTGCACGGAGACAACGTCCGCGCCTGGAACCAGTCACAGCTGGATGTAACGTGACCGCCCCGAGGAGAGCACAATGCACTGCACTCAGAGATGACTAAAGCGCCCGTCTTATGACAGAGACCATAATAAAACATGAATGAGACCGTTAAGCACAGTATTAAACGCGGCCACTAAATAATGATAATCCTTGTGTAGCTACAGAGGTGATTCTCCTTCAGATCCACTTCAAGGAACTGAGCTGCTAGGAAGAAAGGATGCCTCATCTAATAGAGAATAGTGTGATGGGTCTGAAGGGGTTAACTGAGGTCACATGGCGAATGTCCATTATATCTTTATTATTTAATGCAATAACTATAATGTATGGGAGGCACAATGCCCCATGTTCTAAGCCCTGAGTTGGTGTGGTCTGAAGAAGAGGTATTGGAAGGTCTTGGGGTGACACTTCTTGAGTGCACCGATGTCAGATTGTCTTTGGAGCATCCAGTTATGTGGAGAACATCAAGAAGATCAGGGATAGTCTGGACTCTGGAGATGTCTGTAGACACTGTGAAGTGTACCAAGACCGAACATTCCTGGACAGGGCAGCCTTGTGCTGATTGCCTCCCATAGGCCTTGTTTATGGTGGCATTACCCTCTGGCTGATTTCTATGGTTGCTTTGACTACTAAAATCTATAGATGGCCGTATTTACCATTACACAGTTGGTGCTGGGTGGCATGGTAGAAGAGAGAGCAGAAAATCTCATTCCTCTCCTTTATGAAGAAAGACCTGTGGAAGGACCTGCACAGATGTGGTCACATGTCCATGTGTGTGCAGGTCCTGGAGCCAGAGAATGAAGGAGAGGGTAGAAAGAGAGGGTGAGCTGCTATGTAAGTTACTGTGGTCTGTATTTAGGGAATCTCTTCTTCCAGGGTCTAAGTCTGGGTTCTGTAGTTCTTTTTGTCATCTGTAGTTATCGTGAAGTCTGGGGTCTGTATTTATTCTGGGGCCTATATTTAGTGGTCTTGACTAAGGTATGTACATTTTCTGGGGTGTATATAGGGTCTTACTTGGGGTTTGTATTTATTCTGAGGTCCCTATTTTATCCAGAAGTGTTTATTTGTCTAAGGTGCCTAGTCTGGGGATCTGTATTTATTCAGGGGGTCTGGGGTCTCTATTTATTTAGGGGGTCCAGTCTGGGCTCTCTATTTATTTAGGGGGTCTAGTCTGGGCTCTCTATTTATTTAGGGGGACTAGTCTGGGGTCTGTTTTTTAGGGGTCTGGGGTCTCTATTTATTTAGGGGGTCTAGCCTGGGACTGTATTTTTTAAGGGGTCTGGGGTCTCTATTTATTTAGGGGGTCTAGTTTGGGTTTTCTATTTAGGGGACTAGTCTGGGGTCTGTATTTATTTAGGGGGTCTATATTTATTTAGGGGGACTAGTCTGGGTTCTCTTTTTATTTAGAGGGATTAGTCTGGGGTCTGTATTTATTTAAGGGGTCTGGGTTCTCTATTTAGGGGGCCTAGTATGGGTTCTCTATTTATTTAGGCGGTCTGGGGGCTCTATTTATTTAGGGACTAGTCTGGGGTCTGTTTTTTAGGGGGTCTAGGTTCTCTATTTATTTAGGGGGTCTAGTTTGGGTTCTCTATTTATTTAGAGAGTCTATTATGGGGTCTGTATTTATTTAGGGGGGTCTAGTCTGGAGTAATAATTATTATTACTGTGAGTTTTAAGCTTCCAAGGCATGAGCGTCGATGGTTAGCAGTGACGACACAGCGCAGGCGACTGTCCATGAAACAAGCTGCAATTTTGTGTTAAATTACATCTGATTATTGCTGTTTATGTATACTGCATGTCATTGCCCGCGAGTACATGTAATGTGGTGGCGTGTGAACCGTTACCAGACACGCAGAATAAACATTGCGGCACAATTTATTCTATTTAGAACATTTTCTGCTCCGGATCTCACTTGTATTAATGAACATGTGAATGCACAATCTGAGCCATCTCATCAGGCCCAGTCCCACCTTCCTCTACAGACATCCCGGGCCGTCATCTTCCTCATACAAGAACTTCAAAGATCACATTCATCCCGTCCCAATTACTTCTAAATGGTCACAAGATGCTAATTTGATTAAATGCTTCATCCCCATTGACCTCTTGTTAATCACAGCCAGTATATTCATGGAAACCCTAACACACCCTTATGTCATTCCAGCTCTGTAAGGGTTCATGCACTCGAACTTATTTTCTTTTCGTGACCGTTCCGTTTTTTTTGCTGACCGTATGCGGAACCATTCACTTCAACGGGTCCGCAAAATAAAAATGGAAGTTACTCCACGTGCATTTCGTTTCCGTTTGTCCGTTCTGCAAAAAAATAGAACATCTCCTATTATTGACCGCATTACGGACAGGGATAGGACTGTTCTATTAGGGGTCAGCTGTTCCGTTCCGCAAAACACAGAATGCACACAGATGTCATCCGTATTTTTTGTGGACCGCAAAATACATACGGTCGTGCACATGAGTCAATAGTGACACAACTTTCCAAAGGAGGCCATGAAGGAGGATGAAGAAGGCGGTATCATAGTAACTATAATCTTGTGCATAGGGAGCAGTATTATAGTAGTTCTATTCTTGTACATAGGAGTAGGGTTGTCGCGGGTATCGAACTTTCGATACCCATTCAATACTTTTCTCTGGTATCGCGCTCGATACCAGGCTTGGTGTTTTATATCGATACTAGGCTGTGCTGCCGCACAGCCCAGTATCAGAGAACATGGGCGCGCTGCTCTCAGCGCGGCCATGTTCTCCTCGGCAGCACGGGGAGAAGGAGGCACTGTCTCCCTCCCCCTGTGCTGCTGCTGCCGCTGCAACCAATAGAGCGGGACGGGCAGAGGAGGGGCGGGCGTAACTGGCCACCAATGAGAAGTAACCATTCATATACAAACGCAGGCAGCAGGAATACACTGCCGGCACCTGCCTGTCACTGAGCACTGCGATCCGCGGCAGTTAACCCCTCAGGTGCCGCACCTGAAGGGTTAATTGCCGCGGGTCGCAGCGCTCAGTCACAGGCAGGTGCCAGCAATGTATTCCTGCTGCCTGCGTTTGTATATGAATGGTTACTTCTCATTGGTGGCCAGTGCGACGCCCCTCCCCGTATTAAAGACATTGGTGGCCAGTGCACCCTGTCCCCAGCACTAAAGATAAGAGTGGCCAGTGCCCCATACCCCACTTTCTCCCCCCCCCCGTATTGAAGTCATTGGTGGCAGTGGCCACAGAGTCCCCTCACCTCCTCCTCATTGGTGGCAATGATCGAAGCCCCAGTAGTGTAATGCTGGTGCTCCGATCGGTTACCATGGCAACCAGGACGCTACTGAAGTCCTGGCTGCCATGGTCAGCTCCCTGCTGCTGTGTGTACTGTGCACAGGGCAGCAGGAAGAGTGTGAGATCCTATTCACCCTGATAGAGCTGTGTCAGGGGGAATAGGATGAAAATGATCCCAGGTTCTAGCCCCTAAGGAGGAAAAAGTTAATAAATAAACTGTAAAAAAAAAAAAAAAGTTTAAAAAAAAAGTACACCAAAATATTAACCACTTCAGCCCCCCTAGCTTAAACACCCTTAATGACCAGGCCACTTTTTACAATTCCGCACTACACTACTTTCACCGTTTATTGCTCCGTCATACAACTTACCACCCAAATGAATTTTTCCTCCTTTTCTTCTCACTAATAGAGCTTTCATTTGGTGGTATTTCATTGCTGCTGACATTTTAACTTTTTTTGATATTAATAAATAATGAACGAAATTTTTGCAAAAAAAACGTCATTTTTCGCTTTCTGTTGTAAAATTTTTCAAATAACATTTCTATATAAATTTTTCTTTAAATTTATTGTTCTACATGTCTTTGATAAAAAAAAAAAAATCCAATAAGTGTATATTTATTGGTTTGGGTAAAACTTATAGTATTTACAAATTATGGTGCAAAAAAAATTTCCGCATTTTGAAGCAGCTCTGACTTTCTGAGCACCTGTCATGTTTCCTGACGCACTACAATGCCCAGACAGTAGAAACACCCCACAAATGACTCCATTTCGGAAAGTATACACCCTAAGGTATTGGTTGATGGGCATAGTGAGTTCACGGAAGTTTTTATTTTTTGTCACAAGTTAGCGGAAATAGAATTTTTTCTTTCAAAAAATAAAAACTTCCATGACCTCACTATGCCCCTAAGTGAATACCTTGGGGTGTCTTTTTTCTAAAATTGGGTCACTTGTGGGGTATTTATACTGCCCTGGCATTTGAGGGTCACCGCAATCATTACACGTATGGCCAGCATTAGGAGTTTCTGCTATTCTCCTTATATTGAGCATACGGGTAATGAGATTTTTTTTTTCCGTTCAGCCTCTGGGCTGAAAAATAAATGAATGGCACAGATTTCTTCATTCACATTGATCAATGTGGATGAAAAAACCTCTGCCAAAAAATGTGCAAAAAAAAGAGGAAAAAGGACATAGGAGTGCTTGTAAAGCTGCGATCGCTAAGGGACCCTTAGGCCGCATTCACACCTACGCAATTCTGCCCTGCAAAATTTTACGGAACGGGATTGCGGATCTATTCAATTCTATGGGGACAGACTTTGTCCAGCTCGGATCCGGAATTGTGGATCCGCGCTTCCGGATCCGCACAAATATAGAACATGTCCTATTCTTGTCCGCAATTGCGGACAAGAAAAGGCATTTTCTATATAGTTCTGGCACATGCGGAAAGCGCATTGCCGGTGTCCTTTTTTTGCTGATCCGTAGATCCGCAAAACACATACGGACGTCTGAATGGAGCCTTACAGAGGGGTGATCAATGGCAGGGGGGTGACAGGGGTGTAATCAGGGAGTTAATATTGGGTGATCAGGGGTTAATCAGTGACGGGGGGGGGAGTAGTCTGGTGTTTGGTGCAACTTACATAGCTGCCTGCTCCTCTGGTGGTCCCAAGCAAAAGGGACCACCAGAGGAGCAGGCAGCAAGCCACAAAGTTTAATATTATATTTTTATGTAAATAATTTTTTTTTTACATTTTAATAACTTTTCTTTTTAAATGTACAGCCTGCTAGCAAATGATAAGCGCTGGCAGGCTGTACAATAACTTCTTCCCCGCCTCCTGCAGTGAACGCACGCGTCCGCTCACTCACTGCAAATCTCGCGTCAAGGAGAAACATCCCGGCCACCCGGGAGGTGGTTAAGTATAAATGACCCCCTTTCCCAATTTTACATATAAAATATATAAACAATAAATAAATAAAATATTACATATCGACGCGTCCGAAAAGTCCAAACTATCAAAAAAATCCTCTTTTATGTTGTGAACGCCCGCACTGTTAAAGAAAAAAAAAATAAATTAAAATAAAAACTACATGATTCACCATTTTCTTTTAGTCGCCTTGTCCTCCCCAAAAATAGGATAGGACTGTTGTATTATGGCCCGGCCGTTCCATAAAATGTGGGATGCACGTGACTTTTTTGGGCGTTTTATATTTTTCGCGTGACCTTGAATGGTATCGAGTATCGCAATACTTTTTTATGGTATCGATACCGAATCAAAATTTTGGTTTTGAAACAGCTCTACATAGGAGGCAGTATTATAGTAGTTATGTTCCTTTACATATATGAGCAGTTATATTCTTGTACATAGGAGGCAGTATTATAGTAGTTATATTCTTGTACATTGGAGGCAGTATTATAGTAGTTATATTATTGTACATAGGAGCAGGTTTATAGTAGTTATATTCTTATACATAGGAGCAGTATTATAGTAGTTATAGTCCTGTATGTAGGAGGCAGTATTATAGTAGTTATATTCTTGTACATAGGAGCAGTATTATAGTAGTTATATTCTTGGACATAGGGGGCAGTATTATAGTAGTTATATTCTTGTACATAGGAGCAGTATTATAGTAGTTATATTCTTGTACATAGGAGCAGTATTATAGTAGTTATATTCTTGTACATAGGAGCAGTATTATAGTACTTTAGGATTACGGTTGTGGAAAGTGACTTTTGCTGGATTCACATTTTACGTCCCAAGAGGCAGCATCCAATGTGTACATTTATTTAATGGGTCAGAATTCAGAGTTTCTATTGTGGCATTGATGAGCATGTAGAGGTGAGTAGACGTGGGTTGTTGCACAGTGTCATATCCAGGCAGATACTAGTCGTGTCTATATTGCTGCTCATGATTGAAGATTGTAAGTCTCTTTCTTGAGATGAGCGTAGCTTGAGCTCAGCAGGACCCTTGCCACTTTTATGCTGCAAGTAAGAAATGACATGCCACATGTTTCAATCCCACCCAGGAGTCCTTGCCATAAATAAGACCCAATTGCAGAGGTCCCTCAAGTGCACTTAGCTCCTTGTCTCTTGAACTACAGCAAAAAGGGCCAGGTGATAAAATGAGCATCGTTCATGTGGGTTTTGTTAGAAGTGTGAAATTGGGATGCCGGTAATGATCTACAGTCTCATCCATCAGCAGCTTAATGAACAGAGGTTATTCCCATCATCGGAGACTGCAGAACGTGTGCACGGTGGAGCAGACACCCTCAGTTCTTCACCGGCTTTATTATCAGGGGGGATAGTAAAGGCCCACAGTATTTGGAAATTTGCAATAATGTGCTAAGCAATTACAATATTCACAAAAAGTTAGGAAGATTTGGCTTGTGGGTGGAATTTTAGGATGAACCTAAAATGTACTCTAACCTTTACAGGTGAACTTAATGTGACATTCTCTAAACTTTTGAATGCACATCTCCAACTGTTCAATGTTTTAGTACTTTTTGCACAACTTGCTGTTCTCTAACAAGGAGCTTAACAGCAAAATTCACAACAGGTGTTTGATCCATGATTTGCCCAATAAATTTTCTGGTTCAATTAGAATTGGTATCTAAACAGTCCTCCTCATCATGCTCTTCACATTTTGACATCATGAGACCACGACGACACTCAACAATTGTTCAACAGTACTTCGCTATTGCGAGGCTTAACCACTTTAGGACCGCCGCACGCAGATACACGTGATTGCGGCAGTTCTTCTGTTCCTCCTTGACGCGCGGGCGCGTCATCTCACGAGAGGCGAGATTTGCTGTGAACGCGCGCCCTCACAGCACCTCACGGATCGCAAGTTATACTACAGCCTGCCAGCGATGATCAATCGCTGGCAGGCTGTAGAAGTTAATTAAATGAAATCAAACAGGTATATCAGACGCTGTTTTGTTAATGTAAAATGTAAAAATGCCCTGTGAAATCCTAAAGGTACTCATTGGAATTAGGGCCCATTTGCGCACCCAGGCTGCAAAAAAGTGTCACACATGTGGTATCACCGTACTCAGGAGAAGTAGGGCAATGTGTTTTGGGGTGTATTTTTACATATACCCATGCTGGGTGAGAGAAATATTTCTGTAAATGACAACTTTTTAATTTTTTTTATACAAAGTTGACAATTTACAGAGATATTTCTCTCACCCAGCATGGGTATATGTAATAATACACCCCAAAACACATTGCCCTACTTCTCCTGAGTACGGCGATACCACATAAGTGACACTTTTTTGCAGCCTGGGTGCGCAAAGGGGCCCAAAGTCCAACGAGTACCTTTAGGTTTTACATGGCTGCTCACAATTTAGCCCCGCCCAAAATGCCAGAACAGTAAACACACCCCACAAATAACCCAATTTCGGAAAGTAGACACCCCAAGGTATTCACTGAGGGGCATAGTGAGTCCGTGGGAAATTATTATATTTTTTTGCCAGAAGTTAGCAGAAATGGAAAATTTATTATTATTTTTTTCCCTCAGAAAGTGTCATTTTCCGCTAACTTGTAAAAAAAAATTAAATGATACATGAACTCACCATGCCCCTCCGCGAATACTTTGGGGTGTCTTCTTTCTAAAATGGTGTCATTTGGGGGGTATTTATACTATCCTGGCATTCTAGCACCTGAAGAAACATGACAGGTGCTCAGAAAGTCAGAGCTGCTTCAAAATGCCAAAATTCACTTTTTTGCACCATAGTTTGTAAACGCTATAACTTTTACCCAAACCAATAAATATACACTTATTGGATTTTTTTTTATCAAAGACATGTACAACAATAAATTTATAGAAAAATTTATATAGAAATGTAGTTTAAAAAAAAATAAAAATTTACAACAGAAAGTGAAAAATGTATTTTTTTTGCAAAAATTCGGTCATTTTTTATTAATAGCAAAAAAAGTAAAAATGTCAGCAGCAATGAAATACCACCAAATGAAAGCTCTATTAGTGAGAAGAAAAGGAGGTAAAATTCATTTGGGTGGTAAGTTGCATGACGGAGCAATAAACGGTGAAAGTAGTGTAGTGCAGAATTGTAAAAAGTGGCCTGGTCATTAAGGGTGTTTAAGCTAGGGGGGCTGAAGCGGTTAAAGCAGGATGTTCTCAGACAGAAGTGGCTGCTGAGCTTAGAGTGTCACAGAGTGTCATCAGCAGGTTGTAACAGAGATACGGAGAGACAGAAATAGTTACAGAAAGGAATAGAAGTGGACGTCCTTTGGCCACATCCCACCCTGATGACCGCTACATTGTGAACAATGCCCTGCGGAACCGGATGATGACTGCCACACAACTCCAGGCACATTTACAGAGGTGAGAGGCACCCATGTGTCATGTCAGACCATTTGAAACGATTTACATCAGCGTGGTCTACGTGCTAGGTGACCTGCAAGGGGACCTGACCACACAACAAGGCACAGGTGTCATCGTCTTGCATGGGCCAGGGAGCATCTACGCTGGGCGAGGGATCAGTGGGCTTCAGTGTTGTTCAGTGATGAAAGTCAATTCACACTGAGCAGAAATAATGGCCACCAACGATGTTGGAGACATCAAGGGGAGCGCTATGCATCAGCCACTGCTGTCCCCAGACGAGCCTTTGGTGGCGGTGGTGTTACAGGGCGGGCAGGTGTCTAGTCAATACAGAACTGCCCTACACTGTGTGAACAACACAGGCCTAATGTCATCTTCATGGAGGACAATGCTCCAGCTCATCGAGGACGCATCATTAGAGAATGGCTGATGGAGACTGGGGGACCTCAAATGGAGTGGCCTGCACTTTCTCCGGACCTGAATCCCATTGAAAACCTATGGGATCAGCTGAGTCCCCGTGTAGAGGCTCGTAACTCTGTACCCCAGAACCTCAATGACCTGAGGGCCGCCCTTGAAGAAGAGTGGGATGCTACGTCTCAGCAGACAATAAGGCGACTTATAAACAGCAGGAGACGTCGTTGTCAAGCTCTGATTGATGCTCAAGGCCAAAGGACAAGTTATTGAGACACTGACATTTTTGTGGGGGTATACCCAGCACTGGTGTTAGCTTTTGTTTCAATAAATAGTTTGAGATGAGGAAATCACCATTGCTGCTTCTACTTAAATTCCCTACATTCATGATATAATATCACTGGAGCGGGAACTTTTTATTTCCATAAATTTCACCTGAAAGCCAAATATCCCTAACTTTTTATGAGTAGTTGTACGTAACCAGCAAATAGTGGTTTCCCCAAATTGATACAAGAAACCTCATAACTAGGGATGAGCAAATTTCATATTTTGAACTTTGAGTTCATGTTGTGGTATAAGTTATGGATTCCGTTACCACGGACCATAACGCAATTCTATAACAGAATGCCTTTAGATGTCTGTGGCGGTCTGTATTCTGGCTATGGAGCAGGTTGGCATAAAACAGCCTGTGCCAAGTACCGCATATTGCTCTGCAAATGCACCACATTAGTCTCGACACATTCTCCAGTCCTATAGAGCATCCTGGTTTCTCGCCAACCCCTGCACTACGGGCCAGTAGTACCGTACTATGTGCCAATGAATGCATGTAAATGATCCATAGACCCGAGAAAGCAGCCCAGAAGAGTAAAATATGAGTGTAGCGAAGCAAGCGGTCAGAAGTTTACATATGAAATCATAGTGGTAAATGCTGTTTGTTCAGCCATGTCAATAAATTCCACGGGGAGCGCTGGAAAGACAGGGAGACTATTGCAGATTCATGATCATGCATGTTAACGGGGTTATGTACATAATGAGGGAGCAAGCTGTAATTCTACGAATTAGACGGCCGCAGAGACAGCGGTTACTTGTGCGTCCCAGAAAACCGCAATAATTTGCCTCCTAAATATAGCCATCAACAAAGGCATGAAACGTGGGCCACATGGAGGACATCGCCGCCGCCATCATGACCTCACCCCGATCTAGAACTGGTCTGTTGCACCCAGTTAGGACCAGCTGAAATTAGAAGGTTGTGATTGTATTTTTGACTTTGGAAATGACCACAAGGAAAGGCTTTTTCTCTTTTATTCTTTCCTTGCTCAGAAGTTTAATTAGCATGCGCCCATGAAACAGATCCTTACTGTTCCTGGCCGGGCATGGAGTTTGAGTGGCAGCAAGCTTAGCACGTGAAGCCTGCGGACTCGTTCAGACATCATCGAGCGGGGAGGAAGAAGAATATGAATTTCTGACAAGGAAGAGCTTTCTGCGAAGCTGCCGCTTCCAGCTATGGAAACACACGGCGCGTTTCAGGGTCGTTAATTGCACTTGGTGTAAAACATAAAGAGGAGGGTGTCAATTGTCCTGTGTGTGTGTCTATTTTTTTAAATCTGTCTTGTTAAATTCACTGAGTCTGCTTATTAAATATTAAAGACATAAAAGGATCAGGAGGAAAACAGGCCGCTCCGCCAGGTCTAATTACAAGGCAATAAAAGAGAACCTGAGAGTGTCCTGCCCGTGGAATTTATTTTCCTTGTAATCCACTTTTTTTCCCGTGAAAACAGTTTGCTGTAATGTAATGTTTGCTGTAGGATGTTGTTCCTCTTGTCGCGGGTGTCATCGGCTGCATAAGTTCCGCTGTAATTGGGAGCCCGGCACAGACACAGCGCATTAATGTGTAGGTTGTAATTCCACATAGGGCTGAGGGTTTATGGCAATGGTGCCATGAAGGTAGAGGAGCGCTGCCCAAATAGTAGTACCAGTGATATAATCCAACTATCTTGTAATAAGGCTGTCACATGTAAGAGGGTCAGCGTCAGCCACTCAAGGAAGGTGCAGTAATGGAGATGTACTCAGGAGGGTTCAAAGGAACAAAGAATAATGGTGGCGCTGAGCTTGGTGGTTATAGTCTCAACTAGGCACACAACTTGGAGGTTTCAAGTAATGGCAAACAGCCTGATGGTTATAATCTATAATGGGTGCATAGCATGGTGGTTATAGTCTCTACTAGGTGCACAGCTTAGAGGTTCCAGTCTACTGGGCACATGGCTTGACAGTTATAGTCTCTATTGGGCGGATGGCTTTGCGGTTATAGTCTCTAATTGGCACACATCATGGTGGTTCCAGTCTCTATTGAGAGCAAAGCTTGGTGGTTATTGTCTCTAATGGGCACAAGTCATGGTGGTTATAGTCTCTAATTGGCGCACAGCTTAGAGGTTCCAGTCTATTGGGCGCATGGCTTGACAGTTATAGTCTCTATTGGGCGGATGGCTTTGCTTTTATAGTCTCTAATTGGCACACATCATGGTGGTTCCAGTCTCTATTGAGAGCAAAGCTTGGTGGTTATTGTCTCTAATGGGCACAAGTCATGGTGGTTATAGTCTCTAATTAGCGCACAGCTTAGAAGTTCCAGTCTATTGGGCACAGAACTTAATGTTTATGTTCTCTATTGGGCCCATGGCTTTGCAGTTATAGCCTCTAATTGCCACATGATTCTAGTCTCCATTGATTGCAAGACTTGGTAATTATTGTCTCTAATGGGCACATCGATTGGTAGTTGTCGTCTTTAATGGGCACATGGTTTGGCAGTTCCAGTCTCTATTGGGCACGCAGCTTGGCAGTTATAGTTTCTAACTGGCACACAGTTGGTAGTGCTAGTCTCTAATGGGCACAGGGCATAGCAGTTCCAGTCTCTATTTGGCACAAGGTTTGGAAGTTATATTATGCGCACTGCTTAGCAAATATAGTCTCTAATTCCCACACAGCTTGCTGGTTATATTCTCTACTGCACACAAGGCTTGGCGGTTATAGTTTCTACTGCACATACAGCTGATGTTTGAAGCCTCTGTTGACCTTGAAAAGCAACTTATGGCATTGAGTAAATGCAGGACCACTGCACGCCTGACACCCTCTCTGTCTCTTGGTCTCTGGCCTCACTTAGAGATTGAGGTGACATGGTATCCACCTGTCCTCAGCATATGCACATGCTATAAGTGGTCCTAAACTTACTGAGGATACACAGGACCTTTTCTAGTCACTCTCCCCGGCAGTCCAAAGTATTTTAGCAGTCTGGTTCAGAATCAAGGTGCATCAAATCACTGATGGGACAGTGTCAGTGCAGCTTAGGTGATCACCCCTTTGATGCCCTGCATTTTGCATATTATATACATTTCATCAGGGGGCACGGAACGGCGAGGGGTTGTGGAAATACAAATATGGCAGCTGAATCCAATGAGCACCCAAGGAAGAGGCGTTTATTTAGTGTGATGGATCCTCCTTTGCAAAAATGATGATGATGATATGCATGGCCGTCATGATGCCATGACAGGTTGTGCCTGGGAAATGTTCAGCCCAAACAGCACAGTCTGCTTCTATCCAATGCAGATAAGCCCAGTTCTCAAAAACCTTTATTGTAACACTGCTAAGCAAGTATGGAGAATAGAATTCATTCAACTGGACGTAGATGGAAGATTTGCTCTGACCTGACCAGACGGGGCATTCTACACACACGGCCTCACGTGGTAAAGGAGCAAGCAGAATTGAAATAATCAGAATAATGTTCAACCTTGTTGGCCATATTGGCTTTTATGGGCTCCATTCCGTTTACTAATTAAATTTGTAGTATGAATAAAGGGAACATTAATACCAATGACCTACCCTTAGGGTTGGTGATCAATATCATATTAACTCTCCGCACACCCATGATCAGCTGATGGCAGGGGCCAGAGAGCACCAAAATCACGTAGAGCTCTGTGCACTTGTGTTGTGGCCGTGTCTGGTTACAACAGCTACATCCATACAAGTGAATGGGAGAAAGCTGTAGTAACCCGGCATGGACACTACACAGCGTACAGACTGATTCCGATACTCTGCAGTCAGCTGATTGCCGGGAAGACCAGGAGTCGGCTGTTCTGATATTGATGACCTATGCTGTGGATAAGTCCTCAACATTTGTTTACCAACCTCTTTAAGTTGTATTGTGCCCTTTTAAATATCTCTCATTGAAATGGATGCAAACACAAGGGGTGCACTCAAAGGTCCTATAAGAAGTTCGGCATGATAGGTGGGGGCCGTGTTACAGATTTTGAATTTACGGTTCCAGAGCTATACTTCAGGCTTGAGCTGGAATGTTTGCAATCACTGAGAGCAAGCAGAGATATTAAATATCTAACGAAAAGTTTCAGAAATCTTCATCATACAAGGACGCCCCTTCACCTTATATTTTATTGTCCAAAACTCCGCAGTTCTCATGAAAAACACAAGAACTCCAGGCTGCAGTCATATAGTCCTGATTCGGTGAAAATTTCATTGTGAGAACATCTGATTAATCGATTCTGTTCGGCCGCGTTTTTTCTGGGGTCTTCATCACTGCCATATATATTACGGTTGACATCAAGAGAAGCATTTGGAGCAGACGTTATAAAATCCTGCTCTTTCTATCTACATGACATTTTGGTGCAATATCTTTATAAATGAATTTTCTCCGCTTCGTTACCGAAAACCAGACATTTCCTTTAAACAGAGCGGCTTTCTTCTCGTGGCTCCGGGCGACGCAGGTTCTTCTTAGATATTAATCTTGGTGCACTCTGATTTCCTTCCAGGGGCTTTTAGAGGTTAAATATCTCTCCCCCCCCCCCCCCCACCATCCCCCCAAAAAACATACGGAGGCAGAAAGATGCTGGAAAGGCTCTGGCATTGGAAAATCCTCCGCATGTGACCGAGCCCTTGGATGCTTCATAAACTGCTGATTATCCTGACCTGGTCACAGCTTAATTTCTTCTATTTAGACACATGATAAAAACATGTCAGAAATCAGCATCAAAGCCACGGGCTTAAAGGATCCCAGTGTGCGCTCGGACTTTGTGGTGTGCAGCGTTAAATTAGGTTTTTCGGGCCAAAGCAACGAAAGTGCTAAAAAAGAACAGGACAAACTTGGGGGTCATTCTTCTGATTACCACGGTACAATAGGAGCGTCCAGCCCGTGAGGGGGGGAAGGGGGGGTCGAAAGGGAGCGATTTATCTATTGCTCTACAGCCCCAGGCTACAGGCTCAGACCCAGAGATGAAGATGTAAGAAGGCGCCCTTGTTCTTCTAGTGGAACCAAAATCATTTTTGCACTGAAATAAAACATTGATCCATGAACCTCAAGTTATAAAAACCTAAAGTCACGGAGGTCGCTTATATAAGGGATACCCTCGTAACACTCGCCCTTCTGTCTGGGTGACATTTTGGGTGTTTTGTAAGTTTCATGGACCTTTGTGCTGCCACACCATACTAAAAAATGTTCCTAAGATCAGTCTTACACAAGCGTATTACGGGTACATTTATGCACTGGCATTATGGTAGACCGTAGGTTTACTGAGTTCAACTCACAACACCGTAGGGATCTAGGATGCTCAGGTCAGTAGACCCATGGTCAGGCCACGAAACCCGTCCGTAATCCTATTATAGCTTTACAAAAAAGACCCATGTATACAGGCCGACTGAGTAGGCAATTGTTGGGAATGGACTGTTCATTCCTGATAATTACCTGCTCGTCAGAGGGGGTGAGAGCGTCATTCAAATGCTGCAATCATCTGCCCCATATGAGAATGAACAATTGCTAAAGAAGGTGTTAAATTCAGGGCACGTAAGTCCTGCTTGGAAACCTCCAACCTTGACCATGGGGAGCCAAGTTATGGGCAGGGTTAACATAAATATCAGCATTTTTTTGGCCCAGGACAGCCCAAATTTGCGGGGACAGTCCTGAATATTTCGGACTGTTGGCAACTACATAATCCCCATGGAGAATCATTGTTTCTGGGCAGCAGATCCCTGTTTACACAGCACAATCTGCCACCCAGAAATGATGATTTCGGTGTCTATATCAGATATGCCTTCATCCGATGAACATGCATTAGGTGGTCGGTGGCACGAGACGTTTATTGGGAAGAGGTCTTCATTTGAATGTTGATTCCCAATTATCGGCCTAATAACATACCTCCCATCTTTTGAAATCCAGAAAGAGGCACAATATATGCAGCACTTTTTTTTCATACTAGGCCACGTATCTAACTCTGCCCAAAACATAATTATACTCACCCAGTCCCCTTAATGCCCCCACACAGTAATTTTTCCCCCTTTGTACCAGCCTACAGTATTTATGCCAACATTGTGCCCCCATCACACATTATGCCCAGGTATGTGCCTTCTTCACAGTAGTTATGACAGATATGTGCCCCTTTCACAGTAGTAATGTCTACATTGTGCCCCCTTCACAGTAGTTATGCACAGATATGCCTTCTTCACGGTAGTATATGCCACCTCACAGTGGTGACGCCAGAGATGTGCCTCCTTCAGAGAAAGTAGAAAAAAAAAAAACAGTAAATAGTCACCTAGTTCCTCCGGTGCTCACAGCTCCCCAGCAGTACTGTCACACATTGCGTTGGTGGAGGAAGAGCACAGACGCTGATTCCCGGTTCCTCCTACACAGACGATGTGTGAGGCACTGTTCTGCAGCTGGGGAGCGCTGACAGCTGAGCTGCATGGTGAAGAGTGAAGCGGATGGCTCCCTGCCTCACCATTACAATAAGCTGTCTCTGCGTCCTATGGGCACAGAGACAGCTGGGAGCGGGACATACCCCTGCCATTCTGGGACTGCCCCGCTAGATCCGGGACGGTTTGGAGGTATGTAATAATTGTTTCATGTATAGGGATCTTAAAGGGAACCTGTTACCACCAGAAAGAGCTGAGCAGATCGATATATAGTTTTGTGGAAAAAGACTCAGTAGAACTTGTAATTTAAGCTTTAAAATTTCTGCCCTTTCTGAGATTAGTATCTGTCTATGTATACATACCGGTACAAGGAATGTTATCAGTCACTGATAAAACTGCTCACAGGGCTATTGAGCTCAGAAGGAGCAGAGATTTTAATACATAAATTACAAGTTTTGCAGAATCTTTTCCCACAAAACTATATATTGATCTGCTCAGCTCCTCCTGCTCTATGGCATCCTGCCTACAGATAAGATTGCATTTCATGATGAGGGGTACTCAAAGACTAAAAGCCTCTTTACATGGCCCAATGTACCAAGCGATTACTGGGAAGGAAGTGCTCCTTCCAAACAATCGCCTGCTCGTCAGTGAAGGAGACCTCGCACTATTACATGCAGTGATCTTCTCTACTGTATGTGGAGGAATGATTGCTAATGTCATCGCATAAATTGCAGCCATCCAACCTGCCTTCATATTCCTTACTGGTGCCAGAAAATTGCACTTGGAATCAGCTACTAATGACTGTACCTGAAGTTATACTTTGCACTTAGTAAAAGAGACTGTTCTATGTCCTCCTGGCCTTATTCTTCAAACTACATTTCCACTGCACTGAACCACAGGGAGCAACAGCCTGAGGGAGTACACCGTGACACAACACTTCATCAGGGCCACTACCACTCCCATCCTCTGCACCGGCTCCTCAGGGGCTTGGTGCACTAAGCCACACCTTTAACTTCACCCAATGACTATCTATACACGCCCAGTCCAGTCTACTTTGTGCCCCTACACATAGCTATGCTCCCTTATTGCCCCCACATAGTAGTTGTTCCTCTTTAGAGCTCCCACATAGTAGTTATGCTCCTCTACTGTTCCCCTCACATTAGTGCTGCTGTCCCATTAATGCCCTCCTTACATTAGTGGTGCCTCCTTTGTGTCCCCTACAATAGTGCTGCCACATTAGTGTCCCCCATGCAATAGTGCTACCCCTTTAGTGCCCCCTCACAATCGTGCTGCCCTTCTAGTATCCCCTTACAATAATGCTGCCCCCTTAGTACCCCTACACAATAGTGCTACTCTATTAGTGGCCCCTCACAATAGTGCTGCCCCCTTAGTGCCCCCTCATAATAGTGCTGTCTCTTTAGTACCCCTTACAAAATGCTGCCCCCTTAGTACCCCTACACAATAGTGCTGCCATATTAGTGGCCCCCCACAATAGTGCTGCCCCCTTAGTGCCCCCTCATAATAGTGCTGTCTCTTTAGTACCCCTTACAAAATGCTACCCCTTAGTACCCCCACACAATAGTGCTGCCATATTAGTGGCCCCTCACAATAGTGCTGCCCCCTCATAATAGTGCTGTCTCTTTAGTACCCCTTACAAAATGCTGCCCCCTTAGTACCCCCACACAATAGTGCTGCCATATTATTGGCCCCTCACAATAATGAAGCCCCTGTATCTTAAATTAAATAAATAAATGAATAAATAAATAGCAACACTCCCCTTGTCCTGTTCTCTTGATGACTGGAGCATATTATCCCCCTGCCTGTTCTCTCTCTGGCTTAGTTAAGCAGGTGCGATGATGTCACTGCTTTGCCCCCATCTGGCAGGGAGTGCACAGACTAGTGAATTGTGGAGCACGGAGCATTGTATTCAACTGTATCTTGAAATCAGGACATGCCTTAGCCCTCCAGGGACCGTGATGGTTGGGAGGAATGCTAAGGTGAATTTCATGCTCATTTCTCCAAGACTTTTCTCATGCTGTGTCTGTTTTCTAGAATGTGCTACCCTGGACAACTAGATTAACTCTCATCCTCTACAGATTTTTACATATTCATTTTATTAAGAAAAACAAACGCCCATAGCCACGTAGTACCAATAGTGTTACTGGTCTGCAAAAGAATAAAAGGACACAACCCTAATGGAACAGTATGGAGCACACAGCACAGTACATGGTCACAGGTAAGTCGTGGAGAAGCAGATCGGGATCAACCATACTACAGACAAATCAATACGTCCATCTTAATTGGATTGTGGTGGTCTACCCTGTGGTTATGTAAGTGGACGCAGACCGGATGTTAGAAAGGAGTGTAGTCACGCTTGTGTCGATGGTGAACTACACCAGTCTTTCCAGAGTTTGGCAGACCTTGCCAGTCATTTGTAATTTTTATATATAATATTGTCATAAGGAATAAACTGGTAGATGAGTTGTTTCATCATACGTAAATTTGGAGATCTAGGAGTCTTTCTAGCAATGATTAAAGCTTGCTTAAGAAAAAGTTCACTGATGAAATCTCCACAAATTCTTCCTAGCAGTTCCAGCATCTTGGTCCAGTAATTGGAACTGTTAGTGGAGTGCTCCAGAGGACTACTGTGTAGGGTTAAATAGTACTAAAAAAGAGTTAATTTATTGTTATTTATTGTTAAATGTTGTATTTTATTGTTAAAGCACTTATTTCTTTATGCATTGTGTATACCTAATATCAATGTATGAGCAATATATAGTGAACACTGGTAGAACTGGTTAGGTTACCAGGGTGATGGACTTTGCCTATCTCCTGGTTAGTTGATTTTGAGCAGAACAAAGCTACCAACAGGACCTACATGTGCAAACACCTGAAAACTAGGCCAGGGTCCAGAGAACCTTTCTCTCTGAGGCCACTGCTGCCAGAGAAGATCCTTTATCATCAGAGCACCCCTGAAAGAAAAAGACCCACCATCTTAGAAGGTCTAGAACCATTAAGGCAACATAACGTCAGTAAGGTACTGCTTGTTTATGGCAGAGAGACTTTACTACTGTGAAAAGGGTTTATTGCCTCCGGCATGCAGTTATTGCAAACAGTGGGCCTGGTGATTGCCTCCACCATCTACATCTAACCTCCTGCCTTGCACCCTGCCAACTATTCACCATCAAGGACACACCACCTAACAGCAGACAGGAACCCCAAGTCCAGGATGTGCCCCGAGGGAAGAAAGGGTGCCTCCTCCATTCACTGTGCAAGGCCCAGGGAGAGCCAGGGTGAAGATTGCCACCATAAACTACGAGTAGTACTAACACCATCACAGCCACAACCACTCCTCCCATCCTCTCCCCTCCTCCGGGTCGCTGCATAAGGGCAAAGCCTTATTATATGGCTATAGAATGCCTCTTCTGCAAAGACACTCTGAGGAATGGATCTGGATTGGGATTAAATACCATTAATGGAAAATGTGCAGTAGTTCGATGCCACTGCCTCCTGTCGTTCTGAAGAGCTGGAGACATGTCGGTGACAGAGATGAATTGTGGCCGGGAGAAGTCATCATGGTGGTCCGAACTGGATGGGAAGAAAAGGAGAAGTCACTTGTAAGCCATGAAATGTAAATGTTTGTTCTGCTGCTGACTGTGCCTGATCAGTGCTGTAGTGGTTTGTATGGTCTAGATCAGCCATGCCTGATTATATATATATATATAAGTCCAAAGTCTAAAAAAGCTATTGCCATGTTTACTACCAGCTGCTGCACCCTATGAAGGGCTCTTCCAGGTTGGCATCTCTACATTTGTGCTCATTATCAATGTGGGAAGAAAGGGATGCAAATGAGCTCTTAAGCTCTGCCTCTAATGCCACCAGATGTGAGGCAGTTATCCTATATGTCAATGTTTGACCCTTTAAATAAGCCTTAAGACATGACTCGGATATTAAATAAGCCAGCATCTCATCTGCAGACAGCTGTTTCGGGGTGATTGCCCCTCATCAGTGCAGAGCAGAGAGTACTGGCTTCACTGGTTGAGAGGCCTGTCAGGATTTCGGGGGTACTATCTCTCTTTGGGAAGAGAGTGCCTTAATCAGCAATGTGACATGCTTTACTCTGATGGGTGCTATAGCGCCATAAGGGCATATTACAGAAAATACTAAATAAATGGGGTCCATTCTGCTGGGTTCCCTGCATGCCCCTTGCTTATCCTTCAGAGTGCTACTGTATACGGCTCCTACCAAGTAAATCTTAAAACAACAAGAAATGTGATTTTACTAGAGAAACATATTTTACTTTTATGGAAATAATTCGATAATTCTTGGTAATTGGTTTATGAACTTTAAAAAGTCGCAATTTTCATGCATTTATTTTAGTTGCACAGTGTCGGCTTCCTTATATTACTTACTGATATCAGCCTGCAAACTAGTGTAATCCCTGCAATGTAAAAATACAGTATGGTGTTCACTTACAGGAGCGGGGGCTAGGCGGGGTACACAGTCATGTGTCCCCGACTTAAAGGGGACACCACCAATCAGCTATTTCGGCAGCCGCTGTTGCCATGTCCACTGTTTAGAAGCCTTGCCCGGGTCCTGCAGCTCCGCTCCCGTTCAAGTGAATGGTATCTGAGCTGCAGTACGCTGGGGCAGGAAACTACACAGCGGATGGATCTTTTGTCCACTGTATAGTTTCTGGGATCGGCAGCTGTATAGTAAAGCTTACAGTATTAGCTGTGGTTGGAGGTATCAGTAGTATTGCGTTGTATTATACCATCAATTGCATGTTCAAGTCCCCTAGTGGGGCTAAAATAACATTTAAACAGTATAATAAGATGTTCAAAAATGTTTAAAAAAAAAAAAACTACATAGAATGTTCCCTATTTATACTGTAAAAAAAGAAGAAAAGCAACAAACAAATAAATAAATATATAATTTGAATTACTGCATCTGTAAAAGTCCAATTAAGCACCAGTTAAAATGCTCTCTTGGCTTATTACTGGGTATTTAAAGGGAACCAGTCCGATCTGTAGAAGGCACATTATAAAGTAGGAGGAGCTGAGCAGATTAAAATATAGTTTATGTGCTGAGGAGTCCAGTGGGCGGGTCCACTAAGTGATACGGCTGTTACTCACTGAAAAAAGGCCACCCACTGGACTCCTAAGCCCAGAATGAGCACAATTACAATTTATATCAATTCTTTTCACACAAAACTGATTATCAATCTGCTCAGCTCCTCCTGCTCTGAAACCTGCTGCCTGCAGATGGTACTGCATGTTCAGAGAGAGATTATCCCCCACTAAGGACAGAAACCAGTGTCGTCTGTACAAAATTCATCTGGGGTACGAACTATAAACTAATATAGGTATCTTTGACAGCATTATGTCAGGCACATTGTGTAGTACCCCAGAGCGGGCACTGCAATTCCTACAACCTGCTATTGACTCTAATGCCTAACCAATGTGTGACATCACTATGCCTTTCCAGGTCTATTCAAAAAGTGCTATGTGACTGTTATTTATTGTATTTTTATGCACTGTGCCTGGTTTACCAGCAGGTGGCAGTGTTTCAGGCAGTGAGCTATAGGTAGAATGGAACTAACCATTCCATTCTCTCCACCTCTTTGGAGGTATGTGCTCTGCCAGATCTTCCAGGGGGAGAGGGGGACGTGTTTTGCCTATTTTAGATAGTTGAAAGGAGATGAGACATGGCACAGTGAAGGGAGTTCCCCCCTCCTGCAACAGAAGCCTTCAAGGAGAAGCAGCTCATAGAGCACCCCGACTCCTTGCAATTTAGAGACGGGGTCAACGGCCAAAGTCACCCCACTCAAAGGTACCGGAACTGCTAAAGGGGGGGGGGGGGCCCGCACATTGCAATTGCATTTGTAGGGATTGCTGAGTTTGAACATCCCTGTTGGCCCTCTAGAGCAGGCTATGGTGGAACTCTCATTGCCGAAGGCAGCAGGCAAAGAAAGACAGGTTTAAAGGGGTTGTCCTGCAAAAAATATTTTGCTGTTTTCACACCAGCACCTGAATACTTTTATAAGTGCATGTAATTGAAAATTTTGTATAGATACTTGTTTATTTAATAAAATATATCTGTATAGCTTCACCTGCTGTTTTCTCTTTTTCTTATTTCTCTGTCCACCTCACTGAGGTGGACGCACATGTTCAGTGCCGTTCTTCAATTTCTTCCTGAGCTGTGATAGTGAGAAAGATGCAGCAGAAAGAACACCCCCCTGAGCTGTATAGAAAAGGACATGTCCCTGAACTGCAGCAGAAAGGACATGCCCCTGAGCGTTCAGCTTCATATAAATCTAGGAGAGCAATTAGAACAATGAATGTGGAGATCTCTGGATCCATGCGAGGTACAGATCTGGTTCTAGCTTTGTTAGAAAGAGATCGTCATGTACTATATTTGTATGATGTCTGATTTTAATTTTTTACATTAATCGTGGCATAACCCCTTTAACCTTTTTTCTTTATTTATATCTTTCAGTGATATATTGTAACAATCTCAATCAGGTTGTCAGGAGGCAAGTCCCTAGCAACCAATCTCTCTCAGATAACTTGTATCCTCTGGGCCTAAACTAGGACTGAGCTCAGGCCTGTGACAGACCTATTTTATTATTTGCTCTCTTCTCCTCTGTGGCCTGAGGCCTATGCGGTAGTGAAATCCCGGCGCATGCATGCATGATGATGTCATCGAGCGCGCCTGTGCCGGGAAGCAGCACAGCCTAGATATAGGTGAGTATTTAGCTTTTATTTATTTATTTGATTTTATGTGCCAACTTTGGGGGACATGGGGGGACACACAGGAGGTCATGTGACAAGATAGTACATCAGCTGCAAATTGCAGTATGGGGCGAATTATTATGTGGAGGGAAAATATTATGGTGGGATTACTATGTGGGGGCACATTATTATGGGAGGGATTACTATGTGGGGGCACATTATTATGGGAGGGATTACTATGTGGGGGCACATTACTATATGGGGCAGTGTGGGGGAAATTACTATATGGGGACAGTGTGGGGGAAATTACTATATGGGGGCAGTGTGGGGGAAATTACTATATGGAGGCGGTGTGAGGGAAATTACTATATGGGGCAGTGTGGGGGAAATTACTATATAGGAGCAGTGTGGGGGAAATTACTATATGGGGGCAGTGTGGGGAAATTACTATATGGGGGCAGTGTGGGGAAATTACTATATAGGAGCAGTGTGGGGAAATTACTATATGGGGCAGTGTGGGGGAAATTACTATATGGGGCAGTGTGGGGAAATTACTATATGGGGGCAGTGTGGGGAAATTACTATATGGGGGAATCAGTAGTGGGGGAAATTACTATATGGGGGCAGTGTGGGGAAATTACTATATGAGGGCAGTATGGGGAAATTACTATATGGGGGCAGTGTGGGGAAATTACTATATGGGAGCAGTGTGGGGGAAATTACTATATGGGAGCAGTGTGGGGAAATTACTATATGGGGGCAGTGTGGGGAAATTACTATATGGGGGCAGTGTGGGGAAATTACTATATGGGGGCAGTGTGGGGAAATTACTATATGGGGGCAGTGTGGGGAAATTACTATATGGGTGCAGTGTGGGGAAATTACTATATGGGAGCAGTGTGGGGAAATTACTATATGGGGGCAGTGTGGGGAAATTACTATATGGGGGCAGTGTGGGGAAATTACTATATGGGGGCAGTGTGTGGGAAATTACTATATGGGGGCAGTGTGGGGAAATTACTATATGGGGCAGTGTGGGGGAAATTACTATATGGGGGCAGTGTGGGAAATTACTATATGGGGGCAGTGTGGGGAAATTACTATATGGGGCAGTGTGGGGGAAATTACTATATGGGGGCAGTGTGGGGGAAATTACTATGTGGGGCAGTGTGGGGAAATTACTATATGGGGGCAGTGTGGGGAAATTACTATATGGGGCAGTGTGGGGAAATTACTATATGGGGGCAGTGTGTGGGAAATTACTATATGGGGCAGTGTGGGGAAATTACTATATGGGGGCAGTGTGGGGAAATTACTATATGGGGGCAGTGTGGGGAAATTACTATATGGGGGCAGTGTGGGGAAATTACTATATGGGGGCAGTGTGGGGAAATTACTATATGGGGACAGTGTGGGAGAAATTACTATATGGGGGCAGTGTGGGGAAATTACTATATGGGGACAGTGCGGGAAATTACTATATGGGGGCAGTGTGGGGAAATTACTATATGGGGGCAGTGTGGGGAAATTACTATATGGGGACAGTGTGGGAAATTACTATATGGGGGCAGTGTGGGGAAATTACTATATGGGGGCAGTGTGGGGGAAATTACTATATGGGGGCAGTGTGAGGGAAATTACTATATGGGGGCACTGTGGGGAAATTACTATATGGGGGCAGTGTGGGGAAATTACTATATGGGGACAGTGTGGGGAAATTACTGTGTGGGGGCAGTATGGGAGAAATTACTATATGGGGCGGTGTGGGGAAATTACTATATGGGGGCAGTGTGGGGAAATTACTATATGGGGGCAGTGTGAGGAAATTACTATATGGGGGCACTGTGGGGAAATTACTATATGGGGGCAGTGTGGGGAAATTACTACATGGGGACAGTGTGGGGAAATTACTGTGTGGGGGCAGTGTGGGGGAATTACTATATGGGGCAGTGTGGGGAAATTACTATATGGGGGCAGTGTGGGGAAATTACTATATGGGGCAGTGTGGGGGAAATTACTATATGGGGCAGTGTGGGAGAAATTACTATATGGGGGCAGTGTGGGGGAAATTACTATATGGGGGCAGTGTGGGGGAAATTACTATATGGAGGCAGTGTGGGGGAAATTGCTATATGGGGCAGTGTGGGAGAAATTACTATATGGAGCAGTGTGGGGAAAATTACTATATGGAGGCAGTGTGGGGGAAATTACTATATGGGGCAGTGTGGGAGAAATTACTATATGGGGACAGTGTGGGGGAATTTACTGTGTGGGGCAGTGTGGGGCAAATTACTATGGGGGGGTTACTATATGGGGGCAGCGTGGGGTCCTTGCTACTCGAGAGGCACTGTAGGGGCAATTCTATTATTTTTGGGGACACTATACAGGGATTACTGCCTGGAGCACAATATGGGGTGTTATTATTACTGGGGGCCCTCTGGGGACATTATAACTACTGTGGACACTATAGGGACATTTGGGATAATTTATCAAATCGCTGTAAAGTAGAACTGGCTTAGTTGCCCATAGCAACCAATCACATTCCACCTTTTATTTTTGACAGCTCATTTGGAAATCCAGTTCTACTTTCTAATAACCCCAATTATGTCTACTGGGGGTCACTATTTTTTAAGCAGTATAGTGCCTGGGACATTGGGGAGCACCACGGGCACAGTATTGGGGGTGGCAGCAGGATGACATTGTGCGGACACCAGGATGGGGAGGTTAATGGAAAAACTGAGGAATCTAACGTGTCTGTGTTACAAACTCTGTAGAGACGAGATGCGGCTGAAAGAATTTGCCATGGCGGTCCGGGTCAAATGGAGGAGAAGAGGAAAGAGAAGGTCTACATGACAGGAGATGTTCCTGGATGTAAGAGGTATGTGGTCACTATGACATATAGAGAGTTACACTTTATTTGTTTGTCTTTCCAACCTGCGTCTTGTTTTTTTCAGTTAAAAGGTTTACCTGGGAATTTGATATGGATGGTCTATCCTCAGGATAGGTCATCAGTATCAGATCAGTGGGGATCCTGATGATCAGCTTTGGGCCACTGCGTTCACCGATGCTTGGTAAGCAGATCATCTCCTTTCACTTGAATGGGACTGAACTGTAACTAGGCCATGTGACAGATATACAGTGACATCACTGGCCTCCCAACAGTTGATCAGCAGATGTCCCGGGAGAAGGACGCCAGCCGATCTAATATTGATGACCTATCCTAAAGATAATCTTCTACACCTTGCTGGTACTGTAGTTTTTGTTCACAAGAATGTGCGTGGAAAAACCATGTCTAAACCGCAATCAGGCAGGCTATGTGTGAATGTATTGTTTGTGCAATATTCCTTTTTGGGGCCCCACTTGAAATTTTGCCCAGGGCCACACTTTGTCTATAACCGGCCCTGCCCTGGACATGTCACGTTCGGCACAGTGACTGCTTTTGTGACTCGCTCTCAGTCACAGAATTATTTTGCATTATTTTGAAGCTTTCCATAGTTAAATTATAACCTTGTCTTTACGGCCAGTCCAATCCCACGTGTGAGGGAGGTGGCGGCATTAATGCTGCCGTACTGATGGCGACTTCCTGCAACAAGAAATAGCAGCGGAACAATTGGCTGAATGTGAAATTTAATGGCAATATTTCTGCCCTTAAATGTTGTTCAGAGGCATTGGTGACGCCTGGGCCATATGTATCATACCTCCCAACGTTCTAGGATGAAGTACGAGGGATATTTACTTACACTGTGTGAAGAATCAGTTTTTTTTTCATGCAAAATTATACACTTTATTAGTTTAAATTTATAAAAATTAGCACAACTATGTATTTTGCCATTTTTAAAGGGGTTTTCCCATCTTGGACAATGGGGGCTTATCGTTCGCACCTTTATAGAGAATGGAGCCCCGAAAGTGAAGGAGGGCGCACTGCGCATGCGCAGCTGCCCTCCATTCATTTCTATGGGGCCGCCGAAAATAGGCGAGCACTGGCTCGGCTATTTCTGTCGGCCTTATAGAAATGAATGAGAGAATGGGCCGCGCATGCAGGGTACACTCTCATTCACTTCTATGGGAGCAGGGCTTGGTGGTGGATGGACCCCGGGAAATCCGGGGTCCTCCAGCCACAGCTCTCCCAGCTCCATTCTCGATATAGGTGCGGGTCCTAGCGGTGGGACCCGCACCTATCAGTCAATGGGGGCATATTCTAGCGATATGCCCCCATTGTCCAAGATGGGAATACCTCTTTAACCACTTCCCGACCGCCTAACGCACAACTGCGTTCTCGCGGCGGTCGGGCTGTTCTGGGGCGCCGCAGAAGTGCGTCATCTCGCGAGACGCGAGATTTCCTGTGAACGCGCGCGCGCGCGCGCGTTCACAGTAGCGCGCGTCTCAGGAGTTTAACTACAGCCTGCCAGCGATGATCCATCGCTGGCAGGCTGTAGATGCGATATAAATCGCATCAAACAAGTATATCAGATGCTGTTTTGTGAACAGCGTCTGATATACCTGCTACCTGGTCCTCTGGTGGTCCCATTTGCTGGGATCGACCACCAGAGGACCAGGTAACTATGTAAAGTTGCACCAAACACTACACTAACCCCCCCCCCCCTCACCTATTAACCCCTTGTTAACCCCTTGATCACCCCATCTAGACCCCCTGATCATCCCCCTGTCATTGATCACACCCCTTGTAAGGCTCCATTCAGACGTCCATATGTGTTTTGCGGTTCTGTGGATTCACGGATCTGCGGATCGGATCCGCGGATCTGCGGATCCACAGATCCTCAAAACACGGACACCGGCAATGTGCTTTCCGCATTTTGCAGATCCGCACATTGCCAGAACTATATAGAAAATGCTTTTTCTTGTCCGCAATTGCGGACAAGAATAGGACATGTTCTATATTTTTGCGGAACGGAAGTGCAGACCCGGAAGCGCGGATCCGTAATTCCGGATCCGAGCGGGACAAAGTCTGTCCCCATAGAAATGAATGGGTCCGCAATTCCGTTCCGCAAACAGAATTGCGGACGTGTGAATGGGGCCTAAGGGTCCCTTATTACCACCAGTTAGTTAGCTACTTGTTAGGTAGCTAGCGCCCAGCCCACCGCACCGCAGTCACTGATTTTGGCAGAGATTTTTTCATCCACATTGATTGATGCGAATGAATAAATCTGTGCCGTTCATTTTTTTTTTTTTTTCAGCCCAGAAGCTGAACGGAAAAAAAAATCTCATTACCCGTATGCTCAATATACGGAGAATCGCAGAAACTCCTAATGCTGGCCATACATGTAATGATTGCGGAGACCCCTAAAATGCCAGGGCAGTACAAAAACCTCACATGTGACCCCATTTTAGAAAGAAGACGGCCCAAGGTATTCCGTGAGGGGTATGGGGAGTTCATGCAAAATTTTATTTTTTGTCACAAGTTAGTGGAATATGAGACTTTGTAAAAAATAAAAATAAAAATCAATTTCCGCTAACTTGTGCCAAAATTTTTTTTTTTCTGTGAACTTGCCATGCCCCTCACAGAATACCTTGGGGTGTCTTCTTTCCACAATGGGGTCACATGTGGGGTATTTATACTGCCCTGGCATTTTAGGGGTCCTAAAGCGTGAGAATCCAAATGCGTAAAAATGCCCTGTGAAATCCTAAAGGTACTCATTGGAATTAGGGCCCCTTTGCGCATCTTGGCTGCAAAAAAGTGGCACACATGTGGTATCGCCGTACTCAGGAGAAGTAGGGCAATGTGTTTTGGGGTGTATTTTTATATATTCCCATGCTGGGTGAGAGAAATATCTCTGTAAATGACAACTTTTTAAATTTTTTTATTCAAAGTTGTCAATTTACAGAAATATTTCTCTCACCCAGCATGGGTATATGTAAAAATACACCCCAAAACACATTGCCCTACTTGTCCTGAGTACGGCGATACCACATGAGTGACACTTTTTTGCAGCCAAGATGCGCAAAGGGCCCCAAATTCCAATGAGTAACTTTTAGGAGGGCATTTTTACGCATTTTTCTTCTCACGCTTTAGGGCCCCTAAAATGCCAGGGCAGTATAAATACCCCACTTGTGACCCCATTTTGGAAAGAAGACACCCCAAGGTATTCGCTGAGGGGCATAGTGAGTCCATGAAAAATTAAACTTTTTGTCAAAAGTTAGCGGAAAGGGAGACTTTGTGAGAAAAAACTATAAAAAAATCAATTTCCACTAACTTGTGCCAAAAAAAAAAATTTCTATCAACTCGCCATGCCCCTCATGGAATACCTTGGGCTGTCTTCTTTCCAAAATGGGGTCACATGTGGGGTATTTATACTGCCCTGGCATTTTAGGGGCCCTAAAGCGTGAGAATCCAAATGCGTAAAAATGTCCTGTGAAATCCTAAAAGGTACTCATTGGTTTTAGCGCCCCTTTGCGCATCTTGGCTGCAAAAAAGTGTCACTCATGTGGTATCGCCGTACTCAGGAGAAGTAGGGCAATGTGTTTTGGGGTGTATTTTTACATATACCCATGCTGGGTGAGAGAAATATCTCTGTAAATTGACAACTTTGAATAAAAAAAATTAAAAAGTTGTCATTTACAGAGATATTTCTCTCACCCAGCAGGGGTATATATAAAAATACACCCCAAAACACATTGCCCTACTTCTCCTGAGTACGGTGATACCACATGTGTGACACGTTTTTGCAGCCAAGATGCGCAAAGGGGCCCTAAAACCAATGAGTACCTTTAGGATTTCACAGGGCATTGTTACGCATTTGGATTCTCACGCTTTAGGTTCCCTAAAATGCCAGGGCAGTATAAATACCCCACAAGTGACCCCATTGTGGAAAGAAGACACCCCAAGGTATTCTGTGAGGGGCATGGCGAGTTCACAGAATTTTTTTTTTTGGCACAAGTTAGCGGAAATTGATATATATATTTTTTTATTTTGTTTTTACAAAGTCTCATATTCCACTAACTTGTGACAAAAATAAAATTTTACATGAACTCACCATAACCCTTACGGAATACCTTGGGGTGTCTTCTTTCTAAAATGGGGTCACATGTGGGGTATTTATACTGCCCTGGCATTTTAGGGGCCCCTAAAGCGTGAGAAGAAGTCTGGAATCCAAATGCGTAAAAATGCCCTGTGAAATCCTAAAGGTACTCATTGGTTTAGGGCCCTTTGCGCATCCAGGCTGCAAAAGTGTCACACATGTGGTATCGCCGTACTCAGGAGAAGTAGCGCAATGTGTTTTGGGGTGTATTTTTATATATACCCATACTTTGTGTGAGAAATATCTCTGTAAATGACAACTTTTTAATTTTTTTTATACAAAGTTGTCAGTTTACAGAGATATTTCTCTCACTCAACATGGGTATATGTAAAAATACACCCCAAAGCACATTGCCCTACTTCTCCTGAGTACGGCGATACCACATGTGTGCCACTTTTGCAGCCTGGGTGCACAAAGGGCCCAAATTCAACGAGTACCTTTAGCTTTACATGGCTGCTCACAATTTAGCCCCGCCCAAAATGCCAGAACAGTAAACACACCCCACAAATGACCCCATTTCGGAAAGTAGACACCCTAAGGTATTCACAGAGGGGCATAGTGAGCCCGTCTGAGATTTTTTTTTTGCCAGAAGTTAGCAGAAATGGAAACTTTATTATATATTTTTTTCCTCAGAAAGTGTCATTTTTCGCTAACTTGTGAAAAAAATGAAATGATACATGAACTCACCATGCCCCTCCGCGAATACTTTGGGGTGTCTTCTATCTAAAATGGTGTGATTTGGGGGTATTTATACTTTCCTGGCATTCTAGCACCTGAAGAAACATGACAGGTGCTCAGAAAGTCAGAGCTGCTTCAAAATGCCGAAATTCACTTTTTGCACCATGGTTTGTAAACGCTATAACTTTTACCCAAACCAATAAATATACACTTATTGGATTTTTTTATCAAAGACATGTAGAACAATAAATTTAGAGAAAAATTTATATACAAATGTAGTTTTTTTTAAAAAATTTTACAACAGAAAGTGGAAAATTTCATTTTTTTGCAAAAATGTCGTTAAATTTTTATTAATAGCAAAAAAAGTAAAAATGTCAGCAACAATGAAATACCACCAAATGAAAGCTCTATTAGTGAGAAGAAAAGGAGGTAAAATTCATTTGGGTGGTAAGTTGCATGACGGAGCAATAAACGGTGAAAGTAGTGTAGTGCGGAATTGTAAAAAGTGGCCTGGTCATTAAGGGGGTTTAAGCTAGGGGGGCTGAGGGGGTTAAGATTTAAATCACACCAAGTAATGAAATAGTAAGTCAGGAACTTCTATGGGAGTTTCGAGAACAACTCAGCAAATGCACATGTTGGGAGTTGTAGTTTTACAACAGCTGGTGACTCTCGTTCTATAGTCTTGATCCAAACATATAGAACATTTATTAAGGCAAATCCATTTCTCAGGTCAAAAGGACAAACACTTAAAGGGGTGTCTGGGATCCAGATATTGATGGATTGTCCTCAGGACAGGCCATTACTTCCATCCCACCGCGGGCGATACCCAGGCCGATCGGCTGTTTATAGGGGATGTAAACTTGCTCTTGTTTTCAAATGAACATCATTTCCTTCTGTGCCGTCTGCTTTTTAGTTCTAATCCATTAGGGCACGGCTATGAAATTCCTACTGCAGTGTCTTAGGCAGTCTGCAACGCGTTTCCTGCTGCTCTGTCGCTCCACCATGCTTTGCAATGCAGCTGTGCTTTTTTAAGCATATCCCTGGACAGTGACTTTAACTTAGTTGCATTGTCTGTTGAAACCTAAGGTAGTCTGAAATCCACTTCCTGACGCTCTGTCCCTCCTCCATGCTTTCCACTGCACCTGTGCTCCTTTAGGTGTAGCCATGGTCAGCGAGTGACTTCATGTTCACTGTTTTGTCTGTTGAAGTCTAAGATCGTATGAAATTCAATTCATGCTGGTCTGTCCCTCGCCCATGCTTTACAGTGCTGCCTCTGCTCATAAATAATTATAGCTAAATAATATCCACTGTAGCTAGAGGAACTACTCAACAACCAACTCCATGTGAAACAGCACCACTCATGTCCCCAGGCTGTGTCTGGTATTGCAGCTCATCCCAATTTAAGTGATTGGGGACAAGTTGCAATACAAGACATGGCCTATGGTCAACAGTGGTGCTGTTTTAGGAAGAAACACCTTTTAATGCAGGCCATGAGATTACCGGCCAAAGAAGGCACTTGTCAGCAGTGACTCGCCCATGGGCATGGCACATTCAATATGCGTCGTCATAGTTCTGTATGTGAACTTACCCAAATGTGGCCACAAGCCCTCGGCGGTAGGAGCAAGACCAGATCAGGTGACATTTTTAGCTCCTGAATGTTACAGAATAAAAAAGAATTAAATTTCTGTTCGTTGACCACAAGCACAGATCTTAAAAGCAGTGCCGATTTTTTAATACAAAGTCTATTGGAATGTTGAGTAACTTTTTATTGTATACTGATGAAAATTAAAGGGGTTGTGCCACGGGATTGGGGATAACTAACTGGTTTTTGGGGTTCCCACTGCTGGAACCCCTGCGGACACTGAGAACGCGTGTCTCATTCCCTGGTCCTGATGGAACGGCAGGTTGAGAATGCGCCTTGCCACTTCAGTCATTCTCCATGGGACTGGTCGAGACGGTGGAGCTCTGTACTCTGCCATATGAAATAAGTGGCTCAGTAGGGCGTGTGATTGAAAAGGCTTGTGGACCCCTAAGCTAACAATCTAATCACTTATTGATGGGACACCTCCCTGCATGGCCCTTATTATTCCAGTCTTTGCAGAACCCACGCATCTCGTCACCACTTTGTCCATCACGTGACGGTTTGGTGGCCCCGCTCCTGGTGCATCCTTAGTGGATCCTGACGACCGGCTTAGACTATGAGGGTCCAGAATCAGGTGAACAGGCAGATTCTTTGTGAGCCTGGAACTGAATATCAATGTCGTCAGCCGTGTTTGCTTCAGATCCTCAAACGCTTAGTGAATCGCATCTTTATCTTTTGCAAATGAATGATTTAAATCGCTCTTTCATCTGCTGCACAAAGTGTCTTTGAGGCTCTGCTTGCTAAAGGCATCCTGCGTGTCATCAATTCTGTAAGCCATATTTCCTTCATAAACTTCCCATTCATACGGCAGGAGCGGGCAAGAAAAAGGCGGCTTGTAGATAAGTGGTTATTTGCCTTGCCTGACTCATAGATATACAGTATAGACACCAACATTTTCTCTATGTCAGTGAGGGAGTAATACCTCAATCGTCTGCTCTTCTTCTGTATATATGGACACTGCACAGTACCACTTCTCCTGTCCTGTATACTGGGTGTAATCCTCAGTATCTGCTCTTATTCTGTATATATGGACACTGCACAGTACCACTTCTCCTGTCCTGTATACTGGATGTAATCCTCAGTATATGCTCTTATTCTGTATATACGGACACTGCACAGTACCACTTCTCCTGTCCTGTATACTGGGTGTAATTCTCAGTATCTGCTCTTATACTGTATATATGGACACTGCACAGTACCACTTCTCTCCTGTATACTGGGTGTAATCCTCAGTATCTGCTCTTATACTGTATATATGGACACTGCACAGTACCACTTCTCCTGTCCTGTATACTGGGTGTAATTCTCAGTATCTGCTCTTATACTGTATATATGGACACTGCACAGTACCACTTCTCCTGTCCTGTATACTGGGTGTAATCCTCAGTATCTGCTCTTATTCTGTATATATATACACTGCACAGTACCACTTCTCCTGTCCTGTGTACTGGGTGTAATCCTCAGTATCTGCTCTTCTTCTGTATATATGGACACTGCACAGTACCACTTCTCCTGTCCTGTATACTGGGTGTAATCCTCAGTATCTGCTCTTATTCTGTATATATGGACACTGCACAGTACCACTTCTCCTGTCCTGTATACTGGGTGTAATCCTCAGTATCTGCTCTTATTCTGTATATATGGACACTGCACAGTACCACTTCTCCAGTCCTGTATACTGGGTGTAATCCTCAGTATCTGCTCTTATTCTGTATATATGGACACTGCACAGTACCACTTCTCCTGTCCTGTATACTGGGTGTAATCCTCAGTATCTGCTCTTATACTGTATATATGGACACTGCACAGTACCACTTCTCCTGTCCTGTATACTGGGTGTAATCCTCAGTATCTGCCCTTATTCTGTATATATGGACACTGCACAGTACCACTTCTCCTGTCCTGTATACTGGGTGTAATCCTCAGTATCTGCTCTTATTCTGTATATATATACACACTGCACAGTACCACTTCTCCTGTCCTGTATACTGGGTGTAATCCTCAGTATCTGCTCTTATTCTGTATATATACACACTGCACAGTACCACTTCTCCTGTCCTGTATACTGGGTGTAATCCTCAGTATCTGCTCTTATTCTGTATATATACACACTGCACAGTACCACTTCTCCTGTCCTGTATACTGGGTGTAATCCTCAGTATCTGCTCTTATTCTGTATATATACACACTGCACAGTACCACTTCTCCTGTCCTGTATACCGGGTGTAATCCTCAGTATCTGCTCTTATCCTGTATATATATACACTGCACAGTACCACTTCTCCTGTCCTGTATACCGGGTGTAATCCTCAGTATCTGCTCTTATTCTGTATATATGGACACTGCACAGTACCACTTCTCCTGTCCTGTATGCTGGGTGTAATCCTCAGTATCTGCTCTTATTCTGTATATATGGACACTGCACAGTACCACTTCTCCTGTCCTGTATACTGGGTGTAATCCTCAGTGTGCTGGAGCCAGTCGACGGGTGTGGTTGTGTTTGGAGGAGCTGCTGATTGCTGACAAGCTACCAGGGATTTTTCCACCTTTCCCAGCCCAGGCCCTGCCTCTCCCCAGGGAGGTGGTGGGGTCCTGGGCAATGAAGCGACTGAAGACCCAGGATCCTACTTCCCGGGGTAGGCCGGCGGGAGGTAGGGGAGGTGAGCTACCGGCCTCAGTTCCATCTTCCGCCCCGGGGGTCAGAAGATCTTCCAGGAGTCGTGGTGTAGCGGCCCCTGCAGCCCCCGGAGGTGAAGCCGTGTCCATCGCCGGCAGTTCCAGGAGGGCGGACGGTAGCCCTCCAAGAGGTACGCAGAGTGCTCCTGGGGGTGGGCCGGGCTCGGTTGAGGCTGACTGGGGCACCATGAAGTCCCAGGAACTAATCACCGTTTACAGCTCCCGGATCACGGCCTACCTCCGGGAGTATGAGGAAGCGAACAGGACCCTCAAGAAGATTAGGGAGAACCTGAAGCTTGAGAGGGCGAAGGTGGACAAAGCGGCGAGGAAAAACAGGCCAGAAATAACAAATAAAACAAAAGGCCTAAAAGACATCATTAAGGAGCTGAAAGAAAGAATGGCGTCCATTCTGGAAAACAGCGGTCCCTTTAAGGAAAAGCTCAAGAACGACGCAAGGTTTAATGAAATGGCTAAAAACCAAAAACAACAAGAAGATGACTCCACAAGCGACGAGGAAGAGTCGGACATGGGGGGGGCAACCTGCGGAATCTGGTATCACCACAGGTATCCCCGCAGAGCAGGTATGCCTGCCCCCCACTAGTTCCGATGAGGAGTTCTGTGAGAGCAGCGGAGTTGGGGGGCAACTTATGGCTGAAATACGCCACCTGGAGTCCCCCAAAATACGTGAGGACATCTGCTTTGGTAATGAATTACCTGAAGATGAGCCGATGGGAAAGCGGAGGAAGAAAAAGCCAGTAAAGCCAGAGGTGAGGTATGTCTATGTGACCCACCCTGCGTGCCCTGGGCAAAGTGAAAAGCCAGCTCAGGGCACGAACCCCACCATCCTCCCTGGCCCGGTCTCTGCTGTGGGACCGGTGCGCAGGAGTGGGGAGAAAGATGCGACAAAGATGGCGCAGGACGCCGTCCCTGTTTGCGGTAACAGGGGCGGTGAGGAGACGCAGGAGGGGTCAGACAGGAAGGCTCCCAGGACGGGCGGCGAAGGGGACATGGCTGGTGGTCAGGTGGCTCCGACCACCTCTGCTAGGGCACTGGACAAGTGCCAGGTGGAGGCTGGAAAGACTGTTAATAATGTGTCCAGCATGAAGATGCCGGACAAAACTAATAGTGTTACCTCTGTCCCCTCTGGCCCAGTAGTGTGTGTGGGGGGAGGGGAGAGTGTGACAGTGGCCACTGAAGAAGTGGTCACTTCTAGTAGTGTAAATACTGTTTCTGTTAGTGGTGTTGCTCCGGGCCCTGATGGAGGGGTGAATGTTGGAGGTCGGCCGGCCACTGTACAAGTGGCTGGTGCGCCTCATGTAGCCCCTTTAGAGGGGTCTGGAGTGGCACCTGCTGTAGATAGGTCTGGGGGGTGGGGGTGGGCCCGGTCCGGCTGCCCCTCCTGCATCGGTTACGCCTGGCAGAGGTTATGCTGGTGTGGTCGCCGGCGCAGGGGGAGGGCGGTCCCCATTGTCCTCCCCATTACCAATGTCTGGTGACGGTAACTTGCAGCGGCAACTTCTAGAGGCTCTAAGGAGAGGGGAGAATTCCATTACAGTAGGGGGCAGCAGGTGGATCTATCCTTCTGGATAGACAGGCATGGCGTGCGTGCCTTCCGAAAGCAAGGCGGGGGCGAGACCACCTGGTCCTCACCCACAACCGGCCCCGGGTCAACCAGACGGAATGTTGTCTGTCTGAAATGGAGAGGCAATGAAGCGTGCCCTACCAGGAAGAGGGTGGCAGAGCTTCTCTTTCAGATGGGCATCAGGGCATGTGACATCTTTGCCCTGATACATCCGTATGGCACCCGGGAGTTTGATGTCAGTTTTGCCCGGCCAGAGGGTCTTGAACTTTTCTGGTCTGGGTATGAACTGGCAAAAGACCAGCCGGACTGGCAGGGTTTTTCGTGCAGCGATAACCCGCCAGAATGAGGTCAAGAAAGTGACCGTTCTGACCCGTAACGAGTCACTTTCTTGTGTTGACATCTTGACCTGGTTGAGCAGGTACGGGGACGTCCAGGGTCTTCCTAGCAAGAACCTGGATGAGTTTGGCATCTGGTCGGGTGCCTGGACGTTTCAGATTAAGTTGAAACATTCAGGGGGTCGGTTTCCCACATACCATCATCTGCTTTCCTTGGTCGGGATAGGATCATGGTGTTCTACAGGGGGCAGCCTAAGCTGTGTTACAAGTGCGGCAGCCCTTCGCACTTCAGCGCCAGCTGCCAAGTGCAGAGGTGCGCGTTGTGCGGGGGTGAAGGCCATCTAGCTGCATCTTGTGGGCAGATTAGATGCAACCTGTGTGGTGAGCTAGGGCACCCGTTCAGTCGTTGCCCACGCTCTGTCGCCAACGTGGCTCGTGCACGCGGAGGTGAGCCGGGAGGCCCCCACCGCCGAGGCGAGTGCTGGCGAAGGTGACAGGGCAGTGGGGTCGATGAAGAGAAAAGACGGCCCGTCCCAGCAGAGACGGAGGAGAGGCGTCAAATGGAGAGGGGACAGGTGGAACCCCGTCCTGGGGTGATGCCTGCGCCCTCCCAAGAGAATGCCTCTCCTAGAGCTGAGACCCTGGGGGATAATGAGGTGAATGAGGAACTCAGGAGACTAGACCGTCCCGAGGTGACTCTGTCCTCTTGCTACGAGAGTGCAACAGAGGGGAGTGTGACAGAGTCTAAAAGAACAAGAAGGAAACGTCTGACCAAAAAAATCTAGCCCGACCAGAGTGGCTGCGGAAGGCGAAGCCAGCTCCCCCTGGACCTCTCTAATCCTGACTCTCTTCCCTGGATCTTTCCAACCGGTACCTCACCTTGGATGAGATCTCCGCCTCCTCTTCTTCTGGGGAGGAGGTCGAAGGTGAGGAGCCGGAGGGGCAAGAGAAGGAGCCTCTGGAAGGGCCGCGCCCCCTCCAGTGAGGATGCAAGGTCCTCGGGAGGTGGGGCGGGTCCAGACACTGCGAATGGGAATGACAAGGGTGGTGCGAAGGGGGAGGCGGTGGTGACTAATGAGATGGACACCACTGTCTCTCTCAAAAGAAATCGTGCCACCTTAGGGGGTAGCCCGGGAGGGGTAAGAAGAAGAATGGGAAGGGAAGGAAGAAGGCCGTCTAACTTAATCACTCTGTATGGCGGCACTCACTCCGTTGACCCTGGCGACCATTAATGTCGCCAGTATTAAATCGGATGCGGCTAGGTTTGCAGCCTTTGATTTTCTCAGCCGGGTTGAAGCTGATATTTTATTTTTGCAAGAGACCAGGCTGCCAGATTTAGCGGCTGTATATAAAGCAAAAAGGAGTGGAGGTGTGGTCCATCATATTGGTCTCTTGCGGCTGAGCCGTATAGCGGAGTGGCGGTCCTTTTACCGCACCAGTAGAAAGCCGACGAGTGATTGAGTTAGAAATGGGGAGGTGTTTGATTTTAGATGTCCTCATGAAGGGTCAAGAGCTTCGCCTGATAAACATCTATGGTCCCCAAACCAAGCGGGATCGGAAGCATCTCTTTTGAGGATCAAACCTTTCCTTTTTACGAGTCGGCAGGTGGTCTTTGGCGGGGACTTTAATACAGTCACAAGGTCCCAAGACCGGGAGGCGCCAGAGACCGGCTGGCTTATGATAGTGTATCCCTGAATAGCATAGCTAGCGAGGCTCGCCTGGTGGATGTCCACATTAGGCACACCCCAGGCCACGGGGGTTTCACTTATTATAGAGGTAGTCAGATTAGGTCTAGAATAGACAGGTTTTATTTAAAGGAGGAGACTACTTTTTCACCTTTAAAGGTGGTAGAGGTGGAATTCTCCGATCACTGTATGATTATGTTCTCTTTGAATGTTGCAGAATCCCCCAAATGGGAAGAGGCTATTGGAAGCTAAATTCGGCCCTCCTGGAGGAAGCAGAGGTGAGACAATCCTTTGAGGACTTCCTTCAGACTCAGGTAGAGTTGCTGGATCTTTGTGACACTAAGTCGGAGTGGTGGGAGATATTCAAAGATCGGGTGGCAAAATTCTTCCGCCAGCTCTCGAGCCTCAGGTCCCTGGACAAGTATCGCTTGTATCAGGGTCTGAGGAGGAAACTCGAACAACTGGTCTCGACTGGAGGTAGCCGAGAGGATATCTCCAGGGTGAAATCTTTGCTTAAGAGGTGCCAGTACGATAGGCACACATCTTTGGTTTTTGAGAGGGATTTCGGGAAGTACCGCTCGCCCGACCCTTACAGAAACTGTAAGATGTCAGTGAAAAGTAAGTTGGTGACGGGACTGGTCGATGGTACGGGATCTCTGGATAGGTCCAGATCAGGGATCTTGGAAATCGTCAAGTCCTTCTACTCGTGCCTCTTGAGGAAGAAGGATCTGAATCGGGACAGGATTTCGGCTTTCCTGGCTGAAACCATCCCTGAGTCAAGAGTAGACCTTTCTCTTGGCGTTTTGATAGAAGAAATCAGAGAAGAGGAAGTCAGCCTGGCGATCGAAGGGCTTGCCCTAAAGAAGTCGCCAGGCCCGGATGGCTTAACATCCGAGTTTTATAAGACCTTTAAGGACTTCTTGGTTCCCCTCTTGACTAAGGTATTAAATGAGTGCCTATCCTCGGGTGCTCTGCCGAGGTCAATGAGGAGGTCAGCTCTGATCCTTATATCAAAGGGTAAAGATCCGAGCCGTATTGAGAATTGGCGTCCCATAGCGCTTCTCAGTACGGACAGAAAGATCCTGGCCAAGATACTGTTTAATCGGTTGGTGCAGTTTGCACCCGGCTCCTTCGGAGACCCAACATTGCTCAGTTCCAGGCCGAAGCACGTTTAGTGCTGTACTCGGTGTCCGAGAGGCAGTGGAGCAGGGTAGGGCGGGTAACTGGAAGGGGTACATGCTGGCCTTAGATCAGGCAAAGGCTTTTGATCGGGTTAACCACGAGTACCTCTGGTCAGTCCTTCTGAAATATGGCCTGCCGGGGGGTTTGTCGATTGGTTAAAGATCTTGTATGCAGGGGCAGAGAGTTTCCCGCTGGTGAGCGGTTGGTCTGGCAGCCCTTTTGAGGTCGGGTCTGGAGTCCGCCAGGGTTGTCCATTGAGCCCGCTCTTATACGTGTTTGCGATTGATCCTTTTATTAGGAGGATTGATCGTGGGCCGTTAGCGGGAGTCAGGATGAGTCTGGAGGAGCCAGAAGCCACTCTGAGGGTGGTGGCTTATGCCGATGACGTCACTGTTTTCGTGTCCTCGGGAGGGAGGCGGAATACGTGATGTCGGAGGTAGAAGCAGCTACTCGGAAGTCTCCGGGTCCGTGATTAACCGGGATAAGTGTGAGAGTCTCTGGCTGGGAGGGGTGATCCATCTTTCGGTCTCCCGGACACCCTCCCAGAGCCCCAGTCGTCAGCCAAAGTCCTAGGCGTTCAATTCGGCCATGGGGATTATCCCACCCAAAATTGGGATAGCAGGCTTAAGATCGCCGCTCAGAAGGTTGACCAGTGGAAGGGTTGGTCTTTGACCCTCAGGAAAGGGTGAGCCTGATCAAGACTTACCTTCTCCCTTTGCTTATCTATTTGGCCAGTGTATGTGTCTTGCCAGAACCTCTCTGGACTCGGGTTTACAGTCTGTTCTTCCAACTGTTATGGGGGAATAGGCTGAACCTAGTCAAGAGAGAGGTGACATACCGTACGAGGAGACTAGGGGGTTGGGTATGGTCAACCCCGTGGTGTTCCTTGTGAACACCTTTGTTAAGATCAACCTGGCAAACCTCTGGAAGAGAGGGCTCCTCCGTGGGTAGTCTCTTGCAGGGGTTGGTTTCGGCCTTTCTTCCAGGAGTGGGAGACAGGAGGGCAAGTGAAGGATTTGCGTACACCTCATGGATATCTTCCGGCTTATGTCACCCGATTCTGAAGGTGATCCGCCGGTGGGGTTTGGGAGTGAGGGAGATCAGGACCCAGTCAAGGAGATCCCTTGACGAGAGGGTCTTGTTGACCCACTTCCAAAAGCCCCTGGCCCTTAAGGATTGCCCAAGCCGGGATCTAGACAAGGGGTTACAGTTGTTAAATTCGGCAAGGATCCCCTTGAAGTTTTGGGACTTGGCTTGGCGCTGCTTTCACGGGAAGCTGTATGTAAGGGGCAACTTGAGGTATAGGAACTCTGATGAAAGGGGTTGTCCCGGGAGGAGTGTGGCGACATACTGGAAAGTATGGAGCACTTCCTGCTTCAGTGTCCCTTTAATACAGAGGTATACAAGCGGGTGGGTGCATCCATTGGCTGGCCTAGGCTAGCCAACCTCTCCTATGCGGAGTGGGCTTATGGAGCATTCAAAGGTTTGGGAAGAAGGGACCCATGCACAGCTTTTATAGTTAGCATAGTGGTCAGGTACTTCACATGGAGCGCACGGTGTTTAGTTTCAACCCAGCAGAAAGTCCTCCCTGTGGAAGAGGTGTGTAGGAACATTCTGGGTGACCTGGTGAAGGTTCGCTCTCTCGAGTGTCGAAAGGGTGGAGTACGGATGGGGTCTCTTACCTCTGGAGAGGCTTCACCTTCGATGTGCCTTAGCCTCAGTAGCACTTTTCCTGGTGTTGGGCTGAGGCTTTCACACTAGGTTTTTGTTTTGTATTTAAGATGAGTTTTTGAAGAAAGGTTTGCAAATGACTGAACTTGGGCCTTCGGGTGGATTTTGATATTGGTTTGTATAGATTTATATGTTTGTTTGTATAAGTTGTATATATTGTATGATAGGGTAAGTGGGTGTAGTTAGGTTGGGTGGGATGGGGTGGGGGGGGTGGGTTCATATTTTTGTGTGGGGGGGCCTGCATCCAGCCCTGGACTATGCGGACATAGGAGGACATGAGGCGAGGGGCTGGGTGTGGGTGGTGGAGGAAGGGCTGGCCTCATGGAGGGACAAGAGGCGGAGGTTGGCCCTGGGTGAAGGTGATGGGATAGATAGATTGGTAGGGGTAGTATAGGTTTGTATTTTCTTATAATATGTGTGTGTTTTAAAAAATAAATAAATAAATAAATAAATAAATAAATATATATATATATATATATATATATATATATATATAAAAAAAAAATAAAAAAAAAAAATTAAATTAAATAAAAAAAAAAAATGTATTGTTATATTATGATTATTTAATTTGTGTTTATTATTATTTATTGTGACAAGTTGTCATTTATTTTCTGTTAGAAACAATTTGTATAAATTTGTATATAGTCGGGGTTCAGCCGGATCGGATGTTTAGGTTCGGCTAGGTTTCATTTTCTCTTTTGTAGTAGGTATGAATGAGAGTCTGCGTGTAGCTGGGCCAGTAGGGTGAGTGTAGATACTTTATTCATTGTTTTATATCTTGTTTGGAAATTTTTATGGCAAAGTTTTTGTATTTTTGTATAAAATTAATAAAGAGTTCCTCAGTATCTGCTCTTATTCTGTATATATATACACACTGCACAGTACCACTTCTCCTGTCCTGTATACTGGGTGTAATCCTCAGTATCTGCTCTTATTCTGTATATATATACACTGCACAGTACCACTTCTCCTGTCCTGTATACTGGGTGTAATCCTCAGTATCTGCTCTTATTCTGTATATATATATGGGCACTGCACAGTACCACTTCTCCTGTCCTGTATACTGGGTGTAATCCTCAGTATCTGCTCTTATTCTGTATATATGGGCACTGCACAGTACCACTTCTCCTGTCCTGTATACTGGGTGTAATTCTCAGTATCTGCTCTTATTCTGTATATATGGACACTGCACAGTACCACTTCTCCTGTCCTGTATACTGGGTGTAATCCTCAGTATCTGCTCTTATTCTGTATATATGGACACTGCACAGTACCACTTCTCCTGTCCTGTATACTGGGTGTAATCCTCAGTATCTGCTCTTATTCTGTATATGGACACTGCACAGTACCACTTCTCCTGTCCTGTATACTGGGTGTAATTCTCAGTATCTGCTCTTATTCTGTATATATGGACACTGCACAGTACCACTTCTCCTGTCCTGTATACTGGGTGTAATCCTCAGTATCTGCTCTTATTCTGTATATATACACACTGCACAGTACCACTTCTCCTGTCCTGTATACTGGGTGTAATCCTCAGTATCTGCTCTTATTCTGTATATGGACACTGCACAGTACCACTTCTCCTGTCCTGTATACTGGGTGTAATCCTCAGTATCTGCTCTTATTCTGTATATATGGATACTGCACATTACCACTTCTCCTGTCCTGTATACTGGGTGTAATCCTCAGTATCTGCTCTTATTCTGTATATGGACACTATTGTGTCCTCCCCTTGAGAAAGCGGAGCAAAACGTACGTCGGGGTGGGCTCTCCTCTCTGCAATAGAAAACCCGTGTTCTCCTCTCTAAGTGTCCCTCAGGTATACATTTATGGAATATATATGCCTCTTTGCTGCAGTGTTTGTGTGGTTTATCCACTATACCAGTTTTAGTGGGGCTTTGTTCTATTATACAATTGTTATATTGGGGATGTGTTTGTCTATGCCAGTACTTTTGTAAAAGGTTTTTACCTTATATAGGATAACTATCGGTGTTTTCTATGTGTGGGAGGGGAGCCACATGTCTTGGCTACTACCTGTATTGCTGCTATATATAATTATTTTTATATTGATATTGTGTATGTCGTTGGTCTTTTATCAACTAATAAAGTTTGTGAAATTGTAAATGCGTGTCCCTTTATGGTCATTTGGTTAACATGTATATGGACACTGCACAGTACCACTTCTCCTGTCCTGTATACTGGGTGTAATCCTCAGTATCTGCTCTTATTCTGTATATATGGACACTGCACAGTACCACTTCTCCTGTCCTGTATACTGGGTGTAATCCTCAGTATCTGCCCTTATTCTGTATATATGGACACCGCACAGTACCACTTCTCCTGTCCTGTATACTGGGTGTAATCCTCAGTATCTGTTCTTATTCTGTATATATATATATATACACTGCACAGTACCACTTCTCCTGTCCTGTATACTGGGTGTAATCCTCAGTATCTGCTCTTATTCTGTATATATACACTGCACAGTACCACTTCTCCTGTCCTGTATACTGGGTGTAATCCTCAGTATCTGTTCTTATTCTGTATATATATATATATATATATATACACTGCACAGTACCACTTCTCCTGTCCTGTATACTGGGTGTAATCCTCAGTATCTGCTCTTATTCTGTATATATGGACACTGCACAGTACCACTTCTCCTGTCCTATATACTGGGTGTAATCCTCAGTATCTGCTCTTATTCTGTATATATATACACTGCACAGTACCACTTCTCCTGTCCTGTATACTGGGTGTAATCCTCAGTATCTGCTCTTATTCTGTATATATATACACTGCACAGTACCACTTCTCCTGTCCTGTATACTGGGTATAATTCTCAGTATCTGCTCTTATACTGTATATACGGACACTGCACAGTACCACTTCTCCTGTATACTGGGTGTAATCCTCAGTATCTGCTCTTATTCTGTACATATACACTGCACAGTACCACTTCTCCTGTCCTGTATACTGGGTGTAATCCTCAGTATCTGCTCTTATTCTGTATATACGGACACTGCACAGTACCACTTCTCCTGTCCTGTATACTGGGTGTAATCCTCAGTATCTGCTATTATTCTGTATATATATACACTGCACAGTACCACTTCTCCTGTCCTGTATACTGGGTGTAATCCTCAGTATCTGCTCTTATTCTGTATATATGGACACTGCACAGTACCACTTCTCCTGTCCTGTATACTGGGTGTAATCCTCAGTATCTGCTCTTATTCTGTACATATACACTGCACAGTACCACTTCTCCTGTCCTGTATACTGGGTGTAATCCTCAGTATACTGGAGCCAGTCGACGGGTGTGGTTGTGTTTGGAGGAGCTGCAGATTGCTGACAAGCTACCAGGGATTTTTCCACCTTTCCCAGCCCAGGCCCTGCCTCTCCCCAGGGAGGTGGTGGGGTCCTGGGCAATGAAGCGACTGAAGACCCAGGATCCTACTTCCCGGGGTAGGCCGGCGGGAGGTAGGGGAGATGACCTACCGGCCTCAGTTCCATCTTCCGCCCCGGGGGTCAGAAGATCTTCCAGGAGTCGTGGTGTAGCGGCCCCTGCAGCCCCCGGAGGTGAAGCCGTGTCCATCGCTGGCAGTTCCAGGAGGGCGGACGGTAGCCCTCCAAGAGGTACGCAGAGTGCTCCTGGGGGTGGGCCGGGCTTGGTTGAGGCTGACTGTGCAGCGTACTCAAGTTAGGGTTAATAGTGTTCTTGAATGTGGTAGTGCAATGGTGACCACTAACCTGAGACGGCTGACTCTCTGCAAGGGCAGGTAGTGAAAGGTAATGTTCGTGACGCCAGTGCCAAGTAACGGTGGCACGCCGTTTGCTGATAGTAGGAATAACTGAGGAACCACGTTATGATAAAACAGAACTTGAACTTTACTGAAGTACTTGATGGTTATCATACACGGACATAGATGGAAGCGCAGTTCCTTTGAAGACGATTGGTTTCAGTAAGTTACAGGTTACAGTACATACGGCAGTCTCTGACATAGCAAGGTGATCACAGAGGGTTAACACACAGGACTCTTGCAGTACAGGCGGCTTGCACTCTCTACCTGTCTGATCCTGGAAATGTAGACACTTTCCTCCAAGGCCCCAATGCCCTCAATCTGGCGTATATCCTTGGGTCAACAATTACTGAGTACCTCCTCTGGTATTTGTAGTACCTCTTGCTTTCTCTGTACTTGGCTCTGCCTCTCTCAGCTTCCTCCTACTGTAAATACGGACTCAGGAGGGAACCTTCTCCTTGGATCTGGAACCCGGTTACAGGGACTGAAATGCCCTCTCCTAGTCGGCAGGCTCCAGGCCTGCACTGCCTTCACAGGCTCATGGCCTGGGCTTGACTTTACAGGCTCAAGCCCTGGGCTTAGACTCCTACAGGCTCAAGGCCTGGGCTTAGACTGCTTGTGCCTTCCCTGACTGGGCCTTATATAACCTAGGGCTCCCTAGCTCCCTCTAGTGACTAGAGCTGGAATGAAATCCCTAGCAGGCCTGCACATGCAATACTCACAGTAACAGGGAAGTGCATAACATTACATTACATCTGAAGATTATTTATACCAACCTCCCCATAAATAAAGGGGAAACGACAGCACACCAGTGACCCTTCTGTAGTGACGGGCATTACACCTCCCGTACACTTCATACCCCGCTGCTTTAAGCTGAGTACGACCTCGTACTCCAACAGGGCCCGCCCAACTGGAATTTTCACCTGGAATACAAAAAGAACATGCAGGCATACATATTCATATATATCAGCATCATCTGCATAGATATTCATATCAGGTCCAGCTGGCAAAGGTGAAGTGCGGTGACAAGGGGCATCGTTCTCTTCTCTCAGGATAGTGAATGGAACTGGGGCGCTGACCTGGCACAGCGGATAAAAGGGAATACCAGGATAGTCCATGACATTATATAAGTCCATAATAAAATATTATAAATTTTGGCTCACATTCAGGGAGTCCATGGAAATAAAGATCACAGAGGCTCGCACATGGGGAGTCCATCTCTGGGCACATTGACTTGAATATAAAACCTGCAATAAATACGGTCAGCAATACACATACTATTGACATCACAGGACTCTGACAATACCAGGGCCATGTTATCCTGGCAAGTCCTGCGTACCCTAAAAGTGCTGACATAAAATTCCCTTTCAACCTGAAATGGGGGTTAAAAGGGGAAAAAGGTGCAAATAAAAGCACAACTTGGACTTGTTGAGATTTTTTTTTTTTTTTTAAAGCAGGCAGGGTGTCCCGGAAACCAACAGGGCAGGCTGGGAGCAGTGGTTCCACAGTGGGAACTTATCTTCACAAAAATGCCACCGGCCGTGGGGAACTGGCAGCAAGCTCCACCAGCCTGACCAACCATAGGACAGCTCCTGCAACAAGTATGATGTACCTGTGAGGTTTCAACAAAAATGGCCTAGCAGGCCTGCTCACAGGTAAGTGTCATAAGAGTCTTGCTCATCAGATGTAGTGCAGCCCGGTTCTGCCCGCAGCCTGGGCCATGTACCAGGGAGACTTGAAGGTTGTGCCCACCAGACAGAATGGGCCGGAATCATCACTGGGACTGGGCCTATCGATCTCACTGGCCCGCTGGGCTGAGGATTCACAGGAGCTGCAGGTAACGGGACACTGGCCGGCGCTGGGGTAGATACTTCTTCTGGCCGGGACATAATGCTCCCGTCAAGACGGACTCGGCTCCTGGCATATGTGAGCTTATCTGCTTTCCTCTTAATTTTGGGCTGCACATTATTGATGGTAGGACCTTGGGCTACAGGATCAGAATATACAGGGGGCACAGGTGACTCACCACTGCTGGGCTGCTGCGATGCGGTCCTGGAACTTGCCACTGAGCGCAGGCCATCCAGGTATGCTTGCAATCTGCTGATCCGCTCTTCCACGGCGGCGATCTCACTGCTGGACTCCGGTACCCTTGCAGCAGGTTCAGGAGGCGACTCCTCTTACGGTTCCCCCGCAGACTATCTAGGGCCTCACCAAACTGGGCCATCCGCGCCCAATCTGCCGCCGTTTTCTCCTGCGTGGCAACTCTGGAGAAGGATATGGACTTACAGGCTTGTCCAAGACGGTCGGCTGCCAGAAGATATTCGGGCCTAAGAAGGAGCCCTTCTCTTGGTAGGTGTTCCGGATCAGCCCCGGCGGGTCTTCGGTCTCTGGTCGTTCCTCTGCCTCCTCCCAGTTTTCGGGTACTGGTCCTGGACGGGTCACCGCGGTAGCATATGGGCCTCGCAGGCCCTCCGCGGGGGTAAACTCAATCTCTTCCCCGTCGCGCAGGTTGTGGAGGTACTCCGGCAGGTAGCTCCTCTTCACTGACCTCCGGTTAACATACAGGTCCCGACCGGTGACATAATCTCGGATGAACCCAAAGCCACGGTTCTTGTCAAAGGTCAGAACCACGCCCGTCCGCCGTTCCAGGCGGGATTGCGTATGGGCGTGCTTGTCTAGCACTGTCTTAGCTAGTTCTTCGAAGTAAATTTTCTGCTTGACAGTCTTTTTTACTGCGGCCGCACGTACCTCCGCCATTAATTGAGTCCACAGTGCTGGAGGCCTGTCGGATACTTCGTCCGACTTCACACCCAGTGTCGGGGGCCACTCAAATCGGGGAGCGGGCGCTATCTCTCGCTCCGGACTATAGGCTGGCATCTCTTCAGCCTCGGATATGGGCTCCAGGCCCGGCGCCTTCCCTGCAAATCTCGCCATCTTTAGTCTAGCCGACTCCAACACTTGTGCTCTCCGGGAACAGTTCTCTGGCCACTCCCCTGGACTCGGGTTTTCTCGCCCATCATCAGGCCCGCCCCCTAGGTTCTCCGCAATAGGGTAGGCGGTGCTCACACTGTAATCCCCATCCAGGGGCGGCATCCCAGGGCGGTTTTCTCCTCCCTCCTGGAGGGTTTTGGCGCCAAATATTCGCGCCACTGAGGACAGTGATGGCGCAGGAGGAAGTCCAATGGCGCCGGCGGCCATCTTGGGCGCCATGATGCGGCTATTCACTGACAGCAAGCCGCGGTAGTAAAACAGCATAAAAGTCCACAAAAATGCACCCTGATGCGGCGATTTTCTTCCTCTCGATAGCGCAAACACAGCACAGCGCTTTTTAGAGGTTTTAGGGACACTTTTTGTATGTTTTCCAGTCCACAAAGTTCACTTCAATAAACAGGCAATTTGTCACATTGGTCACAGGGCAAACTGGATAAGGCACAAAGTTCACGCTTCTTGCACTAATAAGCGTGCGAATCCTGTTCGTGACGCCAAAAGAGAGGTGCAGCGTACTCAAGTTAGGGTTAATAGTGTTCTTGAATGTGGTAGTGCAATGGTGACCACTAACCTGAGACGGCTGACTCTCTGCAAGGGCAGGTAGTGAAAGGTAATGTTCGTGACGCCAGTGCCAAGTAACGGTGGCCAGGGCCGGTTCTAGGTGAAATGGGGCCCGGGGGCGAAAAACAATAAGGGCCCCCCCCCCCTCAGTGTCACGTCATCAATCACCCCCTTCGTGTCACATTATTTCTCCCCGCCCCCTCCATGGCCGCATACTCCCCCCTCCCCCGAATAGCACATTTCTCCCCCTGTATGGGCCAGTGGCAGCAGCACATCTCTCCCCCCCCCCAACCCCATGGCTCATTTCTCCTCCAGCACAGATGCACATCCCCCCCAAATGGTTCATTTCTCCAGGACTCCAGCACAGACTAGTCAGTCTACACATGCACATCTCCACACCCCACAATTTACCTAGAACAGATATGCATCCTCTTGTTCCTTCCCTGTGTATGGTCACTGGTGCAGAGACTCTGAGAGCCACAGAGGCGCAGAAGTCAGCAGGCGGCAGCCACGGTGAGCGAGGGCAGTGCGCACTGCGCTCGCTCCTTCTTCTTCTGGTTCCTGGGGGCGGAGCTCTGGCGACGTCAAGACCGTGAAGATGTGCCTGTGCGGCGGCACGCTCTGAGCCCCAGCAGCCACTGCTCTCTTAAAGAGGCAGAGAGGGGCTCAGAGCGGCCGCGGCGCGGCCCGCCCCATATCCAGTTGTAGTAAGTTAGTTGCGGGTCGGCGCTGCTTGGGGGCCCCTAAGGACTCGGGGGCCCGGGGGCAATTGCCCCCCTTGCCTCTATGGAAGCGCCGGCCCTGACGGTGGCACGCCGTTTGCTGATAGTAGGAATAACTGAGGAACCACGTTATGATAAAACAGAACTTGAACTTTACTGAAGTACTTGATGGTTATCATACACGGACATAGATGGAAGCGCAGTTCCTTTGAAGACGGTTGGTTTCAATAAGTTACAGGTTACAGTACATACGGCAGTCTCTGACATAGCAAGGTGATCACAGAGGGTTAACACACAGGACTCTTGCAGTACAGGCGGCTTGCACTCTCTACCTGTCTGATCCTGGAAATGTAGACACTTTCCTCCAAGGCCCCAATGCCCTCAATCTGGCGTATATCCTTGGGTCAACAATTACTGAGTACCTCCTCTGGTATGTGTAGTACCTCTTGCTTTCTTTGTACTTGGCTCTGCCTCTCTCAGCTTCCTCCTACTGTAAATACGGACTCAGGAGGGGAACCTTCTCCTTGGATCTGGAACCCGGTTACAGGGACTGCAATGCCCTCTCCTAGTCGGCAGGCTCCAGGCCTGCACTGCCTTCACAGGCTCATGGCCTGGGCTTGACTTTACAGGCTCAAGCCCTGGGCTTAGACTCCTACAGGCTCAAGGCCTGGGCTTAGACTGCTTGTGCCTTCCCTGACTGGTGGCATAAGCCAAACAGGGGGGAGGGGGGGAACAGGAGGATGGGTAACCCGTAGCCTCTGGCCGGATATAAAACTCTCTTAAATAAACACGCTGACACCAATATTCTTTTCAACCCCTTTATTTGTTGGGTGGTAGTCGGCCGCAGCTGTTAGATTTAATAAACTTAACAAAACTGTGCGATCTGCCAGCCGCTGTCTATCAGCGGGCAGTTCCGCTCTTATCCTCACAACCTCATCTATTCCTTTTAAAACCGCCAGCTGCGACTTAATGCGACACACGATCAGGAAACGCCCATCAGACCCAACTGAGCCAAAGAAAAAACCTTGCAAAACCGGAACAGAACCCAAACGATCAAAACAAGGGAGGGAGGGTGGGCACGTCGCTTCCGTTCAAAGAGGAAGCAGAGCGGCGGGAGTGGGCTTAAATCAGGAGGAGGTCCCCGCCTCCCATTAACCCCCTATCCACCCGTTTAACCCAGCCCTGGCCGGGCTAAACCGGCCAGAAGCCATATTTGCTCCGCACAAAAAGGGGGTAAAGGGGAGGCAGACGGGACGGAGGGGGAGCCACCAGTCCCTGTCCACCTTCCCTATACCGTGCGGTGTCCTCCAGACTGGGCCTTATATAACCTAGGGCTCCCTAGCTCCCTCTAGTGACTAGAGCTGGAATGAAATCCCTAGCAGGCCTGCACATGCAATAATCACAGTAACAGGGAAGTGCATAGCATTACATTACATCTGAAGATTATTTATACCAACCTCCCCATAAATAAAGGGGAAACGACAGCACACCAGTGACCCTTCTGTAGTGACGGGCATTACAGCTCCCATACACTACAACTGGGGCACCATGAAGTCCCAGGAACTAATCACCGTTTACAGCTCCCGGATCACGGCCTACCTCCGGGAGTATGAGGAAGCGAATAGGACCCTCAAGAAGATTAGGGAGAACCTGAAGCTTGAGAGGGGGAAGGTGGACAAAACGGCAAGAAATAACAAATAAAATAAAAGGCCTAAAAGACATCATTAAAGAGCTGAAAGAAAGAATGGCGGCCATTCTGGAAAACAGCGGTCCCTTTAAGGAAAAACTCAAGAATGACGCAAGGTTTAATGAAATGGCTAAAAGCCAAAAACAGCAAGAAGATGACTCCACAAGTGAGGAGGAAGAATCGGACATGGGGGGGCAACCTGCTGGAACAGGTATCACCACAGGTATCCCCGCAGAGCAGGTATGCCTGCCCCCCACTAGTTCCGATGAGGAAGGGGAGTTCTGTGAGAGCAGCAGAGTTGGGGGGCAACTTATGGCTGAAATACGCCACCTGGAGTCCCCCAAAATACGTGAGGACATCTGCTTTGGTAATGAATTACCTGAAGATGAGCCGATGGGAAAGAGGAGGAAGAAAAAGCCAGTAAAGCCAGAGGTGAGGTATGTCTATGTGACCCACCCTGCGTGCCCTGGGCCAAATGAAAAGCCAGCTCAGGGCACGAACCCCACCATCCTCCCTGGCTCGGTCTCTGCTGTGGGACCGGTGCGTAGGAGTGGGGAGAAAGACGCGACAAAGATGGCGCAGGACGCCGTCCCTGTTTGCGGTAACAGGGGCGGTGAGGAGAAGCAGGAGGGGTCAGACAGGAAGGATCCCAGGACGGGCGGCGAAGGGGACATGGCTGGTGGTCAGGTGGCTCCGACCACCTCTGCTAGGGCACTGGACAAGTGCCAGGTAGAGGCTGGAAAGACTCTTAAAAATGTGTCCAGCATGAAGATGCTGGACAAAACTAATAGTGTTACCTCTGTCCCCTCTGGCCTAGTAGTGTGTGTAGGGGGAGGGGAGAGTGTGACAGTGGCCACTGAAGAAGTGGTCACTTCTAGTAGTGTAAATACTGTTTCTGTTAGTGGTGTTGCTCCGGGCCCTGATGGAGGGGTGAATGTTGGAGGTCGGCCGGCCACTGTACAAGTGGTCGGTGCGCCTCATGTAGCCCCTTTAGAGGGGTCTGGAGTGGCACCTGCTGTAGATAGGTCTGGGGGGGGTGGGGGTGGGCCCGGTCCGGCTGCCCCTCCTGCGTTGGTTACGCCTGGCAGAGGTTATGCGGGTGTGGTCGCCGGCGCAGGGGGGGAGGGGCGGTCCCCATTGTCCTCCCCATTACCAATGTCTGGTGACGGTAACTTGCAGCGGCAACTTCTAGAGGCTCTAAGGAGAGGGGAGAATTCCATTACAGTAGGGGTGCAGCAGGTGGATCTATCCTTCTGGATAGACAGGCATGGCGTGCGTGCCTTCCGAGAGCAAGGCGGGGGCGAGACCACCTGGTCCTCACCCACAACCGGCCCCGGGTCAACCAGACGGAATGTTGTCTGTCTGAAATGGAGAGGCAATGAAGCGTGCTCTACCAGGAAGAGGGTGGCAGAGCTTCTCTTTCAGATGGGCATCAGGGCATGTGACATCTTTGCCCTGATACATCCGTATGGCACCCGGGAGTTTGATGTCAGTTTTGCCCGGCCAGAGGGTCTTGAACTTTTCTGGTCTGGGTATGAACTGGCAAAAGACCAGCCGGACTGGTAGGGGTTTTTTCGTGCAAGCGATAACCCGCCCGTCAAGAAAGTAACCGTTCTGACCCGTAACGAGTCACTTTCTTGTGTTGACATCTTGACCTGGTTGAGCAGGTACGGGGACGTCCAGGGTCTTCCTAGCAAGAACCTGGATGAGTTTGGCATCTGGTCAGGTGCCTGGACGTTTCAGATTAAGTTGAAACATTCAGGGGGGTCGGTTTCCCACATACCATCATCTGCTTTCCTTGGTCGGGATAGGATCATGGTGTTCTACAGGGGGCAGCCTAAGCTGTGTTACAAGTGCGGCAGCCCTTCGCACTTCAGCGCCAGCTGCCAAGTGCAGAGCTGCGCGTTGTGCGGGGGTGAAGGCCATCTAGCTGCATCTTGTGGGCAGATTAGATGCAACCTGTGTGGTGAGCTAGGGCACCCGTTCAGTCGTTGCCCACGCTCTGTCGCCAACGTGGCTCGTGCACGTGCGGAGGTGAGCCGGGAGGCCCACACCGCCGAGGCGAGTGCTGGCGAAGGCGACAGGGCAGTGGGGTCGATGAAGAGAAAAGACGGCCCGTCCCAGCAGAGACGGAGGGTGAGGCGTCAAATGGAGAGGGGGCAGGTGGAACCCCGTCCTGGGGTGATGCCTGCGCCCTCCCAAGAGAATGCCTCTCCTACAGCTGAGACCCTGGGAGATAACGAGGTGAATGAGGAACTCAGGAGACTAGACCGTTCCGAGGTGACTCTGTCCTCTTGCTACGAGAGTGCAACAGAGGGGAGTGTGACAGAGTCTAAAAGAACAAGAAGGAAACGTCTGACCAAAAAAAAATCCCCCCTGGACCTCTCTAATCCTGACTCTCTTCCCCTGGATCTTTCCAACCGGTACCTCACCTTGGATGAGATCTCCGCCTCCTCTTCTTCTGGGGAGGAGGTCGAAGGTGGGGAGCCGGAGGGGCAAGTGAAGGAGCCTCTGGAAGGGCCCGCGCCCCCCTCCAGTGAGGATGCAAGGTCCTCGGGAGGTGGGGCGGGTCTAGACACTGCGAATGGGAATGACAAGGGTGGTGCGAAGGGGGAGGCGGTGGTGACTAATGAGATGGACACCACTGTCTCTCTCAAAAGAAATCGTGCCACCTTAGGGGGTAGCCCCGGGAGGGGTAAGAAGAAGAATGGGAAGGGAAGGAAGAAGGCCGTTTAACTTAATCACTCTGTATGGCGGCACTCACTCCGTTGACCCTGGCGACCATTAATGTCGCCAGTATTAAATCGGATGCGGCTAGGTTTGCAGCCTTTGATTTTCTCAGCCGGGTTGAAGCTGATATTTTATTTTTGCAAGAGACCAGGCTGCCAGATTTGGCGGCTGTATATAAAGCAAAAAAAGAGTGGAAGTGTGGTCCATCATATTGGTCTCTTGCGGCTGAGCCGTATAGCGGAGTGGCGGTCCTTTTTACCGCACCAGTAGAAAGCCGACGAGTGATAGAGTTAGAAATGGGGAGGTGTTTGATTTTAGATGTCCTCATGAAGGGTCAAGAGCTTCGCCTGATAAACATCTATGGTCCCCAAACCAAGCGGGATCGGAAGCATCTCTTTTTGAGGATCAAACCTTTCCTTTTTACGAGTCGGCAGGTGGTCTTTGGCGGGGACTTTAATACAGTCACAAGGTCCCAAGACCGGGGAGGCGCCAGAGACCGGCTGGCTTATGATAGTGTATCCCTGAATAGCATAGCTAGCGAGGCTCGCCTGGTGGACGTCCACATTAGGCACACCCCAGGCCACGGGGGTTTCACTTATTATAGAGGTAGTCAGATTAGGTCTAGAATAGACAGGTTTTATTTAAAGGAGGAGACTACTTTTTCACCTCTAAAGGTGGTAGAGGTGGAATTCTCCGATCACTGTATGATTATGTTCTCTTTGAATGTTGCAGAATCCCCCCAAATGGGAAGAGGCTATTGGAAGCTAAATTCGGCCCTCCTGGAGGAAGCAGAGGTGAGACAATCCTTTGAGGACTTCCTTCAGACTCAGGTAGAGTTGCTGGATCTTTGTGACACTAAGTCGGAGTGGTGGGAGATATTCAAAGATCGGGTGGCAAAATTCTTCCGCCAGCTCTCGAGCCTCAGGTCCCTGGACAAGTATCGCTTGTATCAGGGTCTGAGGAGGAAACTCGAACAACTGGTCTCGACTGGAGGTAGCCGAGAGGATATCTCCAGGGTGAAATCTTTGCTTAAGAGGTGCCAGTACGATAGGCACACATCTTTGGTTTTTGAGAGGGATTTCGGGAAGTACCGCTCGCCCGACCCTTACAGAAACTGTAAGATGTCAGTGAAAAGTAAGTTGGTGACAGGACTGGTCGATGGTACGGGATCTCTGGATAGGTCCAGATCAGGGATCTTGGAAATCGTCAAGTCCTTCTACTCGTGCCTCTTGAGGAAGAAGGATCTGAATCGGGACAGGATTTCGGCTTTCCTGGCTGAAACCATCCCTGAGTCAAGAGTAGACCTTTCTCTTGGCGTTTTGATAGAAGAAATCAGAGAAGAGGAAGTCAGCCTGGCGATCGAAGGGCTTGCCCTAAAGAAGTCGCCAGGCCCGGATGGCTTAACATCCGAGTTTTATAAGACCTTTAAGGACTTCTTGGTTCCCCTCTTGACTAAGGTATTAAATGAGTGCCTATCCTCGGGTGCTCTGCCGAGGTCAATGAGGAGGTCAGCTCTGATCCTTATATCAAAGGGTAAAGATCCGAGCCGTATTGAGAATTGGCGTCCCATAGCGCTTCTCAGTACGGACAGAAAGATCCTGGCCAAGATACTGTTTAATCGGTTGGTGCAGTTTGCACCCGGCTCCTTTCGGAGACCCAACATTGCTCAGTTCCAGGCCGAAGCACGTTTAGTGCTGTACTCGGTGTCCGAGAGGCAGTGGAGCAGGGTAGGGCGGGTAACTGGAAGGGGTACATGCTGGCCTTAGATCAGGCAAAGGCTTTTGATCGGGTTAACCACGAGTACCTCTGGTCAGTCCTTCTGAAATATGGCCTGCCGGGGGTTTGTTGATTGGTTAAAGATCTTGTATGCAGGGGCAGAGAGTTTCCCGCTGGTGAACGGTTGGTCTGGCAGCCCTTTTGAGGTCGGGTCTGGAGTCCGCCAGGGTTGTCCATTGAGCCCGCTCTTATACGTGTTTGCGATTGATCCTTTTATTAGGAGGATTGATCGTGGGCCGTTAGCGGGAGTCAGGATGAGTCTGGAGGAGCCAGAAGCCACTCTGAGGGTGGTGGCTTATGCCGATGGCGTCACTGTTTTCGTGTCCTCGGGAGGGAGGCGGAATACGTGATGTCGGAGGTAGAACGCTACTCGGAAGTCTCCGGGTCCGTGATTAACCGGGATAAGTGTGAGAGTCTCTGGCTGGGAGGGGTGATCCATCTTTCGGTCTCCCGGACACCCTCCCAGAGCCCCAGTCGTCAGCCAAAGTCCTAGGCGTTCAATTCGGCCATGGGGATTATCCCACCCAAAATTGGGATAGCAGGCTTAAGATCGCCGCTCAGAAGGTTGACCAGTGGAAGGGTTGGTCTTTGACCCTCAGGGAAAGGGTGAGCCTGATCAAGACTTACCTTCTCCCTTTGCTTATCTATTTGGCCAGTGTATGTGTCTTGCCAGAACCTCTCTGGACTCGGGTTTACAGTCTGTTCTTCCAACTGTTATGGGGGAATAGGCTGAACCTAGTCAAGAGAGAGGTGACATACCGTACGAGGAGACTAGGGGGTTGGGTATGGTCAGCCCGTGGTGTTCCTTGTGAACACCTTTGTTAAGATCAACCTGGCAAACCTCTGGAAAGAGAGGGCTCCTCCGTGGGTAGTCTCTTGCAGGGGTTGGTTTCGACCTTTCTTCCAGGAGTGGGAGACAGGAGGGCAAGTGAAGGATTTGCGTACACCTCATGGATATCTTCCGGCTTATGTCACCCGATTCTGAAGGTGATCCGCCGGTGGGGTTTGGGAGTGAGGAGATCAGGACCCAGTCAAGGAGATCCCTTGACGAGAGGGTCTTGTTGACCCACTTCCAAAAGCCCCTGGCCCTTAAGGATTGCCCAAGCCGGGATCTAGACAAGGGGCTACAGTTGTTAAATTCGGCAAGGATCCCCTTGAAGTTTTGGGACTTGGCTTGGCGCTGCTTTCACGGGAAGCTGTATGTAAGGGGCAACTTGAGGTATAGGAACTCTGATGAAAGGGGTTGTCCCGGGAGGAGTGTGGCGACATACTTGAAAGTATGGAGCACTTCCTGCTTCAGTGTCCCTTTAATGCAGAGGTATACAAACGGGTGGGTGCATCCATTGGCTGGCCTAGGCTAGCCAACCTCTCCTATGCGGAGTGGGCTTATGGAGCATTCAAAGGTTTGGGAAGAAGGGACCCATGCACAGCTTTTATAGTTAGCATAGTGGTCAGGTACTTCACATGGAGCGCACGGTGTTTAGTTTCAACCCAGCAGAAAGTCCTCCCTGTGGAAGAGGTGTGTAGGAACATTCTAGGTGACCTGGTGAAGGTTCGCTCTCTCGAGTGCGAAAGGGTGGAGTACGGATGGGGTCTCTTACCTCTGGAGAGGCTTCACCTTCGATGTGCCTTAGCCTCAGTAGCACTTTTCCTGGTGTTGGGCTGAGGCTTTCACACTAGGTTTTTGTTTTGTATTTAAGATGAGTTTTTGAAGAAAGGTTTGCAAATGACTGAACTTGGGCCTTCGGGTGGATTTTGATATTGGTTTGTATCGATTGATATGTTTGTTTGTATAAGTTGTATTTATTGTATGATAGGGTAAGTGGGTGTAGTTAGGTTGGGTGGGATGGGGTGGGGGGGGGGTTCATATTTTTGTGTGGGGAGGCCTGCATCCAGCCCTGGGCTATGCGGACATAGGAGGACATGAGGCGAGGGGCTGGGTGTGGGTGGTGGAGGAAGGGCTGGCCTCATGGAGGGACAAGAGGCGGAGGTTGGCCCTGGGTGAAGGTGATGGGATAGATAGATTGGTAGGGGTAGTATAGGGTTGTATTTTCTTATAATATGTGTGTGTTTATAAAAAAAAATAAATAAAAATGTATTGTTATATTATGATTATTTAATTTGTGTTTATTATTATTTATTGTGACAAGTTGTCATTTATTTTCTGTTAAAAACAATTTGTATAAATTTGTATATAGTCGGGGTTCAGCCGGATCGGATGTTTAGGTTAGGCTAGGTTTCATTTTCTCTTTTGTAGTAGGTATGAATGAGAGTCTGCATGTAGCTGGGCCAGTAGGGTGAGTGGATATACTTTATTCATTGTTTTATATCTTGTTTGGAAATTTTTATGGCAAAGTTTTTGTATTTTTGTATAAAATTAATAAAGAGTTCCTCAGTATCTGCTCTTATTCTGTATATATATACACTGCACAGTACCACTTCTCCTGTCCTGTATACTGGGTGTAATCCTCAGTATCTGCTCTTATTCTGTATATATGGACACTGCACAGTACCACTTCTCCTGTCCTGTATACTGGGTGTAATCCTCAGTATCTGCTCTTATTCTGTATATATGGACACTGCACAGTACCACTTCTCCTGTCCTGTATACTGGGTGTAATCCTCAGTATCTGCTCTTATTCTGTATATATGGACACTGCACAGTACCTCTTCTCCTGTCCTGTATACTGGGTGTAATCCTCAGTATCTGCTCTTATTCTGTATATATATACACTGCACAGTACCACTTCTCCTGTCCTGTATACTGGGTGTAATCCTCAGTATCTGCTCTTATCCTGTATATATACACTGCACAGTACCACTTCTCCTGTCCTGTATACTGGGTGTAATCCTCAGTATCTGCTCTTATTCTGTATATATATACACTGCACAGTACCACTTCTCCTGTCCTGTATACTGGGTGTAATCCTCAGTATCTGCTCTTATCCTGTATATATACACTGCACAGTACCACTTCTCCTGTCCTGTGTACTGGGTGTAATCCTCAGTATCTGCTCTTATTCTGTATATATATACACTGCACAGTACCACTTCTCCTGTCCTGTATACTGGGTGTAATCCTCAGTATCTGCTCTTATCCTGTATATATATACACTGCACAGTACCACTTCTCCTGTCCTGTATACTGGGTGTAATCCTCAGTATCTGCTCTTATTCTGTATATATGGACACTGCACAGTACCACTTCTCCTGTCCTGTATACTGGGTGTAATCCTCAGTATCTGCTCTTATTCTGTATATATACACACTGCACAGTACCACTTCTCCTGTTCTGTGTACTGGGTGTAATCCTCAGTATCTGCTCTTATTCTGTATATATGGACACTGCACAGTACCACTTCTCCTGTCCTGTATACTGGGTGTAATCCTCAGTATCTGCTCTTATTCTGTATATATATACACTGCACAGTACCACTTCTCCTGTCCTGTATGCTGAGTGTAAATCTTCTCTTATTCTGGAGAGAGATATATATTTTGTCAGTACAATGCTGCAGTAACAATCATGGCCACTGTATGGGTGTACAGAGCTCTCATCTTCCGTTCCCTGGGTCTAGTACACAGTGGCTCCTTCTGAAAGCTGACTGTTGGGGGCCCTAGGAGTAAGACTCTGCCAATCTGATATTCATTTATATTAATTAATATTAAATCTTTAAAAATCCATATGAAGGGTTATTAACTTGAACTTAATTTTTCCTAAAATATAGTTCATGATATAGGAAGAAAAAAAATGAAATTAAAGTGTTCCAGCATCTAGTATTTATTACCAGTATAGAGGGGAAAAGCTCTAGATCCGTTGGTGCCCTCATCACTGGGATCCCCACACCACATCTAGGTGCGGGTCAAGAATGCAGTTTGCGGCCCTTTCCAAAATCCAAGGCATTCGACCGTCAACTTAAAGTCCTTCTAACTGCACTGGGGACAGAAAGAGGTCTTGGGGATCAGTGAGGCCCCATCAATAGTCCCTTTTAAAATTCAGGCTAGAATATCCCCTTTAAGTCCAGTCAATCCTTATCCTCGGGTGAGTGCAATGAATAAGTGATACTACTTGTTATCCGGAGTGAGGGGCTGGTACGTGGATCTAGCCGCAGGGACATGTCTGGGGCGACGGGATGCGAGGCGCTTTGTGGTTGTAGATTCCAGGCCTTGAGGTCTGAGGCACAAGTGTAACCTCTGGATCAGTCTGCCATCTTTTCCTCACCGGGGCTGTAGGACATCATATGATCTGCTGTTTCCTGTACCTAACTGCAGCACATTCTACCAGTGACAACCGCTCCTTATCCCGATCCAGTAAAGTCTATTACAGGGTGACAGGTCACAGCAATTACAGAGGCCAAGAGCCCCGCGAGGACAATATGGAGTGAATGGTGGACATATTCATGCACTGACCTATGAACTTACATCATTCAGAACTTCTTACATCCTATACAATATTCTTTAGGCTTCATTCACACTTCACACTTGTGTCTTTTGGTCCGTTTTTTAGCAGCCGTATCTGCTATCCGAAACCAGAAGCAACAGAAGATGGAACCTTTTTATGATACTTTCTGGGTTTACATAAATCTTATGGTTTCAGCTTAGAAACTACATCATGCCAAAGTGGCTTTACTCCAAATGTCTAGCCTGCAGATTATTACACTACTGACCTCCCTAGAGATCTGCAGAACATTGCTCTGCTGTCTATATGTCACGCTTTGGTGTGGGAGGGAAACACCACACCGAGCATAGGAGGGAAGGGGGGAACAGAGAATCAGGCCTGAGAACTAGGGAAATGCAACACATAGAACCCAAACAAAATACAAAAAGGGAAAGGAAAGACCTAACTTCAAAGGGGCAATGGAAGCACCAGGAACTCCGCCGAGATCCACACACCGGCTATCAACAACTGAAACTGAAGCTATAAACCGCACAGCATAGTGGGAGAAGCAACTATAAATAAGGAAGGTTAAATGACCACATTAGCAACACCTGAGGCAAGGGGGGTGGCCATTACCAGAAACAACACAGATGGCTATTGATCCACAAGGAAAACCTGTCGGATCAAACCACGTGTTGCCAGTCTCGCTGATCTCCTGCCACCTGTCGCGGGAACGTCTGTGACACTATACCTCCTGACATAGTTATATATACTGCAGATTATTACACCACTGATGTCTCTAGAAATGTGCAGAACATTGCTCTCTCCCTCCTCTCCAGGTACATAGTGATATATTCTGCAGATTATTACATTACTGACCTCTCTAGAGATCAGCAGAACATTGTTTTATCCCAACCTTGATATATATATATATATATATATATATATATTTATACTGTATATTGTGGAGAATATTACACCTTTGACCCTGAGATCTTATTTGGAAGACATAAAAAGAACTGCCATATGTCCTGTAAATCGTTGGGTTACCAGTTTTGCAGCAAACTAATGGCTGTGCTGCAGTATTGTAGGTAACCGCTAGATGGCGCTCTGGTACCTTTTGTGTTGATGGCTGCGAGTGTCATTCCATTAAAAATCTATAGCGCAGATTCATTATGTTTTATTTATTCAGCCTGATCGCTTTCATATTACAGCCGGAGAGCACGGAGAACAATCTGCAGTTTATTGTTTTCTCTTTCTTAATTAATACTCCAACCTGGGGTAGTAGTGATCTCAGGCAGACATTTTGATGTGTATCAGGGGACTATCACCCCCCTCAATCCAATAGATAGAGAATAAAGTTTCTATGATGCAGGGGTGCCCCAGCTGAATGTTCCTCACAGTATCGCTGACACATTTAGTTAGGTTTTTAGAGGGTTAAATTCTCATCTTGGCAGTTTGTTCCTTATTCCTGCATTGATACAATGGATCAGTCTGGAGCCTTCACTGGATACATTGTAGCAAAGTTCTATAGGTTCACCTAGAAGTAAACAAGACGGTCCTGCTGCACGGCTGATTCTGCATGTTAGGGTGGAAGTCCCAATGAAAATGTATCACTCTCCTCTCACTTACACCCCCAATAATGACAATCTTCGTATGCTTAGCTGCACAGTGTTCCTGGGTGATCATTACATTTTCAGTGCTACATACAGCAGAATGCAGTACTATCGGATGCATTCACAGCCAAGGCACACAGCAGTTACATCCAGTGACGCCTTCTCTGATTGTAGACATTCTCTTTCTGCTTGTTCTTCACTTGGTCCAGACCACCATGACAACTTCTTCCAGCTATGACACATCTCTGCATTTCTGATTCTGCATGTCAGGGGAGGAAGCCCCAGTGCAAATGTACCTATCCTCCTTGCTCCCCCCCCACACATCAATGACAAATTTTACCTGCTCAAACTGGACACACTTGGTTAGCTGCACAACGTTCCAGTGCTACATAACATACAGCAGAATGCAGAACTAATCTAATGCAGTCACAGTAAAGACACACAGCAGTTACATCCAGTGACGTCTTCTCTGATTGTAGACATTCTCTTTCTGCTTCTTCTCCACTTTGCCCAGACCACCATAACATCTTCTTCCAGATACAGCGCATCTCTGCAAAGTCCACAGGTCTTAGGTTCCTTACGTCTCTATCATCCTCTATATCCTGGTGCTCTAGTGCTGTCATTCTGCTGCTACCCCTAATTCTGTGTTTGCTGTGCGGCCCACTGCCCCTTACAGTAGGGGTACACACATAGAATGCCACCAACTATAAGAGTGCCAAGGAGATAGTCCAGATTGGTGGGAGTTTGACATCTGCACTCCCACTTATCAGCTGTTTCGGGCCGATCCTGGCACCTATACAACAGACGCAGCCTTCCTGAGAATAGGTCATCAATATCTAAGTACTGGAAAAATCCTTTAAAATATCTCATCCATGTGGTATGGCAAATTGCTGCAATGCAAACCACATATGACCTGTGGTGCGTGTCAATTAATGTTGCAGATTTCCACTGTGGATTTCACTCTTGGATGAAATCTCTGGATTATGGCCAGTGTGTTGCGGATTCCCCGTCATTTATGTCATGCGTTGTCACACCGGACTTATGACATTTATTATGTAGAGAAAGTTAATACAAGGTACTTACTAATGTATTGTGATTCTCCATATTGCGTCCTTTGCTGGCTTGATTAATTTTTCCATCACATTATATGTGGCTCGTTTCCAGGGGTTACGACCACCCTGTAATCAAGCAGCAGTGGTCACGCATGCACACTATAGAATAAGGCACTGGCCTCTCTGGTGGCTGGGACTGTGGGACTGTATAGTCACGCATGCGCAGCAGCTCACTTCCACCTTGTATCTGCTGCGGTGGTCGTAGCCCCCGGATACGAGCGATGTATAATGTGATGGAAAAATGAATCCAGCCAGCGAAGGAGGCAATATGGACAATCCCAATACATTAGTAAGTGCCTTGTAGTAACTTTCTCTACATGATAAATTCCATCTGCTGAAGGGAGACAACCCCTTTAAATTGCTGCCGTGGATTTGCATGCGACAGATCTGAAGTGTTTGTCATTTGCAGCAAAGTGGATGAGATTTTTAAAGACCACGAAAGAAAATCGACAGCAATTCTGAGGCCTGTCAATCTACTGTATGCTGCAGATGCCCACAGCAGATATTACCTTTTCCAATGCATATGGAGAAATCCACAGCAATGAATCAGTAACGAATCCACAGCGGACATTCCTCTCTCTGACGCCGTGTCACAGTCCCATAATGTTCCCCTCAATAGTGAAAAATAGGGGAAAATTCTCAAAACTGGCGCAAAGCAGAGCTGGAGCTGGCGCCAGAACAACCACCAGGTCATGTCCTTTATTTTCCGAAAGGTACGGCTAAACTCCATGGGCCCAAGTGTTGCAGTGTAGCAGGGCAGCCGTAAAAAATGAATGGGGTTGTAGCGCGAATTACACATTTGCGGCAACCCCAGTATCCTAAAAAATCCAGCAGTGTAGTATTTCTTGCGATTTTGGGGCCACGCTGTGACCCCATTTGTTTTTATGGATGCCCTTCTACACTGCGATACTTGTGACAGGTGTCGCAGCCAAAATCTCAGTGTAAGCCACTTGCAGACGAGCGTGAGCGGATTAGGTGCGGATGTGTTCCTAATGCGTTGAGTTAAAAATTCGCGATTTCGCAAGCAAGTTCAATCAGTTTTGTCTGCGACTGCATTCAGTTGTTCAGTTTTTTCCGCGCGGGTGCAATGTGCATTGATGTGTTTTTCACGCGCGTGATAAAAAACAGAAAGTTTACAAACATCTCTTGGCAACCATCAGTGAAAAACGCATTGTACCCGCACTAGCTTGCACCGGTCTTAATAAACGTCCATCGCTGGTGGTGGTTCCGCCGACGTTATGAGGAGGCGACGGCCTATACATAACTTTGGCGTATCCAGCGCCAGTTCTCAATGTAAGAGCTTCCTTGCTGCCTTACATTTAGACCATTTTCTATGCCTAAAAAATGGTAAATGAGACGGGCTTGCCGGACCGTCCCCTTCCCCACCCACGCCATGCTCACAATTTTAGACCTGGCGTGATCAGGGCGAAGTTGCAGATAGCAGAACAACTAACCGTTGCGCCACCACCTGCGCCTGAAACACGTCCAATATAGGCCTATTTCAGAATAGTAAACGATCCCCAAAGTCTCTTAAAAAGTGAATCTTCACAAAGAAAACGGAGAGCCCACATGAGCGATGTATATGGGAGCTCTATGTAACGCCCGCGCTCCTGGGAGGCCAGGGTCTGACCGATCGATACCCGCAGATCCTTGTCCTCTCCATTATATAGGTCGTTAAAGGAATCCTGTTCTTCGCATGACCCCCGGCCGCTCCTCTTCAGGGAACCAATTAGTTTCTTCTCTTATTAGGCAGCGCTCCCCCTGATCGGCTCCTCTCCGGCGCAGTCCTAATGACCGTAAGCGAGCGGAGATCATTCACTATCTGCCGTCTGGAATCAATACATGTAATGTCGAACCATTTATAGATCAAACAGATACAGAGCGAGGAGCAAAGTTACAAGAGGGCGCTCATTACAGATCATACCGACCCGCGTCCTGCTGGGGGGAGTAGTGTCCTGTGTAATGAGTGTAATAGAACTGTATTATGTCAGGTCCAGTGCTCGGGTCATGTTGGGGGTTGTAGTGCTCTATGTTTAGAGTATAATAAAATTGCATTATGGTCATGCTGGGAGTTGTAGTGCTCTATGTATAGAGTATAATAGATTTATATTCAGTAGCAGAGCACGCTGAATATTATTAAATAAATATTTTTTATTCCGCACATATAAATATATTAATGCTGTAGTCAAAACAAACCAAAATCCATATAAAAAGTCCAGTTCACGGAGGCAGACAAAAGCACGTAACTGTGCTACCACCGCGTTTCGGGGGCATGGTAGCACGCCAGAAGAAGGGGCCACGCCCATAAAAAATGTCTTGGTAGCACAGTGACGTGCTTTTGTCTGCCTCTGTGAAGTGGACTTTTTATATGGATTTTGGTGTGTTTTGACAACAGCATTTATATGTTTACATGTGTGCAATAAAGAAGATTAATTTAATAATATTCAGCATGCTATGATACTTAGGGCTCATGCACACAAACTTATTTTTGGGGCCCGTATGTGGAACCATTCACTTCAATGGGTTCGCAAAAAAATATGATGCAATACGGTTGTCACACAGACGCCATCCATACTTTTGTGGATCCGTGTTTTGCGGACCGCAAAATACATACAGTCGTGTGCATGAGCCCTTATTGATCTACTAGTACTACTTCCCTCTCCATTGGGATCTTCTAGTACTACTCCTCTGGGATCTTCTGGTACTACTTCCCTCTATTGGGATCTTCTGGTACTACTCCTCTATCCGTTTGGATCTTCTGTTACTTATCCTCTCTTCATTGGGATCTTCTGGTACTACTTCTCTATCCACTGAGATCATCTTCTACTACTCCTCTATCTGCTGGGATCTTCTAGTACTACTCCTCTACCTGCTGGGTTCTTCTGGTACTACTCCTCTCTCCGCTGGGTTCTTCTGGTACTACTCCTCTTTCTGTTGAGATCTTCTGGTACTACTCCTCTCTCCGCTGGGTTCTTCTGGTACTACTCCTCTCTCCGCTGGGTTCTTCTGGTACTACTCCTCTCTCCGCTGGGTTCTTCTGGTACTACTCCTCTCTCCGCTGGGTTCTTCTGGTACTACTCCTCTTTCTGTTGAGATCTTCTGGTACTACTCCGCTCTCCGCTGGGATCTTCTGGTACTACTACTCGATCCCTTGGGAACCTCTAGTACTACTCCCCTATCCGCTGGGATCTTCAAGCACCATTCCTCTATCCACTGGAATCTTCTAGTACTACTCCCCTATCCGCTGGGATCTTCTAGTACTACTCCTCTCTCCGCTGGGATCTTCTAGTACTACTCCTCTCTGCATTGGAATCTTCTGGTACTACTACTCTCTCCATTGGGATCTTCTGGTACTACTACTCTATCCCTTCGGAACTTCTAGCACTCCTCCCCTATCCACTGGGATCTTTTAGTACTACTTCGCTATCCGCTGGGATCTTGTGGTACTATTCCTCTATCCACTGGGCTCTTCTGGTACTACTTCTCTATCTGCTGTGTTCTTCTAGTACTACGCCCCTATCCGTTGGGATCTTCTGGTACTATTCCTCTATCCACTGGACTCTTCGGGTAATACTCCTCTATCTGCGGGGTTCCTTTAGTAGTACTCCTCCATCCACTGGGATCTTCTACTGAACTGAAGTTAATGGGTTTATGTAAAGCTGTAAATAATAAAGTTTCAACCTACTAGTCATGCTAAATCTCCCTCCCGTCTCCTCTGGTGACTATTAACTGCCAGGTAAGGAGAGAAGGTGATTGATGCTGGAACCACAGGGAGTAAGTCTACATGTGGAGTCATAGGCAGCACTGGCCGTAAATCAGAATTATGGGCCCTGCGCAGTGACCCTGCCTGCACCCTGCAATATGCATGGACAAAGGCCTGCAATCATCTGATCAGCATTTGTTTCTGGGCAAAGCGTCTGTGACAGACAGATGTTATTTTACTGGCCGTACAAATCTTGAGAATGTGCTGCTGTCACCGGGTGATTATGGCCCCCTGGCTCCTGAGCGTTAGTGCTCCGCAGCAGCCACGTATTTCACATTTATCTCACCCAGGATCCACCACCGACTGCCTTATGATGTAAATAAAAACCAAGGCATTGAACAGCGCCAAACATTTCCCAGACGGGAATTACCACTGACCGATCTGCGTCACACATATTAAGGGCACGTTCACATGGGAGGGATACGCATACGCTGCAGATTTATCTAGACTGGGCCAAAGGAAAACTAGCTTAGTTGCCCATAACAACCCAATTCACTGTCCAGCAGGAGGAAAGTGTATCATAAGCTGATTATACATGTTAGGCCCCATTCACACGTCCGCAATTTTGTCCGCATCCATTGTGAATGGGGCCGGACGTGATGCGGAGAGCACACTATGTGCTCTCCGCTTCCGCATTTCAGCCCTGAAACATCCGGCCGCGGCTCCGCAAAAGATAGAGCATGTCCTATTCTTGTCCGTAGCCTGCGGACAAGAATAGGCATCTCTATGGGGAGTGTCGGCACGGTGTGTTGCGGATCTGTAACACAATACGGATGTCTGAATGGGGCCTTGGGCTTCTTCACATCCCCTCTCAGACTTTCCGCTCTCCTGCTCCTAACTGACACCAAACTGAGCCAAACGGAGCCTAAGGACCCATGATTTTTAAGCGGAGACAAAAGTCCTGCATGCACTACTTTTGTCTCCACTTAAAAATCCTCATCTGAGCGGACACTTAACGGACCCCATTATAGTCTATGGGGTCCTAAGGGCTCCGTTTGGTGTCAGTTATGTGGCTTTTCCATTCTTTCCGTTCTCCTGCTCCTAAACGGCTGAGCGGTGATGTGAACAAAGCCTAAGATAATGGTTTACAGGACCTCACAGTGGACGAAAGTGCACAGAGGTCTCCCGACGGCAGAAGTTGAGAACAAAGAATCCGGCATGTTGGATTTCACTATGCTTAATTTATTCCCATAGGAAAGAGGTCAATGCTAGAGAGGGGTCCGAGGTTTCTGGAGGAGACAGAGGGGTCTGGATTAGACATTGGTATCTGTAGGGGATAATGGAGTCTGGACTGGACAATGGCACCTGGAGGAGACAGGGGTCTGAGGGTAAGAGTCAATACTAGAGAAAAGGGTCTGGGGGTAAGAGTCAATACTAGAGAGATGGGTCTGGAGGGGACTGTGGTATCTGGAGGGGATAGAAGGGTCTGGAGGGGACTGTGGTGTCTGGAGGGGATAGAAGGGTCTGAGGGTAAGAGTCAATACTAGAGAAAAGGGTCTGGGGGTAGGAGTCAATACTAGAGAGATGGGTCTGGAGGGGACTGTGGTATCTGGAGGGGGCTGTGGTGTCTGGAGGGGATAGAAGGGTCTGAGGGTAAGAGTTAATACTAGAGAAAAGGATCTGGGGGTAAGAGTCAATACTAGAAAAATGGGTCTGGGGGTAAGAGTCAATACTAGAGAGATGGGTCTGGAGGGAACTGTGGTATCTAGAGGGGATAGAAGGGTCTGGAGGGAACTGTGGTGTCTGGAGGGCATGAAAGGGTCTGGGGGGGACTGTGGCGTCTGGAGGAGACAGAGCGGTCTGGGGGTTAGAGTCAATACTAGACAGAGGGATCTGGGGGGGGGGGAGTCAATACTAGAGAAAGGGGTCTGGAAGGGACTGTGGTATCTGGAGGGGACCGAGGGGTCTGGAGAGTACAGAGGAGTCTGCATTGGACATTGGTACTGGAGGGGACAGAGGGGTCTGGTGGATGCAAAGTGGTCTGGACGGGACGAAGGGATATGGAGGGGACAAAATATTCTGTACTAGACAGAAGGAACAGATGGAGGACAGTGGGGTCTGGAGGGGACAGTGGGCTTTAGAAAGAAACAGAAGGGTCTTGAAGGGAACAGGAGGCTATGGAGGAGGCAAGGGAGTCTGAATGGGACAGATGTCGTAGATCAGGCATGCTCAACCTGCGGCCCTCCAGCTGTTGTAAAACTACAACTCCCACAATGCCCTGCTGCAGGCTGATAGCTGTAGGCTGTTCGGGCATCTTTGGAGTTGTAGTTTTGCAACAGCTGGAGGGCCGCAGGTTGAGCATGCCTGGCTTAGAGGAATAAAAAAGTGGTATGGATGGAATGGAGGGGACAATGGGGTCTGGAGATAAAAAAGGAGTCTGGCGGGGACAGAGGGGTCTGAAGGGGAGATGACAGTGGGGTCTACTCTGGACGGAACAGATGACCAAATTGAAATAAACATGTCACGCCTGCATGCTTACTGTGGAGTCAGGAGAAATGGCTAATGGTCAGCTTTAGTTTCTTGCCCCAAGAGATTACAGTCTTGCTCAATATTCCTGACAGTCCTTGATATGTTATGCTTATCTCAGGGTTTACATTTGGGGGTGACATCTGCATGCTCAGGACCCCTGTGCTGTGGTCAGGTAGGTTGCCCATTGATTGCTGTGCAGCTCTCCGTCATGTCAGCCATGTTTTGGAGATAATTCCGCTGACGCATCAGGCGCTGATTTATTAATGTCTTTCATTACGTGTGCTCCGACGTCCTGCCTTTACATAGAACTAACAGGTAGTTTCATTTTCTCCTTAGTATTAATTTTAATTTGGCCTGTTTGCTGGAATGCACATATGTAATTAATGCCGCACCCCAGCGTGCCATTACCGGAGCACCAGGCAAATTATCCCATCGAATCTCGGTAATTGGCAGAGAAGACTGTAGCGGCAATGTGCAACCTTGGGGCTTATTAGGATCTATTGTATGTCCTGTGTTATTACATCAGCGATGTAAATGAAGGCAACGAGCGTCTGGGGTCACATTCCTTTCATGTACACCCCAATGTACGTTTTGTATCCAGGTTACATATAGACTGATCAGCCGTAACATTATAGGGGTTAGCCGCAAATTATTTTTTTTTATGGTTCCCCCTTCATGTAATTCAGTGATAATGTTCAAAACATTCCTACCGTGCCAGCGTTGCGCTTCCCAGTGTAATTAGGTTGCGAGCACTTCTTGGATCACATTCCGTACATTCGAACACGTGATCCTAGCCGGTTTAAAAACCTGCGATGTACCTGAGTTGCGCCTGCGCAGTCAGGCAGCCTCGGGCACTGTAAGCCGTCAATGCCCAAGACTGCCTGACTGTGCAGGCGCAACTCATGTACATCGCAGGTTGTAACCGGCTAGGATCACGTGCCGAATTTACGGCAAGTGATCATAGAAGTGCCCGCAACCTAATTACACCAGGAAGCGCAGCGCTGGCACGGTAGGAATGTTTTGGGATATATTAGGCAGAAAGTTAACAGTCAGTTCTTGAAGTTTATGTGTTGGAAGCAGGAAAAATGCGCAAAGTGTGAGGAACAGAGCGACTTAAATGCAATGTTTTACCAGAAAATGACCTATTGTTTGAATCATGTTTTTATGTTTAACATATTTTTATAGAACTTTTGATGATGTTATTTTTCATTTTCCACCTTAACCACATCAGCCCCCCTAGCTTAAACACCCTTAAAGACCAGGCCACTTTTTTCAATTCTGCACTACGCTACTTTCACCGTTTATTGCTCGGCCATACAACTTACCACCCAAATGAATTTTACCTCCTTTTCTTCTCACTAATAGAGCTTTCATTTGGTGCTATTTCTTTCTTGCTGACATTTTTACTTTTTTGATATTTTACTTTTTTGATGAAATTTTTGCAAAAAAATGATATTTTTCACTTTATGTTGGAAAATTTGTCAAATAAAACTACATTTCTCTAAAAATTTTCTCTAAATTTATTGTTCTACATGTCTTTGATAAAAAAATGCAATAAGTGTATATTTATTGGTTTGGGTAAAAGTTATAGCGTTTACAAACTATAGTGCAAAAAGTGAATTTCCGCACTTTGACTTTCTGAGCACCTGTCCTGTTTCCTGACGTACTACAATGCCCAGACAGTAGAAATACCCCATAAATGACCCCATTTCCGAAAGTAGACACCCTAAGGTATTCACTGAGGGGCATAGTGAGTTCATGGAAGTTTTTATTTTTGTCACAAGTTAGCGGAAATGGATTTTTTTTTTTTTTACAAAGTCTCATATTCTACTAACTTGTGCCAAAAATACAATTTTACATGAACTCACCATACCCCTCATAGAATACCTTGGGGTGTCTTCTTTCCGAAATGGGGTCACTTGTGGGGTATTTATACTGCCCTGGCATTTTAGGGGCCCCTAAAGCGTGAGAATCCAAATGCGTAAAAATGCCCTGTAAAATCCTAAAGGTACTCATTGGTTTAGGGCCCATTTCGCATCTTGGATGCAAAAAGTGGCACACATGGGGTATTGCCGTACTCAGGAGAAGTAGGGCAATGTGTTTTGGGGTGTATTTTACCTATACCCATACTGGGTGTGAAAAATATCTCTGTAAATCACAACTTTTTCCATTTTTTATACAAAGTTGTCCATTTACAGAGATATTTCTCTCACCCAGCATGGGTATATGTAAAATACACCCCAAAACACATTGCCCTACTTCTCCTGAGTACGGCAATACCCCATGTGTGCCACTTTTGCAGCCAAGATGCGCAAGTGCCCTAAATCCAATGAGTACCTTTAGGATTTTACAGGGCATTTACGCATTTGGATTCCAAACTGCTTGACGTTTAGGGGCCCCTAAAATGCCAGGGCAGTAAAAATAGCACACAAGTGACCCCATTTCGGAAAGTAGACACCCCAAGGTATTCGGTGATGGGCATAGTGAGTTCATGGAAGTTTTTATTTTTGGCACAAGTTTGCGGAAATTGATTTTTTTATTTTTTTTACAAAGTCTCATATTCCACTAACTTGTGCCAAAAATAAAATTTTACATGAACTCACCATACCCCCTCACGGAATACCTTGGGGTGTCTTCTTTCTAATATGGGGTCACTTGTGTGGTATTTTACTGCCCTGGCATTTTAGGGGCCCCTAAACGTCAGAAGCAGTTTGGAATCCAAATGCGTAAAAATGTCCTGTGAAATCCTAAAGGTACTCATTGGATTTAGGGCCCCTTGCGCATCTTGGCTGCAAAAGTGGCACACATGGGGTATCGCCGTACTCAGGAGAAGTAGGGCAATGTGTTTTGGGGTGTATTTTTACCTATACCCTACTGGGTGTGAAAAATATCTCTGTAAATGACAACTTTGTATAATTTTTTTTAAAAGTTGTCATTTACAGAGATATTTTTCACACCCAGTATGGGTATATGTAAAAGTACACCCCCAAAACACATTGCCCTACCTCTCCTGAGTACAGAGATACCACATGTGTGCCACTTTTGCAGCCAAGTGCGCAATTCGGCCCTAAATCCAATGAGTACCTTTAGGACGGTATTTTTACGCATTTTCTTCTCACGCTTCAGGGCCCCTAAAATGCCAGGGCAGTATAAATACCCCACATGTGACCCCATTTTGGAAAGAAGACACCCCAAGGTATTCTGTGAGGGGCATGGCGTGTTCATAGAAGATTTTTTTTTGCACAAGTTAGCGGAATTTGATTTTTTTTTGTTTTTTTCACAAAGTCTCCCTTTCCGCTAACTTGTGACAAAAGTTCAACCTTTCATGGACTCAATATGCCCTCAGCGAATACCTTGGGGTGTCTTCTTTCCAAAATGGGGTCACATGTGAGGTTTTTGTACTGCCCTGGCATTTGAGGGTCTCCGCAATCATTACACGTATGGCCAGCATTAGGAGTTTCTGCTATTCTCCTTATATGGAGCATACGGGTAATGAGATTTTTTTCCGTTCAGCCTCTGGGCTGAAAGAAAATGAACGGCACAGATTTCCTCATTCGCATCGATCGATGTGGATGAAAAAATCTCTGCCAAAAAATATGCAAGAAAAAAGAGGGGCCTGGCGATTGCCAGGACATAGGGCTCCGCCCAAACATCCATACCCACTCAGCTCCTATGTCCTGGCAAGCGTGATTTCTCCATTCACATCGATCAATCCATCGGTGTGGAGGAAGACATCTTTGCCAGATTTTTGATACAAAGTGTTTGCCAAAGCATATGAACTCCAACACCTCTCCTCAGCTCACATGCCAGGGCAAACGTACCTGTCCTGCAGAGGAGAAATCTCGTCTTGCAGCGCCGCATACACTGACTTCACGTGTCTTCTGATAGCAGCAATGCTTCTCTCAGAATTCACATCAGTGCTGCGGCGTTTTCGTCGGTTGGTCCGTTGGTCTGTTGGTATACCTGGAAAATAAAGGGTGGTTATGGGGGAAAAAAAAAGAAGAAAAACAGGCAGCAGGCACATGACTTGAACGTTGCAAACTTTATAAAACCAGAACATTTTAAAACTTTTATAAAACATGAACATAAAAACCTGAACTAACTCAAGATTTTTCTTTTTCTTGCTACCTGTTTAATTTTTTTTTTTTGTTTTCCATGTCACTCTTTATTTTCCTAGCAGAAACCTCTCCTTTCCCATGGGACAATGTGTAAAGTGTAAATCACACAGAGATGGTGCGAAGTACATTATACAGCGTTATCCCAAGTGAAAGGAGACGTTTCTACCATTTCACACTTCTGCTGTAGAACTCACCATACCCTCACGGAGTACCTTGGGGTGTCTTCTTTCTAATATGGGGTCACTTGTGTGGTATTTTTACTGCCCTGGCATTTTAGGGGCCCCTAAACGTCAGAAGCAGTGTGGAATCCAAATGCGTAAAAATTTCCTGTGAAATCCTATAAGGTACTCATTGGATTTAGGGCCCCTTGCACATCTTGGCTGCAAAAGTGGCACACATGGGGTATTGCCGTACTCAGGAGAAGTAGGGCAATGTGTTTTGGGGCGTATTTTTACCTATACCCCTACTGGGTGTGAAAAATATCTCTGTAAATGACAACTTTGTATAATTTTTTTAAAAAGTTGTCATTTACAGAGATATTTTTCACACCCAGTATGGGTATATGTAAAAGTACACCCCAAAACACATTGCCCTACCTCTCCTGAGTACAGAGATACCACATGTGTGCCACTTTTTGCAGCCAAGTTGCGCAATTCGGCCCTAAATCCAATGAGTACCTTTTAGGACGGTATTTTTACGCATTTTCTTCTCACGCTTCAGGGCCCCTAAAATGCCAGGGCAGTATAAATACCCCACATGTGACCCCATTTTGGAAAGAAGACACCCCAAGGTATTCTGTGAGGGGCATGGCGTGTTCATAGAAGATTTTTTTTTGCACAAGTTAGCGGAATTTGATTTTTTTTGTTTTTTTCACAAAGTCTCCCTTTCCGCTAACTTGTGACAAAAGTTCAATCTTTCATGGACTCAATATGCCCCTCAGCGAATACCTTGGGGTGTCTTCTTTCCAAAATGGGGTCACATGTGAGGTTTTTGTACTGCCCTGGCATTTGAGGGTCTCCGCAATCATTACACGTATGGCCAGCATTAGGAGTTTCTGCTATTCTCCTTATATGGAGCATACGGGTAATGAGATTTTTTCCGTTCAGCCTCTGGGCTGAAAGAAAATGAACGGCACAGATTTCCTCATTCGCATCGATCGATGTGGATGAAAAAATCTCTGCCAAAAATATGCAAGAAAAAAAGAGGGGCCTGGCGATTGCCAGGACATAGGGGCTCCGCCCAAACATCCATACCCACTCAGCTCCTATGTCCTGGCAAACGTGATTTCTCCATTCACATCGATCAATCCATCGGTGTGGAGGAAGACATCTTTGCCAGATTTTTGATACAAAGTGTTTGCCAAAGCATATGAACTCCAACACCTCTCCTCAGCTCACATGCCAGGGCAAACGTACCTGTCCTGCAGAGGAGAAATCTCGTCTTGCAGCGCCGCATACACTGACTTCACGTGTCTTCTGATAGCAGCAATGCTTCTCTCAGAATTCACATCAGTGCTGCGGCGTTTTCGTCGGTTGGTCCGTTGGTCTGTTGGTATACCTGGAAAATAAAGGGTGGTTATGGGGGAAAAAAAAAAGAAGAAAAAACAGGCAGCAGGCACATGACTTGAACGTTGCAAACTTTATAAAACCAGAACATTTTAAAACTTTTATAAAACATGAACATAAAAACCTGAACTAACTCAAGATTTTTCTTTTTCTTGCTACCTGTTTAATTTTTTTTTTTTGTTTTCCATGTCACTCTTTATTTTCCTAGCAGAAACCTCTCCTTTCCCATGGGACAATGTGTAAAGTGTAAATCACACAGAGATGGTGCGAAGTACATTATACGCGTTATCCCAAGTGAAAGGAGACGTTTCTACCATTTCACACTTCTGCTGTAGCACACCAGCACCATCCCTATGTGTTAGGGTCTCTCAAAACCTAGTGTCCTGAGAGACCCTAGAGCCTGAGTGGAAAAAAACTACCTGTGTAGTGCTGTCCCTAGGTCCCTAAGTGTACCTGAGTGTGGTACTTCCGGAAACACTCTCCAAGGCATAGGGCAGGGTGGTCAGGACAGTCAGGACAGAAATAGCGGGTGTCACGCCTTATTCCACTCCTGCTACAGACACGACATCTTTTTCGGGGTGGCGGTTGGGTTGAGGTACCCGGCACAACGCTAGGGAAGTGCCGCTCGTGTAGACGGCTAACTACACTGGTGGATGGGGCCACGGAACCTCCTGGGTACAGGAGGTTCTCGATGATCTCTTCCTGAAATTTGAGGAAGGATCCCGTTCTCCCAGCCTTACTGTAGAGAACGTAACTGTTATATAGAGCCAATTGAATCAAATATACAGACACCTTCTTATACCAGCGTCTGGTCTTTCGGGAAACCAAATAAGGGGCCAACATCTGGTCGTTGAAGTCCACCCTCCCATGTGGAGGTTATAGTCGTGGACCGAGAGGGGCTTTTCAACGACACTGGTTGCCCGTTCAATTTGGACTGTCGTGTCTGCGTGAATGGAGGAGAGCATGTAAACGTCACGCTTGTCTCTCCATTTCACCGCGAGCAGTTCTTCGTTACACAGTGCAGCCCTCTGCCCCCTTGTAAGTCTGGTGGTAATGAGCCGTTGGGGAAGCCCCGGCGACTAGGTCGCACGGTGCCGCAGCAGCCAATCTGTTCTAGGAACAAATGCCTGAAGAGGGCCACACTTGTGTAAAAGTTGTCCACGTAAAGATGGTACCCCTTGCCGAATAAGGGTGACACCAAGTCCCAGACTATCTTCCCACTGCTCCCCAGGTAGTCAGGGCAACCGACCGGCTCCAGGGTCTGATCTTTTCCCTCATAGATCCGAAATTTGTGCGTATAGCCTGTGGCCCTTTCACAGAGCTTATACAATTTGACCCCATACCGGGCGCGCTTGCTTGGGATGTACTGCTTGAAGCCAAGGCGCCCGGTAAAATGTATTAGGGACTCGTCTACGCAGATGTTTTGTGCAGGGGTATACAAATCTGCAAATTTCTGGTTGAAATGGTCTATGAGGGGCCGAATTTTATGGAGCCGGTCAAAAGCAGGGTGGCCTCTGGGACGGGAGGTGGTGTTGTCACTAAAGTGCAGGAAACGCAGGATGGTCTCAAAACGTGTCCTGGACATGGCAGCAGAGTACATGGGCATGTGATGAATTGGGTTCGTGGACCAATATGACCGCAATTCATGTTTTTGGTTATGCCCATGCTGAGGAGAAGGCCCAGAAAAGTTCTAAGTTCGGAAACTTGGACTGGTTTCCACCGGAAAGGCTGGGCATAAGAGCTTCCCGGGTTGTCGGCGATAAATTGAGTGGCATATCTGTTTGTTTCTGCCACGACTAGGTCATAGAGCTCCGCAGTGAAAAACAGCTCAAAAACCCCAGCGCCGATCCTATCTGAGCTGTTTCCACCCGAACTCCTGACTGGGCGGTGAAAGGGGAACTAATGGTGCGGCTGAAGTTGGGGGCTGCCAATCAGGATTTGCCAGCACCTCAGGGACTCTAGGGGCTCTACGGGCCTGTCTGCGCGGTGGCTGCGACGGGAAACTACTGCACGTGCCACCGTACCAGCTTCTACTGCCCTTCTGGTGCTCGCCACTTCACCATGTTGTACGGCAGTGCTGGTAGAAGGTCCAGGACGGGCTGCGCTGCTGGTGTATGCCTCACCACGTAATCCGGCAGCGCCAGCCCCACTCTGCTGCCCTTGAAGCGGATCCTGCGCAACCTGCGGTCTAGCAACACGGGGCCGGGTACGCCTGCTTCTATCAGGGACCTCCACCTCCTCGTCAGAACTTTGAGTCAGAGAGCCACTGCTCTCTACAGGTTCGTATTCTGACCCGCTAGATTCGTCAGATGAGGGTTCCCATTCCTCATCCGACTGGGTCAGAATCCTGTAGGCCTCTTCAGAGGAATACCCCTTGTTTGACATTTGGCCGTCTAAATTTAGGGGTATTCCCTGAGACTACCCAAGAAAAAAGCAAGCCTGTCTTACAATTGAGAGTGTAGCGAAGTACAGAAGCCGCTGCGATTGATAAAAAGATCAAAACTGATTTTTTATCGCCGCAGCGCTTGTGAAGGATTGTGCAGTGATTACAAAAAAAAAATTTTTGTCACTGCGGCGGGCGGGCGTGGGTGAACGCAGATGTGGGCGACCGATCAGATCTGATCGGGCAAACACTGCGTTTGGGGTGGAGGGCGAACTAAAGTGACACTAGTACTATTATAGATCTGACCGTGATCAGTTCTGATCACTTACAGATACTATAAAGTACAAACGCTGATTAGCTCTACGCTAATCAGCGAACCAGTGACTGCGGTGCGGTGGGCTGGGCGCTAACGCTAACTACCTACCAAAGGGGCCTAAACTAGGCTAAACCTAACAGTCAATCCTAGTGAAAAAAAAAAAGTGACAGTTTACACTGATCACTTTTTCCCTTTCACTAGATGATTGACAGGTGCTGAAAGGGGTGATCAAGGGGTTAATTTGGGTGATGGGGGGCTGATCAGGGGCTAGTGTGTGGTGCTTGGGTGTACTCACAGTAAGGTGTGCTCTCTCCTGGCTCCAACCGACGAAAAGGACCCAGGAGAGAGCACAGAAGCCATTTAATCCATCATATTTACAAATATGATGGGTTAAATGGCTTCTCATTCGTTTTTTTAAAAGTCATCAGCCCGCCAGCGCTTCCGATTGGCTGGCAGGCTGATGACTAACTCCTCCTGCGCCTTTTGCCATGCGCGATGTGCGCATGCGCGGGCGCATCTATGCGAAATCTCGCGTCTCGCGAGATCACGCGTAGATGCGTCCGATCAGAAGAGCCCGGCCGCCGCGAGAACGCGATCCTGCGTGCGGCGGTCCGGGAGAGGTTAATATCTATATTTAAAAAAAAAACATATAATCCTGCAGTTTTCGCACTGGTCTCTAAGGCTACATGCACATGACAGTTGTTTTTTGCTGTCCGCAAATCGCGGATCTGTCTTCCTTTTTTTGCACATCCACATCCGTTCCGTGTGTCCGCAAATTTTGTAGGTTGTGTTTCCGTGTGTCTTCCCTTTTTTTTGCGGACCCATTGACTTCTATGGGTCCGCAAACCGTTTTTTGCAGACAAGAATAGGACATCCGCATTTTTAACGATTCCATAGAAATGAATGGGAAACCATCGTATCCGCAAAAAAACGGAACAGAGGCCGCTAAAAACCACTGTCGTGTGTATGTAGCCTTAGCCTAATAATAGGTGCCACCTCTTGGTCTGCACAGATCACTTTACTGCAGGTATCTGCTTATCTATACACAGAGGTGATATCATTACAGGCACGATTAGAATGACAGATAAGTCAGAATCAGCCATTCACAATGGGAGATTGTCAGAGCTTATCTATTCTTTCCTTGTACAATGACCTCTGCACAGGTCATCGCATGCATAGTAGTCAATGAGGTCCTCTGCTGAACATTGTGCCTACGGCCCATGGGGCTGCCGTAAAGCAATTTTCTTAATGCTTTTAAATGCTGTTAAGAACGGCTCAGGCAAGATGGCCGCCCCCATAATCATGTTCAGCAAATAGAATAAAAAGGGCCAAATTCTGATAGCAGTGTGACGGGTTCAGAACTTCTTCAAAATGGTGTTCCAGGTATGTAATGGTTAGTACAAACCTAAAGGGTCATGGGTGCCCTGGACTCATTGATCTGTGGGGAGCAAAGGCTAACGTATCTGGGCTGGTCCCACAGAAGAGATACTGTAGAGCAAGCTTCTGACAACATTACGGCTGTCTATGATAGAAAGGTGTCAGATCGCGCAGGACATTGCAGCCTGCTAGGTATGGGGCTGCAGAGCCGCAGACCAGTCAGAGTGCCCATACTGACCCCTGTCCACCATAAATGCAATGGGCATCAGAAGCAGACCATGGAGCAACGGAAGAAGACGACCTGGTCTGAGGAATCATGTTACATCATGTGGATGACCAGGTGCCTGAGCATCACTTACCTGGTGAAGAGATGGCACCAGGATGCACTATGGGAAGAAGACAAGCCGGCGGAGGCAGTGTGATGTCCTGCACAATGTTCTGCTGGAAATCTTGGGTCCTGACACCATGTGGAGATGACACGTACCTCCTACCTAAACACTGTACAGACAAGTACCCCCTCCGTAGCACTTGTGCCCCCTATTGGTAGTAGCGTCTTTCAGCAGGTCATGCCCTCATCACAGTCCTAAGACTTCCAGGATGAGGAACATGTGCTGCCCCTCAGGGCTGATCGGGTCCCAGTGTTTAGGAATGCTTAGTGGTATGTTGTAGCCCTAAAAATTTGTGTCACGGTGTCCCTACCTGGATACTGTTGCTCCCTGGTATTAGGCTCTGTAGCAACAAAGGAGTTGTAGTCCAGACTTGGTGAAGTTTAACGGGTTTTACTTGAATAATCTTGCCGTCAACTTGTATCATTCAAACAATACTTGATATTTCTCTTGACTCCAGCAGACTAAGGGTAAACTGGTAGGTGAACTGAAATACTTTTTTTTTATCTCTCTGGCTTTAGTCTAGTTCCTATCAGCTTCAGTTAATGTTTCTTTTAAGAGTGAGGTATTCTTTGACCCGTTTTGCTGAGTAGGAGTCTTTGACACTGTTTTGCCTCTCAAAGGTACTAAGTCCTTTTATATATCAGGATTGGGCTGCTCTCTGAGCTGCTTTCCCAAAGCTCTTTCAGCAGTGAGGGCTGCCGCTCTCTCACCACACTGCTTCACTCTCTAGCTCCAACTCACTTTCCAACTTCTCCACTCTCGACTCAACAATATCTTCCTCCAACCAATCTCTTGATAGGATGTAGTACTTGCCCAGTTCTGCCCAAAAGGGGGAGAATGTAATGGTGAGTTCCATTCTATGTAAAAGTACTCTCTGCCAGATACACTGCCACCTGCTGCACAACCAGGCACATTATATGTAATAACGGTTACATAACAATAATATAAGGGCACAGTATCAGAGTACCTTCATTGCTTAGCATTAGAGACAGTAGCCAGGTGTAAGAATGGTAGTGTCCCGTCTGGGGTACCACACATGACAAAGAAATCAAGGTGACGACTTGTCTCCAAACTCCCCAGATCTCCAATTTGCAAATTACAACATCTGTAGTTACAATTACATTAGAAAAATGCTTGCAATGCAATTCCCCAATGTAATCTTTCAAGGGGCTCCACCCAGCAGCTGCACTTTATAGTAGGGTTTGGCAATATACCGGTTCCTACGATATACCGCGGTATTAGAAAACAGCGATATTGCGATATCACTGTTTCCTAATAATCGCGGTATTCTGTGACGTCATCTGCGGCGCCTTCCCCACTACCCGCACATTAAGCATGATTACCGGCGCCAGCGTCCCGGCTCCGCCTCCTCCTACCCGGCCAGCTCACATCCCCAACTCTAGTCCGCTGTGGCGGCTGCGCTTCGCCTCTAAAAGTGTGGGGAGGGAGGGGAGGGTTAAAGATTTTTCCCGCGGCTGCCTCGCTCCCATATTAAAAGTCTCCGCCCCCCCAGACAGAATTACCAGACGAGGAAGGCCGCCGCGGGAAAACTCCAGACGCCACCACCCCATGTGAGTCACTGAGCCCTGTCCTGGCCTACGAGGAGTGAGAGACTGAGTGAAGTGAACAGTCCAAAAGGCTGCCACAGGTGTGTGTGAGGAGGGACTGAGATGAGGAGACAAGAACGACAAACTGTATTGTAATAAAGGTGGATGGAATGGATTATAGTGAATGTCTTCTTGTGCCCGCTGCTGCCTGGCCTTCCCTTCCTGTCTGTAGCAGCATGAGCATCACCAGTGGTAGGGAGGGAGAGCATTAGGGAATAAACATCCATGAGACACTGTCCCCCTCCCCAAACACAAGAAGACATTACTGTATGTATTATACTGAGAAAGAAGGAACTTAGAGTGACTTAGAGGCACAGTATAATGTCTCCTCCTTGTGGCCCCATAATGTCTCCTTGTGTGGTGGCTGGCTGCCCCCATACAGTATAACGTCTCCTTGTGCCCCCATACAGTATAACGTCTCCTTGTGGCTGCCCCATACAATATAACGTCTCCTTGTGGCTGCCCCCATACAGTATAAAGTCTCCTTGTGCCCCCATACAGTATAACGTCTCCTTGTGCACCCATACAGTATAACGTCTCCTTGTGCCCCCTACAGTATAACGTCTCCTTGTGGCTGCCCCCATACAGTATAATGTCTCCTTGTGCCCCCATACAGTATAACGTCTCCTTGTGGCTGCCCCCATACAGTATAATGTCTCCTTGTGCCCCCATACAGTATAACGTCTCCTTGTGCCCCCATACAGTATAACGTCTCCTTGTGCCCCCATACAGTATAACGTCTCCTTGTGGCTGCCCCCATACAGTATAACGCCTCCTTGTGGCTGCCCCATACAGTATAACGTCTCCTTGTGGCTGCCCCCATACAGTATAACGTCTCCTTGTGGCTGCCCCCATACAGTATAACGTCTCCTTGTGGCTGTCCCCATGCAGTATAACGTCTCCTTGTGGCTGCCCCATACAGTATAACGCCTCCTTGTGGCCGCCCCCATACAGTATAACGTCTCCTTGTGGCTGCCCCCATACAGTATAACGTCTCCTTGTGCCCCCATACAGTATAACGCCTCCTTGTGCCTGCCCCCATACAGTGTAACGTCTCCTTGTGGCTGCCCCATACAGTATAACGTCTCCTTGTGGCTGCCCCCATACAGTATAACGTCTCCTTGTGGCTGCCCCCATACAGTATAACATCTCCTTGTGGCTGCCCCATACAGTATAACGTCTCCTTGTGGCCCCCATACAGTATAACGTCTACTTGTGGCCGCCCCCATACAGTATAACGTCTCCTTGTGGCCCCCATACAGTATAACGTCTCCTTGTGGCTGCCCCATACAGTATAACGTCTACTTGTGGCCGCCCCCATACAGTATAACGTCTCCTTGTGGCCCCCATACAGTATAACGTCTCCTTGTGGCCCCCATACAGTATAACGTCTACTTGTGGCTGCCCCCATACAGTATAACGTCTCCTTGTGGCCCCCATACAGTATAACGCTCTACTTGTGGCCGCCCCCATACAGTATAACGTCTCCTTGTGGCCCCCATATAGTATAACGCCTCCTTGTGGCCCCCATACAGTATAACGTCTCCTTGTGGCCGCCCCCATACAGTATAATGTCTCCAAGTGTTTTTTTTTCTAAATGGGCATTTATCGTGATATATATCGTTATCGCGATAAATTTCTTAATATCGTTATCGTTGCAATATTTTTGATATCGCCCAACCCTACTTTACAGTACTGTGGTAATATCACTGACGTGGCTCTCCAGTCATATACCCCTTTAAATGCTCTCTTGGCACACACGATTACATTCTACATTCCAGCGGCGCTGCGGGCGAATGTCGTCAGATCGCAGCGTTCACGCCTCCACGATGATGATCAGGTTTGTAGAAATATGTCTTTACCGGATACACTCGGAAGTTTCGTGAAGAAAAGGCCAAGTATTTCAGGCTGGAATTCATTATGTCTGGCTGAACGGCGGCCGCTTATTCTACAGATTAGTTCAACTTATTTCCCTGATGTTTACTGGTGAAAGAAATTAATTTTTTCAAGTTATTCACAATTTCTGCTTTATTGGACCCGTTTCTAGTCAAGGGTGATGAGGACAAAAATATTTAATTCTCTTTTTATTCTTATGGAGGTAAACACGGAACATGACGGGGTCGTTTTAGGCTGGACCGACCGGGGGTGGGGGTTGTGTGCACCCTATGAGGTCGCTCGGCATGACACGATTTGATATTACCTTGTAGACTAATCTTTTAATTAAAAAGCTGCAGCTGATAAATCTGCTCTTCTGAAAATCCAGCTTCTGCCAGCGTCCTGCCCTTTGCCAGGTTTCCGGCCTGGGCTATGGACAGGACGTCACTTCCAATGTGGACGGAGGCAGAGCTACTTCTATCCCTGGCTGATGCGCAGATGAATTAGATTCATGCGCCATGGAGAGGAACAATTTTGGGCCCATCCACCGTGGAAGTGACATCCTGTCTGTAGCCCAGGCCGGAAACCTGGCAATGGACAGGACGCTGGCAGAAGCTGGATTTTTGGTAGAGAAGCGTCACCCAATCAGGTTTCTGAGAGGTCGATCCAGGCAAATTCAGGACAGTAAGTATATTACAGACTTCCTCCTACAGGCTTTCTTTTTGTAATCAAGTTGAGTTTGCGGGTCCCCGAAAAACCTCTTTAAGTTTGAGCTTAACCCCTTAGTGAAAACCGATACGCTTTAACCCCTTACATGCCACGGGCAATGGTGTCCGCCGCATGTAAGCAGGTATAGAGGGACGGACTCCTTCTGTCTCCCATCAGCACCCCACAAATGAGATCACAGGGTGCCGATGTGTGTATATGCAGGCCAGGACCTACTATAGGCTCCAAGCTTGCCTCAAGTGTTCCCCAGCAGGCTGTGCCTCTCTGGCTGATCAATGTCAGTATAGCACTGACATTAAAATACAATGCACTATAAGAATAGTGTATTGTATTTTAGAAGAGATTAAAAGATCAACTGTTATAGTCCCCTTGTGGGGCTATTAAATGGTTAAAAAGTAAAAAAATAAACAATTTATTAAATGAAAAAGATTCCAATTCAGCCGGAAAACTGCAAAAATTTAAATCTCCCCACATTTTTGGTATTACGGTTTCTGTAACGACCCACAATACACAAATATGTAAATTATCCCATATGGGGAATGCAGAGTAAAAAAATTGCAAGAATTCCTGCTTTTGCTTAGTCACTACCAAAAAAGATCAAAAAGTTTTATGTACCCCAAAATGATACCAATGAAAACTGCAAGTCATTCCTCAAAAATCAAGCACAGCTCATGCAGCTCCGTAGAAAGACAAATAAAAAAGTTATGGGTCTTGGGATGAGGTGATGCAAAAGATTTTGCAAAAGTAGTAACAAAAAAAAAAAACATTATGGGGCAGATTTATCAAACTGGTGTGAAGCAGAACTGGCTTAGTTGCCCATAGCAACCAATCAGATTCCACCTTTCATTTTTCACAGCTCCTTTGGAAAATGAAAGGAGGAATCTGATTGGTTGCTATGGGCAACTAAGCCAGTTCTACTTACACCAGTTTGATAAATCTCCCACTATACGTATTTGGTATCTCTGTAATCGTACTGACCCAGAGAATAAAGTTATTGTGTTATTTATGCAGTAAAATAAATGCAGCAACATTTGTAACATAAAAACTCAGTGGCAGTATTCCTGTTTTTCCCATCTCTCTCCCAGAAAGAATAAAAGTTAATCAGTAAGTTATTAAAAACTACAACTTGTTGGCACAAAAAAAACAAGCAAGCCCTCCTACAGCTACATAGACAGAAAAATAAAAAAGTTATAGCTCTTGGAAGGTGACAACGAAAAAAATGAAAAAACAAAACAAAACAAAAAACACTTGGTCAGTAAGGCCTTTCACACTTGCGTTCTGAGGATCCGGCAGGCACTTCTGTCCCGCCGGATCCGTCAGAACGCAAGTCACCTGAAATCATTAGAAGACTGATCAGGATCCTGATCAGTCTTCGAAATGCTTTGAGGCTACCATGGCAGCCAGGACGCTATTAAAGTCCTGGTTGCCATAGTAGTAGTGGGGAGCGGGGAGCGGTATACATACCAGAATGACGTCAGAGCGCCCCATGTACATGGATCACGTGATCCATGCGATCACGTGATCCATGCGTGTGGGGCACCCTGACGTCACTCTGGAGCACCCTGGTAAGTATACTGCTCCCTCGCTCCCCACAACACTTTACCATGGCAACCAGGACTTCTTTAGCATCCTGGCTGCCATGGTAACCATTCAGAAAAAGCTAAACGTCGGATCCATCCTGATGCATCCTGAACGGATTTCTCTCCATTCAGAATGCATTGGGATAAAACTGATCAGAATTTTTCCAGCATAGAGACCCGACGACGGATCTCTATGCCGGAAAACAAAACGCAAGTGTGAAAGTGCCCTAAGGACCAAAATAGGCTGGTCATTAAGGGGTTAGGGGCGCCATTTCTCCTTCTTTATAAAGTAGCAATGATGATGTCACAGATCTCCTGTTATAAGAAGTGACATGAAACATTTATTCAGGCTACGTGCAGACGCTTGAATTTTCAGATGGACTTGAGTGCATTTTCATCGCAAAATCCGTGTAAAATCTGCGTGCAATCCCCATCCCCTCTGCGTGAATAGGGTTTCTGCAAGCCACGTGCAGAGGGAAACTTCCGCACGGATTTACGACACTTTTTCTGCCACGGAAATAAAGGGCGTGTCACGTATTTGAGTGCGCAGTGTACGCCACACCAGGAAGCTATTTTTCTATGGGAAAAACATATTTTCTTTCCGTGTCCAGTCCGTTTTTTTGCGGACCGTACGCAGAACCATTTATTTCAATGGGTCCGCAAAAAACCCAGAAGTTAGTCCGTATGCATTTAGTTTCCGTAGGTCCGTTCCACAAAATTATAGAACATGTCCTATTCTTGACCGCATTACGGACAAGGATAGGACTGTTCTATTAGGAGCCAGCTGTTCCGTTCCGCAAAATACGGAATGCACATGGAGGTCATCCTTACTTTTTGCGGACCGCAAAACACATACGGTCGTGTGCATGAGCCCTTACAGAATGTTTGTGTCAGTCTTCACTGTAGGACTGCCATTCTGTTCCTGCACCAGCAAGATCAGGATGAACAGAACCTTCTCAGCCATGGAAGTTTTATCATACAGGAACGCCACCTCTGTGATCTGCCATCTGTCTACGGGGGATTTTAGCCCTGATTCGCCCGCTTTGGGGTGTTTGGAGGACTGTGTTAAGTGGCTGACTCCTGACGCCTCGCTCTGGGGATCTCCCTGTCAGCCGGTGAATTACTTGTCTCCCGGGGACGCCCGTGTCAGGACTGGGAACATTAGGAGGACATTTTCCGCAGCGCTAGTTGCTCGCACATCTGTACAGTGCAGAGATCACAGGTGCAGACGGAGACACCTGCTGCAGACATATGGGCCCCAGCGTCCCGGCCATAAATAATCGCCCATTATCCCTCCGCACAGACTCCTATATTTATGCCTCCAGCTTCAGGCCTTCAAAGCAACAACCTTCAAAGTGCAGAGTAATGGATGGAGGCAGATTCTTTCACTTTCGGGAAATATTAGTTGTTGAACATGTCCCCCATACCGGCCGCAGAGCTTTCAATAAATAACTTTCATGGGCCGGATAATGGCGAGGTCACAGGGGGCCACACAATTATGTGTCCTGGATAACTGATTGTAACCCCTGGGGTCACACGGAGGGGGCATAACATTGGAGGAGTCATCAGCCGGGAAATATAAATGAATTGTCCCAAAATGAAACGTCCCGTCACTTTCTGATATGTTTACACTGTGGATATGCAACGATCCAGACGGGAGGTGTGGTAGCGGCTATGCTGGTGGTAGTAGTACTCACAGTTCACTGTGGCGCCCTTTTACTATCAGGGCACTCCCTGGGGTTCCTGCCTGGTGATAGTTGGGATACCCTCAATGGTTAGGGTTGCCACCTTTCCTATTGATCATGCCCCAGTAGTGCCCCCAGTAACAGTAATTCCCCAGTAGTGCCCCCAGTAATAGTAATGCCCCTAGTAGTGGCCCCAGGAATAGTAATGCCCCCAGTAGTGCCTCCCAGTAATAGTAATGCCCCTAGTAGTGCCTCCCAGTAATAGTAATGCCCCTAGTAGTGCCCCCAGTAATAGTAATGCCCTAGTAGTGCCCCCAGTAATAGTAATGCCCCAGTAGTGCCCCCAGTAATAGTAATGCCCCCAGTAATAGTAGTGCCCCCAGTAATAGTAATGCCCCCAGTAATAGTAATGCCCCTAGTAGTGCCCCTCAGTAATAGTAATGCCCCTAGTAGTGCTACCCAATAATAGTAATGCCCCCAGAAGTGCCCCCAGTAATAGTAATGCCCCAGTAGTGCCCCCAGTAATAGTAATGCCCCAGTAGTGCCCCCAGTAATAATAATGCCCCTAGTAGTGCCTCCCAGTAATAGTAATGCCTCTAGTAGTGCCCCTAGTAATAGTAATGACCCAGTAGTGCCCCCAGTAATAATAATGTCCCTAGTAGTGCCTCCCAGTAATAGTAATGCCCCAGTAGTGACCCCAGTAATAGTAATGCCCCCAGTAGTGGCCCCTAGTAATAGTAATGCCCTAGTAGTGCCTCCCAGTAATAGTAATGCCCCTAGTAGTGCCTCCCAGTAATAGTAATGCCCCAGTAGTGACCCCAGTAATAATAATGCCCCTAGTAGTGCCCCCCAGTAATAGTTATGCCCCTAGAAGTGCCCCCAGTAATAAAAAATTAGGACTCACCTATTTGCTTGCACTGCTGTGAACACTCGCTGATGACTGGATGCTCCGGACCGAACTTGCGCCCCAGCATAATGACGTCTCACTTCATTGACTGGAAGCAGCAGGACCTGATCACGCTGGAGCGCAGATTCCGTCCTGAACATCCAGTCAGCAGCGAGCGTTCACAGCGGCGCGAGCAAATGGAGGAGGTGAGTAATTTATTTTTCTTAGCACAAGTTGGGGAGGGCGGTAAAGGCTGCACTAATGAGGGCTCCACAATGTTAGCGCTCACTAGTAACAGTCCATACAGGAAAATACCGGCATTAATATTACCAGCAGAAAAAAATTACCGTCATCGGCAGAGGAACTAAACCACCGGCTGGGTGGCAACTCTACTCTCAGCATGTCTGGTATTATAACTCCCAGCATGTCTGGTATTATAACTCCCAGCATATCTGGACCATTATTATGTAATATAAGAGCACATTACAAGAGGTATAAGAGGAGAGGACTATAACTCTCAGCATGTCTAGGCCATTATTATGTAATATAAGAGCACATTACAAAAGGTATAAGAGGAGAGGACTATAACTCCCAGCATGTCTAGGCCATTACTATTTAATAGAGCACATTACAGGAGGTGGTATAAGAGGATGGGACTACAACTTCCAGCATGTCCAAGCCGTTCTTATGTAATATCCAAGGTCTTTACAGGAGGAGGCATAAGAGGAGACAACTACAACTCCCAGCATTTCCATGGCTCTTACATTGATTCCATGTGGTTCCCTTCTCCTCACATACTGCCATGACAGGTCCTCTTCAGCAGGACTCCTCTGTACTGCTTAGCTCCGCCCTGAACTGGTCACATGACAGTGACGTCATCACAGGTCCTTCAGCTCTGGAGATACTGCTGCTGTTGGACTTGTATACAGACTGCAGGGGGCAGCGCTGAGGTAGTGATGTCAGTGGTGTCCCATGTGTGAAGCGCATGTACTGTAAGACAGGGGCGTCACAAAATATAATTGCCAGTAAAAGAAAAATATACCACCACCGGCTTTCAGAACAAATTACTGGCTTTGTTGGCACAATACCGATCAGGTGGCAACCCTATTAATGGTGGATGTTTGGCAGGGTGCAGGGCAGAAGGCCAGGTGCAGGGGCTGGCGAATGGTGGAGACAATGACCACGCCCAGTTTAGTGATCACAAAGGTCCGGATGCATTCAGTTAAAAATTCGCGATTTCGCAAGCGAGTTCATTCCATTTTGTCTGTGATTGCGTTCAGTTGTTTAGTTTTTCGCGGGGTACAATGCGCATTGATGCGTTTTCACACACATGATAAAAACGGAAGGTTTACAAACAACATCTCTTGGCAACCATCAGTGAAAAACGCATCGCATCTGCACTTGCTTGCGGATGCTTGCGATTTTGATGCAGCCCCATTCACTTCTGTGGGGCCAGCGTTGCATGAAAAACGCAGAATATAGAACAGGCTGCGATCACAAGTAATGCGTAAAAACAACGCTCATGTACACAGCCCCATTGAAATAAATGGGTCCGGATTAACGCGGGTGCCATGCGTTTGCATCACACATTGCACCCGCATGGAAAACTTGCTCGTTTGAAAGGGGCCTTACATTGCGGATGATGGGCGATGCAGTACAAGCATATATCCAGCACAATTGTGAGATGTTTCGCAGGGCTTGTATAGGCATCAGCAATGAAGGTGGTAGTAGTCCCTGATTCTCTCTTTAAACAGTTTGTAACCTTCCCAAATCGACTAAATGCATGCAAAATCCTCACAATCAGTACTGCAGTTCCCACAGCGGGGTGCAGATTAGGGCTGCAGTAAGCGATTATTTTAGCAAGCGAGTATTCTACCGATTATTTTTACGATTAATCGAGTACTCTAATAAGAAAAATGAATTAACAGACTGTTTTCCCTTATAAAAACTCATCAGACCCCTGCCATCATTGCTCAACACCCTTCGTTCCCCCTGTGCGATCAGCTCAAGTGCATCAGTTCCCCCAGTGCCATCAGCTCCCCCGTACCATTAGTTCCGTTCCCCAGTGCCTTCAGCTCTCCCCCACCCCAATGCCTTCAGCTGCCCCCTGTGCCATCAGCTGCCCCCTAAGTGCCATCAGCTGCCCCCTAAGTGCCATCAGCTGCCCCCTAAGTGCCATTTGCTTGCCCCCTAAGTGCCATCTGCTTGCCCCCTAAGTGCCATCTGCTTGCCCCCCCACCTAAGTGCCATCAGCTTGCCCCCTAAGTGCCATCAGCTTGCCCCCTAAGTGCCATCAGCTTGCCCACCTAAGTGCCATCAGCTTGCCCACCTAAGTGTCATCAGCTTGCCCCCTACATGCCATCAGCTTGCCCCCTAAGTGCCATCAGCTTGCCCCCTACATGCCATCAGCTTGCCCCCTAAGTGTCATCAGCTTGCCCCCTACATGCCATCAGCTTGCCCCCTAAGTGCCATCAGCTTTCCCCCAAGTGCAATCAGCTTGCCCCCTAAGTGCCATTAGCTTGCTTCTCAGTGCCAGTACTTACTTTAGGGGCACCGCTCCACAGCTCCTATGTCTTTTCCGCGAGCTGCACTGCCCTCCTGATGTCACACAGCGTCGGATCATAGTGCACGCATATGTGCACTATGTCCTGATGATGTGTCAGGGCTGAAAGTGCAGCGCGGTAAAGGCTGACGGAGCGGTAAGTAATACCAAGCGCTTCACTCCCTCTCCGTGGTCACATGACACAAACGAATCTTGCATCGAGGATTTTTTGTGTTCAATTACTCGATTCAATCGAGTAATCGTTTCAGCCCTAGTGCTGATCCTTAAACGGATGGGTGGGAGCCGGAGGCAATATACCCACTCCACAAGCAGCAAAGTCCATGGCCATAAACTTTACCTTTGCTATCACACACAGTCCCTAGTGATCCTAAACAGTCTAAAGATGTAGGGATGGAGAGCCCCTTGTAGTAGACCTCACCCTGCACAAGACCCATGCAGCTCCTCACACTTCGGGTGCTTAGGCCAGACTCACTGGCTTATGCAATCAGACTACATAGCTCCTCCCTCATAAGGGGAAGGTCCAGCCTTCCTTCTTCTAAATAGGGCACAATAACTAAGCTGTGCTACACATATACAGCTCTTAGGATCACACTCAAACCATGGAAAGGACGTTAACCCTAAATAGTAGATATAGCCCTTTTGCATTGGTCCTCTGGGGCACTGCAGATGGAAGAGACTCTAACATTATATCATGGTGTTTATAATCGCTCAGCTCCTAGCGCATGAATGTGCACCCCCACCCTGCAATGTAAGCTATCAATGGCTGCCAGTTGCACTAGTGCAATCTTGTAATGCACCAATGCTCACACATGCATGTGTGGGCAAAGCAATCACACCGATTCTGTGCATGTGCCGGTCCAGAGCGTGTTCCATTTTATTTTCCTCCTGCAGCATCGGGCAAATGGATCAATAATTTGGTGACCCGTATCAGCTCAGTAATTAGTTAATTGCATGCGGCGCAGGAGTTTTCAAAGTCCTTTTAATAAAGTACTAGCAGGGTATATTGCATCTATTTCATTTAATGTTTGTGTGTGTCGTTAAAAGATATCGACAGTATCCCCCATAACAGTGACCTCTACAGTACCCTGCCCCCTTAACAGTGACCTCCACAGCCTCCCACCCCTTAACACTCACCCCCACAGTGCCCTGCATCCTTAAAATGGAACCTCCACAGCAGCTAACCCCCTTAACTTTGACCCTCACAGCAGCCTGCCCCTTTAACAGTGAGTTCCACAGCACCCCACCCCTTCACAGTGACCTCCACAGGGACCAGCCCCTTAACAGGGGCTTCTACAGCACCCGCCCTCAACACTGACCATAGGTTACAGCCCCTTTAATAGTGGCTTCCACAGTCCCTTCCTACCTTAACAGTGACCTCCACAATGCCCACCCCTTCCACAGCAGCCTGCCCCTTAACAGTAACATTCACAGCGCTCTCCCCTTTAACAGTAACCTCCACAGCGGCTGCCCCTTTATTAGTTACTTCCACAGTACCCCATCTCCTCAACAGTGATTTCCACAATAATCCACCTAATTAACAGTGACCTCCACAGCCGCTGCCCCTTTAATAGTGACCTCCACAGTCCCTCACCCCTTAACAGTAACGTCCACAGCGCCCGCCCCTTTAACAGTGACCTCCACAGCAGCTGGCCCTTTATTTGTGACCTCCACAGTACCCAGTCTCGTTAACAATAATTTGCCCCCTTAACAGTGACCTCCACAGAGCTCCGTTCCCTTAAAATGTGACCTCCATAACACCCCGCCCCTTAATAATGACTTCTACAGCACCCAGCCCTTTAACACTGACCTCCATAGCGGACATTCCCCTTAACTGTGACCTTCACCATTCCTTGCCATCGCCTGCCCCTCTAACAGTGACGTCCACAGCATCCCGCTCCCTTACCAGTGACCTCCACAGCGGCCCCCACTCCTTTAACAGTGACCTCCACAGTGGCCCCCTCTTTAACAGTTACCTCCACAGCGGCCGCCCGTTTATTAGTGACCTCCACAGTACCCCATGTCCTTAACAGTGATTTCTGCAACACCCGTCCCTTAACAGTGGCCTCTATAGCAATCTGCCCCTTAACCCTGACCTCCATAGCGGACCGTCCCCTAACTGTGACCTCCACAGCAGCCTGCCCCCGTAAAGGGGTTCTGCAGTTTGTTTAAACTGATGATCTATCCTCTGGCCTGAGGTAAACAGCAAGAAGCCCGCAGCACTCCAGGAGCACCGCTTGTCTTCTCAAACAGCTGATCGGCGGAGGTCCCGGGTGTCCGACTCCCGCCGATCAGATGCTGATGATCTATCCAGAGGATAGATCATCAGTTTAAACAAACTGCATAACCCCTTTAACTGTGACCTCCACAGAACTCTGCTCCCTTAACAGTGTCATCCACAGCGCCCTGCCCCTTTAAAGCTGACCTACAGCAGTGAAGAAAAATGGCTGGGTTGTTATGGAAACCTGGTGTAAAACTGTGTGTATGTGGAGACTAAGGGCCTGCAAGCTTTTATTGGCTGATAAGGGTCATGTGACCGTGTCTATGGGTGTTGGAATATGAGGAGAAAGACTTGTATTGGCTAATGTAGGTCATGTGATTGTGCCATATTAGCATATTTTTGGGAATATATCAGGAACAGTATGTGCTAGAGAGCTAAGACCCGGATTCCTTTAGCGGACATACACACATACACTCAGCTTTATATATTAGATGTGCGGCTAGAAGGCACTGGCTTAAAAATTTTGATGGGACCCTGCCCCCACCCCCGCCCGCCTGTCACGCTTCGGTGTGAGAGGAAACACCACACAAAGGATAGGAGGGAAGGGGAGAACAGGGAATCAGGCCTGAGAACTAGGGAAGGAAAATGGTCACCCCTAGTGAAACCCCTAACCAAAATCCTGACTGACTACCAGTATGAACAGACCCCCAAAGGTAGCTGAGTTCATACGCAGGAATTCCTAGAGTCCGATCAAGCCCTAAAGGACCGTTGTACTAATGGCAGGGACGAGACTACCTGTTCATCCTAAAGGAAGGATAAACAGGAGTCTCCTTCAGGCTTAATACAAACAGTAAGAAAATGCAACACACAGAACCCAAACAAAATACAAAAGGGAAAGGAAAGACTTAACTTCAAAGGAGCAATGGAAGCACCAGGAACTCACCCGAGATCCAAACACAATCAAACCAAAGGTCCAAAAGAAGCCATAAACTGCACAGCATTGTGGGAGAAGCAACTATGAATAGAGAAGGTTAAATGACCCTAATAGCCACACCTGGGGAAAGAAGGTGCGGCAAGCACCAGAAACAACACAGACGTCATTTGATCCAAACGGAAAACATGTCAGATAAAACCACGTGTTGCCAGTTTCACCGATCTCCTGCCACCTGTCGCGGGAACGTCCGTGACACCCCCACCCTGAAACTTATTCACAACCCCTTCCTTCTGTGGACCTCCCACTCTTGTGGCTAGTCAAGATCGCTCTCTCAGACGAGGCCGAACAGCCGCTCTGTCCTTTTCCTTCACTGTATATAATGTCATTTTATAATACTGTTGAGGGGGCCCTGACAATAAAATCTTTTAGTCTTCATCCCGGGTGCGCCCCTTCTGAGTTCGGGCCCCAAAGCAGTCGCTTCCCTGCTTCCCCTACAGCTATGCCCCTGATGACCATGGGGCTTTGAGGATAGCGCCCTTGGGAGAAGCCCCTGTGTTATATTTGGCTATTGTTAAAGGCCGTGGTCTCATTATGAGGAGGTGTAGTTTTGTTCTGTCAAAAATGCAGCATTTCATTAATGGCGTGCTCCAGTTTCTTTCTTTTTGGTGCAAAACAATGGTGCAGAATAAGCCACCAGGTCAGTACAGAGATCACTCCCATCATCTATTTTTCCCAGGACTGTGACGAGGGGACATCCTCTGAGTCTGGAGGAAAGAAGGTTTCTACACAAGCATAGAAGAGGATTCTTTACGGTAAGAGCAGTGATACTGCGGAACTCTCTGCCTCAGGAGGTGGTGATAGTGAGTACAATAAAGGAATTTAAGAGGGGACTGGATTTATTTCTGGAGTGTAATAATATTACAGGTTATAGCTACTAGAGAGGGTCGTTGATCCAGGGAGTTATTCTGATTGCCAGAGCCGGGAAGGATTTTTTCCATAAAATTAGGAAAATTGGCTTCTACCTTGTGTTTTTTGTCTTCCTCTGGATTACAGGCTGAACTGGATGGACAGATGTCTTTTTCAGCCTTACTAACTATGGTACAATAGTCATGACATATTTGGCCATCTTCAGAATTAATTGTCTAACTTTACGCTATCTAAATATTTCTCAGCATCAGTAAATCTGCCCTGTGTTTCAGATGGGAGTTGTTTGACTTGCATTACTGTTGGTCCACCACTAGATGGCAGTACAGGAACACCGATGTAAGACGCTCGGTTGAATTCATGAGCCGCTGTTGATACAATATCTGCAGAAACATCAGGCGTTTTATACACTGAGTAGAAATGATCCACCCCGAGCCATAAAGCTCAGCCAGTGGTTAAATCTCCAACACATCCACTGAGTAAATATTGACATTTTTACGTGTTACCGCTCCTGCCGGCCGGTGTATATCATCGCGCCGCTGACCCATGTACTGTGTCTTTCTATTACAAGGCTCTGTGTTGGAGAGAAGATATTTCATCTCGCTGAACATATATCCCGTGTCCTGCTCAAAGCCGCCGCGCACAACGGTACTGAGCGCGTCACGGCCAGAAAGGAACATTAGTGAGATGTATTGTCTGAGAGCAACGCGGGCTCGTGTGTCAGACAGAAAGATGGAAAAGATGGCACTCATACAGGGGCAATTATTTACACACACATAGTGCACAGGTAGAGCGCGGCAAACCTGTCACCGATGTCAAGATTAGCAAACATGTCACATGCACTGACACCCAGCCGTGATGTAGTGATCTCTGTTGTCAGGTACATGTGATACGTGATTCTTCTGCCTTAGAGGAGGAAAACTGAAGAGCACAAAAATGAGAATAAATAAGAGTCACACAGTGATCAGGTAATAGTGCCAGACAGCACTCACATAATTCTGTCATATAGTGCTCACATAGTAGTGTCATATAGTGCTCACAGAATAGTACCATATAGTGCTCACATAATAGTGCCTTATAGTGCTCACATAATTGTGTCATATAGTGCTTACAGAATAGTACCATATAGTGCTCACGTAATTGTGTCATATAGTGCTCACAGAATAGTGTCATATAGTACTCACATAATAGTGCACACAGTGCTCACATAATAGTGCACACAGTGCTCACGTAATAGTGCCACACAGTGCTCACAGAATAGTACCATATAGTACTCACATAACAGTGCCACACAGTGCTGACATAATAGTACCACATAGTGCTCACATATGAGGGCCATATAGTGCTCACATATGAGGGCCATACAGTGCTCACATAATAGTGCTGCACAGTACTCACATAATTCTGCCATATAGTTTTCACAGAATAGTGCCATATCAGTTTCACATAACAGGGCCACACAGTGCTCACATAATTCTGCCATATAGTGCTCACATAATAGTGCCACACAGTGCTCACGTAATAGTGCCACACAGTGCTCACAGAATAGTACCATATAGTGCTCACATAATAGTGCCACATAGTGCTCACATAAGAGGGCCTTACAGTGCTTACATAATAAAGCTGCACAGTGCTCAAACAACAGTGCCATACAATGCTCACATACAGTAATAGTGCACAGTAGTGACAAGACAAGTCTTAAAGTCCATCTGCCAGCAGATTTGTCCCTATGACACCGGCTGACCTGTTACATGTGCACTTGGCAGCTGAAGGCATCTGTGTTGGTCCCATGTTCATATGTGCCCGCATTGCTGAGAAAAATGATGTTTTATTATATGCAAATGAGCCTCTAGAGCAACGGGGCGTTACCATTACTCCTAGAGGTTCTGCTCTCTCTGCATACGCCAAGCCCCCTGCACTTTGATTGGAAGTGTAAATGCCATTACCCCTGGCCCTTCCAATCAAAGTGCAGGTGTATGCAGAGAGAGCAGAGCCTCTAGGTGTAATGGTAACGCCCGTTGCTCTAGAGGCTCATTTGCATATAATAAAACATAATTTTTCTCAGCAATGCGGGCACATATGAACATGGGACCAACTCAGCTGCTAGCGCACCTGTAACAGGTCAGCCGGTGTCATAGGGACAAATCTGCAGACAGATGGACTTTAAAGGACCAGCTCTATTGAGCCATTCATTGCTCTTTCTGGAAAAGTAGGGTGACAACCAATATGGCCCCCACAGTGGTTGTCACTCTCACACTTTCCCATCCGACAACTTTTAGGGATCTGCAAAAGCTGAGTGACAACCCTTGGAACCCTCAGCTTTAGATTTGTTTCTTATGCAAAAGTATATAAAGGGGTAAGAAACTTGGGAGCGCCTGACTTTGTAGCTGTGATGTTCCCGCGGCTGACGTCGCTCCGTCTGTGCGCCATGTATATTAATGATGGTTTAGTGAAGCCTCTCCCACACCCTGCTGCTCTCCACATAAATGAAGTGTCAGACAAATGTGACTCTCTCATATGCAGAGAAGAGAGGCGTCATTTGCATGAGCGCTTTGTCCAGATGATATTTGGTCTGTATCTGCGCGGCCCAGCTATGTTTACACATTAGCTCCAGCGGCGTGCCGGCCTGGTGATAACGCCGTTTCGTTCTTCTTTTAATGTCTCTATCGGCTCCATCAGCAGTTCCGAGGAAACACTTGTCTTTTCAGAGTTCGGTGAGGAATGCAGATAGATTGGGGCCGCGCAGTCATTATCTGCCTCTCGTCAGCAAAGACGTTGCCGCAAGACTCTCTGCTGAAATCTGTTTAATCATGGGCTAATGGCGTTCAGATCCCCCGCAGACACAGCTAGTGCCGTCTCGCTGGATTGCGTTTCGAACGCCATTTCTTACTTTGTGGATCCAATAACTTTACCATTCAGGAGTCTGGGAAGGCTCGGTGACAACTCATGTGGGAGCTTTATCAGCTTTATCAGGATAGGTCATCAGTATCTGATCAGTGGGGTCTGACGCCAGGGACCCCCACGATCAGCTGTTTGAGAAAGCAGCGATGCTCCTGTGAGCGCTGCGGCCTTCTGGAAGCTTGCCAAGCACAGCGCCGTGCATTAAATAGTGGCTCTGCTTGGTATTGCGCTCAGCCCATTCACTTTTATGGGGCTGATCTGCGCCTAGGCCATGTGACCGATGAAAGTGACGTCACTGGCCTAGGGAAAGCTGCGAGAAGGTCGCAGCACTACTGCGAGCGCCCGTGCCCTCTCAAACAACTGATTGGTGGGGTCCCGGGTGTCAGACTCCCACCGATCAGATACTGATGACCTATCCTCAGGATAGGTCATCAGTTATAAAGTCTGTTTTAAAGGTAGCCATATGGGTGATTTGGTGCAAGGGGTAATGTAGACAGAACTTGAAGTGCACCTCCTAAGCTGGTGAGGGTGCACTCACCTACAATCATCCTCGCCCAATTTTATGAGCCGCACTTCCAGTCTGATGCTGCTTTGCTCCCCGTTCTTCTGATGTGGTGGCACAGTTTAGCCACCAGATGGCACTGGAGCACCATCAGTGAAGACTCTGCACTGCTCATGGTCGAGAGCAGCACAGAGAGAAGTGCCAGCTACTTGTGATGCACGCGGTGACATTGTGGGCCAATGTCACTACTCTGAATGTACAGAGGAGGGGCATAATTACCCCCTACCCCAAGCCTGGCACCATGTTGTGATTAATGTGGCACATTTTGCTTATTAAAGCATGCATCCTCTGGCTGGGGGTGAGTACTAATTAGGACCTGCTGCAGCAGGTGAGGAATGCCTTCTCCTGCAGCCAAAGAGCAGACCCTTAGAAAAATGCTCCATGCATAAAGTGCTGTGCTAGACAAGGGATGCAGCAGGAGAAGGAGGGTGCATGTGTACCAGAAGACTCATGTCAAGGCTAAGAAAGTAGTGCAGGAGTGTCGGAAGCAGATTCCCTACCAGGGCTGCACTGAAGATTGAGCTGCGGTCCAGTTCCAGAAGCACAAGCAGTAGAGCAGGCCTAGAGGCAAAGTCCCTGATTAGGCTGGTGGCCGTGTGTGGATGGGTTTTGGTGGAGAGTGGACCAGAGGGTCTGAAAGAAGACTGCATTAAGACAAGTGAGGAAGAACGACTGGGAAAAGACATCCAACCCAGTGAGGCTGCAAAGGGATGGGTGTCTCAGAGCAGAGCTGAGAGAGTGCTGCTGACTAGGAACCACCATCCCGCTGTATAGTCTAACATCACCCCTTCCCCATCCATATTGTGTAGTGGATGAACTATATTGGGTTATATTATTAGTGGTCCGGCCCTTTAAATCTGTAAAGTAAAATATGTCGCCAGTGGCTAAAGTCAGACTCTTCTAAGAAATCTAGATGTTTATTCTGTTCATACAGCGTGGCGACCATCCTCTTAGGAGTGCGGTGCTGTCATTACCTAATCTGCTTGGTTTTGCATTTTATTCGTGGAATAATGCTCACTGGAAGTCTTCGAGGTATAATGTGGAGTATAATCAGACCAGTGACTGTGACCAATGCAATCTTCTGTCAGTCTCTATTTGTCCAGGCACACGGCTCGCCATCCCAAAAACTAGAAAAAATAAAGAATCTCCCTGTAGGTTATTAGGACGACAATTAGTTAAATTATGTCGCACAGGGTAATAAACTTCTGCACTCTCTTAGGCTGGGTTCAGACTTGCGCGTATTTGATACGCACGTAAAGCGCGCGTTTCTGTCGCGCGTATTACAGTGCGTTTTGCAAATAGGAAACGCGCGTCATACGCTGCGTTCATGTGATTGACGACTGTGGCGTCAATCACAATACGTGTGACAAAACGCCCCAAAGAAGCTCAAGACCTTTTTGAGCATAGCGCGTTTTCCAGCGCATTCAAACGCGCTGTAAAACGCTCAAGTGAGAACCATGGCCATAGGGAAGCATTGGTTTTCATGTGTTAAGCGTTTACAGCGCGTTTGAACGCACTGTAAACGCGCTAAGTCTGAACCCAGCCTTAAAGGCACAGTGAATCTACAAGGAAAGTAGTACTTTTACAAGGAGTATTGATTAATATAATCTCCCATGTTGTGTATACAGCTCCTTTGCAGAACTATTTGTCACCATGGTTACAGACTACAAACAAAGCCTGTGTAGACTGACTCTGAAGTCAGGTGTTACTCCATTCCCCTTCTTTATAATCTACGCTGAGATGGGGCAGTAGCATACTTACCAACATTAAAAGAACATTTAATCCATTCCTATTCAAACAACACAGGAATTCTCCTAAAATGCCCCGGAAATGGCCATTTTGTGGCCAATTCACAGGATTGCCCTTGCAAATACTGGACTGGAGAGCTACTGCATGAAAGCACAATAGCTGCAATAGATAGCCCTCCCACACGCAGGGCACTTGATCTATGGCGTGTCGTAAGTGGGGACTTCAGTGTGCAGTGATTTATGACTTGCATACACTGATGCATTGCTATTATAGGGGTGGCCATGTCAGCAATGTACAGTACATGATGTCACCGGCACAAAGGATCACGTGGTATTCTGTGCTCAGAGGCCAAATTAGGAGTGCAACCCTTTTAATTTGGACAAAGGGAGTGGCAGCACAGAACTGACTGCAGGATCAGACTACAAAGAGTTTGTTTGTAGTCTGTAACCATGGAGACAACTAGCTGAATACTCAAATAAGAAAAATGTATTTATCAAGACAATTTGCAAAGTTGTTTCCTTTTTTAAATTTACATTAATTTGAGTAATACAAAAGTGGATGTAAAACTCTACCCCTTAGACTCCTGTAGTATTTTTGCTGAGATGGCTGTATCACGGAGGTTCCCCTGACAGGCGGAAGGAGATCAGTGAGACTGGCAACACGCGGTTTGATCTGACAGGTTTCCTTGTGGATCAATAGGCGTCTGTGTTGTTTCTGGTAATGGCCACACCCTTGCCTCAGGTGTTGCTAATGTGGTCATTTAACCTTCCTCATTTATAGTTGCTTCTCCCACTATGCTGTGCGGTTTAAAGCTTCAGTTTCAGTTGTGGATTGCTGGTGTGTGGATCTCGGCGGAGTTCCTGGTGCTTCCATTGCTCCTTTGAAGTTAAATCTTTCCTTACCTTTTTGTATTTTGTTTGAGTTCTGTGTGTTGACATTTCCCTGTCATTTGTATTAAGGCCTGAGGGAGTCTCCTGTTTGTCCATCCTTTTGGAGGAACAGGTTGTCTCAGTCCTGACATTACTACCAGGGTAGTACCCCTATAGGGTGAGTTAGGACACTAGGTATTCCGGTGTATGAACTCACCTATCTCTGGGGTCTGTTCATACTGGTAGTTAGTCAGGAACTGGATTAGGATTTTACTAGGAGGTGTCCATCTCCTTTCCCTAGTTTCAGGGCTTATTCCCTCACCCCTTTCCCTCCTATGTTCGGTGTGGTGTTTCTCTCCCACACCCGAACGTGACAGGCTGAGAGTAATTAAAAAAGTCCTATGTAACCTGAAATTCCTCCTAATCTGGCGCCTTATGCATTTGATCATAGCGGTACACACCTGATCATAGAATTTTTGTAACAATGCAGGGTTATGATGATTTGGAAGTAAAATCCTTCCATATGTTTGCTCTATGCACCTGGATGGCTGAGAATAATGTAAAAAAAGTCCTACGTAACCTGGAATTGCTCCTAATCCAGCATATTACGTCTTCGATCGTAGCGGTACACACCTGATCGAAGAATTTGTGGCATAATGCAGGGTTATGATGATTTGGAAGTAAAAGCCTTCCATGTGTTTGCCCCTGTGCACCCGGATGGCTGAAAGTAATAAAAAAAAGTCCTATGTAACCTGAAATTGCTCCTAATCTTGCGTATTACGTCTTTGATGGTAACATTACACACCTGATCATAGAATTTTTGGCACAATGCAGGGTTATGATGATTTGGGAGTAAAAGCCTCCCATGTGTTTGCAGCACAATATATATGTAAGGGGCAGCACAAAAAAGACTTGTGTTAAGTCGAAACGTCGCGTCTTGGGAGAAAAAAAAGAAGAAACTAATGCTACGTGAGTGCCGCGGTTCTATACATTTATTTCTTCCATGTGTTTGCCTATTTGCACCCTAAGGCTGGGAACATACCTAAGCTTTTTGCAGGCGTGCGTTTTTTCAAGCGTTTTTACGCGTGACAAACGCGCGATTGTATGCGCGTTTTTGTCATTATTGAACGCGCGTTTTTCGTGCGTTTTTGTGATTGACAGGTGCAAGATCCACTAAAAATGCAGGCCTACCTATAAGAAAGGTGTTGAATGTTTGCCAAATTGAGATTTTTATTGATTAGGTGTGTTTGAGAGTGTTGTACTGTTGGAGTTTGGTAGGTTAATTTGGTGGATTTCTATGGAGTTTAGGAGACAAACGCAAGTGGCAGCAATGGTGTGTGGAGTGTTGCTCTTGCGGATGCGTCGTCGGAGAACGACCCGGCGACGTTTTTGGAACAGAAAACGCGCATTTCTTCATCTTTGCGCGTTCTAATACAATCCTATGGATGGAAACGCGCGCAAAAACGCCCTAAAGAAGCTCAAGTAGAAGCGACAGCGTTAGGCGTTTTCCAGCGCATTCAAACACGCTGTAAAACGCCCAAATGTGAACCATGCCCATAGGGAAGCATGGCTTTTCACATGTTGTGCGTTTTACAGCGCGTTTGAATGCGCTGTAAAACGCTTGATGTGTACCTAGGGTAAAAGTGAAAGGTGTGGTGAATGGGAGTCGGATTGCCCTGTGCATGGCCAGCAGCAGATAGTAATACATTTACAAAAAATAAAAAATACAGAACAATCCGAACTGGAAATCCTAAAGAAGGAGGGGAAGAGATCAAGTGAGCAAAATGGAAGAAGCGTCGGGCAAACTTCCTGACAAATTGTCTTAAGTTCTCATCTCTTTCTGCCTCTTCAGCTCATCGTCACCAGAAATGTGAACAGACTCTCAGCAGATCCCCTCTACCAGCATCGTTATTTTAAGTGCAGTTTGTGCCGAGCTCTGAGAAGTAGGTCATCCAGCAGAGGCAGCACAAGGAATTATGTAAACCTACTTAAAACCCCACTGCAGTCACACACACACAAAGCAGAACCGAGCGGAGAAATCAGCCCCTCCGGCATCTGCTTCTTTTTATTTCACTGTGTATGCAAAGCTCATATGATGCTACTCAGGTATTAACCACAATGGCAATGATTAAATGTGACTGCACGCTGCACCATCAACCCAGCACCTAGGTGCAATGGGAAAGTGCTTAGAGGAAGATTGCAAATAGATTGTAGACATTCATACCCTTCCCTTCCCGATACCGTGCAATTCACCTCCTCCTGCCCGTTCTGGCTTTTTAAAGCCCATGTTGTGCCAGCATACACGTTTTGCATTCACATAATCAGTTTGGCTTTGATTTCTTCCCTTTTTTTTTTTTTTATCGAGCGTCTGGATTGAGGGCGCTTCACAATGAAAAGTATAAGCAGGTTGTACGCTGAGCTGAAATAACACTCACATTTATGGCATCGGTTCCAAAATAAGGGATTAATCTAGGGAGGGCGGGGGTGTGGACATTTATGCACTGCAGCGCCTCGTCCTCGCAGGCCCCTGCTATGCTGGAGATGGGCTCGTTTGTTTGATGGCTGTGCTGCGGACACGTCTGAGGGGCTCTGCTCACAGCTGACTCTGCCCCGGGTGTCCTTAATAAACGCTTTATCATCTAGAACAGGCGCAAACAGAATGCACAAAATATCCCACTGCCTACCGCCCGGCCCTCCGGTCTCTTCCTAGCAGAAAGCAATAATGAAGTAAAACTATATACTATACTAAAAAAATAAAGCAACAATGAGCCTGAGGTTTCACTCATGCATTATCGCTCTGTGTTCTGCCCTGCGCTATTTTGCAGCAGTTTTTAGCTGATTATTTTTTTTTAGCATGCTAAAAGAATTGTCAGCGGGTTTTTGCATATTAAGCCAAGTTACAGTGCCTGGTAGGGCTTTCTGAGGCTATTAAAAGAGTATTTTCATTATGGTAACCCTTTGCTATATTCAGCAAAAAAACAAACACGTTGCTCCAATAGGCTAATGAACTGTTCGGTGCACTGAGGGATGCACTATATCCTCGACAGAAAGCCCCTCTTTTCCCTTGGTGATTGACCGGGCGAGGCTTCTGAATCCTGCTCTTGTCTGGACCAATAATATCAGCCTTCAATGTCCACATGTGCAGGTTCCTGCCTGTACTGTGCATGTGCAGTGTTCTGTGAGGAGCTGGAGTGTAGGATGGGAGTGGTAGTGGTTCTAATATGATGTGGTGTGTCTCCGTGGTCTCCCTCAGACCATTGCTCCCTAGGACTGGTGCAACTAATGTAAGGTATAACCGTTCCTCCCTAGGGCCACACCCTCATGCTGGGGTTTACTGCCTGATGGTAGAAGGGGTGCTAAGCAGCCGGGGCAGAGGTTGGAAGTGGTATTCACCCTGATGAAGTGTTGTGTCACTGTGTACTCCCTCAGGCCTTTGCGCCGTGAATTTGAATAATAATTAGAAGTAGATGTAGAACAATAACTTCAGGTACGTTGAATAGCAGCGAATTTAGTACTTGTATTGTACCGCCCTCTTAGCAGTGTTTGGGAAGAGTGTCTTAGCCATAGTCCCTTACCTCGCAGCAGTGTCTTTAAATGCTGGTCTCAGCAGGTCACTCTTCTGTTTGTCTTCTCAAGGATTTACTTGGGATAAATTGTTGGTTGTCCTGTCTAGAAAATCCTTCTTAGGAGCTCAGATGTGTGCTTCATCTCCCTTCTCTGGTTACGCAAGAACTCCCCTCCTGGTAGGAAGCAGGACCAGTTCGTTTCTACCAAGAGGTGAGGAACAAGGTGGTTAGCCCTGTTACTTGCCAACCATTGCCTTCCATTCCCTACTGGTAGATACTGACAAAAATACATAACTATATAATACAATAACTATATACAACTGCAGTACCCCACAGTCTGCAGTACTGTAAAATAGCCAGCGGGTGGTGTAGTGGGAGTCAGAAAACCAGGCCAGAGGTGGAAGAATGAACGTCACTTTTACTGAATTCAAAATTGGGGTTGTAGTACACCCAACAACAATCTGGACACAGAGCAAATTCTTTCCCCAGATGAAAAGGTATGGAGGATGGCAAAATATGGCAGGCTTGGTAGGATATCTTGCTAAAGACTCTCTCACTAGAATCTCTGACTGGTGGCTGTAATCTGGGAATTATGGCTCTAGTGTCCACTGCAGGATACAGATCATTAAAGGCATGTCTGGTCAGGACGTGGTTAATTGTGACGAGTGTCTTAACTGTAATCCCTCACAAGCAGCAAAGTCTGGTTAGCTGTAGTCAGAGATCTGTAAGTCTCTTGATCCTGGTGACTAAGGAGAAGGAGCACATGGACTTGCTTTCTCCCTCCTCAATCACTAGTCTAGACTCTCTTTTAGTCAGAAAGTAGGACCAGCCTACTCCTGCCCCTCCTGAGAGGGGTGGAACAGTGTGATTAACCCTGTCCCTGCAAACCATACCAGATCACACTGGGTGTACAATCCATTACATAACAAAACAAAACATTTGCATATACCTCTTTTATTGGTGTACTGCGAGTGCGGTATTGTTTTTCTTCGGCACTGGATTTTCCTCAGTTCGAACCATCTAGGGTTTGGATATAATGAAAAAAATCTTAAAACAATCCATTTGGCAGGGTAGAATAAAGAAATATTTTTACCAGTACTTATGCAGGGCAGGGAGGTGGCATAGAAAGGGACTGAGCCAGTGAATTCCTGGCACTGGGAATGATTTTCTTCATTTTGTCTGTAGCTGCACCTTGGGAAATCATATTCCACTGAAGAACTTCACAGAGCGTCGCCCGGATTGGAGAACTTTTGGTGCGCGCCCAGCTGCGCTCTAAAGCACTAGAGGAACTTAAATTTCTTCTTTTGCTGTTTTACTGTAAAATCTCTTTGGAAAGCAAGAACTTTAATGAAATGTATACATCACTGCACAAGCTCCATTCAATTTCCTCCAGGCTCTTTGCCTTTAAAAATATAAAGGTCGCGGAGGTCTCTGCGCTGCCGTTTCTGCAGGATTCCCCTGATAAATGCCAATAGTGAACTTAAGTGCTGCCACTTTGTAAAAGGTTTTGTGAATAAAACTGTACGCGCTCACCGCCTCTGCACGATGGTGGCCCAATTGGAGACCGAGTGAGTGGTTTTCTCTTCTATGCTCTCAGATAATTATAGCACCTTGGACTGGGCTAGCTTTGCATTGCACATCCAAATCATTACCAACCTACTGTTATCCACCGCTCCCAATAATGACCAAGTGTGCATGAGGCCAAGACTGGTAAAATATGCAGCTTTATGTTTATTGTACAGGGTCCCAGTCCAGGTATAATAAAGACAGTGATGTCACAGTACAGGTATAATAAAGACAGTGATGTCACAGTACAGAGATAATAAACACAGTGATGTCACAGTACAGGGATCATACACACAGTGATGTCACAGTACAGGGATTATAAACACGGTGATGTCACAGTACAGAGATAATAAACACAGTGATGTCACAGTACAGGGATAATAAACACAGTGATGTCACAGTACAGGGATAATTAACACAGTGATGTCACAGTACATGGATAATAAACACAGCGATGTCACAGCACAGGGATAATAAACACAGTGATGTCACAGCACAGGGATAATAAACACAGTGATGTCACAGTACAGAAATAATAAACACAATGATGTCACAGTACAGGGATAATAAACACAGTGATGTCACAGTACAGGGATAATAAACACAGTGATGTCACAGTACAGGGATAATAAACACAGTGATGTCACAGTACAGAAATAATAAACACAATGATGTCACAGTACAGGGATAATAAACACAGTGATGTCACAGTACAGGGATAATAAACGCAGTGATGTCACAGTACAGAGATAATAAACACAGTGATGTCACAGTACAGGGATAATAAACACAGTGATGTCACAGTACAGGGATAATACGCACAGTGATGTCACAGTACAGGGATAATAAACACAGTGATGTCACAGTACAGGGATAATAAACACAGTCATGTCACAGTACAGAGATAATAAACACAGTGATGTCACAGTACAGAGATAATAAACACAGTGATGTCACAGTACAGGGATAATACACACAGTGATGTCACAGTACAGGGATAATACACACAGTGATGTCACAGTACAGGGATAATAAACACAGTGATGTCACAGTACAGGGATAATTAACTACAGTGATGTCACAGTACAGAGATAATAAACACAGTGATGTCACAGTACAGAGATAATAAAACAGTGATGTCACAGTACAGAGATAATAAACACAGTGATGTCACAGTACAGGGATAATACACACAGTGATGTCACAGTACAGGGATAATTAACACAGTGATGTCACAGTACAGAGATAATAAACACAGTGATGTCACAGTACAGAGATAATAAAAACAGTGATGTCACAGTACAGAGATAATAAACACAGTGATGTCACAGTACAGAGATAACAGTGATGTCACAGTACAGAGATACACAGTGATGTCACAGTACAGAGATAATAAACACAGTGATGTCACAGTACAGAGATAATAAAAACAGTGATGTCACAGTACAGAGATAATATACACAGTGATGTCACAGTACAGGGATAACAGTGATGTCACAGTACAGAGATAATAAACACAGTGATGTCACAGTACAGGGATAATAAACACAGTGATGTCACAGTACAGAGATAATAAACACAGTGATGTCACAGTACAGAGATAATAAACACAGTGATGTCACAGTACAGAGATAACAGTGATGTCACAGGACAGAGATAATAACAGTGATGTCACAGTACAGAGATAATACACACAGTGATGTCACAGTACAGGGATAATATACACAGTGATGTCACAGTACAGGGATAATACGCACAGTGATGTCACAGTACAGGGATAATAAACACAGTGATGTCACAGTACAGAGATAATAAACACAGTGATGTCACAGTACAGAGATAATAAACACAGTGATGTCACAGTACAGGGATAATAAACACAGTGATGTCACAGTACAGAGATAATAAACACAGTGATGTCACAGTACAGAGATAATAAACACAGTGATGTCACAGTACAGGGATAATACACACAGTGATGTCACAGTACAGGGATAATACACACAGTGATGTCACAGTACAGGGATAATAAACACAGTGATGTCACAGTACAGAGATAATAAACACAGTGATGTCACAGTACAGGGATAATACACACAGTGATGTCACAGTACAGAGATAATAAACACAGTGATGTCACAGTACAGGGATAATACACACAGTGATGTCACAGTACAGGGATAATAAACACAGTGATGTCACAGTACAGGGATAATACACACAGTGATGTCACAGTACAGAGATAATAAACACAGTGATGTCACAGTACAGGGATAATATACACAGTGATGTCACAGTACAGAGATAATAAACACAGTGATGTCACAGTACAGGGATAATAAACACAGTGATGTCACAGTACAGAGATAATAAACACAGTGATGTCACAGTACAGAGATAATAAACACAGTGATGTCACAGTACAGAGATAATAAACACAGTGATGTCACAGTACAGGGATAATAAACACAGTGATGTCACAGTACAGGATGATACACAGTGATGTCACAGTACAGGGATAATAACACAGTGATGTCACAGTACAGGGATAATAAACACAGTGATGTCACAGTACAGGGATAATAAACACAGTGATGTCACAGTACAGGGATAATAAACACAGTGATGTCACAGTACAGGGATAATAAACACAGTGATGTCACAGTACAGAGATAATAAACACAGTGATGTCACAGTACAGGGATAATAAACACAGTGATGTCACAGTACAGAGATAATAAACACAGTGATGTCACAGTACAGGGATAATAAACACAGTGATGTCACAGTACAGAGATAATAAACACAGTGATGTCACAGTACAGAGATAATAAACACAGTGATGTCACAGTACAGGGATAATAAACACAGTGATGTCACAGTACAGGGATAATAAACACAGTGATGTCACAGTACAGGGATAATAAACACAGTGATGTCACAGTACAGAGATAATAAACACAGTGATGTCACAGTACAGAGATAATAAACACAGTGATGTCACAGTACAGGGATAATAAACACAGTGATGTCACAGTACAGGGATAATACACACAGTGATGTCACAGTACAGGGATAATAAACACAGTGATGTCACAGTACAGGGATAATAAACACAGTGATGTCACAGTACAGAGATAATACACACAGTGATGTCACAGTACAGGGATAATAAACACAGTGATGTCACAGTACAGGGATAATAAACACAGTGATGTCACAGTACAGGGATAATAAACACAGTGATGTCACAGTACAGGGATAATAAACACAGTGATGTCACAGTACAGGGATAATAAACACAGTGATGTCACAGTACAGGGATAATAAACACAGTGATGTCACAGTACAGGGATAATATACACAGTGATGTCACAGTACAGGGATAATACACACAGTGATGTCACAGTACAGGGATAATAAACACAGTGATGTCACAGTACAGGGATAATACACACAGTGATGTCACAGTACAGGGATAATAAACACAGTGATGTCACAGTACAGGGATAATAAACACAGTGATGTCACAGTACAGAGATAATAAACACAGTGATGTCACAGTACAGGGATAATAAACACAGTGATGTCACAGTAGAAGGAAAATAAACACAGTGATGTCACAGTACAGGGATAATAAACACAGTGATGTCACAGTACAGGGATAATAAACACAGTGATGTCACAGTACAGGGATAATACACAGTGATGTCACAGTATAGGGATAATAAACACAGTGATGTCACAGTACAGGGATAATAAACACAGTGATGTCACAGTACAGGGATAATACACACAGTGATGTCACAGTATGGAGATAATACACACAGTGATGTCACAGTACAGGGATAATGTACACAGTGATGTCACAGTACAGAGATAATAAACACAGTGATGTCACAGTACAGGGATAATACACACAGTGATGTCACAGTACAGAGATAATACACACAGTGATGTCACAGTACAGGGATAATGTACACAGTGATGTCACAGTACAGGGATAATAAACACAGTGATGTCACAGTACAGGGATAATACACACAGTGATGTCACAGTATAGGGATAATAGACACAGTGATGTCACAGTATACAGATAATACACACAGTGATGTCACAGTACAGAGATAATGTACACAGTGATGTCACAGTACAGGGATAATAAACACAGTGATGTCACAGTACAGGGATAATACACACAGTGATGTCACAGTACAGGGATAATAAACACAGTAATGTCACAGTACAGGGATAATAAACACAGTGATGTCACAGTACAGAGATAATACACACAGTGATGTCTCAGTACAAGGATAATAAACACAGTGATGTCACAGTACAGGGATAATAAACACAGGGATAATAAACAGAGTGATGTCACAGTACAGGATAATAAACACAGTGATGTCACAATACAGGGATAATAAACACAGTGATGTCACAGTACAGGGATAATAAACAGAGTGATGTCACAGTACAGGGATAATAAACACAGTGATGTCACAGTACAGAGATAATAAACACAGTGATGTCACAGTACAGAGATAATAAACACAGTGATGTCACAGTACATGGATAATAAACACAGCGATGTCACAGCACAGGGATAATAAACACAGTGATGTCACAGTACAGGGATAACACACACAGTGATGTCACAGTACAGGGATAATAAACACAGTGATGTCACAGTACAGAGATAACACACCCAGTGATGTCACAGTACAGAGATAACACACACAGTGATGTCACAGTACAGGGATAATACACACAGTGATGTCACAGTACAGGGATAATAAAGTGTTAAGTCCACTTAGTGTACCACTAGTAGATTTGACTCTCGTGGGCTGTGTATGTACACCTGTTTGCGCTTCAGCATCTAATAATCTATGCCACTTAAAGGTATCTGTCAGCAGATTTGTCCCTATGACTCTGGCTGACCTGTTACATGTGCACTTGGCAGCTGAAGACATCTGTGTTGGACCCATGTTCATTTGTGCCCGGATTGCTGGGAAGAATGATGTTTTACTATATGCAAATGAGCCTTAAGGAGCAACGGGGCGTTACCATTACACCTAGAGAGTCTGCCCGCACATTTTTGATAAAACGTGTGTCGGGACCATTTACTGACGTCAAGGTGGCTTCTGCAGATGGCTACCTAACACTAAACTGAACTGCCTCTCCTGGGCCTAATCCAAGCCTCCAGCTATATTTATACTCTGCGCAGAAGCTCTGGGCCCTGCAGCTGCCCTCCACACACACTGCAAGAAAATTTAGACTAGAACATCCAAAGTCACAGGTGCACATCCACAAAGCTGACATGCAGACAGCAAACACCATACGTATGGCAGCACACCATTACACATGCAAACAATAAAACCAGGGATTAGAGATTATTCTAGATTACAGTGGTACTATACCTTCTATACACACATTTTTGTTTGTTTTATTGATTAGGTAGACAATCAGCATACCTCCCAACCGTCCCGGATCTGGCGGGACAGTTCCGGATTTCAGTGGCTGTCCTGCTGTCCCAGTATGGCAGCTGTCTCTGAGTCCATAGGAAGCAGAGACAGTTGCCTGTATTATGATGAAGCAGAGAGCCGGTATCAGCTCCCTGCTCCATCATCGCCCCCAGCCGGCAGTCAGCCTCGGCTCCGCCTCCTTCACAGACTAGAGCAGCCAATGTCCTGCTGCTGCTGCCTAGGAAGAAGGTAAGTATGTGGAGTTTATTATTTTTTACTTTCTGTTAGGGGCTCAATGTGGGCATATTACTGGGGGCACTATGTGGGCATATTACTGGGCGGCACTTTGTGGGCATATTACTGGGGGCACTATGTGGGCATATTACTGGGGGGCACTATGTGGGCATATTACTGGGGGCACAATGTGAGCATATTACTAGGGGCACAATGTGGGCATATTACTGGGGGCACAATGTGGGCATATTACTGAGGGGCACTATGTGGGCATATGACTGAGGGCACTATGTGGGCATATTACTGGGGGCTCAATGTGGACATATTTCTGGGGGCACAATGTGGACATATTACTGGGGGCACAATGTGGGCATATTACTTGGGGCACTATGTGGGCATATTACTGGGGGCACTATGTGGGCATATTACTAGGGCACAATGTGGGCATATTACTGGGGGCACAATGTGGGCATATTACTGAGGGAGCACTATGTGGACATATTACTGAGGGGCACTATGTGGGCATATTACTGGGGGCACTATGTGGGCATATTACTGGGTGCACAATGTGAGCATATTACTGGGGGCACTATGTGGGCATATTACTGGGGAGCACAATGTGAGCATATTACTGGGGGGCACTATGTGGGCATATTACTGGGGCACATCTGGGCATATTACTGGGGGCACAATGTGGGCATATTACTGGGGGCACAATGTGGGCATAATATTAGGGGCACTATGTGGACATATTACTTAGGGGCACTATGTGGGCATATTACTGGGGGCACAATGTGGGCATATTACTGGGGGCACTATGTGGGCATATTACTAGGGGATACAATGTGGGCATATTACTGGGGCACAGCTGGGCATATTACTGGGGGCACAATGTGGGCATATTACTATGGGCACAGCTGGGCATATTACTGGGGGCACAATGTAGACATATTACTGGGGGCACAATGTGGGCATATTACTGGGGGCACTATGTGGGCATATTACTGAGGGGCACTATGTGGGCATATTACTGGGGGCACTATGTGGGCATATTACTGGGGGCACTATGTAGAGCATATTACTGGGGGCACTATGTGGGCATATTACTTGGTGAAACTATGTGGGCATAAACTGGGGCACAGCTGGGCATATTACTGGAGGCACAATGTGGGCATATTACTGGGGGCACAGCTGGGCATATTACTGGATATTAATGCACACAGGGGTGTCTGAGTACAGGGATATGCAGAGTTATGTCATGGTAAAGGAATAATATATACAGTAATGTCAGAGCATAGAGGTAATGCCCACAGTGATGTCACAGTACAGAGAGTAACGCACACAGTGATGTCATAGTACAGAGGTAACGCACACAGTGATCTCACAAGTACAGAGGTAACGCACATAGTGATGTCACAGTACAGAGATTATAAACACAGTGATGTCAAAGTACAGAGAAAATAAACACAGTGATGTCACAGTACAGAGGTAACTCACACAGTGATGTCACAGTACAGAGGTAACTCACACAGTGATGTCACAGTACAGAGGTAACGCACACAGTAATGTCACAGTACAGATGTAACGCACACAGTGATGTCACTGTACGGAGATAAAGCTCACAGTAAAGTCACGGGTATAAGAATAATGCACACAGTGTTATAATACAGGGTTAATGCGCACAGCATAGAGTTAATGCACATAGTAATGTCACAGTACAGGGATAATGCACAATGTTATATTGTAGCATAGAAATAATGCACACAAAAGGTTGCCATATAAACTGTAAAATCACAGCACAGGAGAAAAACACATTTTGGGTTCAGAGGTGACTGAAAGTCTATCAGAAAAATCCGCTGTGGTTTTTGCTGCATTTCCACAGCAAAAAACACATAAAAAACAGCAACAAAACCGCATGTACTATTTGCTGTGGAAAAGCCTGCAGATTTCTACCTTTCATTTAGAAGTATGAAATTGGCAAGAGAAATTCAGCTTCACATGCTAGCGGATTTCAAATCTGCATTACCTTTAACTCCTAAACAGGTTAAGATATGTTAAAACTGACCCTTCCAGTGAGTATCTGTGTACATTCTAACCAGGATGATATATCACATGGCCCGCTTTTTAAAAACCTGAGCTGAATTCAACATGGCAGATTTAAAAATGGCAGCTGAAAACCAAATAATGCCGCCTCCTCCCGATTAATAATTTCACACAGTGGCAGTCAATTTTCTACAGATGCCACCAGTTAATGGAGTGCGTCCAGACTTTTGCCGCACCCTGTACATAGTACAATATATGGATGTAGCAGAGTTTACAGTCAGTCATACTGCGTTAACTAAATGTGATAACTCACCAATTGTGTGTTAAAGGGGTATTCCCATCTCAGATAATGGGGGCATATCACTTGGATAGGGGGACCTGCACCAACACCAAGAATGGAGCGGGAAGGTGGTGGCTGAAGGACCACCAAGTGCTCTTCTCCCGTAGTATTGAACACTACGCTTGACGGCCACCACTCCCATTTATTTCTATGGGGCCGACAGAAATAACCGAACTTTCCGGTCTCCGTACTCAGTGTAGGTGGGACCGCACCTATCAGACAATGGGGAAATAGCCTAGCGATATGCCTCCATTGTCTGAGATGAGGAAAAGCCCTTTAACTCTGCTACATCTGTAACACAGTATGATGCCACTTTATTAGTGCCCCAACATAGTATAAAGCCCCCTTAGTGCCCCTCACACAATAGAATGCCCCTAATTGCCCCTTCAGAGTAGAATGTTTCCCGTAAGTGCCATTTCCAAAGTGTCAAGTCCCCTTATATTCCCCTACACAGTATGAAGCCCCCTCACAGTATGATGGCCTCATAAATGCCCCCTGCATAGAGTAACAGGAGTTGTCCAACCAGCACCTGGATCTGAATACTATTGTAATTGCATGTCATTAAAAATGTATTGTAGACCTGCTCACTCAGAAGGAATCATACGGTCAGTTTCATCCTTCAATGGCCACCAGCTACAGCAGAAAGGACACGCCCCTAAGCTGTCAGCATGAAGTTAATCTAGTACAGGCATCAGCAACCTTCGGCTCCCAGCTGTTGTGAAACTACAATTCCCAGCATGCTCCATTCATTTCTATGTAAGTTCTTAGAAGAGCAGAGCAACTATGTATGCTGGGAGTTGTAGTTTCACAACAGCTGGGAGCCAAAGGTTGCCTACCCTGACGCAGAACAAATGGAGCAATAAATGGTGAGACCTCTGGATCCATGTGAGGTACGGGACTGGTTCTAGCTTTGTTAGAAAAGATTATCATGTACTATATGATGTTATTATATATGATGTCATGTACATTATATATAGGATCACCCCTTTAAGTTCCCCCTGATGAAAAGTCCAGAGCTGGATCTTGGACGGTTGGGTGACGGACTGGTATGATGATGGCCGATGGTCTACTTCTCATTATTTGGGGGAAACTTTCATTTTGATTCTTAGCGACACATTTCTTTCTTCTATATTACGAGACGTAACGTTCCATTCTTTAACGCCCTGAACTCGGAGGAGATAAAGTCTCTGACCACAACGTCTTCATTTCCCCCATCGCTGCGATCACACAGAAGAAGCGCAGAGGCTCCATCATCATGCCTGCGATTATCGCTGACGCCAAGATCGAGGTAAATAGCCTTGAATTGCGGGCGTCACGGGGAGCCGTGGCATTGATGCCTCTGTGATCCAGGACATCTCGTGCGCCGCGCTCCAGTCTCCTGAGCCTCACACTTTATTTCATCCTCGCAGTCTTTTTCCTCTCCCCATTGTGAACCGTAATGTATGTATCTGATAGTAAATTAGTTTCTGCCGTACACGTTACTCGCAGTGCATGGCGGCTCCTGTTGCGCCGGGGCCTGCTGGGTTTCTTTTTGATAATGCCGTTATTGAAAAAGCAAAAAGGATAATCTTTTAGAACTGACAGCATTATCACCCGAGGGGGAGATCGGGAATATTTTGTTTTCTTTATTCCTCTATTATTCATTTGCAACAAAAAGACATTTCAATGGGCGCCAGTCGGGCAAGTTTATAATGTAGCACTGTGAAAAGAGATTTGCATGCTCGCCTCTATTCTGGGGGATACTTCCTCCGGTGGGAATTCACCTCGTTCTGTGTTTTCCTTTTTACCCAAGGTTCTGGTTGTACTTTTTGCATGAAGTTTAACGCTACTTTTACACTCGTGTTTTGGCTTTCCATTTGTGAGGTCCGTCATGGGCTCTCAGAAGCGGTCCAAAACGCATCAGTTTTGCCCTAAACACAGGATCCGCTCAGAATGCATCAGTTTGCCTCCGTTCGGTCACCATTCCGCTCTGGAGGCTGCCTGCAGCGTTTTGCTGTCCGCCTAACGAACGGAACCAAACCGATCCGTCCTGGCGCACAATGTCAGTCAATGGGGACAGATCCGTTTTCTCTGACACAATCTGGCACAATAGAAAACGGATCCATCCCCCATTGACTTTCAATGGTGTTCAAGACGGATCCGTCATGGCTATAGAAGATATAATACACCCGGATCCATTCATGACGGATGCATGTGGTTGTATTATTGTAACGGAAGCTTTTTTGCAGATCCATGACGGATCCGCAAAAAACGCTAGTGTGAAAGTAGCCTTATTTGTAGTAGTAATTGTAATGGATTATTTTGTTATAACCTGTATTACTGTGCTCGATAAGTGATAACTGAGTGCAGTACCGCCCTCTGACAGGTAGATGTCACTATAAACTGTTACAATCTCCTGCACACGATCATATCCATTTTGCGGTCCACAAATCTCGGATCCGCACAATACGGATGTGGCCTGCAGTTTTCGCAGGACCCACTAGAAAAAAGCCTATTCTTGTCCGCAAATAGGTTCTATAATTTGTGGCCCGACTGCTCGGATACGCATAGCACATTAGTAAGTTACTTTTTTTTTTTTTTGGGCGGACCCATAGACATGAACGGGTCTGTGTGTGAACCGCAAAAATACACAGACCAAAATACGGTTGTGTGCATGAGGACTAGGAATCCTAAAGGCACCAAAATCCGCGCAGCCTCTTCTCTAGATCCACTTCTTAAGGCAGGCATCCTCAAACTGCGGCCCTCCAGATATTGTAAAACTACAATTCCCACTATGCCCTGCTGTAGCCTGATAGCTGTAGGTTGTCTGGGCATGCTGGGAGTTGTAGTTTTGCAACAGCTGAGGGCCGCAGTTTGAGGATGCCTGTCTTAAGGGGAAATTGCGCTGTAGTTCATATGGCGTGTTTTATTTCCGAGCGTGGATTGAAAATACGCATTGCGGGAAAGGCAACATATTCATTCTTGGTGCAGATTCTACATGGAAATTACCATTCAACTCAATAGGAGGCCTAGGAAAAGTCTGTAAAAAAATACAAAATAAAAAATGCATCCAATTACTGTACAGCAGGAGACAACGGAGGCCAGTGATTGGCTGCAAAGATCACGTGTGCATGCAGTGTGGCATGACCACTGCAGAATCAAAGCAATGACCAGTGGGACCCCCGGAGCAGCAGTGCTAGAACCGCAGGGGATTTGTCAGTTGAGTTTTGAGTAATTTTTATTGTACCACATTCTCATTATTATTATTATTTTTATTTATTTTTAAATCCTGGACGATACTTTTAATTTTATTCATTTTGGGAATAGGGTGTGCATTGCATTATGTCTGAAAAAACATGTGTTGGTTGAATGCATGCAGGACAGGACTGTAACTGCTTGCTGCAGGAGTCCAGATATGGCAACATACAGAAGTAAATGCCACAAGATCCATAAACAGCAGCTTGTTGGTAGTTTCCAGTTAGCAACATCCGTAGATGGTATCGCTGCTGATGTCAGAATGATAGGTTGATTTATTATTTTTTTTATTCCAGTGCAAGTTCTTGTATATTCGCTGACTCTGGACGTAGACTTGGTGGAAAATGGAGATTTGATATTGCTCCGCATTCTGACAGTGTAGTTATCAGAAATTGTTCATTGATTCCTTGTCTGGTCTTAGTTAATCTCGATGCGTCTGACGGGCACTTTATGACACGCCATCAGCCAGGGTCAATCTAGTGGCCGGGACGAGTTGTTTAATTACTAAGCGCACTGTCTTTTGTATTGATTTAAGTGTAATGTTCATGGACTATGCGGTGAAGTCGCCTGTCCGCGCGCTCTCTGCTGCTCTCACCGCAAACCTGGAGACTTCTTAAAGAACATGAAGTCATAAATTAAAACTATCCTCTGTACAAATCCTTGTATCGTCCTGTGATCCCCATTATGGGAAAACTGAGTGACAACCGATATGGTCACCACTACAGTTGGATGTCTGAATTTAAAGGGAGTCTGTCAGCAGTGACGTCCCTGTGCAACCAAGCCCAGCGCCAAATAGGTTCAGCCCCCTTGATCATAATGGTGCCTTCCTTTCATCCATCTGTGTCTCCCTTGCAGAGAAATCCAATATGCAGATGAGGTGTCTAGTGCAACGAGGGAGGCACCATTGCACTCTTGCACCCAAGCTCCGCTAGTTGCTCTGCCTAGTCCCTCCCTTGGACCATTCTTCGACAGGGCCAGGCAGTAGATTAGTATCTCTCCTGGCCCTGTATTCTCATGAATGCATATCTGTTCTCATTTTGACGCATGTGCAGTGCACTTGGGTTCATCCAGGCAGAGAATCCGTGCACTGTGCATGCGCCAATATGGAAACGATCATCTCATGCGTGAGAATACAGGGCTAGGCGACATTATGCGCCTACTGCCTAGCCTTAGTGTTCTGAGGGAGTGGCTGCACTTCAAACCCTCATTTGCATCTTGCAACAAGGGCAGCAATATGGTAATGAGGTGTTCAGTGCAATGAGGGCGGTGCCCATGCCCTTGTTGCATCCAATCTCTGCCCCTTTCTCTGCCTAACCCATGCCTTGAATCATTGATTGCCAGGGCCAGGCAGACGGTACGTAATCTTGCTTGGCTGTGTAAATTCTCACGCACGAGCTGTTTGTTTTCATATCTGAGCATGCGCAGTGCAGCGCCGAGTCTCTTCCGCTTAGAAAACAAGTGCACTGCGTATGCAGGGCCAGGCGGGATTACTAATATACTGCCTGTCCCTGTCAATCAATGGTCTGAGAAGGGGCTGTGCAGAGAAAGAAGCAGAGCTTGGGTGCAACAAGAGCATGGGCGCAGCCCTCAGTGCACTAAACACCTAATTTTTATTTTGCTTTAAAGTTGGATCATTATAATGAGCCGAACCCATTTGGCGCTGGGCTTAGTTGCATAGGGTTGTTGTTGCCGACAGACATCTCTTTAAGTTCTCAGATATAGCGATTCCCGCTGGGCCCTCTGCAACTTATTGGCCCATAGTCTAGGAAAAAAACAGGACTATAAGGGACGGATGCGAAACAGATTTGCCATTGCGGATCTGCGTGCGGTAAATCAGCAGTATCGTACTATGCCAGCAAAGTGGATGAGATTTTAGCAAATCTGAAAATAACCTGCAGTGTTAACTGACCTATGGCGCGGATGTTAAATCTACACTACACCTAATTATGCCACGGATTTCATCCATGTCTACAGGACTTTCATACATAACGGAACCGTTATTTGGGCCCATAGAAATGTATTAGGAACAGAGCAAAAGCGGAATGCTTCTAAAAGCTTCCGTTTTGCATTCGATCCATAAATTCCGCTATATTCCGTTATAACCCTGTTGTAACGGAACAGTATAATGGAATTACGAACACATCTGTATGAGCACATCTTGGCGCTGATTTTTCCTCTGCGATTAACATGCTATGTGCAGGTACTCTAAAGAAGCATACACACTTTCCGAATTTGATGAGAATTTTGGTGCAAAATCTGCACCAAAATCTACTCACAGTTTGCCTCTAGTGCAAGTGTATGGGATGTGTGTGACATTCTGCATTGGATCAGATCTGCACAGATTTTTGCCCGTGCTGCAGAAATCCATCCTCATGCACGTACGTGTCGGTGATGCAATGAATTTTTGTAAATGCACGATTATGTCATTCTGCTACAGCGGTGACATATGACGTCATCAGGCAGCAGGACCCAGGAAATTCATTTTGTTCTCCTACTGACCCTTCCCATGTTTGTAGTGCATCATATCAGTGATGAAATGCACGAAGCCAGCGTCGTCCCTCCTTGCCGAAGCCTCCCTTTAATAACCTGTGATGTTCACACCCCGGTGATAAGCCGCACACTTCTCTAATAGCCGGTCAGGCAGTCCTTTATGGTGCATCAGCAGAAACCTCGGTGTCATTTGTAAATTCCTCCAAATACATCAGCGACTAATATGAGGAGTCGCAGGAGGAGGATGGCAGCGGCACGCCAGGCTGCTGAATTATTAATGCCTTATTAAGATGGCATTAAATAAAAAGCAAAATGCTGGCACTGCGGCGCACCCGCCACCTACTCCTCCGCTTTTACCAGATAGCAATCATACATTTTAAATAGAATGTAAATTTCTAGTTGTAATTACATTACTCATAAGAGCGACTAAGCAGTTTTTTATTAAATTGTCGCTAACACCCATGCATCAGCCATTCCCCGATACGTGCCAGCGTCTAACCCTCCGTCTGATGACAGCTCTGCTGCATCCAAGTAGAGAATTTTAGGAATCTGAACCATTCGTCAGTGTCACATGGAAAGCACAAGTTATTTTTAACTAATTAAAGTTGCACTCCTACAAACAAAAATGTTTATTCTCTGACATGTTAGAAAGTTGGAAACTGTAGTGAATGTACTTTTCTTACCTGTGACTGTATTTGTGAGTTATAACCTCCCTTCAGTTTCTCAGCTGTGTCATGTGACCAGCATTCTGACTTTCCAAATAACACAACGTCTTATGTGTGAACGTCATTGCTTCGCGAAGTCTCGCGAGACTTTGGTAATAACTTCATAAATTAATTTGTACTGTAAAACATCTCCCAAACTTGGGTTCGGTTCCAAGTGTTACCTTGGAACCGAACCCGAGTTTGGGAAATGTTTTTTCAGTACAAATTAATTTATGAAGTTATTGCACGAAGTCTCGCGAGACTTCACAAAGCAATAACTTCGGCTCATCGGAGCCAATACATTCTAATACTGTACGGAGCTCCTGCTCTGTACAGTATTGGAACAAAGTTTTTGCGAATCGACTTCCGATGTTTCATCTGAAGTCGATTCGCTCATCCCTAATCCTCAGGTTATCAATATCAGATCGGTGGGGGCTGATTACTGGCACCCATGCCAACCAGCTGTTTAAAGAGGCTGCAGCGCTTTGGTGAGCCCCGCGGCCTCTTCCTAGTCCAGTGACATCCTATACATCAGTCACATGCCCTAGGGGCAGCAGAAGTGAATACTAGGCCGCTCTACCATGTATGTTACTGTGGTTGGATAGGCGTAAGGAGGACACAACACTCACTGGAGGAGTGAGGGGTGCCGCATCCCGAACAATCAGATATTGATGACCTAACCTGAGAATTCTTTGGGACTGCATCATAATACATCATTGCTATCTCCATGAGTGATGCGAATATCTCAGCTCTCTCCTATGCTGCCGCCAGTGGCGGTTCGGAGTGTAGGTGTTATACTTGGCCGGAGGACCTTGTATTTTCCATTGAGGTTTGGCATTTCACCCTGCATATTACAGAGGCATTATTATTTTACGAATTAATCTACTTTCTCTTCATTTTTTCCCCTAATTAAGATCTTTTTCCCACTCGGCCCACACGCTAACGCAGAGAAAAATCAGCTATTCATTAGAGACACAAGGAGACTTGACCTTGAATTTCACTGCTCCACTTCTTGCTATCAAGATCCTTTCTAAATATTCCTTTTTCTGGAGAATTGATTTCTTATCCACTTTTTTACTCTGCTTCGTAAAATAATCTCATATTTAGTGTAATTAAAATTATTTTTAACTCCCCGGGTAATAGATGGAGTTTCGCCAGCGTCTAAAAGGGTTTTGAAATGGTTAGCTTATTTTTGGATAATTATAGAAGTTGATTTCGTATAATTGGATGGAATTGTCACCAATGCTAAAAGTTGGAACACCAATTGCTTAGTTGGAACTGAATGACCTTAATAATTACAATGTTACATATTAAAGTTACTGGTAAGTTTGTATCAGCCTATGTATGAAGTATCTTAAAGGGAAGTGACTAAAAACGTGACTCTCTTACTAATTATTTATTCCAGTTTTCAGCATTTTGAATCATTTTCAGCGTTGTTTTTCAACATTTCTCCAGGATATTCTTCCTTCAAGTTTCTCAGTGGCGTCTTCATAATTCCTGTAATTGTCTGTTTCTTGTCTTCTTCTACCATTGAACGGGGTCATCTTGTAAGATTAAGCTTTAGTCTGGATATTTGTACTTCTTCGGAAAGTTTGCCTTGTTTTGGTCAACCCTTTTCCATTCTCCCTAACCTAAGATCCCTTGCAATCATTTCTTGTTGCTTGTAGTACTACTTGGTGGACTAGAGGGGTCCATTTGTCCTCCAAAGCAATGGGGACTCTCAGCATTTGTCCAGGATGTTCTTTCTTCAGTTAGGTCTTTAAGCTTCTCAATGGCGGTTTCATGATTTCTGTAATTGTTTCCTCCCTATCTGTTGCTGGTTGTCTTCTTTCTTCATTGGATGGTTCGCCCTGTTTTGGTCAAACCTTTTCAGTTCTCCCTAACCTAAAATACCTTGCAATAATCTCCTATTGCTTGTAGTACCCCTTGGTGGACTGGAGGGGCCAATCTATTCTACAAAGCAAATGGGAATCTCAGCATTTGCCCAGGATGTCCTTTCTTCAGTTAGGTCTTCAAGCTTCTCAATGGCGTCTTCATGATTCCTTTGATTGTCGTCTTTCATCCTGTTGCTTGTAGTCTTCTTCTACCATTGAACAGGATCATCTCCTAATACACCTAAAGTAAGATAAGTCATTGGATGGTTTGCCTTGCATTGGTCAAAACCTTTTCTGTTCTCCCTAACCAAAGATCCCTTGCAATCATCTCTTATTGCTTGTAGTACCCCTTGATGGACGGGAGGGAGTCAATCTGTCCTCCTAAGCAAAGGAGACTCTCAGTTCAAATTTCTTCCATTAACATCATTAGAGTTTAAATATGCAATTAAATCCACAAGTGGCAATTGTGTTGCAGATTTACTTGCAGATTTGTTGTGGATTTCACCACAGATTGGCAACATGTGAACCTAAATAAAGGGATCTTCCCGTTCTTCACCAGAGACCCCCAGGAAACAAAACATGTCAGCAATGACGTCATGGACGGGTAGTCAGAAGACAGCTATGGGCAGGGGTGAACTGCGAAAGTGGCCCTGGAAAAAATCCTAAACGTGGCCACATGTTGTAGGTGCGTCCAAATTGAAAGAAGGTGGGGTAACACAAGTAGGCGGGGTGAGCAGTAACATAGCACAAAATATCGTCACAGCAGAACCATATACCATAGTGCAACACAATATATTGCCCCAAAAGCTGTCTCTCTGTGGTGGCCACCAATAGATGCCATATTCCATCGTCCTCCAGATATCTCTGATTAAGATATGGAGCAGGGGGCTTAGGAGGTGAGGTGTGGGCCACAGCCATCGGCATAACTACCATAGTGGCAGACCATGTGACTGCTATGGGGTCAAGGGCAAGAGGGGGCCCAGTCTTAGTCTACTGGAGGTGAAAACTTGGTCAGGACTCTACCTTCTAAAGGAACAACTTTTAGCAAATAGGGCAGTGGAAAAATGGCAAATGGCCCAACGGTCATTGAAAGGGGTTTAGGCAGAAGCCCTTCTGTTCTGCGTAGGGGTCTGGTTTGATCCTTGCTATGGGGCCCTTACTTCTCTATGTACGCCAGTGGCCACAGCAGCTGAATCCAGAAGGGCATGTGTGTCCCCTAGCCGGGTAAACAAGTACCTAATTTTCACAGCTTTAATTACCACTGATGGGTCACTATGTATATGGCCAGCGTAAGAGGGAGGGCTTGTGCAGGCCCCTTGAACATGGGCCCACTGGGATATTTCCCTTTAGGGTCTATGGCCAATACTCCCCTGGCTATGGGTCATCACAACAAATCTAGAGGGTGAAGCTAGTGTTGAACTGGGGTGCCTAGGGCCCACCCAAAAACTGAATCTGGGTTCCCACCCTATAGCTACATGGAAATATTAGGCTAGTTGACGTCACATGGGACATAAATGCTATAGATTTGCTGCACACAAATCTGTGGAGCCAAATCCACAGTGTTTACGTACCAGCGAAGTGGATACGATTTTAAGAAATCTCATCCACATGCTATTAATAAAACCCACAGAATAAATTGGACCGTGATGTGCTGTGGATTTTGCTGCTGCAGATTTACACGTGGACGTACCCTCTCCTGTTCTTTTTAAATAAATTAAAATGTCATCGAAAAGTTAATTTATTTCAGTAATTTAGTTCAAGAAATGAACCTCATATATTGTATAGATTCATTATATACAGAGGGATCTACTCCAAGCCTTTATTTCCTTTAATGTTGATGATTACGGCTTACAGCGAATGAGCCCCCAATAGTCAGAGCTCAGAAAATTAGAATATTATGTAAGACCAATGAAAAATCATTTTTGATACAGAAATGTTGGCCTCCTGAGGAGTCTGTCCAGTATATGCGCTCAGTACTTGGTCGGGGCTCCTGCTGCATCAGTGCGGCCATGTGTCATGGAGGCGATCAGCCTGTGGCACTGCGGAGGGGTTCTGGAAGCCCAGGTTTCTTTCATAGTGGCCTTCAGCTCATCTGCATTGTGGGGTCTGGGGTCTCTCATAGGGGTCTTCTCTATGGGGTTTAGGCCAATCAAACCCAGTGATATCATGGTTATTTTCATTAATTGAGACGCACCTGTAAGTGTACATGCTGGGAGTTGTAGATTCATGGCAGCCGGACTGCCAAAAGGTTCCTGACCCCTGTTGTAGGCCATCAGTATTGATCATGGGGGTCTTTAATAATTACAGTCAAAGGAGCTCCACATTCCTATAAGTCATGCACTCCATTTTTTGTTTACACAGACACAATGGCTCCTCCATAAGAAGGCTGTTCCGAACACTGCAGCACAGACACAGCATATGTACATGGATGACGGGGAAGCAGAACTCACAGGACGCCATGTTCCTTTCAGTGTGATGATCGGCAGGGTCACTGGACCCCTACTAATCTGACATTTAGGGCTTAAACTCCAACTGGAATTGATAAATTGTGCAGGCAGCAAGATAAATTAAAGTATACAGCAATGTAGAGGAAGTGGGGAAGCGGGAGACGTTACCTGCAGTCCTATGTAACACCACAGATAACACAGTGAAGCTCTCTGAGTACAGATAATGTAGTAGATGTCACCTGCAGTCCTATGTAACACCACAGATAACACAGTGATAGCTCTCTGATTACAGATAATGTAGTAGATGTCATCTGCAGTCCTATGTAACACCACAGATAACACAGTGATAGCTCTCCGAGTACAGATAATGTAGTTATTGTCACCTGCAGTCCTATGTAACACCACAGGTAACACAGTGATAGCTCTCTGATTACAGATAATGTAGTAGATGTCATCTGCAGTCCTATGTAACACTATAGATAACACAGGCAAAACTCTCTGAGTACAGATAATGTAGTTATTGTCACCTGCAGTCCTATGTAACACCACAGGTAACACAGTGATAACTCGGAGTACAGATAATGTAGTAGATGTTACCTGCAGTCCTATGTAACACCACAGATATCGCAGTGATAACTCTGAGTACAGATAATGTAGTAGATGTCACCTGCAGTCCTATGTAACACCATCAATAGCACAGTGATAACTCTGAGTACAGATAACGTAGATGTCACCTGCAGTCCTATGTAACACCACATATAACATAGTGATAACTCTCTGAGTACAGATAATGTAGTAGATGTCACCTGCAGTCCTATGTAACACCAGATATAATACAGTGATAACTCTGAGTACAGATAATGCAGTAGATGTTACCTGCAGTCCTATGTAACACCACAGGTAACACAGTGATAACTCTGAGTACAGATAATGTAGTAGATGTCACCTGCAGTCCTATGTAACACCATCAATAGCACAGTGATAACTCTGAGTACAGATAACGCAGTAGATGTCACCTGCAGTCCTATGTAACACCACAGATAACACAGTGATAGCTCTCTGAGTACAGATAATGTAGTAGATGTCACCTGCAGTCCTATGTAACACCACATATAACACAGTGATAACTCTCTGAGTACAGATAATGTAGTAGATGTCACCTGCAGTCCTATGTAACACCAGATATAACACAGTGATAACTCTGAGTACAGATAATGTACAGGATGTCACCTGCAGTCCTATGTAACACCACAGATAACATACTGATAATTCATTGAGGCCCCTCCCCACCCATACCCTTCCTGGAGTTACCCCAAGGATTCTTTATCTGTGTGCCATCTCAGCATTCACTGGAGTTCTCTGGGTATCAAATGAGCTGGCTATGACCTAAAGGACCAGAGGTTGCTTCTTTAGGAACTTCTCAGACTCAGGCACAGACTGCACTAACTTAGACAAAGAGAGGCTTCACCCAAGAGCTAGAAAGTAATTTACTGATCATCTATCCTCTAGAAAGGTTATCAGCATCTGATCGGCGGGTGTGTGACACCTGGGACCCCAGCCGATCAGCTGTTTGAGAAGTGAAGTTTATGGGGCTGAGCTGTGCTTAGGCCACGTGACCTATAGTCGTGACGTCACTGGCCTGCATGAAGCAGCGAGAAGGCTACGGCGCTGCTGCAAGCGCGGCTTGCCTTCTCAAACAGCTGATCTTCAGATAGATCATAGTATATAAGACCTAAAAAGACATTTGTCCATCCAGTTCGGCCTGTTTCCTACAAGTTGATTCAGAGGAAGGCAAAAAAACTGTGAGGCAGAAGCCAATTTTCCCCACTTAAGGGCAAAAATTCCTTCCGGACTCTAATCAGGCATCATAATAACTCCCTGGATCAACGACCCTCTCTAGTAGCTATAACCTGTAATATTATTACACTCCAGAAATACATCCAGGCCTCTCTTGAATTCCTTTATTGTGCTCACCATCACCACCTCCTCAGGCAGAGAGTTCCATAGTCTCACTGCTCTTACAGTGAAGAATCCTTTTCTATGTTTGTGTAGAAACCTTCTTTCCTCCAGATGCAGAGGATGTCCCTCGTCACAGTCACAGTCCTGGGGATAAATAGATGATGGGACAGATCTCTGTACTGACCCCTGATATATTTATACATAGTTATTAGATCTCCCTCAGTCGTCTTTTTTCTAGAGTGAATAACCCTAATTTTGATAATCTTTCAGGGTCCTGTAGTTGCCCCATTCCAGTTATTACTTTAGTTGCCCTCCTCTGAACCCTCTCCAGCTCTGCTATGTCTGCCTTGTTCACAGGAGCCCAGAACTGTACACAGTCCTCCATGTGTGGTCTGACTAGTGATTTGTAAAGTGGTAGGACTATGTTCTCATCACGGGCATCTATGCCCCATTTGATGCAACGCACTATCTTATTGGCCTTAGCGGCAGCTGCCTGACACTGGTTTTTGCAGCTTAGTTTGCTGTTTATTAAAATTCCTAGATCCCTTTCCATGTCAGTGTCACCCAGTGTTTTACCATTTAGTATGTACGGGTGACTTGCATTAGTCCTTCCCATGTGCATAGCTTTTCATTTTTCAGTGTTAAACCTCATCTGCCATTTCTTTAAAACCCCTTTTAAACCTATGCAGACATTATAAGACATTGCAAAAACTAATATATCACATTACATTACTTCTTGTGGGTCAGGGAAATCAGGTCAGTGATCACTGCATGCTAGTTTTCATGGCAAGATGCAGAGGAGGCTATACAAAAGTGGTTCAAGAAACCCAGTGCTGACTATTTGGACTGTAGATCTACAAGATGAGTCAAAAGTCTCAGGACACCCTTTTATTTCAGAAACAAAGGGAAAATTAAAAATCTGAAAACCCCAGCAAGTAATGGGTGAGGGAGCCCATTTTTGGATTATTACGGCAATCAATTTTTGATAAAATGCTGGTCTTCTTTGATATGCCACATGACCCCCTTCCCATTGGAAAAATTTGCCCTTGATCCAATATGGCGGCTTTCAAGATGCCGGCCATGTTCCAGACATAGCCCAAAAGATACGCCCCTCACCCATCACTTGCAGGGGTATTCAGATATTTCATTTTCACTTTTGTTTCTGAAATAAAAGGGTATACTGAGACTTTTGACTCCCCTCTACTTATCTATATCCTGCATTGACTCAAGTTCAAAACTTGGGTCCAGGAATGAGCCTGAGACCCCACAGTAATAATCCCCACTTTAGACTCTGGGGGTTTAGACCCTTCCCTTAGAGATTCCTATGAAATCCTTGCTCTGCTGAGGTGTGGGAATCTGCATGTGCAGAGTAATATAATGGAGAACCTGTGAGGTGACAAGCAGAACGTTCATTACAACCAGGAAAAAAATCATTTACAAGATTGTTCAGGAAGAGTTCAGGAAGAAAATGGTTTTGTGAATGTTTAGACTAAGAACGTGGCGGCGATCACATCACGGTGGCTTATTTTGCAGCAGAAATTTTTTCACAGATGACAATCTTGTCAATTCGTGTAGGAATATATCTATCAAGCTTCACAGGTTGGCAAGGAACATAAAGTACGGGCATTCCCCCGCTGTCTGTAAATGTGCATTTCAGGTTTTCTGGTTCTTTTCTGGTTCTGAAAGTGATGTAGCAGAGTTATCCACTAAATTGTGCTGTCCCTGTGCTGTCCCTGTGCCCTCCCCCGCCACCTAAGCCACCGCCACCGTATCTCCGTCACAGCGCTTTCTTCTGGTCACTCAGTAGTCTGGCAGAGTCTCCTCTTCCAAGCACTGTTCCCTAACTGCAGAACACTAGGGGCTCTGTAGGGACTCTGACTGCTCTCCTTATATACAGTTTTTGCTAGACTAGAACATTCTAGTGGGAGGGGTGGAGTGGAGAAACAGATACATTGTTTCAGCTCCCGTCTGGTATAGACTTACATTAGAGCTTCGATGATACTCAATGGCAAAGACACAGCCGGTTTTCCAGACAAAAACAAGTTTCCAGACATAACAACATAGCTAAAACCAGACATTTACATGGTCAGGCTCCAAAACATGGTCTTCTTTACTCTTTCAGTACCGGGCCACTTCTCACCTTTAATCCTAGGCCGATTTTAGCAAATCTGACATGTGTCACTTTATGTGGTAATAACTTTGGAACACTTTTACTTATCCAAGCCATTCTGAGACTGTTTTCTCGTGACACATTGTAGTTCATGACAGTGGTATATTTGAGTTGATATATTTCACCTTTATTTATAAAATTATTCAAAATTTACCAGAAATTTGAAAAATTCACAACTTTCTAAATTAGAATTTCTCTACTTTTAAGATAAGATAGTAATACCTCATAAAATAGTTATCAGTCATCATTCCTCATATGTCTGCTTTATGTTGGCATAATTTTGTAAATGTCATTTTATTTTTTACGATGTTAGAAGGCTTAGAAGTTTAGAAGCTATTTTTCAAATTTTCAACAACATTTCCAAAACCATTTTTTTAAGCACCAATTCAGTTAGGCCTCATGCACACGACCGTTGTTTGATTCCGTGTCCGTTGCTCCGTTTTTCGTGATTTTCTGCGGACCCATTGGTTTTCAATGGGTCCGTGGAAACCTCGGCAAATGCACCGTTTGTCCTCCGCGTCCGTGGTCCGTGATTCCAGTCCGTCAAAAAATATAACCTGTCCTATTCTTGTCCGTGAAAACGGTTCACGGACTCATTCAAGTCAATGGGTCCGTGAAAATGCGGATGGCCATCCGTGTGTCATCCGTGTTCCGTGTCCGTTTTTTGCGGATCCCTTGGCAGGCACTTGGGAAACATTGTCAGCCTGTCTTTTGGTAAAATCTTTTTGGTCATGTCCGCTAAAAAACGGAAGACACACGGAAACACAACGGAAGGCAAAACGGACACGGATCACTGAACAACGGAACCCCTTTGCGGACAGCATAAAAAACGGTCGTGTGCATGAGGCCTTATAAAGTGATTTTAAGGGGCTTATGTAATGGAAACCACTCATAAATTACCCCATTTTAGAAACTACACCCCTCAATTTATTCAAAACGTTGTTAACCCTTGAGGTGTTCCACAAGAATTAAAGAAAATGGAGGTGAAATTTCTAAATTTCACTTTTTTCAAGATTTTTCTTGCAACACAGCAAGGGTTAACAGCAAAATAAACCTCAATATATATTACTCTGATTCTTCAGTTTACAGAAATACCCCATATGTTGCAGTAAACTGCTCTATGGGCATGTGGCAATGGTCAGAAGGAAAGGAGCGCCATATGTATTTTGTAAGCAGATTTCGCTAGAATGTTTTTTACGCACCATTTTGTATTTAAAGAGACCCTGACATACCCCTACAGTGGAAACCCTCAAAAAGTGACCCCATTTTGGAAACTACACCCTTAAAGAATATATTAAGGGGGATACTGAGCACTTTGACCCCTAAGGAGTTTTATGCTTTGACCTTGGCTGTAAAAATGAAAAGTTTAGTTTCTTCCAATAAAAGTTTATTTAGCCCCAAATTTATCATTTTCACAAGGGGTAACAGGAGAAAAACACCCCACAATTTGTTACCCATTTTCTCCTGAATACGGCAACACCCCATATGTGGTGGTAAACTTCTGTGGGGAACATGGCAGGACTCAGAACGGAAGGAGCGCCATATAGCTTTTGCAAACATTGTTTTTTATTTTGTAAGTGATTGTCTTATCGTGGGGGCTGATATTCGGGGGCCTGGGAGTTTACCTTTCCCCCTGTTTTTCAGGGAGGGAAATTCTCCACATTTGTTGCGAGGCCTTTTTCGTCCCTCCCTTGGGCTCCCTTCTTCTCCCTGGCCACTCATACCTCTCCCGGCATTCCCTTCTATTTTAGTCCCCGGCTTCTGCAGGGACTAGGTCACATCTTTTCTGGCCTGTCCTCGGTTCCCAGGTGCACCTTTTGCCCCGTTTTTCTCCCTGGGTGTCGCTTGCTCTAAGTAGCCCCCACCTGTTCTTTCTTTCCGGAGGGCCCCGATTTCCTACCCGCCGACGGTGCACCTTTTCCGGCCGCTTCAGTAATCGAGGCCCCGACTTTTCCTCGCCTAAGCCGCATCTTCTTCCCCCACCCCTTGCTTCCTGGGCTTTTTCTTGGCCCCTCCCCGCTCCTTCCCTCCTATCCCAGTCAAGCTCGGGCTTTTGCACTGTGGGAGGAGTTTGCTCTTAGCTTCTGCTTCTGGGCCTCTATCTTGTCAGCACTAGTGGATCTCTCCTGCAGCCTTCCTGCACTTTTCTGCGGCTGATGCAGCACCTCTTCGGGGACACAGCACCTGGGGTCCGGCTGGCTGCTTTTCTGCTTTTTTCATGCTCCCACTCAGCCCTCATGTCCTCTTCCAGAGAAGACTCCCATTCCCAGCCCCCTCGGGGTCGCCACGTATTTTACGTGCACCCGTGACAATAAAAAGTTGTCATGCGGTCATCCTGACCCTGTCTGTGCGCAGTGCCTTGTCCTCAGGCCCTCCCAGGACTCCCTGTCCACCCCTCCTGTGTTGGTCCCTCCTGAATGGGCCTCTTCCCTGCCTCCAGCCATAGGGAACCTTGCCCGACTCTCCCAATCCATGGTTGAGTCGCTGGACCACTTGCCTGCCCAACTTGCGGCCGCCTCGGCCCTCCAGGGACTCCTCCGTGGATGGGGCACGCTCACGTTCAGATACCTGGTCCCGCAAACGACCTCGGGTTGTCATAACTCCTTGGCATCCTCGGGTCACTCCCAGGACAGGTCTGAGGCTGCGGACGAATCCTCCCCTTCCGCCGCCTCGGGGACACCTCTGACTCATATTCCGGATCGAAGCAGAGCACTGTCCTGTCTGCGGCCATGCAGGATCTCATCAGGGCAGATAGGAAGACTCTCCATGTGCAGGGAGACCCCTCCTTTTCCGCTCAGGAATCTGTATCGTTCCGCCACTCTAGGCGCTCCGCTTTGGTTTTCCCTAACAATGCGGATCTCAACGCACTCCTCGCCAAGGAGTGGCGTCACCTGGATAGGGATCTTCAGCCTCTTTGGACGTCCTCTTTCCCTTTTCCGAGGAGTCCATTACTATGTGGTCTGTCCCTCCTCAGGTAGATCAACAGGTGGCCCGTCTTGCTAAGGCTACCACCCTTCCTTTGGCTGACGCGTTTTCTTGTCTGATTCATCGGAAAAGCAGATAGACTCCTTCCCCAAGTCTGCATTCGTGGCAGCAGGTTCCGTTATTTGTCAGGCCTTTGCTGCGTCATGGGTGGCAAAGGCCTGTGTGGTCTGGGCCAAACAGCTGGTTCGGTCCTTGCCCCCAGATTCTACTCCTTGCCTCTCATCTTCTCCAGACATCCCGGTATCTTTGTGATGTATCCTTGGAATAGGCCTGTGACACTAGCAGGACGGCCGCTAACTCTGTGGCCATCTACCGCACAGTCTGGCTTCCTGCCTGGGCTGCGGATGCCGCCTCCAAAAAGTCACTCATATCACTCCCCTTCCAGGGTGGTAGGCTTTTGGGAAGCATTTGGAGGAGCTTATTGCTGAGGCAATGGGTGGGAAAAGTTCTCTCCTGCCCCAGAACCGTCCCTGCCGTCCAATGTCTGCATTTTCCTATGTCTGTGTTTTCGCTCCTTTCGGGATTCCTCCTCCCGTCAGGACAAAAAGACTATTCGTCCTTCCTTCAAGGCCAGGTCCTCCTGGCACGCCCGCCCTAAGCCTTCCAAACCCCAGTCTGCAAAGCCATCATCTGCATGGCGGTTTTCCCCGCTCGAGTCGCCCCTTCGAGTGGGGGTCGTTTGCTCTCCTTTCAGGATCACTGGAGTACAAGCGTGGACGACGCCTGGGTCCTCCCGGATACAAAATAGAATTCTCTGCTCTTTCCACAGGTCGGTTCTTCCAATCGTCGCCACCCAGGTCCCCCTCCCGGGCTGCCACATTTTTCAGGCCATTCATTCTCGTCACGCGCATGATTGTTCCTGTCCTGACCTAGGAACGTTTTCAGGGGTTTTACTCGAACCTCTTCACTGTTCCCAAGAAGGATGGTTCTCTTCGCCCTATTTTGGATCTGAAGGTGCTCAATTATTTCGTCTGTGTCCGTCACTTTTGCATGGAGTCTTTCAGGTCGGTGATTACTTCCCTCGAGTTGGGCGAGTTTCTGTCGTCCATCGACATCCGGGATGCTTATCTGCATGTCCCCATAGCCCTGTCTCATCAGAGGTACCTTCGCTTCGTGGTAGATTCTCTACGTTTTCAATTTGTGGCATTGCCCTTCGGCCTGGCGAGGGTCTTTACGAAGGCGTTGGCTCTCCTCGTCGCACTTCTCCATGCCAGGGGAGTTGCAGTAATACCCTACCTGGACAATCTTCTGGTGAAGGCTTTGTCCCGAGAGGACAACCTGTCCAGCCTCCACATCACCTTGTCTGTGCTATACCGGTTCAGGTGACTGGTGAACTACTCCAAGTCCTCCATTGTTCCCAGCCAGAGGATGGATCTCCTGGGCATGGTCTTCGACACTCGCCTCAGACGAGTGTTTCTTCCCCAGGACAAGGTAGTGGCTCTCCAGTCAGGGGTGGCTCGTCTTTGCGAGCCATCTCCTCTGTTAATCAGGGCATGCATGCGTGTTCTAGGCCGGATGGTTGCCACCTTCGAGGCAATTCCTTATGCCTAATTCCACACCCGGTCCCTTCAGCTATCAATTCTTGCCCGTTGGAACAAGTCGCCGGGACTTACGTTGGTGGCTTAACCCCATAACCCCCTCAATATCCTGGAGCTCAGGGTCATTTAACTAGCTCAGTCCTGTTGGACTCACCTCCTCCGCGGTCATCCTGTGTTTTGCGCTGTGGCATTAGAAGAATTTTGATATCTCTGACCTTTTAGTCTAACCAGTCTGTCTATTACTCTGTAATTCCTCTAGCCCCATTCTATGGAAGCAGTAGGTTTACAGAGCACACCAAATGCTTGAAATAAATTCTTTATTAACTTCTACCTTTCTTCATATATAACACTGCCACCTCCGCAGCAGATAGTCCATGTACAAAACACGTGTTGGACAAAGTATCACAAAATGGCGGTTCAACTGTTCAATCTTGTCATTCAACATAAAATGGTGGATATATTTCTCTCTTCAGCATCTGTACGCTCACTTTAAGTCAGTTAAGCACTATGATCTCTCTGAGAGGTATATCTGAGGGTTAATTAATAGCTCTACTTGCTGTACTTGGTTTGCAGTTTGGTCTATACAATTGATTTGAGCACTTTGTTTGAATGAACTAGATAAAGGTTATTAGCAGGTCTAGCTGTATACACATATAAGCCTTATTAGCAACCTAGGACAGGTCTTAGCTGGCCAGCTACAGGCAGAGGGACATATTCCCGCTCTCTCTGCTGTCCACATCCCCGAAGTCGACAATTGGGTAACTGACTTGCTCAGTCGCCAACGCCTCGACCCGGGCGAGTGGTCTCTTCATCCAGAGATGTTTCAACAGCTCTGTCAGTGTTGGGAATCCCAGACGTGGATCTTTTCGCTTCCCGTCCGAATCACAAACTTTCTCTTTATGTTGCCAGGTCGTGGGATCCTTAGGCTCTTGCGGTAGACGCCTTGGTGCTCCCGTGGTCCCAATTCAGTCTCCTGTATCTCTTCCCTCACCTTCCGCTTCTTCCTTGGGTACTCAAATGCCTCAAAATGGATCGGGTCTCAGCGATATTGGTGGCTCCAGACTGGCCTCGCAGGGCATGGTACACAGTCCTGGTCTTCCTGCATGTCAACGCTCCATGGCGGCTACCACTGCGTCCCGACCTCCTTTCGCAAGGTCCGCTGTTCCACCCAAGTTTACCTCGGTTTTATTTAATGGAGTGGCTGTTGAAGCCGCGGTCCTGAGGTTCCGTGGCCTCTCCGAGTCAGTCATCTAAACCATGCTTAAGGCACGTAAATCCCAGTCGGCCAGGGTTTAACATCGTACCTGCAAAGCTTATTTTGCCTGGTGTGAATCTGGTGAAGTTCACCCTCTCCTTTTTCCTTCCCTAGAATTCTTGCAGTTCTTCAGGCTGGCATTGAGAAAGGTCTCTGTCTGGCTTCCCTCATAGGTCTGGTCTCAGCCTTGTCTGTTCTTTTCCAAAGGCCCTTGGCTTTTCGTTCCCAAGTGAAAACCTTCCTTCAGGGGGTTGCTCATCGCGTCCCTCCCTTCCCTTCTCCAGTGGGACCATGGGATTTGAATCAGGTCTTAGATGCTCTTCAGTCCTCTCTCTTCGAGCCCTTGAAGGAGATTTTCCTTTCTTACGTCTCTTTTAAGGTTGCCTTTCTAGTCACGATTACCTCCATTCGTAGAGTCTCTGAGCTCATCCTAGAGAATGGTCTCTCCACCGTCTGGATGTGGTTCGGGCGCTCCGACTGTATCTCCAGTTAATTGAGTCCTTCTGTCGTTCTGACTCTCTCTTTGTCGTCCCTGAGGGCTCATGTAAGGGTTTACAAGCCTCCATGTCCCTTTGTGTTCGGTCAGCTGTCAAGGAAGCCTATGTGGCGAAGGGACGTGATCCCCCTTTCCGATTGACCGCTCGCTCCACTAGGGCGGTTGGGGCATCCTGGGCAGTCCGACATCTGGCCTCTGCCTCCCAGGTCTGCAAGGCCGCCACCAGGGCCTCAGTTCACACCTTCTCCAGGTTTTACCACATCCATTCCTTGACCTCTGCTGATGCCAGTTTGGGTCGCAAGGTTCTACAAGCGGCGGTACATTAGGTTTGTCTCATGGCTGTTTCTTCCCACCCTCGTGGAATGCATTGAGACATCCCATGGTGCTGTGTCTGCCAATGCCATTCAGGAGAAAAATTGATTTTTGTACTTACCGTAAAATCCTTTTCTCGTTGGATGCATTGGGGACACAGATCCCACCCTTGTTGTTTTTCTTCGTTCAGGTTTACCTGGTTTGCCTGGGACTCTATATGCGATATTGGTCCTCTTTCAGGTTTAGGACATGTTGGCTTTACTTTTCGCTCTGGATTTTGGTGCTCCTACTGCTTTAGTACCAACTAGTTAGTTTAGTGTCTGTCCAGAGGGTATAACCCATCTGTGTGGAGCCAAAACTTTTCCTTTCTAGTGTCAGCCTCCTAGTGACAGCAGGGCATATACCCATGGTGCTGTGTCCCCAATGCATCAAATGAGAAAAGGATTTTACGGTAAGTTCAAAATCCATTTTTCTGTCACAGTTTCCAGCGCCGTACATTTTATGGGTTAAACCCTATGGCAATACATTTTCAGAAGGTACATTTTCTTGAGACGTAGGGGTTTCTTCCCCAAGTTCCTTGGATAAACACAGCTTCAATTGTTCTCATCACCTGTTTATTTATCTGATAGGTTTCAGCAGTTGGTATGGCTTTCATCTCATAGGGCAGAGATTCCAATTTATTTTCCACTTTGGTTGACCTGTGTTGTTTTCGTAACCATACGTGATCTCTTACACATAGTGGTTTAGCCTCAGCTTCGGTATTATAGTCATTCATTTGTTTTTGTTGAGCCTCCTGGGTTGTTTCACTGGTTATTTGTTGGATCATTTTGAGGCGCCTCAGTTGCTCTTTTGCCCAGTCCGTTTGTGGTAACGGGTTGTTATCATCAGGGGCTGTGCAAGGATGTTTGCCACCCTAGGCAAAGATCCATTTTGCCGCCCCTCATGTCACTCACTCACTGACAGACACACACGCTGACACACATACACTCACTCAGACACTCACTGAATTACGTACACAGAAACTCACTGACAGACATGCTCACTGACAGACACACACACTCACTGACAGACACACACTCACTGATATACACACACACACAGAAACTCACTGACAGACACACACAGACACTCACTGACAGACATACAATCACAGAGACACTCATGACAGACATACACACACACACTGAAAGACATACACTCACTCACTGAACGACATACACTCACTCAGACACTCACTGAATTACGTACACAGAAACTCACTGACAGACATGCTCACTGACAGACACACACACTCACTGACAGACAGACATATACTCACTGACAGACACACACTCACTGATATACACACACACACACACACACAAACTCACTGACAGACACACACACACACAGACACTCACTGACAGACATACAATCACACAGACACTCATGACAGACACACACACACACACACACACTCATGACAGACATACACACACACACACTCATGACAGACATACACTCACTCACTGAAAAACACACAGACACTTACTGACAGACAGACATACACACTCACTGAAATACACACACTCACACAATGACAAACACTCATTTACTGACATAAACACACTCACACAATGACAAACACTCACTCACTGACATACACACAGACATTTACTCACAGACATACACTCACTCACTCACTCACATACATACATACACTTACTCACTGACAGACACACACAGGCAGACACTCACTCAGTCAAACACTTAAACACTCACCTCCCTGTGGTCCAGTATGGTGCAGCTCCTCAGTCCTCCAGCGCCGTTTAGTAAGCCCCCTTATGTGCCAGTAGTCCCCTTATGTGCCAGTAGCCCCCTTATGTGCCAGTAGCCCCTTATGTGCCAGTAGCCCCCTTATGTGCCAGTAGCACCCGTTATGTGCCAGTAGCCCCCTTATGCGCCAGTAGAACCCCTTACTTATGTGCCAGTAGCCCCTTACTTATGTGCCAGTATCCCCCTTATGTGCCAGTAGCCCCTTACTTATGTGCCAGTAGTCCCCTTACTTATGTGCCAGTAGTCCCCCACTTATGTGCCAGTAGCCTCCTTACTTATGTGCCAGTAGCCCCCTTACTTATGTGCCAGTTTGTTTTGTAAAAAAACAAAAAAAAACACAAAAAACACATACTTACCTCCATGGCAGCGATGTGATGCAGGTCTCTTCCGGCCTGTGTCCTGCTCTGTACGGCTCAGGCGGCGCGATGACATTGTCCCGTTATCGCGCCTCCTGAACCGGCCTCTGATAGGCTGCCAGCCTATCAGATGAACAGGGACGGGACACGCCTGCGGCCCTCCTCCTGCGCGCTCCGCTGCCGCGACTCTGCTATGGCATAATGTCCATTGCCCGCGCCGCAATTTAGCGCCTGGGGCGGGCGACTGCACCGGGTGTCACCGGTATGGTCTGCACCCCCATCAGGTGGTGCAGGATGAGAGTGGGGCGCCGCGCCGGCCGCCACGTTCCTTACAATTTCCGGCGACCCATGCTACATTGCGCCCTAGGCGGTTGCCTAGGTCGCCTTACAGGTGGCGCCAGCCCTGGTTATCATGGTCAGTTGGCATACTTAGCAATATGGCGGCCGGTAACCAACCGTTGTGTCCAGACATTAATGTATAGGGTTCTTGTTTAGTTGAACAGTGCGGTGTATGATATATAGCAAAGTCAGTTTAGATACCCATGTCGGACATTTTGCTTTCTCAAACTCAATTTACGCAAAAGATTTATTATGTTTTTGTTAATTTTTTCACATAAACGATTGCATTGCGGGTGATAGGCAGTCGTATGTATTTTTTCATATTGTACAATGTGCACAATTCTTGGAATAATTGTGACTCAAATGCTGAGCCCTGGTCAGTCAGAATCTTTTCTGGTGGTCTGTGGAGCTCAGTAAACCTCTTTTCAAACACATCCACGGTGGTTTGCGCTGATAAGTCTCTTAATGGTATCACCATGGCATACTTGCTATAATAGTCAATGATTGTTAGAGCGTACACATACCCATCTCGGCTGCGTCTTTATTTAACATAGTCTAAGGCAACAAGCTCAAATGGCCTATGACTCTCAATTGGGTGCAGGGGTGCTTTTTGTCTGGGCTGGTCATCCCTATTGGCGCAGATAGGACACTCGCGACACCATTTTTCTATGTCATCTCGCATTCCAACCCCAAAAATCTCTGTCTGATTAGTGACTCTGTTTTCTGGCACCCAAAATGTCCTGACTGATTGTGGTATGCATCCAGGATAAGATGGGCATCCTGTCCGGGTATCACAATCTGTTTAATACGGTCATGTGTCAGAGGATCAATAATGCGATGTTTGAGCTGACCTCTGTCTGAACAGTTTAGGTACCTCAGGGTCGGCTCTTTCTCTCTGATGTGGTGTAAGACTCTTACCAGATTGTAGCACAGTCCATAGTTCCTGTAGCACTCTGCTTTCACGTTGTAATTGGGTCCAATCCATTCTGGCTGCTTGTGGATGGACGGGATTTTGTTGAATGGCCTCTCTGGCAGTGATAGTATCCTGCTTGAGCCCCACGACAAAAAGGCTGGCATTTCAACGTCTTCCCAGTAGTCATCAGGCAGGTTGGCTGGTGCACCTATAGGAAATCTCGACAGTGCATCTGCATTGATATTATATTTTCCAGAACGGTATTTGATGGTAAATTTGTAATTAGCTAATCTAGAGACCCAGCGCTGTTCTATGGCACCTATATGTGCAGTGGAAAGATGAACCATCGGGTTGTTGTCTGTATAGGCCACAAATTCAGTAGCGGTCAAATATTCCCTAAATTTTTCTGTAACTGCCCAGACCAAGGCAAACAATTCTAGTTTAAAAGAGCTGTAATTACAGTCATTCCTCTCAGTAGGCCTAAGTAATCGACTGGCGTATTCAATGACTTGTTCATGTTTGTCCTTCACTTGAGCCAACACTGCTTCCAAGCACTTTTTACATGCATCGGTATACAGTCTGAAGGGTTTAGTATAGTCTGCGTAAGCAAGAATAGGGGCTTCGGTAAGTTTCCATTTTCCTGAGCATAAGTCCATACAATAGTCGTCTTATTTGAACCTTTTTTATCAAGCTGGCCTTTTAACAAGTCCTGCACAGGGGCTGCAATCTTAGTAAAATCTTGAATAAATCACCTGTAATATCCAGCAAAGCCTAGAGATTTCTTCACCTCATAGATATTGGTAGGTGCGGGCCAATTTTTAACTGCAGCAATCTTATTGGGGTCAGGAAGTACTCCTTGAGCACTGACCACATGCCCTAGATAGTGCAACTCAGACTGCAATAAGTGGCATTTGGATGGTTTTGCTTTGAGTCCATGTTTTTATAGCAAATACTTCAGACATGTGTTGTAAATGGTCTTCGTAGGATTTAGAGTATATAATAATATCATCCAGATACAATAGCACAGTCTAAAAGTTTTTGTGACCTAAGCAATACTCCATGAGACGCTGGAAAGTTGCTGGTGCATTACACAGGCCAAATGGCATATCATTGAACTCATAGAGTACCATAGGTGTGGTAAAAGCATTTTTTCCTGGTCTTTGGGTGCTATGGGGACCTGCCAGTACCCACTAGTTAAATCTAAAGTAGAGAAGAATGCTGCAGAGCATAGGGCTGATAGTGGCTCTACTATTCTAGGCAAAGGGTACACGTCTTTATGGGTACTGTCCTTTTTACGCACAAGCACTAAGGGTGCAGCCCAAGGGCTATGACTGTCCCAAATTACATTAGAGGCTTTCATGTCGTTCACTAGCTTTGCTGGTATATGGCTGGTGGTATGGGTCTGTATCTTTCTTTAATGGGACCCAGTAGGTATGGTGTGTTGGATCACCTCTACTTTCCCAAAATCTGTGGGATATTTACTGAAAGCAGCCTCATGCTCCTTAACAACCTTCAGGACACCCTCCTTCCACTCAGCGGGGGTGTTCTGATCCCCAATGTGCAGTTGCTCCCACCAGATACCCTCTGGACAGACTTCCTCCTGGCTGGCAGACTGCGTGACTGGACAGTCGAAGTGGACAATATGATAATTCCCAACATGTATTTATTTAGCAACAGTCTGGTATTTGTAATAGGTCGGTTACTAATTTAGCATGCGGATTGGCACCCTGCCACGCTTCACAGTAACTACACTACGGGCAGCAAACAAATATTCCTTGCCCCCATCCAGTATAGGTTTCACAAGGGCCTGGTAAGCTTGCCCATGTGGTCTTATATGTGGATGGTATGCTTAAATGTTGCTGGTTCACCTCAGATACAGCTGGGTTGTTCCTGTAGTCGCCACTGGCTGTCTTGATCCACTGAAGCTGGATCCACAATAATTGCTGGTGCTGGACTGGATCCTGTTAGTGACACCAAATTGCAGTGGCCGGGTTTGGGAATGCTACGCTGGGTCCCCTGAACACCATCGAGGTGTCACCACGTGTTGCTGCTCTCCGGAATGGATGGAAAGGCGTGGTGCACACCAATGGGAAATAAGTCCAGAGAGTCAGGGTCTGCAGTAACCAGGGTGCTTCTTTCCTGGAGGAATTCAGGTACAAAACAATACAAGCGAGGCATTGGGTTGGCTTCTCCAGTCTCCTACCTGGCAGAAGAAGGGTTTGATGCTGAGGACAGGCCTGAGCTAGCTGTCCCTCTTTCTCTTCAGAAGGCTGGTACCCTGGTCCAAGGCTGGTGATCCAGGGTCTGTGGCAGCGTATCTCCATCTCAGCGCTTTCTTCTGGTCACTCAGTAGTCTGGCAGAGTCTCCTCTTCTAAGCACTGTTCCCTAACTGCGGAACACTAGGAGCTCTGACTGCTTCTCCTTATATACAGTTTTTGCTAGACTAGAACCTTCTAGTGGGAGGGGTGGAGTGGAGAAACTCAGCACAAACAGATACATTGTTTCAGCTCCCGTCTGGTATAGACTTACATTAGAGCTTTAATGATACTCAATGGTGATGACACATCAGGTTTTCCAGACAGAAAGAAGTTTCCAGACATAACAACATAGCTAAAACCAGACATTTAAAAGGTCAGACTGTCTGTTTTTGGTGGTAAAGAAGCCTGGTTTTACCCTCCATAACATGGTGGTAAACAAGTCTGGGTTTTTCCCTCCAAAACATGGTCTTCTTTAAACCCTATGGCAGCTGTGGAAAATTACCAGCTTCTCAATCAAAGTCCTAACAGTCTCTGAGTATGTAAATATAGTGATAATGAACAGGATATACATATATAACATATATATAAAATGCAGTTACACAGTTTTAAACAGTGCAAGTTAACCCTTTTAGGTCAAATAAAGTAGAAGTTTTAACTTTGCATAGGGAACTAGGCAAATGTCCAAATGGCAAAATACTCCCTGCTCTAGGGAACTACAGTACTCATTAGGGCCCTCACATATTCTACAAATCATTGGTTGGTCTTGGCTCCTGATGGGTGGTGCCCCAGTGAAGTGGTGCAAGTTATTATAGTCATCTTTGGTCATGGTGCCTCTGAACCTGTGAGTAAAATGGCTGGAGGAAAAGGAGTTGAAGGGCAAGTGGGCACCCATTTTTGTGCCATCCATGCACTACTTTCAGTTCTAGCCTTTTTGTTCTTCATGCCAAGGATTCCTCCATTTCCTATTCAAATCTGGCTCCTCTTCATGCTGATGGTTACTCATTTCTTAGTACCAACCTTTCTCCATGTCTTATTGTCAGTTGTACCTCTTTGTGTTGCCACCCATGCAACAGTTTCTGGGGCCCCTGCTCTCAATCATGTCTGTGTTCACATAAGGGGGCACAGTCAAAGCCACTGTATATACAGCCAAGAGGGACTATATAAAAGGAGCCCAAATAGGAAGCTTTTTATACAAGGGCAGAGAAGGGCACTGTACCCAGGGTGCACCAAGGAGAGGCACCATATACTGGAATGGAGGGACAATGGGGTCTGGAGATAAAAAGAGAGTCTGGCGGGGACAGAGGGGTCTGAAGGGGAGATGACAGTGGGGTCTACTCTGGACGGAACAGATGACCAAATTGAAATAAACATGTCACGCCTGCATGCTTACTGTGGAGTCAGGAGAAATGGCTAATGGTCAGCTTTAGTTTCTTGCCCCAAGAGATTACAGTCTTGCTCAATATTCCTGACAGTCCTTGATATGTTATGCTTATCTCAGGGTTTACATTTGGGGTGACATCTGCATGCTCAGGACCCCTGTGCTGTGGTCAGGTAGGTTGCCCATTGATTGCTGTGCAGCTCTCCGTCATGTCAGCCATGTTTTGGAGATAATTCCGCTGACGCATCAGGCGCTGATTTATTAATGTCTTTCATTACGTGTGCTCCGACGTCCTGCCTTTTACATAGAACTAACAGGTAGTTTCATTTTCTCCTTAGTATTAATTTTAATTTGGCCTGTTTGCTGGAATGCACATATGTAATTAATGCCGCACCCAGCGTGCCATACCGGAGCACCAGGCAAATTATCCCATCGAATCTCGGTAATTGGCAGAGAAGACTGTAGCGGCAATGTGCAACCTTGGGGCTTATTAGGATCTATTGTATGTCCTGTGTTATTACATCAGCGATGTAAATGAAGGCAACGAGCGTCTGGGGTCACATTCCTTTCATGTACACCCCAATGTACGTTTTGTATCCAGGTTACATATAGACTGATCAGCCGTAACATTATAGGGGTTAGCCGCAAATTATTTTTTTTATGGTTCCCCCTTCATGTAATTCAGTGATAATGTTCAAAACATTCCTACCGTGCCAGCGTTGCGCTTCCCAGTGTAATTAGGTTGCGAGCACTTCTTGGATCACATTCCGTACATTCGAACACGTGATCCTAGCCGGTTTAAAAACCTGCGATGTACCTGAGTTGCGCCTGCGCAGTCAGGCAGCCTCGGGCACTGTAAGCCGTCAATGCCCAAGACTGCCTGACTGTGCAGGCGCAACTCATGTACATCGCAGGTTGTAACCGGCTAGGGATCACGTGCCGAATTTACGGCAAGTGATCATAGAAGTGCCCGCAACCTAATTACACCAGGAAGCGCAGCGCTGGCACGGTAGGAATGTTTTGGGATATATTAGGCAGAAAGTTAACAGTCAGTTCTTGAAGTTTATGTGTTGGAAGCAGGAAAAATGCGCAAAGTGTGAGGAACAGAGCGACTTAAATGCAATGTTTTACCAGAAAATGACCTATTGTTTGAATCATGTTTTTATGTTTAACATATTTTTATAGAACTTTTGATGATGTTATTTTTCATTTTCCACCTTAACCACATCAGCCCCCTAGCTTAAACACCCTTAAAGACCAGGCCACTTTTTTCAATTCTGCACTACGCTACTTTCACCGTTTATTGCTCGGCCATACAACTTACCACCCAAATGAATTTTACCTCCTTTTCTTCTCACTAATAGAGCTTTCATTTGGTGCTATTTCTTTCTTGCTGACATTTTTACTTTTTTGATATTTTACTTTTTTGATGAAATTTTTGCAAAAAAATGATATTTTTCACTTTATGTTGGAAAATTTGTCAAATAAAACTACATTTCTCTAAAAAATTTTCTCTAAATTTATTGTTCTACATGTCTTTGATAAAAAAATGCAATAAGTGTATATTTATTGGTTTGGGTAAAAGTTATAGCGTTTACAAACTATAGTGCAAAAAGTGAATTTCCGCACTTTGACTTTCTGAGCACCTGTCCTGTTTCCTGACGTACTACAATGCCCAGACAGTAGAAATACCCCATAAATGACCCCATTTCCGAAAGTAGACACCCTAAGGTATTCACTGAGGGGCATAGTGAGTTCATGGAAGTTTTTATTTTTTGTCACAAGTTAGCGGAAATGGATTTTTTTTTTTTTTTTACAAAGTCTCATATTCTACTAACTTGTGCCAAAAATACAATTTTACATGAACTCACCATACCCCTCATAGAATACCTTGGGGTGTCTTCTTTCCGAAATGGGGTCACTTGTGGGGTATTTATACTGCCCTGGCATTTTAGGGGCCCCTAAAGCGTGAGAATCCAAATGCGTAAAAATGCCCTGTAAAATTCTAAAGGTACTCATTGGTTTTAGGGCCCATTTGCGCATCTTGGATGCAAAAAGTAGCACACATGGAGTATTGCCATACTCAGGAGAAGTAGGGCAATGTGTTTTGGAGTGTATTTTTACCTATACCCATACTGGGTGTGAAAAATATCTCTGTAAATCACAACTTTTTCCATTTTTTTATACAAAGTTGTCCATTTACAGAGATATTTCTCTCACCCAGCATGGGTATATGTAAAAATACACCTCAAAACACATTGCCCTACTTCTCCTGAGTACGGCACATACCCCATGTGTGCCACTTTTTGCAGCCAAGATGCGCAAGGGGCCCTAAATCCAATGAGTACCTTTAGGATTTTACAGGGCATTTTTACGCATTTGGATTCCAAACTGCTTTTGACGCTTAGGGGCCCCTAAAATGCCAGGGCAGTAAAATAGCACACAAGTGACCCCATTTCGGAAAGTAGACACCCCAAGGTATTCGGTGATGGGCATAGTGAGTTCATGGAAGTTTTTATTTTTTGGCACAAGTTTGCGGAAATTGATATTTTTTTATTTTTTTACAAAGTCTCATATTCCACTAACTTGTGCCAAAAAATAAAATTTTACATGAACTCACCATACCCTCACGGAATACCTTGGGGTGTCTTCTTTCTAATATGGGGTCACTTGTGTGGTATTTACTGCCCTGGCATTTTAGGGCCCCTAAACGTCAAAGCAGTTTGGAATCCAAATGCGTAAAATGCCCTGTAAAATTCTAAAGGTACTCATTGATTTAGGCCTTTGCGCATCTTGGATGCAAAGGGCACACATGGTATCGCCGTACTGGAGAAGTAGGGCAATGAGTTTTGGGTGTCTTATATATATACCCTTACTGGGTGTGAAAATATCTCTGTAAATGACAACTTTGTATAAAAATTTTTAAAAGTTGTCATTTACAGAGATATTTCTCTCACTCCAGCATGGGTATATGTAAAAATACACCCCAAAACACATTGCCCTACTTCTCCTGAGTACGGCGATACCCCATGTGTGCCACTTTTTGCAGCCAAGATGCGCAAAGGGGCCCTAAATCAAATGAGTACCTTTAGGATTTCACAGGACATTTTACGCATTTGGATTCCAAACTGCTTCTGACGTTTAGGGGCCCCTAAAATGCCAGGGCAGTAAAAATACCACACAAGTGACCCCATTTCGGAAAGTAGACACCCAAGGTATTCGCTAATGGGCATAGTGAGTTCATGGAAGTTTTTATTTTTGGCACAAGTTAGCGGAAATGGATATTTTTTTTTTTTTTTTTTTTTTACAAAGTCTCATATTCCACTAACTTGTGCCAAAAATAAAATTTTACATGAACTCACCATACCCTCACGGAGTACCTTGGGGTGTCTTCTTCTAATATGGGGTCACTTGTGTGGTATTTTTACTGCCCTGGCATTTTAGGGGCCCCTAAACGTCAGAAGCAGTGTGGAATCCAAATGCGTAAAAATTTCCTGTGAAATCCTATAAGGTACTCATTGATTTAGGGCCCTTTGCACATCTTGGCTGCAAAAGTGGCACACATGGGGTATTGCCGCACTCAGGAGAAGTAGGGCAATGTGTTTTGGGGCGTATTTTTACCTATACCTCTACTGGGTGTGAAAATATCTCTGTAAATGACAACTTTGTATAATTTTTTTAAAAAGTTGTCATTTACAGAGATATTTTTCACACCCAGTATGGGTATATGTAAAAGTACACCCCAAAACACATTGCCCTACCTCTCCTGAGTACAGAGATACCACATGTGTGCCACTTTTTGCAGCCAAGTTGTGCAATTCGGCCCTAAATCCAATGAGTACCTTTTAGGACGGTATTTTTACGCATTTTCTTCTCACGCTTCAGGGCCCCTAAAATGCCAGGGCAGTATAAATACCCCACATGTGACCCCATTTTGGAAAGAAGACACCCCAAGGTATTCTGTGAGGGGCATGGCGTGTTCATAGAAGATTTTTTTTTGCACAAGTTAGCGGAATTTGATTTTTTTTTGTTTTTTTCACAAAGTCTCCCTTTCCGCTAACTTGTGACAAAAAGTTCAATCTTTCATGGACTCAATATGCCCTCAGCGAATACCTTGGGGTGTCTTCTTTCCAAAATGGGGTCACATGTGAGGTTTTTGTACTGCCCTGGCATTTGAGGGTCTCCGCAATCATTACACGTATGGCCAGCATTAGGAGTTTCTGCTATTCTCCTTATATGGAGCATACGGGTAATGAGATTTTTTTCCGTTCAGCCTCTGGGCTGAAAGAAAATGAACGGCACAGATTTCCTCATTCGCATCGATCGATGTGGATGAAAAAATCTCTGCCAAAAATATGCAAGAAAAAAGAGGGGCCTGGCGATTGCCAGGACATAGGGGCTCCGCCCAAACATCCATACCCACTCAGCTCCTATGTCCTGGCAAACGTGATTTCTCCATTCACATCGATCAATCCATCGGTGTGGAGGAAGACATCTTTGCCAGATTTTTGATACAAAGTGTTTGCCAAAGCATATGAACTCCAACACCTCTCCTCAGCTCACATGCCAGGGCAAACGTACCTGTCCTGCAGAGGAGAAATCTCGTCTTGCAGCGCCGCATACACTGACTTCACGTGTCTTCTGATAGCAGCAATGCTTCTCTCAGAATTCACATCAGTGCTGCGGCGTTTGGCCGGTTGGTCCGTTGGTCTGTTGGTATACCTGGAAAATAAAGGGTGGTTATGGGGGAAAAAAAAGAAGAAAAAACAGGCAGCAGGCACATGACTTGAACGTTGCAAACTTTATAAAACCAGAACATTTTAAAACTTTTATAAAACATGAACATAAAAACCTGAACTAACTCAAGATTTTTCTTTTTCTTGCTACCTGTTTAATTTTTTTTTTTTGTTTTCCATGTCACTCTTTATTTTCCTAGCAGAAACCTCTCCTTTCCCATGGGACAATGTGTAAAGTGTAAATCACACAGAGATGGTGCGAAGTACATTATACGCGTTATCCCAAGTGAAAGGAGACGTTTCTACCATTTCACACTTCTGCTGTAGCACACCAGCACCATCCCTATGTGTTAGGGTCTCTCAAAACCTAGTGTCCTGAGAGACCCTAGAGCCTGAGTGGAAAAAAACTACCTGTGTAGTGCTGTCCCTAGGTCCCTAAGTGTACCTGAGTGTGGTACTTCCGGAAACACTCTCCAAGGCATAGGGCAGGGTGGTCAGGACAGTCAGGACAGAAATAGCGGGTGTCACGCCTTATTCCACTCCTGCTACAGACACGACATCTTTTTCGGGTGGCGGTTGGGTTGAGGTACCCGGCACAACGCTAGGGAAGTGCCGCTCGTGTAGACGGCTAACTACACTGGTGGATGGGGCCACGGAACCTCCTGGGTACAGGAGGTTCTCGATGATCTCTTCCTGAAATTTGAGGAAGGATCCCGTTCTCCCAGCCTTACTGTAGAGAACGTAACTGTTATATAGAGCCAATTGAATCAAATATACAGACACCTTCTTATACCAGCGTCTGGTCTTTCGGGAAACCAAATAAGGGGCCAACATCTGGTCGTTGAAGTCCACCCTCCCATGTGGAGGTTATAGTCGTGGACCGAGAGGGGCTTTTCAACGACACTGGTTGCCCGCTCAATTTGGACTGTCGTGTCTCGCGTGAATGGAGGAGAGCATGTAAACGCCACGCTTGTCTCTCCATTTCACCGCGAGCAGTTCTTCGTTACACAGTGCAGCCCTCTGCCCCCTTGTAAGTCTGGTGGTAATGAGCCGTTGGGGAAGCCCCGCGACTAGGTCGCACGGTGCCGCAGCAGCCAATCTGTTCTAGGAACAAATGCCTGAAGAGGGCCACACTTGTGTAAAAGTTGTCCACGTAAAGATGGTACCCTTGCCGAATAAGGGTGACACCAAGTCCCAGACTATCTTCCCACTGCTCCCCAGGTAGTCAGGGCAACCGACCGGCTCCAGGGTCTGATCTTTTCCCTCATAGATCCGAAATTTGTGCGTATAGCCTGTGGCCCTTTCACAGAGCTTATACAATTTGACCCCATACCGGGCGCGCTTGCTTGGGATGTACTGCTTGAAGCCAAGGCGCCCGGTAAAATGTATTAGGGACTCGTCTACGCAGATGTTTTGTGCAGGGGTATACAAATCTGCAAATTTCTGGTTGAAATGGTCTATGAGGGGCCGAATTTTATGGAGCCGGTCAAAAGCAGGGTGGCCTCTGGGACGGGAGGTGGTGTTGTCACTAAAGTGCAGGAAACGCAGGATGGTCTCAAAACGTGTCCTGGACATGGCAGCAGAGTACATGGGCATGTGATGAATTGGGTTCGTGGACCAATATGACCGCAATTCATGTTTTTTGGTTATGCCCATGCTGAGGAGAAGGCCCAGAAAAGTTCTAAGTTCGAAACTTGGACTGGTTTCCACCGGAAAGGCTGGGCATAAGAGCTTCCCGGGTTGTCGGCGATAAATTGAGTGGCATATCTGTTTGTTTCTGCCACGACTAGGTCATAGAGCTCCGCAGTGAAAAACAGCTCAAAAACCCCAGCGCCGATCCTATCTGAGCTGTTTCCACCCGAACTCCTGACTGGGCGGTGAAAGGGGGAACTAATGGTGCGGCTGAAGTTGGGGGCTGCCAATCAGGATTTGCCAGCACCTCAGGGACTCTAGGGGCTCTACGGGCCTGTCTGCGCGGTGGCTGCGACGGGGAAACTACTGCACGTGCCACCGTACCAGCTTCTACTGCCCTTCTGGTGCTCGCCACTTCACCATGTTGTACGGCAGTGCTGGTAGAAGGTCCAGGACGGGCTGCGCTGCTGGTGTATGCCTCACCACGTAATCCGGCAGCGCCAGCCCCACTCTGCTGCCCTTGAAGCGGATCCTGCGCAACCTGCGGTCTAGCAACACGGGGCCGGGTACGCCTGCTTCTATCAGGGACCTCCACCTCCTCGTCAGAACTTTGAGTCAGAGAGCCACTGCTCTCTACAGGTTCGTATTCTGACTCGCTAGATTCGTCAGATGAGGGTTCCCATTCCTCATCCGACTGGGTCAGAATCCTGTAGGCCTCTTCAGAGGAATACCCCTTGTTTGACATTTGGCCGTCTAAATTTAGGGGTATTCCCTGAGACTACCCAAGAAAAAAAGCAAGCCTGTCTTACAATTGAGAGTGTAGCGAAGTACAGAAGCCGCTGCGATTGATAAAAAGATCAAAACTGATTTTTTTATTGGCCGCAGCGCTTGTGAAGGGATTGTGCAGTGATTACAAAAAAAAATTTTTGTCACTGCGGCGGGGCGGGCGTGGGTGAACGCAGATGTGGGCGACCGATCAGATCTGATCGGGCAAACACTGCGCTTGGGGTGGAGGGCGAACTAAGTGACACTAGTACTATTATAGATCTGACCGTGATCAGTTCTGATCACTTACAGATACTATAAAGTACAAACGCTGATTAGCTCTACGCTAATCAGCGAACCAGTGACTGCGGTGCGGTGGGCTGGGCGCTAACGCTAACTACCTACCAAAGGGGCCTAAACTAGGCTAAACCTAACAGTCAATCCTAGTGAAAAAAAAAAAGTGACAGTTTACACTGATCACTTTTTTCCCTTTCACTAGATGATTGACAGGTGCTGAAAGGGGTGATCAAGGGGTTAATTTGGGTGATGGGGGCTGATCAGGGGCTAGTGTGTGGTGCTTGGGTGTACTCACAGTAAGGTGTGCTCTCTCCTGGCTCCAACCGACGAAAAGGACCCAGGAGAGAGCACAGAAGCTATTTAATCCATCATATTTACAAATATGATGGGTTAAATGGCTTCTCATTCGTTTTTAAAAGTCATCAGCCCGCCAGCGCTTCCGATTGGCTGGCAGGCTGATGACTAACTCCTCCTGCGCCTTTGCCATGCGCGATGTAAGATGCGCTGGCGCATCTATGCGAAATCTCGCCTCGCGAGATCACGCGTAGATGCGTCCGATCAGAAGAGCCCGGCCGCCGCGAGAACGCGATCCTGCGTGCGGCGGTCCGGGAGAGGTTAATATCTATATTTAAAAAAACATATAATCCTGCAGTTTTCGCACTGGTCTCTAAGGCTACATGCACATGACAGTTGTTTTTGCTGTCCGCAAATCGCGGATCTGTCTTCCTTTTTTGCACATCCACATCCGTTCCGTGTGTCCGCAAATTTTGTAGGTTGTGTTTCCGTGTGTCTTCCTTTTTTGCGGACCCATTGACTTCTATGGGTCCGCAAACCGTTTTTTGCAGACAAGAATAGGACATCCGCATTTTTAACGATTCCATAGAAATGAATGGGAAACCATCGTATCCGCAAAAAAACGGAACAGAGGCCGCTAAAAACCACTGTCGTGTGTATGTAGCCTTAGCCTAATAATAGGTGCCACCTCTTGGTCTGCACAGATCACTTTACTGCAGGTATCTGCTTATCTATACACAGAGGTGATATCATTACAGGCACGATTAGAATGACAGATAAGTCAGAATCAGCCATTCACAATGGGAGATTGTCAGAGCTTATCTATTCTTTCCTTGTACAATGACCTCTGCACAGGTCATCGCATGCATAGTAGTCAATGAGGTCCTCTGCTGAACATTGTGCCTACGGCCCATGGGGCTGCCGTAAAGCAATTTTCTTAATGCTTTTTAAATGCTGTTAAGAACGGCTCAGGCAAGATGGCCGCCCCCATAATCATGTTCAGCAAATAGAATAAAAAAGGGCCAAATTCTGATAGCAGTGTGACGGGTTCAGAACTTCTTCAAAATGGTGTTCCAGGTATGTAATGGTTAGTACAAACCTAAAGGGTCATGGGTGCCCTGGACTCATTGATCTGTGGGGAGCAAAGGCTAACGTATCTGGGCTGGTCCCACAGAAGAGATACTGTAGAGCAAGCTTCTGACAACATTACGGCTGTCTATGATAGAAAGGTGTCAGATCGCGCAGGACATTGCAGCCTGCTAGGTATGGGGCTGCAGAGCCGCAGACCAGTCAGAGTGCCCATACTGACCCCTGTCCACCATAAATGCAATGGGCATCAGAAGCAGACCATGGAGCAACGGAAGAAGACGACCTGGTCTGAGGAATCATGTTACATCATGTGGATGACCAGGTGCCTGAGCATCACTTACCTGGTGAAGAGATGGCACCAGGATGCACTATGGGAAGAAGACAAGCCGGGCGGAGGCAGTGTGATGTCCTGCACAATGTTCTGCTGGAAATCTTGGGTCCTGACACCATGTGGAGATGACACGTACCTCCTACCTAAACACTGTACAGACAAGTACCCCTCCGTAGCACTTGTGCCCCTATTGGTAGTAGCGTCTTTCAGCAGGTCATGCCCTCATCACAGTCCTAAGACTTCCAGGATGAGGAACATGTGCTGCCCTCAGGGCTGATCGGGTCCCAGTGTTTAGGAATGCTTAGTGGTATGTTGTAGCCCTAAAAATTTGTGTCACGGTGTCCCTACCTGGATACTGTTGCTCCCTGGTATTAGGCTCTGTAGCAACAAAGGAGTTGTAGTCCAGACTTGGTGAAGTTTAACGGGTTTTACTTGAATAATCTTGCCGTCAACTTGTATCATTCAAACAATACTTGATATTTCTCTTGACTCCAGCAGACTAAGGGTAAACTGGTAGGTGAACTGAAATACTTTTTTTTATCTCTCTGGCTTTAGTCTAGTTCCTATCAGCTTCAGTTAATGTTTCTTTTAAGAGTGAGGTATTCTTTGACCCGTTTTGCTGAGTAGGAGTCTTTGACACTGTTTTGCCTCTCAAAGGTACTAAGTCCTTTTATATATCAGGATTGGGCTGCTCTCTGAGCTGCTTTCCCAAAGCTCTTTCAGCAGTGAGGGCTGCCGCTCTCTCACCACACTGCTTCACTCTCTAGCTCCAACTCACTTTCCAACTTCTCCACTCTCGACTCAACAATATCTTCCTCCAACCAATCTCTTGATAGGATGTAGTACTTGCCCAGTTCTGCCCAAAAGGGGAGAATGTAATGGTGAGTTCCATTCTATGTAAAAGTACTCTCTGCCAGATACACTGCCACCTGCTGCACAACCAGGCACATTATATGTAATAACGGTTACATAACAATAATATAAGGGCACAGTATCAGAGTACCTTCATTGCTTAGCATTAGAGACAGTAGCCAGGTGTAAGAATGGTAGTGTCCCGTCTGGGGTACCACACATGACAAAGAAATCAAGGTGACGACTTGTCTCCAAACTCCCCAGATCTCCAATTTGCAAATTACAACATCTGTAGTTACAATTACATTAGAAAAATGCTTGCAATGCAATTCCCCAATGTAATCTTTCAAGGGGCTCCACCCAGCAGCTGCACTTTATAGTAGGGTTTGGCAATATACCGGTTCCTACGATATATCAGCGGTATTAGAAAACAGCGATATTGCGATATCACTGTTTCCTAATAATCGCGGTATTCTGTGACGTCATCTGCGGCGCCTTCCCCACTACCCGCACATTAAGCATGATTACCGGCGCCAGCGTCCCGGCTCCGCCTCCTCCTACCCGGCCAGCTCACATCCCCAACTCTAGTCCGCTGTGGCGGCTGCGCTTCGCCTCTAAAAGTGTGGGGAGGGAGGGGAGGGTTAAAGATTTTTCCCGCGGCTGCCTCGCTCCCATATTAAAAGTCTCCGCCCCCCCAGACAGAATTACCAGACGAGGAAGGCCGCCGCGGAAAACTCCAGACGCCACCACCCCATGTGAGTCACTGAGCCCTGTCCTGGCCTACGAGGAGTGAGAGACTGAGTGAAGTGAACAGTCCAAAAGGCTGCCACAGGTGTGTGTGAGGAGGGACTGAGATGAGGAGACAAGAACGACAAACTGTATTGTAATAAAGGTGGATGGAATGGATTATAGTGAATGTCTTCTTGTGCCCGCTGCTGCCTGGCCTTCCCTTCCTGTCTGTAGCAGCATGAGCATCACCAGTGGTAGGGAGGGAGAGCATTAGGGAATAAACATCCATGAGACACTGTCCCCCTCCCCAAACACAAGAAGACATTACTGTATGTATTATACTGAGAAAGAAGGAACTTAGAGTGACTTAGAGGCACAGTATAATGTCTCCTCCTTGTGGCCCCATAATGTCTCCTTGTGTGGTGGCTGGCTGCCCCCATACAGTATAACGTCTCCTTGTGCCCCCATACAGTATAACGTCTCCTTGTGGCTGCCCCATACAATATAACGTCTCCTTGTGGCTGCCCCCATACAGTATAAAGTCTCCTTGTGCCCCCATACAGTATAACGTCTCCTTGTGCACCCATACAGTATAACGTCTCCTTGTGCCCCCTACAGTATAACGTCTCCTTGTGGCTGCCCCCATACAGTATAATGTCTCCTTGTGCCCCCATACAGTATAACGTCTCCTTGTGGCTGCCCCCATACAGTATAATGTCTCCTTGTGCCCCCATACAGTATAACGTCTCCTTGTGCCCCCATACAGTATAACGTCTCCTTGTGCCCCCATACAGTATAACGTCTCCTTGTGGCTGCCCCCATACAGTATAACGCCTCCTTGTGGCTGCCCCATACAGTATAACGTCTCCTTGTGGCTGCCCCCATACAGTATAACGTCTCCTTGTGGCTGCCCCCATACAGTATAACGTCTCCTTGTGGCTGTCCCCATGCAGTATAACGCCTCCTTGTGGCTGCCCCATACAGTATAACGCCTCCTTGTGGCCGCCCCCATACAGTATAACGTCTCCTTGTGGCTGCCCCCATACAGTATAACGTCTCCTTGTGCCCCCATACAGTATAACGCCTCCTTGTGCCTGCCCCCATACAGTGTAACGTCTCCTTGTGGCTGCCCCATACAGTATAACGCCTCCTTGTGGCTGCCCCCATACAGTATAACGTCTCCTTGTGGCTGCCCCCATACAGTATAACATCTCCTTGTGGCTGCCCCATACAGTATAACGTCTCCTTGTGGCCCCCATACAGTATAACGTCTACTTGTGGCCGCCCCCATACAGTATAACGTCTCCTTGTGGCCCCCATACAGTATAACGTCTCCTTGTGGCTGCCCCATACAGTATAACGTCTACTTGTGGCCGCCCCCATACAGTATAACGTCTCCTTGTGGCCCCCATACAGTATAACGTCTCCTTGTGGCCCCCATACAGTATAACGTCTACTTGTGGCTGCCCCCATACAGTATAACGTCTCCTTGTGGCCCCCATACAGTATAACGTCTACTTGTGGCCGCCCCCCATACAGTATAACGTCTCCTTGTGGCCCCCATATAGTATAACGCCTCCTTGTGGCCCCCATACAGTATAACGTCTCCTTGTGGCCGCCCCCCATACAGTATAATGTCTCCAAGTGTTTTTTTTTTCTAAATGGGCATTTATCGTGATATATATCGTTATCGCGATAAATTTCTTAATATCGTTATCGTTGCAATATTTTTGATATCGCCCAACCCTACTTTACAGTACTGTGGTAATATCACTGACGTGGCTCTCCAGTCATATACCCCTTTAAATGCTCTCTTGGCACACACGATTACATTCTACATTCCAGCGGCGCTTGCGGGCGAATGTCGTCAGATCGCAGCGTTCACGCCTCCACGATGATGATCAGGTTTGTAGAAATATGTCTTTACCGGATACACTCGGGAAGTTTCGTGAAGAAAAGGCCAAGTATTTCAGGCTGGAATTCATTATGTCTGGCTGAACGGCGGCCGCTTATTCTACAGATTAGTTCAACTTATTTCCCTGATGTTTACTGGTGAAAGAAATTAATTTTTTCAAGTTATTCACAATTTCTGCTTTATTGGACCCGTTTCTAGTCAAGGGTGATGAGGACAAAAATATTTAATTCTCTTTTTATTCTTATGGAGGTAAACACGGAACATGACGGGGTCGTTTTAGGCTGGACCGACCGGGGGGGGGGGGTTGTGTGCACCCTATGAGGTCGCTCGGCATGACACGATTTGATATTACCTTGTAGACTAATCTTTTAATTAAAAAGCTGCAGCTGATAAATCTGCTCTTCTGAAAATCCAGCTTCTGCCAGCGTCCTGCCCTTTGCCAGGTTTCCGGCCTGGGCTATGGACAGGACGTCACTTCCAATGTGGACGGAGGCAGAGCTACTTCTATCCCTGGCTGATGCGCAGATGAATTAGATTCATGCGCCATGGAGAGGAACAATTTTGGGCCCATCCACCGTGGAAGTGACATCCTGTCTGTAGCCCAGGCCGGAAACCTGGCAATGGACAGGACGCTGGCAGAAGCTGGATTTTTGGTAGAGAAGCGTCACCCAATCAGGTTTCTGAGAGGTCGATCCAGGCAAATTCAGGACAGTAAGTATATTACAGACTTCCTCCTACAGGCTTTCTTTTTGTAATCAAGTTGAGTTTGCGGGTCCCCGAAAAACCTCTTTAAGTTTGAGCTTAACCCCTTAGTGAAAACCGATACGCTTTAACCCCTTACATGCCACGGGCAATGGTGTCCGCCGCATGTAAGCAGGTATAGAGGGACGGACTCCTTCTGTCTCCCATCAGCACCCCACAAATGAGATCACAGGGTGCCGATGTGTGTATATGCAGGCCAGGACCTACTATAGGCTCCAAGCTTGCCTCAAGTGTTCCCCAGCAGGCTGTGCCTCTCTGGCTGATCAATGTCAGTATAGCACTGACATTAAAATACAATGCACTATAAGAATAGTGTATTGTATTTTAGAAGAGATTAAAAGATCAACTGTTATAGTCCCCTTGTGGGGCTATTAAATGGTTAAAAAGTAAAAAAATAAACAATTTATTAAATGAAAAAGATTCCAATTCAGCCGGAAAACTGCAAAAATTTAAATCTCCCCACATTTTTGGTATTACGGTTTCTGTAACGACCCACAATACACAAATATGTAAATTATCCCATATGGGGAATGCAGAGTAAAAAAATTGCAAGAATTCCTGCTTTTGCTTAGTCACTACCAAAAAAGATCAAAAAGTTTTATGTACCCCAAAATGATACCAATGAAAACTGCAAGTCATTCCTCAAAAATCAAGCACAGCTCATGCAGCTCCGTAGAAAGACAAATAAAAAAGTTATGGGTCTTGGGATGAGGTGATGCAAAAGATTTTGCAAAAGTAGTAACAAAAAAAAAAAACATTATGGGGCAGATTTATCAAACTGGTGTGAAGCAGAACTGGCTTAGTTGCCCATAGCAACCAATCAGATTCCACCTTTCATTTTTCACAGCTCCTTTGGAAAATGAAAGGAGGAATCTGATTGGTTGCTATGGGCAACTAAGCCAGTTCTACTTACACCAGTTTGATAAATCTCCCACTATACGTATTTGGTATCTCTGTAATCGTACTGACCCAGAGAATAAAGTTATTGTGTTATTTATGCAGTAAAATAAATGCAGCAACATTTGTAACATAAAAACTCAGTGGCAGTATTCCTGTTTTTCCCATCTCTCTCCCAGAAAGAATAAAAGTTAATCAGTAAGTTATTAAAAACTACAACTTGTTGGCACAAAAAAAACAAGCAAGCCCTCCTACAGCTACATAGACAGAAAAATAAAAAAGTTATAGCTCTTGGAAGGTGACAACGAAAAAAATGAAAAAACAAAACAAAACAAAAAACACTTGGTCAGTAAGGCCTTTCACACTTGCGTTCTGAGGATCCGGCAGGCACTTCTGTCCCGCCGGATCCGTCAGAACGCAAGTCACCTGAAATCATTAGAAGACTGATCAGGATCCTGATCAGTCTTCGAAATGCTTTGAGGCTACCATGGCAGCCAGGACGCTATTAAAGTCCTGGTTGCCATAGTAGTAGTGGGGAGCGGGGAGCGGTATACATACCAGAATGACGTCAGAGCGCCCCATGTACATGGATCACGTGATCCATGCGATCACGTGATCCATGCGTGTGGGGCACCCTGACGTCACTCTGGAGCACCCTGGTAAGTATACTGCTCCCTCGCTCCCCACAACACTTTACCATGGCAACCAGGACTTCTTTAGCATCCTGGCTGCCATGGTAACCATTCAGAAAAAGCTAAACGTCGGATCCATCCTGATGCATCCTGAACGGATTTCTCTCCATTCAGAATGCATTGGGATAAAACTGATCAGAATTTTTCCAGCATAGAGACCCGACGACGGATCTCTATGCCGGAAAACAAAACGCAAGTGTGAAAGTGCCCTAAGGACCAAAATAGGCTGGTCATTAAGGGGTTAGGGGCGCCATTTCTCCTTCTTTATAAAGTAGCAATGATGATGTCACAGATCTCCTGTTATAAGAAGTGACATGAAACATTTATTCAGGCTACGTGCAGACGCTTGAATTTTCAGATGGACTTGAGTGCATTTTCATCGCAAAATCCGTGTAAAATCTGCGTGCAATCCCCATCCCCTCTGCGTGAATAGGGTTTCTGCAAGCCACGTGCAGAGGGAAACTTCCGCACGGATTTACGACACTTTTTCTGCCACGGAAATAAAGGGCGTGTCACGTATTTGAGTGCGCAGTGTACGCCACACCAGGAAGCTATTTTTCTATGGGAAAAACATATTTTCTTTCCGTGTCCAGTCCGTTTTTTTTGCGGACCGTACGCAGAACCATTTATTTCAATGGGTCCGCAAAAAACCCAGAAGTTAGTCCGTATGCATTTAGTTTCCGTAGGTCCGTTCCACAAAATTATAGAACATGTCCTATTCTTGACCGCATTACGGACAAGGATAGGACTGTTCTATTAGGAGCCAGCTGTTCCGTTCCGCAAAATACGGAATGCACATGGAGGTCATCCTTACTTTTTGCGGACCGCAAAACACATACGGTCGTGTGCATGAGCCCTTACAGAATGTTTGTGTCAGTCTTCACTGTAGGACTGCCATTCTGTTCCTGCACCAGCAAGATCAGGATGAACAGAACCTTCTCAGCCATGGAAGTTTTATCATACAGGAACGCCACCTCTGTGATCTGCCATCTGTCTACGGGGGATTTTAGCCCTGATTCGCCCGCTTTGGGGTGTTTGGAGGACTGTGTTAAGTGGCTGACTCCTGACGCCTCGCTCTGGGGATCTCCCTGTCAGCCGGTGAATTACTTGTCTCCCGGGGACGCCCGTGTCAGGACTGGGAACATTAGGAGGACATTTTCCGCAGCGCTAGTTGCTCGCACATCTGTACAGTGCAGAGATCACAGGTGCAGACGGAGACACCTGCTGCAGACATATGGGCCCCAGCGTCCCGGCCATAAATAATCGCCCATTATCCCTCCGCACAGACTCCTATATTTATGCCTCCAGCTTCAGGCCTTCAAAGCAACAACCTTCAAAGTGCAGAGTAATGGATGGAGGCAGATTCTTTCACTTTCGGGAAATATTAGTTGTTGAACATGTCCCCCATACCGGCCGCAGAGCTTTCAATAAATAACTTTCATGGGCCGGATAATGGCGAGGTCACAGGGGGCCACACAATTATGTGTCCTGGATAACTGATTGTAACCCCTGGGGTCACACGGAGGGGGCATAACATTGGAGGAGTCATCAGCCGGGAAATATAAATGAATTGTCCCAAAATGAAACGTCCCGTCACTTTCTGATATGTTTACACTGTGGATATGCAACGATCCAGACGGGAGGTGTGGTAGCGGCTATGCTGGTGGTAGTAGTACTCACAGTTCACTGTGGCGCCCTTTTACTATCAGGGCACTCCCTGGGGTTCCTGCCTGGTGATAGTTGGGATACCCTCAATGGTTAGGGTTGCCACCTTTCCTATTGATCATGCCCCAGTAGTGCCCCCAGTAACAGTAATTCCCCAGTAGTGCCCCCAGTAATAGTAATGCCCCTAGTAGTGGCCCCAGGAATAGTAATGCCCCCAGTAGTGCCTCCCAGTAATAGTAATGCCCCTAGTAGTGCCTCCCAGTAATAGTAATGCCCCTAGTAGTGCCCCCAGTAATAGTAATGCCCTAGTAGTGCCCCCAGTAATAGTAATGCCCCAGTAGTGCCCCCAGTAATAGTAATGCCCCCAGTAATAGTAGTGCCCCCAGTAATAGTAATGCCCCCAGTAATAGTAATGCCCCTAGTAGTGCCCCTCAGTAATAGTAATGCCCCTAGTAGTGCTACCCAATAATAGTAATGCCCCCAGAAGTGCCCCCAGTAATAGTAATGCCCCAGTAGTGCCCCCAGTAATAGTAATGCCCCAGTAGTGCCCCCAGTAATAATAATGCCCCTAGTAGTGCCTCCCAGTAATAGTAATGCCTCTAGTAGTGCCCCTAGTAATAGTAATGACCCAGTAGTGCCCCCAGTAATAATAATGTCCCTAGTAGTGCCTCCCAGTAATAGTAATGCCCCAGTAGTGACCCCAGTAATAGTAATGCCCCCAGTAGTGGCCCCTAGTAATAGTAATGCCCTAGTAGTGCCTCCCAGTAATAGTAATGCCCCTAGTAGTGCCTCCCAGTAATAGTAATGCCCCAGTAGTGACCCCAGTAATAATAATGCCCCTAGTAGTGCCCCCCAGTAATAGTTATGCCCCTAGAAGTGCCCCCAGTAATAAAAAATTAGGACTCACCTATTTGCTTGCACTGCTGTGAACACTCGCTGATGACTGGATGCTCCGGACCGAACTTGCGCCCCAGCATAATGACGTCTCACTTCATTGACTGGAAGCAGCAGGACCTGATCACGCTGGAGCGCAGATTCCGTCCTGAACATCCAGTCAGCAGCGAGCGTTCACAGCGGCGCGAGCAAATGGAGGAGGTGAGTAATTTATTTTTCTTAGCACAAGTTGGGGAGGGCGGTAAAGGCTGCACTAATGAGGGCTCCACAATGTTAGCGCTCACTAGTAACAGTCCATACAGGAAAATACCGGCATTAATATTACCAGCAGAAAAAAATTACCGTCATCGGCAGAGGAACTAAACCACCGGCTGGGTGGCAACTCTACTCTCAGCATGTCTGGTATTATAACTCCCAGCATGTCTGGTATTATAACTCCCAGCATATCTGGACCATTATTATGTAATATAAGAGCACATTACAAGAGGTATAAGAGGAGAGGACTATAACTCTCAGCATGTCTAGGCCATTATTATGTAATATAAGAGCACATTACAAAAGGTATAAGAGGAGAGGACTATAACTCCCAGCATGTCTAGGCCATTACTATTTAATAGAGCACATTACAGGAGGTGGTATAAGAGGATGGGACTACAACTTCCAGCATGTCCAAGCCGTTCTTATGTAATATCCAAGGTCTTTACAGGAGGAGGCATAAGAGGAGACAACTACAACTCCCAGCATTTCCATGGCTCTTACATTGATTCCATGTGGTTCCCTTCTCCTCACATACTGCCATGACAGGTCCTCTTCAGCAGGACTCCTCTGTACTGCTTAGCTCCGCCCTGAACTGGTCACATGACAGTGACGTCATCACAGGTCCTTCAGCTCTGGAGATACTGCTGCTGTTGGACTTGTATACAGACTGCAGGGGGCAGCGCTGAGGTAGTGATGTCAGTGGTGTCCCATGTGTGAAGCGCATGTACTGTAAGACAGGGGCGTCACAAAATATAATTGCCAGTAAAAGAAAAATATACCACCACCGGCTTTCAGAACAAATTACTGGCTTTGTTGGCACAATACCGATCAGGTGGCAACCCTATTAATGGTGGATGTTTGGCAGGGTGCAGGGCAGAAGGCCAGGTGCAGGGGCTGGCGAATGGTGGAGACAATGACCACGCCCAGTTTAGTGATCACAAAGGTCCGGATGCATTCAGTTAAAAATTCGCGATTTCGCAAGCGAGTTCATTCCATTTTGTCTGTGATTGCGTTCAGTTGTTTAGTTTTTCGCGGGGTACAATGCGCATTGATGCGTTTTCACACACATGATAAAAACGGAAGGTTTACAAACAACATCTCTTGGCAACCATCAGTGAAAAACGCATCGCATCTGCACTTGCTTGCGGATGCTTGCGATTTTGATGCAGCCCCATTCACTTCTGTGGGGCCAGCGTTGCATGAAAAACGCAGAATATAGAACAGGCTGCGATCACAAGTAATGCGTAAAAACAACGCTCATGTACACAGCCCCATTGAAATAAATGGGTCCGGATTAACGCGGGTGCCATGCGTTTGCATCACACATTGCACCCGCATGGAAAACTTGCTCGTTTGAAAGGGGCCTTACATTGCGGATGATGGGCGATGCAGTACAAGCATATATCCAGCACAATTGTGAGATGTTTCGCAGGGCTTGTATAGGCATCAGCAATGAAGGTGGTAGTAGTCCCTGATTCTCTCTTTAAACAGTTTGTAACCTTCCCAAATCGACTAAATGCATGCAAAATCCTCACAATCAGTACTGCAGTTCCCACAGCGGGGTGCAGATTAGGGCTGCAGTAAGCGATTATTTTAGCAAGCGAGTATTCTACCGATTATTTTTACGATTAATCGAGTACTCTAATAAGAAAAATGAATTAACAGACTGTTTTCCCTTATAAAAACTCATCAGACCCCTGCCATCATTGCTCAACACCCTTCGTTCCCCCTGTGCGATCAGCTCAAGTGCATCAGTTCCCCCAGTGCCATCAGCTCCCCCGTACCATTAGTTCCGTTCCCCAGTGCCTTCAGCTCTCCCCCACCCCAATGCCTTCAGCTGCCCCCTGTGCCATCAGCTGCCCCCTAAGTGCCATCAGCTGCCCCCTAAGTGCCATCAGCTGCCCCCTAAGTGCCATTTGCTTGCCCCCTAAGTGCCATCTGCTTGCCCCCTAAGTGCCATCTGCTTGCCCCCCCACCTAAGTGCCATCAGCTTGCCCCCTAAGTGCCATCAGCTTGCCCCCTAAGTGCCATCAGCTTGCCCACCTAAGTGCCATCAGCTTGCCCACCTAAGTGTCATCAGCTTGCCCCCTACATGCCATCAGCTTGCCCCCTAAGTGCCATCAGCTTGCCCCCTACATGCCATCAGCTTGCCCCCTAAGTGTCATCAGCTTGCCCCCTACATGCCATCAGCTTGCCCCCTAAGTGCCATCAGCTTTCCCCCAAGTGCAATCAGCTTGCCCCCTAAGTGCCATTAGCTTGCTTCTCAGTGCCAGTACTTACTTTAGGGGCACCGCTCCACAGCTCCTATGTCTTTTCCGCGAGCTGCACTGCCCTCCTGATGTCACACAGCGTCGGATCATAGTGCACGCATATGTGCACTATGTCCTGATGATGTGTCAGGGCTGAAAGTGCAGCGCGGTAAAGGCTGACGGAGCGGTAAGTAATACCAAGCGCTTCACTCCCTCTCCGTGGTCACATGACACAAACGAATCTTGCATCGAGGATTTTTTGTGTTCAATTACTCGATTCAATCGAGTAATCGTTTCAGCCCTAGTGCTGATCCTTAAACGGATGGGTGGGAGCCGGAGGCAATATACCCACTCCACAAGCAGCAAAGTCCATGGCCATAAACTTTACCTTTGCTATCACACACAGTCCCTAGTGATCCTAAACAGTCTAAAGATGTAGGGATGGAGAGCCCCTTGTAGTAGACCTCACCCTGCACAAGACCCATGCAGCTCCTCACACTTCGGGTGCTTAGGCCAGACTCACTGGCTTATGCAATCAGACTACATAGCTCCTCCCTCATAAGGGGAAGGTCCAGCCTTCCTTCTTCTAAATAGGGCACAATAACTAAGCTGTGCTACACATATACAGCTCTTAGGATCACACTCAAACCATGGAAAGGACGTTAACCCTAAATAGTAGATATAGCCCTTTTGCATTGGTCCTCTGGGGCACTGCAGATGGAAGAGACTCTAACATTATATCATGGTGTTTATAATCGCTCAGCTCCTAGCGCATGAATGTGCACCCCCACCCTGCAATGTAAGCTATCAATGGCTGCCAGTTGCACTAGTGCAATCTTGTAATGCACCAATGCTCACACATGCATGTGTGGGCAAAGCAATCACACCGATTCTGTGCATGTGCCGGTCCAGAGCGTGTTCCATTTTATTTTCCTCCTGCAGCATCGGGCAAATGGATCAATAATTTGGTGACCCGTATCAGCTCAGTAATTAGTTAATTGCATGCGGCGCAGGAGTTTTCAAAGTCCTTTTAATAAAGTACTAGCAGGGTATATTGCATCTATTTCATTTAATGTTTGTGTGTGTCGTTAAAAGATATCGACAGTATCCCCCATAACAGTGACCTCTACAGTACCCTGCCCCCTTAACAGTGACCTCCACAGCCTCCCACCCCTTAACACTCACCCCCACAGTGCCCTGCATCCTTAAAATGGAACCTCCACAGCAGCTAACCCCCTTAACTTTGACCCTCACAGCAGCCTGCCCCTTTAACAGTGAGTTCCACAGCACCCCACCCCTTCACAGTGACCTCCACAGGGACCAGCCCCTTAACAGGGGCTTCTACAGCACCCGCCCTCAACACTGACCATAGGTTACAGCCCCTTTAATAGTGGCTTCCACAGTCCCTTCCTACCTTAACAGTGACCTCCACAATGCCCACCCCTTCCACAGCAGCCTGCCCCTTAACAGTAACATTCACAGCGCTCTCCCCTTTAACAGTAACCTCCACAGCGGCTGCCCCTTTATTAGTTACTTCCACAGTACCCCATCTCCTCAACAGTGATTTCCACAATAATCCACCTAATTAACAGTGACCTCCACAGCCGCTGCCCCTTTAATAGTGACCTCCACAGTCCCTCACCCCTTAACAGTAACGTCCACAGCGCCCGCCCCTTTAACAGTGACCTCCACAGCAGCTGGCCCTTTATTTGTGACCTCCACAGTACCCAGTCTCGTTAACAATAATTTGCCCCCTTAACAGTGACCTCCACAGAGCTCCGTTCCCTTAAAATGTGACCTCCATAACACCCCGCCCCTTAATAATGACTTCTACAGCACCCAGCCCTTTAACACTGACCTCCATAGCGGACATTCCCCTTAACTGTGACCTTCACCATTCCTTGCCATCGCCTGCCCCTCTAACAGTGACGTCCACAGCATCCCGCTCCCTTACCAGTGACCTCCACAGCGGCCCCCACTCCTTTAACAGTGACCTCCACAGTGGCCCCCTCTTTAACAGTTACCTCCACAGCGGCCGCCCGTTTATTAGTGACCTCCACAGTACCCCATGTCCTTAACAGTGATTTCTGCAACACCCGTCCCTTAACAGTGGCCTCTATAGCAATCTGCCCCTTAACCCTGACCTCCATAGCGGACCGTCCCCTAACTGTGACCTCCACAGCAGCCTGCCCCCGTAAAGGGGTTCTGCAGTTTGTTTAAACTGATGATCTATCCTCTGGCCTGAGGTAAACAGCAAGAAGCCCGCAGCACTCCAGGAGCACCGCTTGTCTTCTCAAACAGCTGATCGGCGGAGGTCCCGGGTGTCCGACTCCCGCCGATCAGATGCTGATGATCTATCCAGAGGATAGATCATCAGTTTAAACAAACTGCATAACCCCTTTAACTGTGACCTCCACAGAACTCTGCTCCCTTAACAGTGTCATCCACAGCGCCCTGCCCCTTTAAAGCTGACCTACAGCAGTGAAGAAAAATGGCTGGGTTGTTATGGAAACCTGGTGTAAAACTGTGTGTATGTGGAGACTAAGGGCCTGCAAGCTTTTATTGGCTGATAAGGGTCATGTGACCGTGTCTATGGGTGTTGGAATATGAGGAGAAAGACTTGTATTGGCTAATGTAGGTCATGTGATTGTGCCATATTAGCATATTTTTGGGAATATATCAGGAACAGTATGTGCTAGAGAGCTAAGACCCGGATTCCTTTAGCGGACATACACACATACACTCAGCTTTATATATTAGATGTGCGGCTAGAAGGCACTGGCTTAAAAATTTTGATGGGACCCTGCCCCCACCCCCGCCCGCCTGTCACGCTTCGGTGTGAGAGGAAACACCACACAAAGGATAGGAGGGAAGGGGAGAACAGGGAATCAGGCCTGAGAACTAGGGAAGGAAAATGGTCACCCCTAGTGAAACCCCTAACCAAAATCCTGACTGACTACCAGTATGAACAGACCCCCAAAGGTAGCTGAGTTCATACGCAGGAATTCCTAGAGTCCGATCAAGCCCTAAAGGACCGTTGTACTAATGGCAGGGACGAGACTACCTGTTCATCCTAAAGGAAGGATAAACAGGAGTCTCCTTCAGGCTTAATACAAACAGTAAGAAAATGCAACACACAGAACCCAAACAAAATACAAAAGGGAAAGGAAAGACTTAACTTCAAAGGAGCAATGGAAGCACCAGGAACTCACCCGAGATCCAAACACAATCAAACCAAAGGTCCAAAAGAAGCCATAAACTGCACAGCATTGTGGGAGAAGCAACTATGAATAGAGAAGGTTAAATGACCCTAATAGCCACACCTGGGGAAAGAAGGTGCGGCAAGCACCAGAAACAACACAGACGTCATTTGATCCAAACGGAAAACATGTCAGATAAAACCACGTGTTGCCAGTTTCACCGATCTCCTGCCACCTGTCGCGGGAACGTCCGTGACACCCCCACCCTGAAACTTATTCACAACCCCTTCCTTCTGTGGACCTCCCACTCTTGTGGCTAGTCAAGATCGCTCTCTCAGACGAGGCCGAACAGCCGCTCTGTCCTTTTCCTTCACTGTATATAATGTCATTTTATAATACTGTTGAGGGGGCCCTGACAATAAAATCTTTTAGTCTTCATCCCGGGTGCGCCCCTTCTGAGTTCGGGCCCCAAAGCAGTCGCTTCCCTGCTTCCCCTACAGCTATGCCCCTGATGACCATGGGGCTTTGAGGATAGCGCCCTTGGGAGAAGCCCCTGTGTTATATTTGGCTATTGTTAAAGGCCGTGGTCTCATTATGAGGAGGTGTAGTTTTGTTCTGTCAAAAATGCAGCATTTCATTAATGGCGTGCTCCAGTTTCTTTCTTTTTGGTGCAAAACAATGGTGCAGAATAAGCCACCAGGTCAGTACAGAGATCACTCCCATCATCTATTTTTCCCAGGACTGTGACGAGGGGACATCCTCTGAGTCTGGAGGAAAGAAGGTTTCTACACAAGCATAGAAGAGGATTCTTTACGGTAAGAGCAGTGATACTGCGGAACTCTCTGCCTCAGGAGGTGGTGATAGTGAGTACAATAAAGGAATTTAAGAGGGGACTGGATTTATTTCTGGAGTGTAATAATATTACAGGTTATAGCTACTAGAGAGGGTCGTTGATCCAGGGAGTTATTCTGATTGCCAGAGCCGGGAAGGATTTTTTCCATAAAATTAGGAAAATTGGCTTCTACCTTGTGTTTTTTGTCTTCCTCTGGATTACAGGCTGAACTGGATGGACAGATGTCTTTTTCAGCCTTACTAACTATGGTACAATAGTCATGACATATTTGGCCATCTTCAGAATTAATTGTCTAACTTTACGCTATCTAAATATTTCTCAGCATCAGTAAATCTGCCCTGTGTTTCAGATGGGAGTTGTTTGACTTGCATTACTGTTGGTCCACCACTAGATGGCAGTACAGGAACACCGATGTAAGACGCTCGGTTGAATTCATGAGCCGCTGTTGATACAATATCTGCAGAAACATCAGGCGTTTTATACACTGAGTAGAAATGATCCACCCCGAGCCATAAAGCTCAGCCAGTGGTTAAATCTCCAACACATCCACTGAGTAAATATTGACATTTTTACGTGTTACCGCTCCTGCCGGCCGGTGTATATCATCGCGCCGCTGACCCATGTACTGTGTCTTTCTATTACAAGGCTCTGTGTTGGAGAGAAGATATTTCATCTCGCTGAACATATATCCCGTGTCCTGCTCAAAGCCGCCGCGCACAACGGTACTGAGCGCGTCACGGCCAGAAAGGAACATTAGTGAGATGTATTGTCTGAGAGCAACGCGGGCTCGTGTGTCAGACAGAAAGATGGAAAAGATGGCACTCATACAGGGGCAATTATTTACACACACATAGTGCACAGGTAGAGCGCGGCAAACCTGTCACCGATGTCAAGATTAGCAAACATGTCACATGCACTGACACCCAGCCGTGATGTAGTGATCTCTGTTGTCAGGTACATGTGATACGTGATTCTTCTGCCTTAGAGGAGGAAAACTGAAGAGCACAAAAATGAGAATAAATAAGAGTCACACAGTGATCAGGTAATAGTGCCAGACAGCACTCACATAATTCTGTCATATAGTGCTCACATAGTAGTGTCATATAGTGCTCACAGAATAGTACCATATAGTGCTCACATAATAGTGCCTTATAGTGCTCACATAATTGTGTCATATAGTGCTTACAGAATAGTACCATATAGTGCTCACGTAATTGTGTCATATAGTGCTCACAGAATAGTGTCATATAGTACTCACATAATAGTGCACACAGTGCTCACATAATAGTGCACACAGTGCTCACGTAATAGTGCCACACAGTGCTCACAGAATAGTACCATATAGTACTCACATAACAGTGCCACACAGTGCTGACATAATAGTACCACATAGTGCTCACATATGAGGGCCATATAGTGCTCACATATGAGGGCCATACAGTGCTCACATAATAGTGCTGCACAGTACTCACATAATTCTGCCATATAGTTTTCACAGAATAGTGCCATATCAGTTTCACATAACAGGGCCACACAGTGCTCACATAATTCTGCCATATAGTGCTCACATAATAGTGCCACACAGTGCTCACGTAATAGTGCCACACAGTGCTCACAGAATAGTACCATATAGTGCTCACATAATAGTGCCACATAGTGCTCACATAAGAGGGCCTTACAGTGCTTACATAATAAAGCTGCACAGTGCTCAAACAACAGTGCCATACAATGCTCACATACAGTAATAGTGCACAGTAGTGACAAGACAAGTCTTAAAGTCCATCTGCCAGCAGATTTGTCCCTATGACACCGGCTGACCTGTTACATGTGCACTTGGCAGCTGAAGGCATCTGTGTTGGTCCCATGTTCATATGTGCCCGCATTGCTGAGAAAAATGATGTTTTATTATATGCAAATGAGCCTCTAGAGCAACGGGGCGTTACCATTACTCCTAGAGGTTCTGCTCTCTCTGCATACGCCAAGCCCCCTGCACTTTGATTGGAAGTGTAAATGCCATTACCCCTGGCCCTTCCAATCAAAGTGCAGGTGTATGCAGAGAGAGCAGAGCCTCTAGGTGTAATGGTAACGCCCGTTGCTCTAGAGGCTCATTTGCATATAATAAAACATAATTTTTCTCAGCAATGCGGGCACATATGAACATGGGACCAACTCAGCTGCTAGCGCACCTGTAACAGGTCAGCCGGTGTCATAGGGACAAATCTGCAGACAGATGGACTTTAAAGGACCAGCTCTATTGAGCCATTCATTGCTCTTTCTGGAAAAGTAGGGTGACAACCAATATGGCCCCCACAGTGGTTGTCACTCTCACACTTTCCCATCCGACAACTTTTAGGGATCTGCAAAAGCTGAGTGACAACCCTTGGAACCCTCAGCTTTAGATTTGTTTCTTATGCAAAAGTATATAAAGGGGTAAGAAACTTGGGAGCGCCTGACTTTGTAGCTGTGATGTTCCCGCGGCTGACGTCGCTCCGTCTGTGCGCCATGTATATTAATGATGGTTTAGTGAAGCCTCTCCCACACCCTGCTGCTCTCCACATAAATGAAGTGTCAGACAAATGTGACTCTCTCATATGCAGAGAAGAGAGGCGTCATTTGCATGAGCGCTTTGTCCAGATGATATTTGGTCTGTATCTGCGCGGCCCAGCTATGTTTACACATTAGCTCCAGCGGCGTGCCGGCCTGGTGATAACGCCGTTTCGTTCTTCTTTTAATGTCTCTATCGGCTCCATCAGCAGTTCCGAGGAAACACTTGTCTTTTCAGAGTTCGGTGAGGAATGCAGATAGATTGGGGCCGCGCAGTCATTATCTGCCTCTCGTCAGCAAAGACGTTGCCGCAAGACTCTCTGCTGAAATCTGTTTAATCATGGGCTAATGGCGTTCAGATCCCCCGCAGACACAGCTAGTGCCGTCTCGCTGGATTGCGTTTCGAACGCCATTTCTTACTTTGTGGATCCAATAACTTTACCATTCAGGAGTCTGGGAAGGCTCGGTGACAACTCATGTGGGAGCTTTATCAGCTTTATCAGGATAGGTCATCAGTATCTGATCAGTGGGGTCTGACGCCAGGGACCCCCACGATCAGCTGTTTGAGAAAGCAGCGATGCTCCTGTGAGCGCTGCGGCCTTCTGGAAGCTTGCCAAGCACAGCGCCGTGCATTAAATAGTGGCTCTGCTTGGTATTGCGCTCAGCCCATTCACTTTTATGGGGCTGATCTGCGCCTAGGCCATGTGACCGATGAAAGTGACGTCACTGGCCTAGGGAAAGCTGCGAGAAGGTCGCAGCACTACTGCGAGCGCCCGTGCCCTCTCAAACAACTGATTGGTGGGGTCCCGGGTGTCAGACTCCCACCGATCAGATACTGATGACCTATCCTCAGGATAGGTCATCAGTTATAAAGTCTGTTTTAAAGGTAGCCATATGGGTGATTTGGTGCAAGGGGTAATGTAGACAGAACTTGAAGTGCACCTCCTAAGCTGGTGAGGGTGCACTCACCTACAATCATCCTCGCCCAATTTTATGAGCCGCACTTCCAGTCTGATGCTGCTTTGCTCCCCGTTCTTCTGATGTGGTGGCACAGTTTAGCCACCAGATGGCACTGGAGCACCATCAGTGAAGACTCTGCACTGCTCATGGTCGAGAGCAGCACAGAGAGAAGTGCCAGCTACTTGTGATGCACGCGGTGACATTGTGGGCCAATGTCACTACTCTGAATGTACAGAGGAGGGGCATAATTACCCCCTACCCCAAGCCTGGCACCATGTTGTGATTAATGTGGCACATTTTGCTTATTAAAGCATGCATCCTCTGGCTGGGGGTGAGTACTAATTAGGACCTGCTGCAGCAGGTGAGGAATGCCTTCTCCTGCAGCCAAAGAGCAGACCCTTAGAAAAATGCTCCATGCATAAAGTGCTGTGCTAGACAAGGGATGCAGCAGGAGAAGGAGGGTGCATGTGTACCAGAAGACTCATGTCAAGGCTAAGAAAGTAGTGCAGGAGTGTCGGAAGCAGATTCCCTACCAGGGCTGCACTGAAGATTGAGCTGCGGTCCAGTTCCAGAAGCACAAGCAGTAGAGCAGGCCTAGAGGCAAAGTCCCTGATTAGGCTGGTGGCCGTGTGTGGATGGGTTTTGGTGGAGAGTGGACCAGAGGGTCTGAAAGAAGACTGCATTAAGACAAGTGAGGAAGAACGACTGGGAAAAGACATCCAACCCAGTGAGGCTGCAAAGGGATGGGTGTCTCAGAGCAGAGCTGAGAGAGTGCTGCTGACTAGGAACCACCATCCCGCTGTATAGTCTAACATCACCCCTTCCCCATCCATATTGTGTAGTGGATGAACTATATTGGGTTATATTATTAGTGGTCCGGCCCTTTAAATCTGTAAAGTAAAATATGTCGCCAGTGGCTAAAGTCAGACTCTTCTAAGAAATCTAGATGTTTATTCTGTTCATACAGCGTGGCGACCATCCTCTTAGGAGTGCGGTGCTGTCATTACCTAATCTGCTTGGTTTTGCATTTTATTCGTGGAATAATGCTCACTGGAAGTCTTCGAGGTATAATGTGGAGTATAATCAGACCAGTGACTGTGACCAATGCAATCTTCTGTCAGTCTCTATTTGTCCAGGCACACGGCTCGCCATCCCAAAAACTAGAAAAAATAAAGAATCTCCCTGTAGGTTATTAGGACGACAATTAGTTAAATTATGTCGCACAGGGTAATAAACTTCTGCACTCTCTTAGGCTGGGTTCAGACTTGCGCGTATTTGATACGCACGTAAAGCGCGCGTTTCTGTCGCGCGTATTACAGTGCGTTTTGCAAATAGGAAACGCGCGTCATACGCTGCGTTCATGTGATTGACGACTGTGGCGTCAATCACAATACGTGTGACAAAACGCCCCAAAGAAGCTCAAGACCTTTTTGAGCATAGCGCGTTTTCCAGCGCATTCAAACGCGCTGTAAAACGCTCAAGTGAGAACCATGGCCATAGGGAAGCATTGGTTTTCATGTGTTAAGCGTTTACAGCGCGTTTGAACGCACTGTAAACGCGCTAAGTCTGAACCCAGCCTTAAAGGCACAGTGAATCTACAAGGAAAGTAGTACTTTTACAAGGAGTATTGATTAATATAATCTCCCATGTTGTGTATACAGCTCCTTTGCAGAACTATTTGTCACCATGGTTACAGACTACAAACAAAGCCTGTGTAGACTGACTCTGAAGTCAGGTGTTACTCCATTCCCCTTCTTTATAATCTACGCTGAGATGGGGCAGTAGCATACTTACCAACATTAAAAGAACATTTAATCCATTCCTATTCAAACAACACAGGAATTCTCCTAAAATGCCCCGGAAATGGCCATTTTGTGGCCAATTCACAGGATTGCCCTTGCAAATACTGGACTGGAGAGCTACTGCATGAAAGCACAATAGCTGCAATAGATAGCCCTCCCACACGCAGGGCACTTGATCTATGGCGTGTCGTAAGTGGGGACTTCAGTGTGCAGTGATTTATGACTTGCATACACTGATGCATTGCTATTATAGGGGTGGCCATGTCAGCAATGTACAGTACATGATGTCACCGGCACAAAGGATCACGTGGTATTCTGTGCTCAGAGGCCAAATTAGGAGTGCAACCCTTTTAATTTGGACAAAGGGAGTGGCAGCACAGAACTGACTGCAGGATCAGACTACAAAGAGTTTGTTTGTAGTCTGTAACCATGGAGACAACTAGCTGAATACTCAAATAAGAAAAATGTATTTATCAAGACAATTTGCAAAGTTGTTTCCTTTTTTAAATTTACATTAATTTGAGTAATACAAAAGTGGATGTAAAACTCTACCCCTTAGACTCCTGTAGTATTTTTGCTGAGATGGCTGTATCACGGAGGTTCCCCTGACAGGCGGAAGGAGATCAGTGAGACTGGCAACACGCGGTTTGATCTGACAGGTTTCCTTGTGGATCAATAGGCGTCTGTGTTGTTTCTGGTAATGGCCACACCCTTGCCTCAGGTGTTGCTAATGTGGTCATTTAACCTTCCTCATTTATAGTTGCTTCTCCCACTATGCTGTGCGGTTTAAAGCTTCAGTTTCAGTTGTGGATTGCTGGTGTGTGGATCTCGGCGGAGTTCCTGGTGCTTCCATTGCTCCTTTGAAGTTAAATCTTTCCTTACCTTTTTGTATTTTGTTTGAGTTCTGTGTGTTGACATTTCCCTGTCATTTGTATTAAGGCCTGAGGGAGTCTCCTGTTTGTCCATCCTTTTGGAGGAACAGGTTGTCTCAGTCCTGACATTACTACCAGGGTAGTACCCCTATAGGGTGAGTTAGGACACTAGGTATTCCGGTGTATGAACTCACCTATCTCTGGGGTCTGTTCATACTGGTAGTTAGTCAGGAACTGGATTAGGATTTTACTAGGAGGTGTCCATCTCCTTTCCCTAGTTTCAGGGCTTATTCCCTCACCCCTTTCCCTCCTATGTTCGGTGTGGTGTTTCTCTCCCACACCCGAACGTGACAGGCTGAGAGTAATTAAAAAAGTCCTATGTAACCTGAAATTCCTCCTAATCTGGCGCCTTATGCATTTGATCATAGCGGTACACACCTGATCATAGAATTTTTGTAACAATGCAGGGTTATGATGATTTGGAAGTAAAATCCTTCCATATGTTTGCTCTATGCACCTGGATGGCTGAGAATAATGTAAAAAAGTCCTACGTAACCTGGAATTGCTCCTAATCCAGCATATTACGTCTTCGATCGTAGCGGTACACACCTGATCGAAGAATTTGTGGCATAATGCAGGGTTATGATGATTTGGAAGTAAAAGCCTTCCATGTGTTTGCCCCTGTGCACCCGGATGGCTGAAAGTAATAAAAAAGTCCTATGTAACCTGAAATTGCTCCTAATCTTGCGTATTACGTCTTTGATGGTAACATTACACACCTGATCATAGAATTTTTGGCACAATGCAGGGTTATGATGATTTGGGAGTAAAAGCCTCCCATGTGTTTGCAGCACAATATATATGTAAGGGGCAGCACAAAAAGACTTGTGTTAAGTCGAAACGTCGCGTCTTGGGAGAAAAAAAGAAGAAACTAATGCTACGTGAGTGCCGCGGTTCTATACATTTATTTCTTCCATGTGTTTGCCTATTTGCACCCTAAGGCTGGGAACATACCTAAGCTTTTTGCAGGCGTGCGTTTTTTCAAGCGTTTTTACGCGTGACAAACGCGCGATTGTATGCGCGTTTTGTCATTATTGAGCGCGTTTTTCGTGCGTTTTGTGATTGACAGGTGCAAGATCCACTAAAAATGCAGGCCTACCTATAAGAAAGGTGTTGAATGTTTGCCAAATTGAGATTTTTATTGATTAGGTGTGTTTGAGAGTGTTGTACTGTTGGAGTTTGGTAGGTTAATTTGGTGGATTTCTATGGAGTTTAGGAGACAAACGCAAGTGGCAGCAATGGTGTGTGGAGTGTTGCTCTTGCGGATGCGTCGTCGGAGAACGACCCGGCGACGTTTTGGAACAGAAAACGCGCATTTCTTCATCTTTGCGCGTTCTAATACAATCCTATGGATGGAAGCGCGCAAAAACGCCTAAAGAAGCTCAAGTAGAAGCGACAGCGTTAGGCGTTTTCAGCGCATTCAAACACGCTGTAAAACGCCCAAATGTGAACCATGCCCATAGGGAAGCATGGCTTTTCACATGTTGTGCGCTTTACAGCGCGTTTGAATGCGCTGTAAAACGCTTGATGTGTACCTAGGGTAAAAGTGAAAGGTGTGGTGAATGGGAGTCGGATTGCCCTGTGCATGGCCAGCAGCAGATAGTAATACATTTACAAAAATAAAAATACAGAACAATCCGAACTGGAAATCCTAAAGAAGGAGGGGAAGAGATCAAGTGAGCAAAATGGAAGAAGCGTCGGGCAAACTTCCTGACAAATTGTCTTAAGTTCTCATCTCTTTCTGCCTCTTCAGCTCATCGTCACCAGAAATGTGAACAGACTCTCAGCAGATCCCCTCTACCAGCATCGTTATTTTAAGTGCAGTTTGTGCCGAGCTCTGAGAAGTAGGTCATCCAGCAGAGGCAGCACAAGGAATTATGTAAACCTACTTAAAACCCCACTGCAGTCACACACACACAAAGCAGAACCGAGCGGAGAAATCAGCCCTCCGGCATCTGCTTCTTTTTATTTCACTGTGTATGCAAAGCTCATATGATGCTACTCAGGTATTAACCACAATGGCAATGATTAAATGTGACTGCACGCTGCACCATCAACCCAGCACCTAGGTGCAATGGGAAAGTGCTTAGAGGAAGATTGCAAATAGATTGTAGACATTCATACCCTTCCCTTCCCGATACCGTGCAATTCACCTCCTCCTGCCCGTTCTGGCTTTTTAAAGCCCATGTTGTGCCAGCATACACGTTTTGCATTCACATAATCAGTTTGGCTTTGATTTCTTCCCTTTTTTTTTTTTTTATCGAGCGTCTGGATTGAGGGCGCTTCACAATGAAAAGTATAAGCAGGTTGTACGCTGAGCTGAAATAACACTCACATTTATGGCATCGGTTCCAAAATAAGGGATTAATCTAGGGAGGGCGGGGGTGTGGACATTTATGCACTGCAGCGCCTCGTCCTCGCAGGCCCCTGCTATGCTGGAGATGGGCTCGTTTGTTTGATGGCTGTGCTGCGGACACGTCTGAGGGGCTCTGCTCACAGCTGACTCTGCCCCGGGTGTCCTTAATAAACGCTTTATCATCTAGAACAGGCGCAAACAGAATGCACAAAATATCCCACTGCCTACCGCCCGGCCCTCCGGTCTCTTCCTAGCAGAAAGCAATAATGAAGTAAAACTATATACTATACTAAAAAAATAAAGCAACAATGAGCCTGAGGTTTCACTCATGCATTATCGCTCTGTGTTCTGCCCTGCGCTATTTTGCAGCAGTTTTTAGCTGATTATTTTTTTTTAGCATGCTAAAAGAATTGTCAGCGGGTTTTTGCATATTAAGCCAAGTTACAGTGCCTGGTAGGGCTTTCTGAGGCTATTAAAAGAGTATTTTCATTATGGTAACCCTTTGCTATATTCAGCAAAAAAACAAACACGTTGCTCCAATAGGCTAATGAACTGTTCGGTGCACTGAGGGATGCACTATATCCTCGACAGAAAGCCCCTCTTTTCCCTTGGTGATTGACCGGGCGAGGCTTCTGAATCCTGCTCTTGTCTGGACCAATAATATCAGCCTTCAATGTCCACATGTGCAGGTTCCTGCCTGTACTGTGCATGTGCAGTGTTCTGTGAGGAGCTGGAGTGTAGGATGGGAGTGGTAGTGGTTCTAATATGATGTGGTGTGTCTCCGTGGTCTCCCTCAGACCATTGCTCCCTAGGACTGGTGCAACTAATGTAAGGTATAACCGTTCCTCCCTAGGGCCACACCCTCATGCTGGGGTTTACTGCCTGATGGTAGAAGGGGTGCTAAGCAGCCGGGGCAGAGGTTGGAAGTGGTATTCACCCTGATGAAGTGTTGTGTCACTGTGTACTCCCTCAGGCCTTTGCGCCGTGAATTTGAATAATAATTAGAAGTAGATGTAGAACAATAACTTCAGGTACGTTGAATAGCAGCGAATTTAGTACTTGTATTGTACCGCCCTCTTAGCAGTGTTTGGGAAGAGTGTCTTAGCCATAGTCCCTTACCTCGCAGCAGTGTCTTTAAATGCTGGTCTCAGCAGGTCACTCTTCTGTTTGTCTTCTCAAGGATTTACTTGGGATAAATTGTTGGTTGTCCTGTCTAGAAAATCCTTCTTAGGAGCTCAGATGTGTGCTTCATCTCCCTTCTCTGGTTACGCAAGAACTCCCCTCCTGGTAGGAAGCAGGACCAGTTCGTTTCTACCAAGAGGTGAGGAACAAGGTGGTTAGCCCTGTTACTTGCCAACCATTGCCTTCCATTCCCTACTGGTAGATACTGACAAAAATACATAACTATATAATACAATAACTATATACAACTGCAGTACCCCACAGTCTGCAGTACTGTAAAATAGCCAGCGGGTGGTGTAGTGGGAGTCAGAAAACCAGGCCAGAGGTGGAAGAATGAACGTCACTTTTACTGAATTCAAAATTGGGGTTGTAGTACACCCAACAACAATCTGGACACAGAGCAAATTCTTTCCCCAGATGAAAAGGTATGGAGGATGGCAAAATATGGCAGGCTTGGTAGGATATCTTGCTAAAGACTCTCTCACTAGAATCTCTGACTGGTGGCTGTAATCTGGGAATTATGGCTCTAGTGTCCACTGCAGGATACAGATCATTAAAGGCATGTCTGGTCAGGACGTGGTTAATTGTGACGAGTGTCTTAACTGTAATCCCTCACAAGCAGCAAAGTCTGGTTAGCTGTAGTCAGAGATCTGTAAGTCTCTTGATCCTGGTGACTAAGGAGAAGGAGCACATGGACTTGCTTTCTCCCTCCTCAATCACTAGTCTAGACTCTCTTTTAGTCAGAAAGTAGGACCAGCCTACTCCTGCCCCTCCTGAGAGGGGTGGAACAGTGTGATTAACCCTGTCCCTGCAAACCATACCAGATCACACTGGGTGTACAATCCATTACATAACAAAACAAAACATTTGCATATACCTCTTTTATTGGTGTACTGCGAGTGCGGTATTGTTTTTCTTCGGCACTGGATTTTCCTCAGTTCGAACCATCTAGGGTTTGGATATAATGAAAAAAATCTTAAAACAATCCATTTGGCAGGGTAGAATAAAGAAATATTTTTACCAGTACTTATGCAGGGCAGGGAGGTGGCATAGAAAGGGACTGAGCCAGTGAATTCCTGGCACTGGGAATGATTTTCTTCATTTTGTCTGTAGCTGCACCTTGGGAAATCATATTCCACTGAAGAACTTCACAGAGCGTCGCCCGGATTGGAGAACTTTTGGTGCGCGCCCAGCTGCGCTCTAAAGCACTAGAGGAACTTAAATTTCTTCTTTTGCTGTTTTACTGTAAAATCTCTTTGGAAAGCAAGAACTTTAATGAAATGTATACATCACTGCACAAGCTCCATTCAATTTCCTCCAGGCTCTTTGCCTTTAAAAATATAAAGGTCGCGGAGGTCTCTGCGCTGCCGTTTCTGCAGGATTCCCCTGATAAATGCCAATAGTGAACTTAAGTGCTGCCACTTTGTAAAAGGTTTTGTGAATAAAACTGTACGCGCTCACCGCCTCTGCACGATGGTGGCCCAATTGGAGACCGAGTGAGTGGTTTTCTCTTCTATGCTCTCAGATAATTATAGCACCTTGGACTGGGCTAGCTTTGCATTGCACATCCAAATCATTACCAACCTACTGTTATCCACCGCTCCCAATAATGACCAAGTGTGCATGAGGCCAAGACTGGTAAAATATGCAGCTTTATGTTTATTGTACAGGGTCCCAGTCCAGGTATAATAAAGACAGTGATGTCACAGTACAGGTATAATAAAGACAGTGATGTCACAGTACAGAGATAATAAACACAGTGATGTCACAGTACAGGGATCATACACACAGTGATGTCACAGTACAGGGATTATAAACACGGTGATGTCACAGTACAGAGATAATAAACACAGTGATGTCACAGTACAGGGATAATAAACACAGTGATGTCACAGTACAGGGATAATTAACACAGTGATGTCACAGTACATGGATAATAAACACAGCGATGTCACAGCACAGGGATAATAAACACAGTGATGTCACAGCACAGGGATAATAAACACAGTGATGTCACAGTACAGAAATAATAAACACAATGATGTCACAGTACAGGGATAATAAACACAGTGATGTCACAGTACAGGGATAATAAACACAGTGATGTCACAGTACAGGGATAATAAACACAGTGATGTCACAGTACAGAAATAATAAACACAATGATGTCACAGTACAGGGATAATAAACACAGTGATGTCACAGTACAGGGATAATAAACGCAGTGATGTCACAGTACAGAGATAATAAACACAGTGATGTCACAGTACAGGGATAATAAACACAGTGATGTCACAGTACAGGGATAATACGCACAGTGATGTCACAGTACAGGGATAATAAACACAGTGATGTCACAGTACAGGGATAATAAACACAGTCATGTCACAGTACAGAGATAATAAACACAGTGATGTCACAGTACAGAGATAATAAACACAGTGATGTCACAGTACAGGGATAATACACACAGTGATGTCACAGTACAGGGATAATACACACAGTGATGTCACAGTACAGGGATAATACACACAGTGATATCACAGTACAGGGATAATTAACACAGTGATGTCACAGTACAGAGATAATAAACACAGTGATGTCACAGTACAGAGATAATAAAAACAGTGATGTCACAGTACAGAGATAATAAACACAGTGATGTCACAGTACAGAGATAACAGTGATGTCACAGTACAGAGATAACAGTGATGTCACAGTACAGAGATAATAAACACAGTGATGTCACAGTACAGAGATAATAAAAACAGTGATGTCACAGTACAGAGATAATATACACAGTGATGTCACAGTACAGGGATAACAGTGATGTCACAGTACAGAGATAATAAACACAGTGATGTCACAGTACAGGGATAATAAACACAGTGATGTCACAGTACAGAGATAATAAACACAGTGATGTCACAGTACAGAGATAATAAACACAGTGATGTCACAGTACAGAGATAACAGTGATGTCACAGGACAGAGATAACAGTGATGTCACAGTATAGAGATAATACACACAGTGATGTCACAGTACAGGGATAATATACACAGTGATGTCACAGTACAGGGATAATACGTCAGTGATGTCACAGTACAGGGATAATAAACACAGTGATGTCACAGTACAGAGATAATAAACACAGTGATGTCACAGTGCAGAGATAATAAACACAGTGATGTCACAGTACAGGGATAATAAACACAGTGATGTCACAGTACAGAGATAATAAACACAGTGATGTCACAGTACAGAGATAATAAACACAGTGATGTCACAGTACAGGGATAATACACACAGTGATGTCACAGTACAGGGATAATACACACAGTGATGTCACAGTACAGGGATAGTAAACACAGTGATGTCACAGTACAGAGATAATAAACACAGTGATGTCACAGTACAGGGATAATACACACAGTGATGTCACAGTACAGAGATAATAAACACAGTGATGTCACAGTACAGGGATAATACACACAGTGATGTCACAGTACAGGGATAATAAACAAGGTGATGTCACAGTACAGGGATAATACACACAGTGATGTCACAGTACAGAGATAATACACACAGTGATGTCACAGTACAGGGATAATATACACAGTAATGTCACAGTACAGGGATAATACACACAGTGATGTCACAGTACAGGGATAATAAACACAGTGATGTCACAGTACAGAGATAATAAACACAGTGATGTCACAGTACAGAGATAATGAACACAGTGATGTCACAGTACAGAGATAATAAACACAGTGATGTCACAGTACAGAGATAATAAACACAGTGATGTCACAGTACAGAGATAACAGTGATGTCACAGTACAGAGATAACAGTGATGTCACAGTACAGGGATAATATACACAGTGATGTCACAGTACAGGGATAACAGTGATGTCACAGTACAGAGATAACAGTGATGTCACAGTACAGAAATAATAAACACAGTGATGTCCCAGTACAGGGATAATAAACACAGTGATGTCACAGTACAGAGATAATAAACACAGTGATGTCACAGTACAGCGATAACAGTGATGTCACAGTACAGGGAGAATATACACAGTGATGTCACAGTACAGGGATAATAAACACAGTGATGTCACAGTACAGAGATAATAAACACAGTGACTGTCACGATGAATCATCGCTCTAGATGTCACGGTACAGAGATAAACACAGTGATGTCACAGTACAGGAGATGATAAACACGGTGATGTGCACGGTACAGAGATAATAAACACAGTGATGTCACGGTACAGGAGAATATACACAGTGATGTCACGGTACGGGGATAATAAACACGAGTGATGTCACAGTACAGAGATAATAAACACAGTGATGTCACAGTACAGAGATAATAAACACAGTGATGTCACAGTACAGAGATAATAAACACAGTGATGTCACAGTACAGAGATAATAAACACAGTGATGTCACAGTACAAGGATAATAAACACAGTGATGTCACAGTACAGGGATAACACACAGAGTGATGTCACAGTACAGGGATAATAAACACAGTGATGTCACAGTACAGAGATAACAGTGATGTCACAGTACAGAGATAACAGTGATGTCACAGCACAGGGATAATAAACACAGTGATGTCACATTACAGGGATAATAAAGACAGTGATGTCACAGTACAGGGATAATACACACAGTGATGTCACAGCACAGGGATAATGAACACAGTGATGTCACAGTACAGGGATAATAAACACAGTGATGTCACAGTACAGATATAATAAACACAGTGATGTCACAGTACAGGGATAATGTACACAGTGATGTCACAGTACAGGAATAATAAACACAGTGATGTTACAGTACAAGGATATTAAATACAATGATGTCACAGTACAGGGATAATACACACAGTGATGTCACAGTACAGACATAATACACACAGTGATATCACAGTATAGGATCATAAACAGTGATGTCACAGTACAGAGATAATAAACACAGTAATGTCACAGTACAGGGATAATGTACACAGTGATGTCACAGTACAGGGATAATAAACACAGTGATGTCACAGTACAAGGATAATAAACATAGTGATGTCACATTACAGGGATAATAAACACAGTGATGTCACAGTACAGAGATAATACACACAGTGATGTCACAGTATAGGGATAATAAACACAGTGATGTCACAGTATAGGGATAATAGACACAGTGATGTCACAGTATACAGATAATACATACAGTGATGTCACAGTACAGGGATAATACACACAGTGATGTCACAGTACAGAGATAATAAACACAGTGATGTCACAGTACAGGGATAATACACACAGTGATGTCACAGTACAGGGATAATACACACAGTGATGTCACAGTACAAGGAAAATAAACACAATGATGTCACAGTACAGGGATAATAAACACAGTGATGTCACAGTACAGGGATAATAAACACAGTGATGTCACAGTACAGGGATAATACACACAGTGATGTCACAGTATAGGGATAATAAACACAGTGATGTCACAGTACAGGGATAATAAACACAGTGATGTCACAGTACAGGGATAATACACACAGTGATGTCACAGTATGGAGATAATACACACAGTGATGTCACAGTACAGGGATAATGTACACAGTGATGTCACAGTACAGAGATAATAAACACAGTGATGTCACAGTACAGGGATAATACACACAGTGATGTCACAGTATAGAGATAATACACACAGTGATGTCACAGTACAGGGATAATGTACACAGTGATGTCACAGTACAGGGATAATAAACACAGTGATGTCACAGTACAGGGATAATATACACAGTGATGTCACAGTATAGGGATAATAGACACAGTGATGTCACAGTATACAGATAATACACACAGTGATGTCACAGTACAGAGATAATGTACACAGTGATGTCACAGTACAGGGATAATAAACACAGTGATGTCACAGTACAGGGATAATACACACAGTGATGTCACAGTACAGGGATAATAAACACAGTAATGTCACAGTACAGGGATAATAAACACAGTGATGTCACAGTACAGAGATAATACACACAGTGATGTCACAGTACAAGGATAATAAACACAGTGATGTCACAGTACAGGGATAATAAACACAGTGATGTCACAGTACAGGGATAATAAACACAATGATGTCACAGTACAGGGATAATAAACAGAGTGATGTCACAGTACAGGGATAATAAACACAGTGATGTCACAGTACAGGGATAATAAACAGAGTGATGTCACAGTACAGGGAGAATATACACAGTGATGTCACAGTACAGGGATAATACACACAGTGATGTCACAGTACAGGGATAATAAACAAGGTGATGTCACAGTACAGGGATAATACACACAGTGATGTCACAGTACAAGGATAATAAACATAGTGATGTCACATTACAGGGATAATAAACACAGTGATGTCACAGTACAGAGATAATACACACAGTGATGTCACAGTATAGGGATAATAAACACAGTGATGTCACAGTAGAAGGAAAATAAACACAATGATGTCACAGTACAGGGATAATAAACACAGTAATGTCACAGTACAGGGATAATAAACACAGTGATGTCACAGTACAGGGATAATACACACAGTGATGTCACAGTATAGGGATAATAAACACAGTGATGTCACAGTACAGGGATAATAAACACAGTGATGTCACAGTACAGGGATAATACACACAGTGATGTCACAGTATGGAGATAATACACACAGTGATGTCACAGTACAGGGATAATGTACACAGTGATGTCACAGTACAGAGATAATAAACACAGTGATGTCACAGTACAGGGATAATACACACAGTGATGTCACAGTATAGAGATAATACACACAGTGATGTCACAGTACAGGGATAATGTACACAGTGATGTCACAGTACAGGGATAATAAACACTGTGATGTCACAGTACAGGGATAATACACACAGTGATGTCACAGTATAGGGATAATAGACACAGTGATGTCACAGTATACAGATAATACACACAGTGATGTCACAGTACAGAGATAATGTACACAGTGATGTCACAGTACAGGGATAATAAACACAGTGATGTCACAGTACAGGGATAATACACACAGTGATGTCACAGTACAGGGATAATAAACACAGTAATGTCACAGTACAGGGATAATAAACACAGTGATGTCACAGTACAGAGATAATACACACAGTGATGTCTCAGTACAAGGATAATAAACACAGTGATGTCACAGTACAGGGATAATAAACACAGGGATAATAAACAGAGTGATGTCACAGTACAGGATAATAAACACAGTGATGTCACAATACAGGGATAATAAACACAGTGATGTCACAGTACAGGGATAATAAACAGAGTGATGTCACAGTACAGGATAATAAACACAGTGATGTCACAGTACAGAGATAATAAACACAGTGATGTCACAGTACAGAGATAATAAACACAGTGATGTCACAGTACATGGATAATAAACACAGCGATGTCACAGCACAGGGATAATAAACACAGTGATGTCACAGTACAGGGATAACACACACAGTGATGTCACAGTACAGGGATAATAAACACAGTGATGTCACAGTACAGAGATAACACACCCAGTGATGTCACAGTACAGAGATAACACACACAGTGATGTCACAGTACAGGGATAATACACACAGTGATGTCACAGTACAGGGATAATAAAGTGTTAAGTCCACTTAGTGTACCACTAGTAGATTTGACTCTCGTGGGCTGTGTATGTACACCTGTTTGCGCTTCAGCATCTAATAATCTATGCCACTTAAAGGTATCTGTCAGCAGATTTGTCCCTATGACTCTGGCTGACCTGTTACATGTGCACTTGGCAGCTGAAGACATCTGTGTTGGACCCATGTTCATTTGTGCCCGGATTGCTGGGAAGAATGATGTTTTACTATATGCAAATGAGCCTTAAGGAGCAACGGGGCGTTACCATTACACCTAGAGAGTCTGCCCGCACATTTTTGATAAAACGTGTGTCGGGACCATTTACTGACGTCAAGGTGGCTTCTGCAGATGGCTACCTAACACTAAACTGAACTGCCTCTCCTGGGCCTAATCCAAGCCTCCAGCTATATTTATACTCTGCGCAGAAGCTCTGGGCCCTGCAGCTGCCCTCCACACACACTGCAAGAAAATTTAGACTAGAACATCCAAAGTCACAGGTGCACATCCACAAAGCTGACATGCAGACAGCAAACACCATACGTATGGCAGCACACCATTACACATGCAAACAATAAAACCAGGGATTAGAGATTATTCTAGATTACAGTGGTACTATACCTTCTATACACACATTTTTGTTTGTTTTATTGATTAGGTAGACAATCAGCATACCTCCCAACCGTCCCGGATCTGGCGGGACAGTTCCGGATTTCAGTGGCTGTCCTGCTGTCCCAGTATGGCAGCTGTCTCTGAGTCCATAGGAAGCAGAGACAGTTGCCTGTATTATGATGAAGCAGAGAGCCGGTATCAGCTCCCTGCTCCATCATCGCCCCCCAGCCGGCAGTCAGCCTCGGCTCCGCCTCCTTCACAGACTAGAGCAGCCAATGTCCTGCTGCTGCTGCTGCTAGGAAGAAGGTAAGTATGTGGAGTTTATTATTTTTTACTTTCTGTTAGGGGCTCAATGTGGGCATATTACTGGGGGGCACTATGTGGGCATATTACTGGGCGGCACTTTGTGGGCATATTACTGGGGGGCACTATGTGGGCATATTACTGGGGGGCACTATGTGGGCATATTACTGGGGGGCACAATGTGAGCATATTACTGGGGGCACAATGTGGGCATATTACTGGGGGCACAATGTGGGCATATTACTGAGGGGCACTATGTGGGCATATGACTGGGGGCACTATGTGGGCATATTACTGGGGGCTCAATGTGGACATATTTCTGGGGGGCACAATGTGGACATATTACTGGGGGGCACAATGTGGGCATATTACTTGGGGGCACTATGTGGGCATATTACTGGGGGGCACTATGTGGGCATATTACTGGGGGCACAATGTGGGCATATTACTGGGGGCACAATGTGGGCATATTACTGAGGGGCACTATGTGGACATATTACTGAGGGGCACTATGTGGGCATATTACTGGGGGGCACTATGTGGGCATATTACTGGGTGCACAATGTGAGCATATTACTGGGGGGCACTATGTGGGCATATTACTGGGGGCACAATGTGAGCATATTACTGGGGGGCACTATGTGGGCATATTACTGGGGCACATCTGGGCATATTACTGGGGGCACAATGTGGGCATATTACTGGGGGCACAATGTGGGCATAATATTGGGGGGCACTATGTGGACATATTACTTAGGGGCACTATGTGGGCATATTACTGGGGGCACAATGTGGGCATATTACTGGGGGCACTATGTGGGCATATTACTAGGGGATACAATGTGGGCATATTACTGGGGCACAGCTGGGCATATTACTGGGGGCACAATGTGGGCATATTACTATGGGCACAGCTGGGCATATTACTGGGGGGGGCACAATGTAGACATATTACTGGGGGCACAATGTGGGCATATTACTGGGGGGCACTATGTGGGCATATTACTGAGGGGCACTATGTGGGCATATTACTGGGGGGCACTATGTGGGCATATTACTGGGGGGCACTATGTGAGCATATTACTGGGGGGCACTATGTGGGCATATTACTTGGTGAAACTATGTGGGCATAAACTGGGGCACAGCTGGGCATATTACTGGAGGCACAATGTGGGCATATTACTGGGGGCACAGCTGGGCATATTACTGGATATTAATGCACACAGGGGTGTCACAGTACAGGGATATGCAGAGTTATGTCATGGTAAAGGAATAATATATACAGTAATGTCAGAGCATAGAGGTAATGCCCACAGTGATGTCACAGTACAGAGGTAACGCACACAGTGATGTCATAGTACAGAGGTAACGCACACAGTGATCTCACAGTACAGAGGTAACGCACATAGTGATGTCACAGTACAGAGATTATAAACACAGTGATGTCAAAGTACAGAGAAAATAAACACAGTGATGTCACAGTACAGAGGTAACTCACACAGTGATGTCACAGTACAGAGGTAACTCACACAGTGATGTCACAGTACAGAGGTAACGCACACAGTAATGTCACAGTACAGATGTAACGCACACAGTGATGTCACTGTACGGAGATAAAGCTCACAGTAAAGTCACGGTATAAGAATAATGCACACAGTGTTATAATACAGGGTTAATGCGCACAGCATAGAGTTAATGCACATAGTAATGTCACAGTACAGGGATAATGCACAATGTTATATTGTAGCATAGAAATAATGCACACAAAAGGTTGCCATATAAACTGTAAAATCACAGCACAGGAGAAAAACACATTTTGGGTTCAGAGGTGACTGAAAGTCTATCAGAAAAATCCGCTGTGGTTTTTGCTGCATTTCCACAGCAAAAAACACATAAAAAACAGCAACAAAACCGCATGTACTATTTGCTGTGGAAAAGCCTGCAGATTTCTACCTTTCATTTAGAAGTATGAAATTGGCAAGAGAAATTCAGCTTCACATGCTAGCGGATTTCAAATCTGCATTACCTTTAACTCCTAAACAGGTTAAGATATGTTAAAACTGACCCTTCCAGTGAGTATCTGTGTACATTCTAACCAGGATGATATATCACATGGCCCGCTTTTTAAAAACCTGAGCTGAATTCAACATGGCAGATTTAAAAATGGCAGCTGAAAACCAAATAATGCCGCCTCCTCCCGATTAATAATTTCACACAGTGGCAGTCAATTTTCTACAGATGCCACCAGTTAATGGAGTGCGTCCAGACTTTTGCCGCACCCTGTACATAGTACAATATATGGATGTAGCAGAGTTTACAGTCAGTCATACTGCGTTAACTAAATGTGATAACTCACCAATTGTGTGTTAAAGGGGTATTCCCATCTCAGATAATGGGGGCATATCACTTGGATAGGGGGACCTGCACCAACACCAAGAATGGAGCGGGAAGGTGGTGGCTGAAGGACCACCAAGTGCTCTTCTCCCGTAGTATTGAACACTACGCTTGACGGCCACCACTCCCATTTATTTCTATGGGGCCGACAGAAATAACCGAACTTTCCGGTCTCCGTACTCAGTGTAGGTGGGACCGCACCTATCAGACAATGGGGAAATAGCCTAGCGATATGCCTCCATTGTCTGAGATGAGGAAAAGCCCTTTAACTCTGCTACATCTGTAACACAGTATGATGCCACTTTATTAGTGCCCCAACATAGTATAAAGCCCCCTTAGTGCCCCTCACACAATAGAATGCCCCTAATTGCCCCTTCAGAGTAGAATGTTTCCCGTAAGTGCCATTTCCAAAGTGTCAAGTCCCCTTATATTCCCCTACACAGTATGAAGCCCCCTCACAGTATGATGGCCTCATAAATGCCCCCTGCATAGAGTAACAGGAGTTGTCCAACCAGCACCTGGATCTGAATACTATTGTAATTGCATGTCATTAAAAATGTATTGTAGACCTGCTCACTCAGAAGGAATCATACGGTCAGTTTCATCCTTCAATGGCCACCAGCTACAGCAGAAAGGACACGCCCCTAAGCTGTCAGCATGAAGTTAATCTAGTACAGGCATCAGCAACCTTCGGCTCCCAGCTGTTGTGAAACTACAATTCCCAGCATGCTCCATTCATTTCTATGTAAGTTCTTAGAAGAGCAGAGCAACTATGTATGCTGGGAGTTGTAGTTTCACAACAGCTGGGAGCCAAAGGTTGCCTACCCTGACGCAGAACAAATGGAGCAATAAATGGTGAGACCTCTGGATCCATGTGAGGTACGGGACTGGTTCTAGCTTTGTTAGAAAAGATTATCATGTACTATATGATGTTATTATATATGATGTCATGTACATTATATATAGGATCACCCCTTTAAGTTCCCCCTGATGAAAAGTCCAGAGCTGGATCTTGGACGGTTGGGTGACGGACTGGTATGATGATGGCCGATGGTCTACTTCTCATTATTTGGGGGAAACTTTCATTTTGATTCTTAGCGACACATTTCTTTCTTCTATATTACGAGACGTAACGTTCCATTCTTTAACGCCCTGAACTCGGAGGAGATAAAGTCTCTGACCACAACGTCTTCATTTCCCCCATCGCTGCGATCACACAGAAGAAGCGCAGAGGCTCCATCATCATGCCTGCGATTATCGCTGACGCCAAGATCGAGGTAAATAGCCTTGAATTGCGGGCGTCACGGGGAGCCGTGGCATTGATGCCTCTGTGATCCAGGACATCTCGTGCGCCGCGCTCCAGTCTCCTGAGCCTCACACTTTATTTCATCCTCGCAGTCTTTTTCCTCTCCCCATTGTGAACACGTAATGTATGTATCTGATAGTAAATTAGTTTCTGCCGTACACGTTACTCGCAGTGCATGGCGGCTCCTGTTGCGCCGGGGCCTGCTGGGTTTCTTTTGATAATGCCGTTATTGAAAAAGCAAAAGGATAATCTTTAGAACTGACAGCATTATCACCCGAGGGGAGATCGAGAATATTTTGTTTTCTTTATTCCTCTATTATTCATTTGCAACAAAAAGACATTTCAATGGGCGCCAGTCGGGCAAGTTTATAATGTAGCACTGTGAAAAGAGATTTGCATGCTCGCCTCTATTCTGGGGATACTTCCTCCGGTGGGAATTCACCTCGTTCTGTGTTTTCCTTTTACCCAAGGTTCTGGTTGTACTTTTGCATGAAGTTTAACGCTACTTTTACACTCGTGTTTTGGCTTTCCATTTGTGAGGTCCGTCATGGGCTCTCAGAAGCGGTCCAAAACGCATCAGTTTTGCTCCTAAACACAGGATCCGCTCAGAATGCATCAGTTTGCCTCCGTTCGGTCACCATTCCGCTCTGGAGGCTGCCTGCAGCGTTTTGCTGTCCGCCTAACGAACGGAACCAAACCGATCCGTCCTGGCGCATAATGTCAGTCAATGGGGACAGATCCGTTTTCTCTGACACAATCTGGCACAATAGAAAACGGATCCATCCCCATTGACTTTCAATGGTGTTCAAGACGGATCCGTCATGGCTATAGAAGATATAATACACCCGGATCCATTCATGACGGATGCATGTGGTTGTATTATTGTAACGAAGCTTTTTGCAGATCCATGACGGATCCGCAAAAACGCTAGTGTGAAAGTAGCCTTATTTGTAGTAGTAATTGTAATGGATTATTTTGTTATAACCTGTATTACTGTGCTCGATAAGTGATAACTGAGTGCAGTACCGCCCTCTGACAGGTAGATGTCACTATAAACTGTTACAATCTCCTGCACACGATCATATCCATTTTGCGGTCCACAAATCTCGGATCCGCACAATACGGATGTGGCCTGCAGTTTCGCAGGACCCACTAGAAAAAGCCTATTCTTGTCCGCAAATAGGTTCTATAATTTGTGGCCCGACTGCTCGGATACGCATAGCACATTAGTAAGTTACTTTTTTTTTTTTTGGGCGGACCCATAGACATGAACGGGTCTGTGTGTGAACCGCAAAAATACACAGACCAAAATACGGTTGTGTGCATGAGGACTAGGAATCCTAAAGGCACCAAAATCCGCGCAGCCTCTTCTCTAGATCCACTTCTTAAGGCAGGCATCCTCAAACTGCGGCCCTCCAGATATTGTAAAACTACAATTCCCACTATGCCCTGCTGTAGCCTGATAGCTGTAGGTTGTCTGGGCATGCTGGGAGTTGTAGTTTTGCAACAGCTGAGGGCCGCAGTTTGAGGATGCCTGTCTTAAGGGGAAATTGCGCTGTAGTTCATATGGCGTGTTTTATTTCCGAGCGTGGATTGAAAATACGCATTGCGGGAAAGGCAACATATTCATTCTTGGTGCAGATTCTACATGGAAATTACCATTCAACTCAATAGGAGGCCTAGGAAAAGTCTGTAAAAAAATACAAAATAAAAAATGCATCCAATTACTGTACAGCAGGAGACAACGGAGGCCAGTGATTGGCTGCAAAGATCACGTGTGCATGCAGTGTGGCATGACCACTGCAGAATCAAAGCAATGACCAGTGGGACCCCCGGAGCAGCAGTGCTAGAACCGCAGGGGATTTGTCAGTTGAGTTTTGAGTAATTTTTATTGTACCACATTCTCATTATTATTATTATTTTTATTTATTTTTAAATCCTGGACGATACTTTTAATTTTATTCATTTTGGGAATAGGGTGTGCATTGCATTATGTCTGAAAAAACATGTGTTGGTTGAATGCATGCAGGACAGGACTGTAACTGCTTGCTGCAGGAGTCCAGATATGGCAACATACAGAAGTAAATGCCACAAGATCCATAAACAGCAGCTTGTTGGTAGTTTCCAGTTAGCAACATCCGTAGATGGTATCGCTGCTGATGTCAGAATGATAGGTTGATTTATTATTTTTTTTATTCCAGTGCAAGTTCTTGTATATTCGCTGACTCTGGACGTAGACTTGGTGGAAAATGGAGATTTGATATTGCTCCGCATTCTGACAGTGTAGTTATCAGAAATTGTTCATTGATTCCTTGTCTGGTCTTAGTTAATCTCGATGCGTCTGACGGGCACTTTATGACACGCCATCAGCCAGGGTCAATCTAGTGGCCGGGACGAGTTGTTTAATTACTAAGCGCACTGTCTTTTGTATTGATTTAAGTGTAATGTTCATGGACTATGCGGTGAAGTCGCCTGTCCGCGCGCTCTCTGCTGCTCTCACCGCAAACCTGGAGACTTCTTAAAGAACATGAAGTCATAAATTAAAACTATCCTCTGTACAAATCCTTGTATCGTCCTGTGATCCCCATTATGGGAAAACTGAGTGACAACCGATATGGTCACCACTACAGTTGGATGTCTGAATTTAAAGGGAGTCTGTCAGCAGTGACGTCCCTGTGCAACCAAGCCCAGCGCCAAATAGGTTCAGCCCCCTTGATCATAATGGTGCCTTCCTTTCATCCATCTGTGTCTCCCTTGCAGAGAAATCCAATATGCAGATGAGGTGTCTAGTGCAACGAGGGAGGCACCATTGCACTCTTGCACCCAAGCTCCGCTAGTTGCTCTGCCTAGTCCCTCCCTTGGACCATTCTTCGACAGGGCCAGGCAGTAGATTAGTATCTCTCCTGGCCCTGTATTCTCATGAATGCATATCTGTTCTCATTTTGACGCATGTGCAGTGCACTTGGGTTCATCCAGGCAGAGAATCCGTGCACTGTGCATGCGCCAATATGGAAACGATCATCTCATGCGTGAGAATACAGGGCTAGGCGACATTATGCGCCTACTGCCTAGCCTTAGTGTTCTGAGGGAGTGGCTGCACTTCAAACCCTCATTTGCATCTTGCAACAAGGGCAGCAATATGGTAATGAGGTGTTCAGTGCAATGAGGGCGGTGCCCATGCCCTTGTTGCATCCAATCTCTGCCCCTTTCTCTGCCTAACCCATGCCTTGAATCATTGATTGCCAGGGCCAGGCAGACGGTACGTAATCTTGCTTGGCTGTGTAAATTCTCACGCACGAGCTGTTTGTTTTCATATCTGAGCATGCGCAGTGCAGCGCCGAGTCTCTTCCGCTTAGAAAACAAGTGCACTGCGTATGCAGGGCCAGGCGGGATTACTAATATACTGCCTGTCCCTGTCAATCAATGGTCTGAGAAGGGGCTGTGCAGAGAAAGAAGCAGAGCTTGGGTGCAACAAGAGCATGGGCGCAGCCCTCAGTGCACTAAACACCTAATTTTTATTTTGCTTTAAAGTTGGATCATTATAATGAGCCGAACCCATTTGGCGCTGGGCTTAGTTGCATAGGGTTGTTGTTGCCGACAGACATCTCTTTAAGTTCTCAGATATAGCGATTCCCGCTGGGCCCTCTGCAACTTATTGGCCCATAGTCTAGGAAAAAAACAGGACTATAAGGGACGGATGCGAAACAGATTTGCCATTGCGGATCTGCGTGCGGTAAATCAGCAGTATCGTACTATGCCAGCAAAGTGGATGAGATTTTAGCAAATCTGAAAATAACCTGCAGTGTTAACTGACCTATGGCGCGGATGTTAAATCTACACTACACCTAATTATGCCACGGATTTCATCCATGTCTACAGGACTTTCATACATAACGGAACCGTTATTTGGGCCCATAGAAATGTATTAGGAACAGAGCAAAAGCGGAATGCTTCTAAAAGCTTCCGTTTTGCATTCGATCCATAAATTCCGCTATATTCCGTTATAACCCTGTTGTAACGGAACAGTATAATGGAATTACGAACACATCTGTATGAGCACATCTTGGCGCTGATTTTTCCTCTGCGATTAACATGCTATGTGCAGGTACTCTAAAGAAGCATACACACTTTCCGAATTTGATGAGAATTTTGGTGCAAAATCTGCACCAAAATCTACTCACAGTTTGCCTCTAGTGCAAGTGTATGGGATGTGTGTGACATTCTGCATTGGATCAGATCTGCACAGATTTTTGCCCGTGCTGCAGAAATCCATCCTCATGCACGTACGTGTCGGTGATGCAATGAATTTTTGTAAATGCACGATTATGTCATTCTGCTACAGCGGTGACATATGACGTCATCAGGCAGCAGGACCCAGGAAATTCATTTTGTTCTCCTACTGACCCTTCCCATGTTTGTAGTGCATCATATCAGTGATGAAATGCACGAAGCCAGCGTCGTCCCTCCTTGCCGAAGCCTCCCTTTAATAACCTGTGATGTTCACACCCCGGTGATAAGCCGCACACTTCTCTAATAGCCGGTCAGGCAGTCCTTTATGGTGCATCAGCAGAAACCTCGGTGTCATTTGTAAATTCCTCCAAATACATCAGCGACTAATATGAGGAGTCGCAGGAGGAGGATGGCAGCGGCACGCCAGGCTGCTGAATTATTAATGCCTTATTAAGATGGCATTAAATAAAAAGCAAAATGCTGGCACTGCGGCGCACCCGCCACCTACTCCTCCGCTTTTACCAGATAGCAATCATACATTTTAAATAGAATGTAAATTTCTAGTTGTAATTACATTACTCATAAGAGCGACTAAGCAGTTTTTTATTAAATTGTCGCTAACACCCATGCATCAGCCATTCCCCGATACGTGCCAGCGTCTAACCCTCCGTCTGATGACAGCTCTGCTGCATCCAAGTAGAGAATTTTAGGAATCTGAACCATTCGTCAGTGTCACATGGAAAGCACAAGTTATTTTTAACTAATTAAAGTTGCACTCCTACAAACAAAAATGTTTATTCTCTGACATGTTAGAAAGTTGGAAACTGTAGTGAATGTACTTTTCTTACCTGTGACTGTATTTGTGAGTTATAACCTCCCTTCAGTTTCTCAGCTGTGTCATGTGACCAGCATTCTGACTTTCCAAATAACACAACGTCTTATGTGTGAACGTCATTGCTTCGCGAAGTCTCGCGAGACTTTGGTAATAACTTCATAAATTAATTTGTACTGTAAAACATCTCCCAAACTTGGGTTCGGTTCCAAGTGTTACCTTGGAACCGAACCCGAGTTTGGGAAATGTTTTTTCAGTACAAATTAATTTATGAAGTTATTGCACGAAGTCTCGCGAGACTTCACAAAGCAATAACTTCGGCTCATCGGAGCCAATACATTCTAATACTGTACGGAGCTCCTGCTCTGTACAGTATTGGAACAAAGTTTTTGCGAATCGACTTCCGATGTTTCATCTGAAGTCGATTCGCTCATCCCTAATCCTCAGGTTATCAATATCAGATCGGTGGGGGCTGATTACTGGCACCCATGCCAACCAGCTGTTTAAAGAGGCTGCAGCGCTTTGGTGAGCCCCGCGGCCTCTTCCTAGTCCAGTGACATCCTATACATCAGTCACATGCCCTAGGGGCAGCAGAAGTGAATACTAGGCCGCTCTACCATGTATGTTACTGTGGTTGGATAGGCGTAAGGAGGACACAACACTCACTGGAGGAGTGAGGGGTGCCGCATCCCGAACAATCAGATATTGATGACCTAACCTGAGAATTCTTTGGGACTGCATCATAATACATCATTGCTATCTCCATGAGTGATGCGAATATCTCAGCTCTCTCCTATGCTGCCGCCAGTGGCGGTTCGGAGTGTAGGTGTTATACTTGGCCGGAGGACCTTGTATTTTCCATTGAGGTTTGGCATTTCACCCTGCATATTACAGAGGCATTATTATTTTACGAATTAATCTACTTTCTCTTCATTTTTTCCCCTAATTAAGATCTTTTTCCCACTCGGCCCACACGCTAACGCAGAGAAAAATCAGCTATTCATTAGAGACACAAGGAGACTTGACCTTGAATTTCACTGCTCCACTTCTTGCTATCAAGATCCTTTCTAAATATTCCTTTTTCTGGAGAATTGATTTCTTATCCACTTTTTTACTCTGCTTCGTAAAATAATCTCATATTTAGTGTAATTAAAATTATTTTTAACTCCCCGGGTAATAGATGGAGTTTCGCCAGCGTCTAAAAGGGTTTTGAAATGGTTAGCTTATTTTTGGATAATTATAGAAGTTGATTTCGTATAATTGGATGGAATTGTCACCAATGCTAAAAGTTGGAACACCAATTGCTTAGTTGGAACTGAATGACCTTAATAATTACAATGTTACATATTAAAGTTACTGGTAAGTTTGTATCAGCCTATGTATGAAGTATCTTAAAGGGAAGTGACTAAAAACGTGACTCTCTTACTAATTATTTATTCCAGTTTTCAGCATTTTGAATCATTTTCAGCGTTGTTTTTCAACATTTCTCCAGGATATTCTTCCTTCAAGTTTCTCAGTGGCGTCTTCATAATTCCTGTAATTGTCTGTTTCTTGTCTTCTTCTACCATTGAACGGGGTCATCTTGTAAGATTAAGCTTTAGTCTGGATATTTGTACTTCTTCGGAAAGTTTGCCTTGTTTTGGTCAACCCTTTTCCATTCTCCCTAACCTAAGATCCCTTGCAATCATTTCTTGTTGCTTGTAGTACTACTTGGTGGACTAGAGGGGTCCATTTGTCCTCCAAAGCAATGGGGACTCTCAGCATTTGTCCAGGATGTTCTTTCTTCAGTTAGGTCTTTAAGCTTCTCAATGGCGGTTTCATGATTTCTGTAATTGTTTCCTCCCTATCTGTTGCTGGTTGTCTTCTTTCTTCATTGGATGGTTCGCCCTGTTTTGGTCAAACCTTTTCAGTTCTCCCTAACCTAAAATACCTTGCAATAATCTCCTATTGCTTGTAGTACCCCTTGGTGGACTGGAGGGGCCAATCTATTCTACAAAGCAAATGGGAATCTCAGCATTTGCCCAGGATGTCCTTTCTTCAGTTAGGTCTTCAAGCTTCTCAATGGCGTCTTCATGATTCCTTTGATTGTCGTCTTTCATCCTGTTGCTTGTAGTCTTCTTCTACCATTGAACAGGATCATCTCCTAATACACCTAAAGTAAGATAAGTCATTGGATGGTTTGCCTTGCATTGGTCAAAACCTTTTCTGTTCTCCCTAACCAAAGATCCCTTGCAATCATCTCTTATTGCTTGTAGTACCCCTTGATGGACGGGAGGGAGTCAATCTGTCCTCCTAAGCAAAGGAGACTCTCAGTTCAAATTTCTTCCATTAACATCATTAGAGTTTAAATATGCAATTAAATCCACAAGTGGCAATTGTGTTGCAGATTTACTTGCAGATTTGTTGTGGATTTCACCACAGATTGGCAACATGTGAACCTAAATAAAGGGATCTTCCCGTTCTTCACCAGAGACCCCCAGGAAACAAAACATGTCAGCAATGACGTCATGGACGGGTAGTCAGAAGACAGCTATGGGCAGGGGTGAACTGCGAAAGTGGCCCTGGAAAAAATCCTAAACGTGGCCACATGTTGTAGGTGCGTCCAAATTGAAAGAAGGTGGGGTAACACAAGTAGGCGGGGTGAGCAGTAACATAGCACAAAATATCGTCACAGCAGAACCATATACCATAGTGCAACACAATATATTGCCCCAAAAGCTGTCTCTCTGTGGTGGCCACCAATAGATGCCATATTCCATCGTCCTCCAGATATCTCTGATTAAGATATGGAGCAGGGGGCTTAGGAGGTGAGGTGTGGGCCACAGCCATCGGCATAACTACCATAGTGGCAGACCATGTGACTGCTATGGGGTCAAGGGCAAGAGGGGGCCCAGTCTTAGTCTACTGGAGGTGAAAACTTGGTCAGGACTCTACCTTCTAAAGGAACAACTTTTAGCAAATAGGGCAGTGGAAAAATGGCAAATGGCCCAACGGTCATTGAAAGGGGTTTAGGCAGAAGCCCTTCTGTTCTGCGTAGGGGTCTGGTTTGATCCTTGCTATGGGGCCCTTACTTCTCTATGTACGCCAGTGGCCACAGCAGCTGAATCCAGAAGGGCATGTGTGTCCCCTAGCCGGGTAAACAAGTACCTAATTTTCACAGCTTTAATTACCACTGATGGGTCACTATGTATATGGCCAGCGTAAGAGGGAGGGCTTGTGCAGGCCCCTTGAACATGGGCCCACTGGGATATTTCCCTTTAGGGTCTATGGCCAATACTCCCCTGGCTATGGGTCATCACAACAAATCTAGAGGGTGAAGCTAGTGTTGAACTGGGGTGCCTAGGGCCCACCCAAAAACTGAATCTGGGTTCCCACCCTATAGCTACATGGAAATATTAGGCTAGTTGACGTCACATGGGACATAAATGCTATAGATTTGCTGCACACAAATCTGTGGAGCCAAATCCACAGTGTTTACGTACCAGCGAAGTGGATACGATTTTAAGAAATCTCATCCACATGCTATTAATAAAACCCACAGAATAAATTGGACCGTGATGTGCTGTGGATTTTGCTGCTGCAGATTTACACGTGGACGTACCCTCTCCTGTTCTTTTTAAATAAATTAAAATGTCATCGAAAAGTTAATTTATTTCAGTAATTTAGTTCAAGAAATGAACCTCATATATTGTATAGATTCATTATATACAGAGGGATCTACTCCAAGCCTTTATTTCCTTTAATGTTGATGATTACGGCTTACAGCGAATGAGCCCCCAATAGTCAGAGCTCAGAAAATTAGAATATTATGTAAGACCAATGAAAAATCATTTTTGATACAGAAATGTTGGCCTCCTGAGGAGTCTGTCCAGTATATGCGCTCAGTACTTGGTCGGGGCTCCTGCTGCATCAGTGCGGCCATGTGTCATGGAGGCGATCAGCCTGTGGCACTGCGGAGGGGTTCTGGAAGCCCAGGTTTCTTTCATAGTGGCCTTCAGCTCATCTGCATTGTGGGGTCTGGGGTCTCTCATAGGGGTCTTCTCTATGGGGTTTAGGCCAATCAAACCCAGTGATATCATGGTTATTTTCATTAATTGAGACGCACCTGTAAGTGTACATGCTGGGAGTTGTAGATTCATGGCAGCCGGACTGCCAAAAGGTTCCTGACCCCTGTTGTAGGCCATCAGTATTGATCATGGGGGTCTTTAATAATTACAGTCAAAGGAGCTCCACATTCCTATAAGTCATGCACTCCATTTTTTGTTTACACAGACACAATGGCTCCTCCATAAGAAGGCTGTTCCGAACACTGCAGCACAGACACAGCATATGTACATGGATGACGGGGAAGCAGAACTCACAGGACGCCATGTTCCTTTCAGTGTGATGATCGGCAGGGTCACTGGACCCCTACTAATCTGACATTTAGGGCTTAAACTCCAACTGGAATTGATAAATTGTGCAGGCAGCAAGATAAATTAAAGTATACAGCAATGTAGAGGAAGTGGGGAAGCGGGAGACGTTACCTGCAGTCCTATGTAACACCACAGATAACACAGTGAAGCTCTCTGAGTACAGATAATGTAGTAGATGTCACCTGCAGTCCTATGTAACACCACAGATAACACAGTGATAGCTCTCTGATTACAGATAATGTAGTAGATGTCATCTGCAGTCCTATGTAACACCACAGATAACACAGTGATAGCTCTCCGAGTACAGATAATGTAGTTATTGTCACCTGCAGTCCTATGTAACACCACAGGTAACACAGTGATAGCTCTCTGATTACAGATAATGTAGTAGATGTCATCTGCAGTCCTATGTAACACTATAGATAACACAGGCAAAACTCTCTGAGTACAGATAATGTAGTTATTGTCACCTGCAGTCCTATGTAACACCACAGGTAACACAGTGATAACTCGGAGTACAGATAATGTAGTAGATGTTACCTGCAGTCCTATGTAACACCACAGATATCGCAGTGATAACTCTGAGTACAGATAATGTAGTAGATGTCACCTGCAGTCCTATGTAACACCATCAGATAGCACAGTGATAACTCTGAGTACAGATAACGTAGATGTCACCTGCAGTCCTATGTAACACCACATATAACATAGTGATAACTCTCTGAGTACAGATAATGTAGTAGATGTCACCTGCAGTCCTATGTAACACCAGATATAATACAGTGATAACTCTGAGTACAGATAATGCAGTAGATGTTACCTGCAGTCCTATGTAACACCACAGGTAACACAGTGATAACTCTGAGTACAGATAATGTAGTAGATGTCACCTGCAGTCCTATGTAACACCATCAATAGCACAGTGATAACTCTGAGTACAGATAACGCAGTAGATGTCACCTGCAGTCCTATGTAACACCACAGATAACACAGTGATAGCTCTCTGAGTACAGATAATGTAGTAGATGTCACCTGCAGTCCTATGTAACACCACATATAACACAGTGATAACTCTCTGAGTACAGATAATGTAGTAGATGTCACCTGCAGTCCTATGTAACACCAGATATAACACAGTGATAACTCTGAGTACAGATAATGTACAGGATGTCACCTGCAGTCCTATGTAACACCACAGATAACATACTGATAATTCATTGAGGCCCCTCCCCACCCATACCCTTCCTGGAGTTACCCCAAGGATTCTTTATCTGTGTGCCATCTCAGCATTCACTGGAGTTCTCTGGGTATCAAATGAGCTGGCTATGACCTAAAGGACCAGAGGTTGCTTCTTTAGGAACTTCTCAGACTCAGGCACAGACTGCACTAACTTAGACAAAGAGAGGCTTCACCCAAGAGCTAGAAAGTAATTTACTGATCATCTATCCTCTAGAAAGGTTATCAGCATCTGATCGGCGGGTGTGTGACACCTGGGACCCCAGCCGATCAGCTGTTTGAGAAGTGAAGTTTATGGGGCTGAGCTGTGCTTAGGCCACGTGACCTATAGTCGTGACGTCACTGGCCTGCATGAAGCAGCGAGAAGGCTACGGCGCTGCTGCAAGCGCGGCTTGCCTTCTCAAACAGCTGATCTTCAGATAGATCATAGTATATAAGACCTAAAAAGACATTTGTCCATCCAGTTCGGCCTGTTTCCTACAAGTTGATTCAGAGGAAGGCAAAAAAAAACTGTGAGGCAGAAGCCAATTTTCCCCACTTAAGGGCAAAAATTCCTTCCGGACTCTAATCAGGCATCATAATAACTCCCTGGATCAACGACCCTCTCTAGTAGCTATAACCTGTAATATTATTACACTCCAGAAATACATCCAGGCCTCTCTTGAATTCCTTTATTGTGCTCACCATCACCACCTCCTCAGGCAGAGAGTTCCATAGTCTCACTGCTCTTACAGTGAAGAATCCTTTTCTATGTTTGTGTAGAAACCTTCTTTCCTCCAGATGCAGAGGATGTCCCTCGTCACAGTCACAGTCCTGGGGATAAATAGATGATGGGACAGATCTCTGTACTGACCCCTGATATATTTATACATAGTTATTAGATCTCCCTCAGTCGTCTTTTTTCTAGAGTGAATAACCCTAATTTTGATAATCTTTCAGGGTCCTGTAGTTGCCCCATTCCAGTTATTACTTTAGTTGCCCTCCTCTGAACCCTCTCCAGCTCTGCTATGTCTGCCTTGTTCACAGGAGCCCAGAACTGTACACAGTCCTCCATGTGTGGTCTGACTAGTGATTTGTAAAGTGGTAGGACTATGTTCTCATCACGGGCATCTATGCCCCATTTGATGCAACGCACTATCTTATTGGCCTTAGCGGCAGCTGCCTGACACTGGTTTTTGCAGCTTAGTTTGCTGTTTATTAAAATTCCTAGATCCCTTTCCATGTCAGTGTCACCCAGTGTTTTACCATTTAGTATGTACGGGTGACTTGCATTAGTCCTTCCCATGTGCATAGCTTTTCATTTTTCAGTGTTAAACCTCATCTGCCATTTCTTTAAAACCCCTTTTAAACCTATGCAGACATTATAAGACATTGCAAAAACTAATATATCACATTACATTACTTCTTGTGGGTCAGGGAAATCAGGTCAGTGATCACTGCATGCTAGTTTTCATGGCAAGATGCAGAGGAGGCTATACAAAAGTGGTTCAAGAAACCCAGTGCTGACTATTTGGACTGTAGATCTACAAGATGAGTCAAAAGTCTCAGGACACCCTTTTATTTCAGAAACAAAGGGAAAATTAAAAATCTGAAAACCCCAGCAAGTAATGGGTGAGGGAGCCCATTTTTGGATTATTACGGCAATCAATTTTTGATAAAATGCTGGTCTTCTTTGATATGCCACATGACCCCCTTCCCATTGGAAAAATTTGCCCTTGATCCAATATGGCGGCTTTCAAGATGCCGGCCATGTTCCAGACATAGCCCAAAAGATACGCCCCTCACCCATCACTTGCAGGGGTATTCAGATATTTCATTTTCACTTTTGTTTCTGAAATAAAAGGGTATACTGAGACTTTTGACTCCCCTCTACTTATCTATATCCTGCATTGACTCAAGTTCAAAACTTGGGTCCAGGAATGAGCCTGAGACCCCACAGTAATAATCCCCACTTTAGACTCTGGGGGTTTAGACCCTTCCCTTAGAGATTCCTATGAAATCCTTGCTCTGCTGAGGTGTGGGAATCTGCATGTGCAGAGTAATATAATGGAGAACCTGTGAGGTGACAAGCAGAACGTTCATTACAACCAGGAAAAAAATCATTTACAAGATTGTTCAGGAAGAGTTCAGGAAGAAAATGGTTTTGTGAATGTTTAGACTAAGAACGTGGCGGCGATCACATCACGGTGGCTTATTTTGCAGCAGAAATTTTTTCACAGATGACAATCTTGTCAATTCGTGTAGGAATATATCTATCAAGCTTCACAGGTTGGCAAGGAACATAAAGTACGGGCATTCCCCCGCTGTCTGTAAATGTGCATTTCAGGTTTTCTGGTTCTTTTCTGGTTCTGAAAGTGATGTAGCAGAGTTATCCACTAAATTGTGCTGTCCCTGTGCTGTCCCTGTGCCCTCCCCCGCCACCTAAGCCACCGCCACCGTATCTCCGTCACAGCGCTTTCTTCTGGTCACTCAGTAGTCTGGCAGAGTCTCCTCTTCCAAGCACTGTTCCCTAACTGCAGAACACTAGGGGCTCTGTAGGGACTCTGACTGCTCTCCTTATATACAGTTTTTGCTAGACTAGAACATTCTAGTGGGAGGGGTGGAGTGGAGAAACAGATACATTGTTTCAGCTCCCGTCTGGTATAGACTTACATTAGAGCTTCGATGATACTCAATGGCAAAGACACAGCCGGTTTTCCAGACAAAAACAAGTTTCCAGACATAACAACATAGCTAAAACCAGACATTTACATGGTCAGGCTCCAAAACATGGTCTTCTTTACTCTTTCAGTACCGGGCCACTTCTCACCTTTAATCCTAGGCCGATTTTAGCAAATCTGACATGTGTCACTTTATGTGGTAATAACTTTGGAACACTTTTACTTATCCAAGCCATTCTGAGACTGTTTTCTCGTGACACATTGTAGTTCATGACAGTGGTATATTTGAGTTGATATATTTCACCTTTATTTATAAAATTATTCAAAATTTACCAGAAATTTGAAAAATTCACAACTTTCTAAATTAGAATTTCTCTACTTTTAAGATAAGATAGTAATACCTCATAAAATAGTTATCAGTCATCATTCCTCATATGTCTGCTTTATGTTGGCATAATTTTGTAAATGTCATTTTATTTTTTACGATGTTAGAAGGCTTAGAAGTTTAGAAGCTATTTTTCAAATTTTCAACAACATTTCCAAAACCATTTTTTTAAGCACCAATTCAGTTAGGCCTCATGCACACGACCGTTGTTTGATTCCGTGTCCGTTGCTCCGTTTTTCGTGATTTTCTGCGGACCCATTGGTTTTCAATGGGTCCGTGGAAACCTCGGCAAATGCACCGTTTGTCCTCCGCGTCCGTGGTCCGTGATTCCAGTCCGTCAAAAAATATAACCTGTCCTATTCTTGTCCGTGAAAACGGTTCACGGACTCATTCAAGTCAATGGGTCCGTGAAAATGCGGATGGCCATCCGTGTGTCATCCGTGTTCCGTGTCCGTTTTTTGCGGATCCCTTGGCAGGCACTTGGGAAACATTGTCAGCCTGTCTTTTGGTAAAATCTTTTTGGTCATGTCCGCTAAAAAACGGAAGACACACGGAAACACAACGGAAGGCAAAACGGACACGGATCACTGAACAACGGAACCCCTTTGCGGACAGCATAAAAAACGGTCGTGTGCATGAGGCCTTATAAAGTGATTTTAAGGGGCTTATGTAATGGAAACCACTCATAAATTACCCCATTTTAGAAACTACACCCCTCAATTTATTCAAAACGTTGTTAACCCTTGAGGTGTTCCACAAGAATTAAAGAAAATGGAGGTGAAATTTCTAAATTTCACTTTTTTCAAGATTTTTCTTGCAACACAGCAAGGGTTAACAGCAAAATAAACCTCAATATATATTACTCTGATTCTTCAGTTTACAGAAATACCCCATATGTTGCAGTAAACTGCTCTATGGGCATGTGGCAATGGTCAGAAGGAAAGGAGCGCCATATGTATTTTGTAAGCAGATTTCGCTAGAATGTTTTTTACGCACCATTTTGTATTTAAAGAGACCCTGACATACCCCTACAGTGGAAACCCTCAAAAAGTGACCCCATTTTGGAAACTACACCCTTAAAGAATATATTAAGGGGGATACTGAGCACTTTGACCCCTAAGGAGTTTTATGCTTTGACCTTGGCTGTAAAAATGAAAAGTTTAGTTTCTTCCAATAAAAGTTTATTTAGCCCCAAATTTATCATTTTCACAAGGGGTAACAGGAGAAAAACACCCCACAATTTGTTACCCATTTTCTCCTGAATACGGCAACACCCCATATGTGGTGGTAAACTTCTGTGGGGAACATGGCAGGACTCAGAACGGAAGGAGCGCCATATAGCTTTTGCAAACATTGTTTTTTATTTTGTAAGTGATTGTCTTATCGTGGGGGCTGATATTCGGGGGCCTGGGAGTTTACCTTTCCCCTGTTTTTTCAGGGAGGGAAATTCTCCACATTTGTTGCGAGGCCTTTTTCGTCCCTCCCTTGGGCTCCCTTCTTCTCCCTGGCCACTCATACCTCTCCCGGCATTCCCTTCTATTTTAGTCCCCGGCTTCTGCAGGGACTAGGTCACATCTTTTCTGGCCTGTCCTCGGTTCCCAGGTGCACCTTTTGCCCCGTTTTTCTCCCTGGGTGTCGCTTGCTCTAAGTAGCCCCCACCTGTTCTTTCTTTCCGGAGGGCCCCGATTTCCTACCCGCCGACGGTGCACCTTTTCCGGCCGCTTCAGTAATCGAGGCCCCGACTTTTCCTCGCCTAAGCCGCATCTTCTTCCCCCACCCCTTGCTTCCTGGGCTTTTTCTTGGCCCCTCCCCGCTCCTTCCCTCCTATCCCAGTCAAGCTCGGGCTTTTGCACTGTGGGAGGAGTTTGCTCTTAGCTTCTGCTTCTGGGCCTCTATCTTGTCAGCACTAGTGGATCTCTCCTGCAGCCTTCCTGCACTTTTCTGCGGCTGATGCAGCACCTCTTCGGGGACACAGCACCTGGGGTCCGGCTGGCTGCTTTTCTGCTTTTTTCATGCTCCCACTCAGCCCTCATGTCCTCTTCCAGAGAAGACTCCCATTCCCAGCCCCCTCGGGGTCGCCACGTATTTTACGTGCACCCGTGACAATAAAAAGTTGTCATGCGGTCATCCTGACCCTGTCTGTGCGCAGTGCCTTGTCCTCAGGCCCTCCCAGGACTCCCTGTCCACCCCTCCTGTGTTGGTCCCTCCTGAATGGGCCTCTTCCCTGCCTCCAGCCATAGGGAACCTTGCCCGACTCTCCCAATCCATGGTTGAGTCGCTGGACCACTTGCCTGCCCAACTTGCGGCCGCCTCGGCCCTCCAGGGACTCCTCCGTGGATGGGGCACGCTCACGTTCAGATACCTGGTCCCGCAAACGACCTCGGGTTGTCATAACTCCTTGGCATCCTCGGGTCACTCCCAGGACAGGTCTGAGGCTGCGGACGAATCCTCCCCTTCCGCCGCCTCGGGGACACCTCTGACTCATATTCCGGATCGAAGCAGAGCACTGTCCTGTCTGCGGCCATGCAGGATCTCATCAGGGCAGATAGGAAGACTCTCCATGTGCAGGGAGACCCCTCCTTTTCCGCTCAGGAATCTGTATCGTTCCGCCACTCTAGGCGCTCCGCTTTGGTTTTCCCTAACAATGCGGATCTCAACGCACTCCTCGCCAAGGAGTGGCGTCACCTGGATAGGGATCTTCAGCCTCTTTGGACGTCCTCTTTCCCTTTTCCGAGGAGTCCATTACTATGTGGTCTGTCCCTCCTCAGGTAGATCAACAGGTGGCCCGTCTTGCTAAGGCTACCACCCTTCCTTTGGCTGACGCGTTTTCTTGTCTGATTCATCGGAAAAGCAGATAGACTCCTTCCCCAAGTCTGCATTCGTGGCAGCAGGTTCCGTTATTTGTCAGGCCTTTGCTGCGTCATGGGTGGCAAAGGCCTGTGTGGTCTGGGCCAAACAGCTGGTTCGGTCCTTGCCCCCAGATTCTACTCCTTGCCTCTCATCTTCTCCAGACATCCCGGTATCTTTGTGATGTATCCTTGGAATAGGCCTGTGACACTAGCAGGACGGCCGCTAACTCTGTGGCCATCTACCGCACAGTCTGGCTTCCTGCCTGGGCTGCGGATGCCGCCTCCAAAAAGTCACTCATATCACTCCCCTTCCAGGGTGGTAGGCTTTTGGGAAGCATTTGGAGGAGCTTATTGCTGAGGCAATGGGTGGGAAAAGTTCTCTCCTGCCCCAGAACCGTCCCTGCCGTCCAATGTCTGCATTTTCCTATGTCTGTGTTTTCGCTCCTTTCGGGATTCCTCCTCCCGTCAGGACAAAAAGACTATTCGTCCTTCCTTCAAGGCCAGGTCCTCCTGGCACGCCCGCCCTAAGCCTTCCAAACCCCAGTCTGCAAAGCCATCATCTGCATGGCGGTTTTCCCCGCTCGAGTCGCCCCTTCGAGTGGGGGTCGTTTGCTCTCCTTTCAGGATCACTGGAGTACAAGCGTGGACGACGCCTGGGTCCTCCCGGATACAAAATAGAATTCTCTGCTCTTTCCACAGGTCGGTTCTTCCAATCGTCGCCACCCAGGTCCCCCTCCCGGGCTGCCACATTTTTCAGGCCATTCATTCTCGTCACGCGCATGATTGTTCCTGTCCTGACCTAGGAACGTTTTCAGGGGTTTTACTCGAACCTCTTCACTGTTCCCAAGAAGGATGGTTCTCTTCGCCCTATTTTGGATCTGAAGGTGCTCAATTATTTCGTCTGTGTCCGTCACTTTTGCATGGAGTCTTTCAGGTCGGTGATTACTTCCCTCGAGTTGGGCGAGTTTCTGTCGTCCATCGACATCCGGGATGCTTATCTGCATGTCCCCATAGCCCTGTCTCATCAGAGGTACCTTCGCTTCGTGGTAGATTCTCTACGTTTTCAATTTGTGGCATTGCCCTTCGGCCTGGCGAGGGTCTTTACGAGGCGTTGGCTCTCCTCGTCGCACTTCTCCATGCCAGGGAGTTGCAGTAATACCCTACCTGGACAATCTTCTGGTGAAGGCTTTGTCCCGAGAGGACAACCTGTCCAGCCTCCACATCACCTTGTCTGTGCTATACCGGTTCAGGTGACTGGTGAACTACTCCAAGTCCTCCATTGTTCCCAGCCAGAGGATGGATCTCCTGGGCATGGTCTTCGACACTCGCCTCAGACGAGTGTTTCTTCCCAGGACAAGGTAGTGGCTCTCCAGTCAGGGGTGGCTCGTCTTTGCGAGCCATCTCCTCTGTTAATCAGGGCATGCATGCGTGTTCTAGGCCGGATGGTTGCCACCTTCGAGGCAATTCCTTATGCCTAATTCCACACCCGGTCCCTTCAGCTATCAATTCTTGCCCGTTGGAACAAGTCGCCGGGACTTACGTTGGTGGCTTAACCCCATAACCCCCCTCAATATCCTGGAGCTCAGGGTCATTTAACTAGCTCAGTCCTGTTGGACTCACCTCCTCCGCGGTCATCCTGTGTTTTGCGCTGTGGCATTAGAAGAATTTTGATATCTCTGACCTTTTAGTCTAACCAGTCTGTCTATTACTCTGTAATTCCTCTAGCCCCATTCTATGGAAGCAGTAGGTTTACAGAGCACACCAAATGCTTGAAATAAATTCTTTATTAACTTCTACCTTTCTTCATATATAACACTGCCACCTCCGCAGCAGATAGTCCATGTACAAAACACGTGTTGGACAAAGTATCACAAAATGGCGGTTCAACTGTTCAATCTTGTCATTCAACATAAAATGGTGGATATATTTCTCTCTTCAGCATCTGTACGCTCACTTTAAGTCAGTTAAGCACTATGATCTCTCTGAGAGGTATATCTGAGGGTTAATTAATAGCTCTACTTGCTGTACTTGGTTTGCAGTTTGGTCTATACAATTGATTTGAGCACTTTGTTTGAATGAACTAGATAAAGGTTATTAGCAGGTCTAGCTGTATACACATATAAGCCTTATTAGCAACCTAGGACAGGTCTTAGCTGGCCAGCTACAGGCAGAGGGACATATTCCCGCTCTCTCTGCTGTCCACATCCCCGAAGTCGACAATTGGGTAACTGACTTGCTCAGTCGCCAACGCCTCGACCCGGGCGAGTGGTCTCTTCATCCAGAGATGTTTCAACAGCTCTGTCAGTGTTGGGAATCCCAGACGTGGATCTTTTCGCTTCCCGTCCGAATCACAAACTTTCTCTTTATGTTGCCAGGTCGTGGGATCCTTAGGCTCTTGCGGTAGACGCCTTGGTGCTCCCGTGGTCCCAATTCAGTCTCCTGTATCTCTTCCCTCACCTTCCGCTTCTTCCTTGGGTACTCAAATGCCTCAAAATGGATCGGGTCTCAGCGATATTGGTGGCTCCAGACTGGCCTCGCAGGGCATGGTACACAGTCCTGGTCTTCCTGCATGTCAACGCTCCATGGCGGCTACCACTGCGTCCCGACCTCCTTTCGCAAGGTCCGCTGTTCCACCCAAGTTTACCTCGGTTTTATTTAATGGAGTGGCTGTTGAAGCCGCGGTCCTGAGGTTCCGTGGCCTCTCCGAGTCAGTCATCTAAACCATGCTTAAGGCACGTAAATCCCAGTCGGCCAGGGTTTAACATCGTACCTGCAAAGCTTATTTTGCCTGGTGTGAATCTGGTGAAGTTCACCCTCTCCTTTTTCCTTCCCTAGAATTCTTGCAGTTCTTCAGGCTGGCATTGAGAAAGGTCTCTGTCTGGCTTCCCTCATAGGTCTGGTCTCAGCCTTGTCTGTTCTTTTCCAAAGGCCCTTGGCTTTTCGTTCCCAAGTGAAAACCTTCCTTCAGGGGTTGCTCATCGCGTCCCTCCCTTCCCTTCTCCAGTGGGACCATGGGATTTGAATCAGGTCTTAGATGCTCTTCAGTCCTCTCTCTTCGAGCCCTTGAAGGAGATTTTCCTTTCTTACGTCTCTTTTAAGGTTGCCTTTCTAGTCACGATTACCTCCATTCGTAGAGTCTCTGAGCTCATCCTAGAGAATGGTCTCTCCACCGTCTGGATGTGGTTCGGGCGCTCCGACTGTATCTCCAGTTAATTGAGTCCTTCTGTCGTTCTGACTCTCTCTTTGTCGTCCCTGAGGGCTCATGTAAGGGTTTACAAGCCTCCATGTCCCTTTGTGTTCGGTCAGCTGTCAAGGAAGCCTATGTGGCGAAGGGACGTGATCCCCCTTTCCGATTGACCGCTCGCTCCACTAGGGCGGTTGGGGCATCCTGGGCAGTCCGACATCTGGCCTCTGCCTCCCAGGTCTGCAAGGCCGCCACCAGGGCCTCAGTTCACACCTTCTCCAGGTTTTACCACATCCATTCCTTGACCTCTGCTGATGCCAGTTTGGGTCGCAAGGTTCTACAAGCGGCGGTACATTAGGTTTGTCTCATGGCTGTTTCTTCCCACCCTCGTGGAATGCATTGAGACATCCCATGGTGCTGTGTCTGCCAATGCCATTCAGGAGAAAAATTGATTTTTGTACTTACCGTAAAATCCTTTTCTCGTTGGATGCATTGGGGACACAGATCCCACCCTTGTTGTTTTTCTTCGTTCAGGTTTACCTGGTTTGCCTGGGACTCTATATGCGATATTGGTCCTCTTTCAGGTTTAGGACATGTTGGCTTTACTTTTCGCTCTGGATTTTGGTGCTCCTACTGCTTTAGTACCAACTAGTTAGTTTAGTGTCTGTCCAGAGGGTATAACCCATCTGTGTGGAGCCAAAACTTTTCCTTTCTAGTGTCAGCCTCCTAGTGACAGCAGGGCATATACCCATGGTGCTGTGTCCCCAATGCATCAAATGAGAAAAGGATTTTACGGTAAGTTCAAAATCCATTTTTCTGTCACAGTTTCCAGCGCCGTACATTTTATGGGTTAAACCCTATGGCAATACATTTTCAGAAGGTACATTTTCTTGAGACGTAGGGGTTTCTTCCCCAAGTTCCTTGGATAAACACAGCTTCAATTGTTCTCATCACCTGTTTATTTATCTGATAGGTTTCAGCAGTTGGTATGGCTTTCATCTCATAGGGCAGAGATTCCAATTTATTTTCCACTTTGGTTGACCTGTGTTGTTTTCGTAACCATACGTGATCTCTTACACATAGTGGTTTAGCCTCAGCTTCGGTATTATAGTCATTCATTTGTTTTTGTTGAGCCTCCTGGGTTGTTTCACTGGTTATTTGTTGGATCATTTTGAGGCGCCTCAGTTGCTCTTTTGCCCAGTCCGTTTGTGGTAACGGGTTGTTATCATCAGGGGCTGTGCAAGGATGTTTGCCACCCTAGGCAAAGATCCATTTTGCCGCCCCCTCATGTCACTCACTCACTGACAGACACACACGCTGACACACATACACTCACTCAGACACTCACTGAATTACGTACACAGAAACTCACTGACAGACATGCTCACTGACAGACACACACACTCACTGACAGACACACACTCACTGATATACACACACACACACAGAAACTCACTGACAGACACACACAGACACTCACTGACAGACATACAATCACAGAGACACTCATGACAGACATACACACACACACTGAAAGACATACACTCACTCACTGAACGACATACACTCACTCAGACACTCACTGAATTACGTACACAGAAACTCACTGACAGACATGCTCACTGACAGACACACACACTCACTGACAGACAGACATATACTCACTGACAGACACACACTCACTGATATACACACACACACACACACACAAACTCACTGACAGACACACACACACACAGACACTCACTGACAGACATACAATCACACAGACACTCATGACAGACACACACACACACACACACACACTCATGACAGACATACACACACACACACTCATGACAGACATACACTCACTCACTGAAAAACACACAGACACTTACTGACAGACAGACATACACACTCACTGAAATACACACACTCACACAATGACAAACACTCATTTACTGACATAAACACACTCACACAATGACAAACACTCACTCACTGACATACACACAGACATTTACTCACAGACATACACTCACTCACTCACTCACATACATACATACACTTACTCACTGACAGACACACACAGGCAGACACTCACTCAGTCAAACACTTAAACACTCACCTCCCTGTGGTCCAGTATGGTGCAGCTCCTCAGTCCTCCAGCGCGCCGTTTAGTAAGCCCCCCTTATGTGCCAGTAGTCCCCCTTATGTGCCAGTAGCCCCCCCCCCTTATGTGCCAGTAGCCCCCTTATGTGCCAGTAGCCCCCCTTATGTGCCAGTAGCACCCGTTATGTGCCAGTAGCCCCCCTTATGCGCCAGTAGAACCCCTTACTTATGTGCCAGTAGCCCCCTTACTTATGTGCCAGTATCCCCCCTTATGTGCCAGTAGCCCCCTTACTTATGTGCCAGTAGTCCCCTTACTTATGTGCCAGTAGTCCCCCCACTTATGTGCCAGTAGCCTCCTTACTTATGTGCCAGTAGCCCCCTTACTTATGTGCCAGTTTGTTTTGTAAAAAAAAACAAAAAAAAAAAAACACAAAAAAACACATACTTACCTCCATGGCAGCGATGTGATGCAGGTCTCTTCCGGCCTGTGTCCTGCTCTGTACGGCTCAGGCGGCGCGATGACATTGTCCCGTTATCGCGCCTCCTGAACCGGCCTCTGATAGGCTGCCAGCCTATCAGATGAACAGGGGACGGGACACGCCTGCGGCCCTCCTCCTGCGCGCTCCGCTGCCGCGACTCTGCTATGGCATAATGTCCATTGCCCGCGCCGCAATTTAGCGCCTGGGGGCGGGGCGACTGCACCGGGGTGTCACCCGGTATGGTCTGCACCCCCATCAGGTGGTGCAGGATGAGAGTGGGGCGCCGCGCCGGCCGCCACGTTCCCTTACAATTTCCGGCGACCCATGCTACATTGCGCCCTAGGCGGTTGCCTAGGTCGCCTTACAGGTGGCGCCAGCCCTGGTTATCATGGTCAGTTGGCATACTTAGCAATATGGCGGCCGGTAACCAACCGTTGTGTCCAGACATTAATGTATAGGGTTCTTGTTTAGTTGAACAGTGCGGTGTATGATATATAGCAAAGTCAGTTTAGATACCCATGTCGGACATTTTGCTTTCTCAAACTCAATTTACGCAAAAGATTTATTATGTTTTTGTTAATTTTTTCACATAAACGATTGCATTGCGGGTGATAGGCAGTCGTATGTATTTTTTCATATTGTACAATGTGCACAATTCTTGGAATAATTGTGACTCAAATGCTGAGCCCTGGTCAGTCAGAATCTTTTCTGGTGGTCTGTGGAGCTCAGTAAACCTCTTTTCAAACACATCCACGGTGGTTTGCGCTGATAAGTCTCTTAATGGTATCACCATGGCATACTTGCTATAATAGTCAATGATTGTTAGAGCGTACACATACCCATCTCGGCTGCGTCTTTATTTAACATAGTCTAAGGCAACAAGCTCAAATGGCCTATGACTCTCAATTGGGTGCAGGGGTGCTTTTTGTCTGGGCTGGTCATCCCTATTGGCGCAGATAGGACACTCGCGACACCATTTTTCTATGTCATCTCGCATTCCAACCCCAAAAATCTCTGTCTGATTAGTGACTCTGTTTTCTGGCACCCAAAATGTCCTGACTGATTGTGGTATGCATCCAGGATAAGATGGGCATCCTGTCCGGGTATCACAATCTGTTTAATACGGTCATGTGTCAGAGGATCAATAATGCGATGTTTGAGCTGACCTCTGTCTGAACAGTTTAGGTACCTCAGGGTCGGCTCTTTCTCTCTGATGTGGTGTAAGACTCTTACCAGATTGTAGCACAGTCCATAGTTCCTGTAGCACTCTGCTTTCACGTTGTAATTGGGTCCAATCCATTCTGGCTGCTTGTGGATGGACGGGATTTTGTTGAATGGCCTCTCTGGCAGTGATAGTATCCTGCTTGAGCCCCACGACAAAAAAGGCTGGCATTTCAACGTCTTCCCAGTAGTCATCAGGCAGGTTGGCTGGTGCACCTATAGGAAATCTCGACAGTGCATCTGCATTGATATTATATTTTCCAGAACGGTATTTGATGGTAAATTTGTAATTAGCTAATCTAGAGACCCAGCGCTGTTCTATGGCACCTATATGTGCAGTGGAAAGATGAACCATCGGGTTGTTGTCTGTATAGGCCACAAATTCAGTAGCGGTCAAATATTCCCTAAATTTTTCTGTAACTGCCCAGACCAAGGCAAACAATTCTAGTTTAAAAGAGCTGTAATTACAGTCATTCCTCTCAGTAGGCCTAAGTAATCGACTGGCGTATTCAATGACTTGTTCATGTTTGTCCTTCACTTGAGCCAACACTGCTTCCAAGCACTTTTTACATGCATCGGTATACAGTCTGAAGGGTTTAGTATAGTCTGCGTAAGCAAGAATAGGGGCTTCGGTAAGTTTCCATTTTCCTGAGCATAAGTCCATACAATAGTCGTCTTATTTGAACCTTTTTTATCAAGCTGGCCTTTTAACAAGTCCTGCACAGGGGCTGCAATCTTAGTAAAATCTTGAATAAATCACCTGTAATATCCAGCAAAGCCTAGAGATTTCTTCACCTCATAGATATTGGTAGGTGCGGGCCAATTTTTAACTGCAGCAATCTTATTGGGGTCAGGAAGTACTCCTTGAGCACTGACCACATGCCCTAGATAGTGCAACTCAGACTGCAATAAGTGGCATTTGGATGGTTTTGCTTTGAGTCCATGTTTTTATAGCAAATACTTCAGACATGTGTTGTAAATGGTCTTCGTAGGATTTAGAGTATATAATAATATCATCCAGATACAATAGCACAGTCTAAAAGTTTTTGTGACCTAAGCAATACTCCATGAGACGCTGGAAAGTTGCTGGTGCATTACACAGGCCAAATGGCATATCATTGAACTCATAGAGTACCATAGGTGTGGTAAAAGCATTTTTTTCCTGGTCTTTGGGTGCTATGGGGACCTGCCAGTACCCACTAGTTAAATCTAAAGTAGAGAAGAATGCTGCAGAGCATAGGGCTGATAGTGGCTCTACTATTCTAGGCAAAGGGTACACGTCTTTATGGGTACTGTCCTTTTACGCACAAGCACTAAGGGTGCAGCCCAAGGGCTATGACTGTCCCAAATTACATTAGAGGCTTTCATGTCGTTCACTAGCTTTGCTGGTATATGGCTGGTGGTATGGGTCTGTATCTTTCTTTAATGGGACCCAGTAGGTATGGTGTGTTGGATCACCTCTACTTTCCCAAAATCTGTGGGATATTTACTGAAAGCAGCCTCATGCTCCTTAACAACCTTCAGGACACCCTCCTTCCACTCAGCGGGGGTGTTCTGATCCCCAATGTGCAGTTGCTCCCACCAGATACCCTCTGGACAGACTTCCTCCTGGCTGGCAGACTGCGTGACTGGACAGTCGAAGTGGACAATATGATAATTCCCAACATGTATTTATTTAGCAACAGTCTGGTATTTGTAATAGGTCGGTTACTAATTTAGCATGCGGATTGGCACCCTGCCACGCTTCACAGTAACTACACTACGGGCAGCAAACAAATATTCCTTGCCCCCATCCAGTATAGGTTTCACAAGGGCCTGGTAAGCTTGCCCATGTGGTCTTATATGTGGATGGTATGCTTAAATGTTGCTGGTTCACCTCAGATACAGCTGGGTTGTTCCTGTAGTCGCCACTGGCTGTCTTGATCCACTGAAGCTGGATCCACAATAATTGCTGGTGCTGGACTGGATCCTGTTAGTGACACCAAATTGCAGTGGCCGGGTTTGGGAATGCTACGCTGGGTCCCCTGAACACCATCGAGGTGTCACCACGTGTTGCTGCTCTCCGGAATGGATGGAAAGGCGTGGTGCACACCAATGGGAAATAAGTCCAGAGAGTCAGGGTCTGCAGTAACCAGGGTGCTTCTTTCCTGGAGGAATTCAGGTACAAAACAATACAAGCGAGGCATTGGGTTGGCTTCTCCAGTCTCCTACCTGGCAGAAGAAGGGTTTGATGCTGAGGACAGGCCTGAGCTAGCTGTCCCTCTTTCTCTTCAGAAGGCTGGTACCCTGGTCCAAGGCTGGTGATCCAGGGTCTGTGGCAGCGTATCTCCATCTCAGCGCTTTCTTCTGGTCACTCAGTAGTCTGGCAGAGTCTCCTCTTCTAAGCACTGTTCCCTAACTGCGGAACACTAGGAGCTCTGACTGCTTCTCCTTATATACAGTTTTTGCTAGACTAGAACCTTCTAGTGGGAGGGGTGGAGTGGAGAAACTCAGCACAAACAGATACATTGTTTCAGCTCCCGTCTGGTATAGACTTACATTAGAGCTTTAATGATACTCAATGGTGATGACACATCAGGTTTTCCAGACAGAAAGAAGTTTCCAGACATAACAACATAGCTAAAACCAGACATTTAAAAGGTCAGACTGTCTGTTTTTTGGTGGTAAAGAAGCCTGGTTTTACCCTCCATAACATGGTGGTAAACAAGTCTGGGTTTTTCCCTCCAAAACATGGTCTTCTTTAAACCCTATGGCAGCTGTGGAAAATTACCAGCTTCTCAATCAAAGTCCTAACAGTCTCTGAGTATGTAAATATAGTGATAATGAACAGGATATACATATATAACATATATATAAAATGCAGTTACACAGTTTTAAACAGTGCAAGTTAACCCTTTTAGGTCAAATAAAGTAAGAAGTTTTAACTTTGCATAGGGGAACTAGGCAAATGTCCAAATGGCAAAATACTCCCTGCTCTAGGGAACTACAGTACTCATTAGGGCCCTCACATATTCTACAAATCATTGGTTGGTCTTGGCTCCTGATGGGTGGTGCCCCAGTGAAGTGGTGCAAGTTATTATAGTCATCTTTGGTCATGGTGCCTCTGAACCTGTGAGTAAAATGGCTGGAGGAAAAGGAGTTGAAGGGCAAGTGGGCACCCATTTTTGTGCCATCCATGCACTACTTTCCAGTTCTAGCCTTTTTGTTCTTCATGCCAAGGATTCCTCCATTTCCTATTCAAATCTGGCTCCTCTTCATGCTGATGGTTACTCATTTCTTAGTACCAACCTTTCTCCATGTCTTATTGTCAGTTGTACCTCTTTGTGTTGCCACCCATGCAACAGTTTCTGGGGCCCCTGCTCTCAATCATGTCTGTGTTCACATAAGGGGGGCACAGTCAAAGCCACTGTATATACAGCCAAGAGGGACTATATAAAAAGGGAGCCCAAATAGGAAGCTTTTTATACAAGGGCAGAGAAGGGGCACTGTACCCAGGGTGCACCAAGGAGAGGCACCATATACAGGGAGCGCAGAGTATTAGGCACTAGCTACATGGAGCGCCAAGTATGTGGCACTATATAGAGAGCACAGAGTGTGTGGCACTACCATTAGGACACTTTATGGGGCTTAGTATGTGACATTCAGGAGCACACTGAATGTTGCTAATGTATTAAGGGCACAGCGTGTGGCACTAAAAGAAATCTGTCTTATTATATAGGGTGCCAATGTTGGTATAACGAGAAGCTGATGATATCTGGTGGAAAACTCTGCAGAGGCAAGTTATGACTGGGAGAAGTCATGACGGCGGTCTGAACTGGATGGAGGACAACTCTGGAGGAGAAGGTCACCTGTAAGTCACTAAATGGAAATGCTTATTCTACCAGTGACTGTGTCTGATCAGTGCTGTAGTCTCCTGGATGATTTACAGCTGATGATGGGTGGTAGCATTCTGTTTTGTGGAGCCACAACTTCCAGTATACCTTTAAACTGTTCAGGTGAAACTGGGAGCTGTACAAATGTGTATGGAAAGGATAAGCTGAGTATGCACATGGTATATGTACTGTACTTTTCAAGCTTTTGATATATACATGTACTGCATATTGTTCTGGTGCTGTATTTATGGCATGAGCTTCAGGTGCTGCATTTGACTTATGGGCTTGGTTCTGGTTAGTGTTGATCACGAATTTTCGAATTGTGAATTTTAATCGCGAATATCGGCACTTCGAGAATTCACGAATATTTAGAATATCTCAAAATATATTCGCAATCGCGAATATTCGTTTTATACGAATTTTTTATATGCAAATTTTCGCAAGCAAGAAATAAATGTCATTATTTTCTGATTGCGAAAATCCGCACAAAAAATTTGCATACATTTGCATAAAAATGCGCATAAAATTAGCATAACAATTTGCATTAAACTGGCATTTAAAGATACCTTTTCGCAATCAAGAAAATAATGACTGGAGATTACGAATTTGCGAATTTTCGAATATATGGCGAATATTTGCCCAAATATTTGCGAAATATCGCGAATTCGAATATTGCCCCTGCCGCTCCTCACTAGTTCTGGTGCTGTATCTGTGCTGTGCTTAGTTCCATGGTTGCAGTTATGTACTGATCTTGGTCCTGGCGCTGTATTTATGTACTGTGCTTAGTTCCATTGTTGCATTTATGTAGTGATCTTGGTTCTGGTGCTGTATCTGTGCTGTGCTTAGTTCCATTGTTGCATTTATGTAGTGATCTTGGTTCTGGTGCTGTATTTGTGTGCTAAACTTGGATCTGATGCTATACTTTGATCTTATACTGTCTATTCACATCTGGGTTGGAGGATCCATTTGAGGCCTTTATCACAGATTCCATTAAAAAGACTGGGCAAAAAGTACTGCATCCCAGTAAAAAAAAAGAATCTCGAAGGAAACTAAATGGACCCCAATTGTAATCAATGGAGTCGGTTCAGCTCTATTTATTTCAGTAATGAGCTGTATCCAGCACTTGTTATTTTCATTGTTCTGTTCCTTTAACAGAATATGATAACCCTCTTGTGAAACCAGTCTAACAGTAAATCCTGTATTTACGGTTGTCAAAAAATGCTGCAAACTTTGCTACACACTGTTGATCATTAACCATCTACCAGTGCCTAGTGAATGTGCTGTCCATACATATGAGCACATGTAGGTCTATAATTAAGTTCTCTATGTAGGGAATGACTGTGAGTAGGTATATACAGTATGTAGACGTTATTGTATCTATAAACTGCCAACTCTCCTGGAACATCCAGAAGGCTCCCAGATTAGGGTTAGACCTCCCTAATTTCGAGAGTAATTGGTAAATCCCCAGTACAGGATATGGAGGACATGGCATGAGAGGTATGGAGTCATACACAGAAGGGTGTGGGGACTCTAGAAAAGGGGCATGTCCACACTTAAAAAAAAATGTAGGGGCACTTTACTACTTTATACAGACCGATTTGTTCAAGTATGATACAGTATGGTGCTGGTACTCCAAAGCAGAGTCTCACTAGATGTCCTCCAGTATGTAGTGGAGGATGGCCTCACCTTAATTTCGGGCTCCCAATGAAATGCGTGCTTCGTACACCTGGAACCCTTAGGCTACGTTCACATCTGCATTTTTGCTGGATCCGCCATGGATCAGCAAAAATGCTTCCGTCATGATAATACAACTGGCAGCATCTGTTCTAAACAGATCCGGTTTTATTATCTCTAAAATAGCCATGCCGGATTCGTCTTTAAAACCATTGGAAGTCAATGGTCGTCGAATCCGTTTTCTTTTGTGTCTGATAAAACGGATCCGTCACCATTGACTTACATTGTGACTCATGAGTCATGACGGATCCGTCTTGCCCCGCATCCCAGGACGCACTTTTGAAACAGAACGCATTCTGGTGCACTCCGTTCCTTTCCGTTCCGTTTTGTCCTTATTGACAATGAATGAGGACAAAACTGAAGCATTTTCCTCCACTATTGAGATCCTATGACGGAAAGCGCAGGTGTGAAAGTAGACAATCGGGCCTGCCTAGCACCAACCTTTCTCTCTTTCTCATTGCCAGACATGCCCCTTTTCGTTGCCACCACCCTCTACTTCTTGGTGTCAGCCTTTGTCCACTTTGTGTCTCATTTCATACAAGTCATGTTCCATTTGTATGGTGCCGATGCATTATTTACTTGGCTTGACAGGGTATTGGTTCATTTTAATAGCCCTGAGAATTGTCCAACGCGGTCAGATTTTTGCCTTTCCCGTAAAGTTTTATGGTGTCTATAATTGTGGACAGGCTGGGGCAACCTTTCAGGCAGGCGACAGGAAACTTATTGCATGTTGCTATCTTCTAATAGAGACTCCAGAAAGTCGTGAGGGTGATTTATCAGCGAAAATTCATCGTTCACATTGCCGTTAATATTCCGCTTTCCGCATCCAGCCACCTTTAAAATAATAAAAATATCCACCCAAAACCCTTCATCGTTCTGAGATTGCCTTAATAGCGTCTTTCACTGCTCAATACTGGGAACAACACAAAGAACATAGAATTTAATCACTCTTTTATTTGACTTAAAACAGAGTTATTTCCTCTTCTTCCTGCGCTGGAGGTTGAACTGGGAGTGGATAAGATTCTGCCATCGAAGGCAATGGGCCACAAAGCAGAATTTACGGCACGAGACCAGCCGCATACATAATCTATACTGCAAATTAACACTGACAAAAGGTCTGCTTTTGCATTGTAAACATGAATTTACGACGAGGAGAGCGCGCCCAACCTGCGGATAAACGGCTTGCTTTTCTATTACACGGAACTATCTTGATTTGAAGATATTTTCGTGTTTACTGAGCGAGGAGGCGAATGTCAAATATCTGCTTTTCACACGGTAAGATTTCATTCCTCAGAGCCGTGCGCTAAACCCATTATTTGAGCGGTATTGAGAACCAAGATGAGTCGCTCACAATGAATATTTAACGGAAGATGGAGATTTTGTGAGACTGGCCAAAAATATCTCCACTCGGCGTAAGGAAGTAATTAGAGTCCATCCGACAGGTCCATCTACACTGATTCAGAGCATAAATAGTCGGATTGGGTTTCGCAGGAGGCGATGGTTATCATGAAAGTTACTACTTCATTGCTCATTTAGATACAGAAACACGATGTCTTGCAAGTTGTATGGACCAGTGAAGTCATGTGAAAGTCATGTTACATGGGTGGTATTAAATAATGCAATCCCTAAGCAAAACGATGAGAAGTAGCTCAACCCTGAGCTGCCAACTAGTTTTGGCCCCTTTTTTCTTTTGTTATCCCTGCACAATTTTGGTTTTCTTAGTTTCATAGTAAAGAAGTGACCATTTCAGCTACCGAAACCAGAATTTTGGTAGATGAAATGGTCACCTCTTTCCTATGAAACAAAGAAAGCCAAAATTGTGCAGGTATAGCAAAGGAAAACTGGACCTAAACTAGTTGGCAGCACTGGGTTCATAGTTGGGTTGAGCTACTTCTTGACATCCAAAGTCGATTCGCATAATACTTCATTTAAATGCTGTACGGAGCAAGCACTCCGTACAGTATTAGAATGTTTTGGTTCTATGAGCCAAAGTTATTACTTCGTGAAGTCTTGTCAGACTTCGCATAATAACTTCATGAATTAATTTCTACTGTATAAAACCATTTCCCGAATTCAGGTTCGGTTCCAAGTGGTACCTTAGCGTAGAGATTGCATTATTTAACCCCTTAAGGACACGGCCATATTTCACCTTAAGGACCCGGCCATTTTTGGCAAATCTGACCAGTGTCATTTTATGTGTCAATAACTTTAAAACGCTTTTACTTATCCAGACCATTCTGAGATTGTTTTTTCATCACATGTTGTACTTCATGACACTGGTAAAATGGAGTCAAAAAAATATTTTATTTATAACAAAAAATACCAAATTTACAAAAAATTTTGAAAAATTTGCAAATTTCCAAGTTTCAATTTCTCTACTTCTATAATACATAGTAATACCTCCAAAAATAGTTATTACTTTACATTCCCCATATGTCTACTTCATGTTTGGATCATTTTGGGAATGCCATTTTATTTTTTGGGGACGTTACAAGGCTTAGAAGTTTAGAAGCAAATCTTGAAATTTTTCAGAAATTTTCAAAAACCCACTTTTTAAGGACCAATTCAGGTCTGAAGTCACTTTGTGAGGCTTACATAATAGAAACCACCCAAAATTGACCCCTTTCTAGACACTACACCCCTCAAGGTATTGAAAACTGATTTTACAAAAGTCATTAACCCTAGGTGTTCCACAAGAGTTAATGGCAAATGGAAATAAAATTTCAGAATTTCAATTTTTTGGCAAATTTTCCATTCTAATCTATTTTTCCCAGTAACAAAGCAAGGGTTAACAGCCAAACAAAACTCAATATTTATTGCCCTGATTCTGTAGTTTGCAGAAACACCCCATATGTGGTCGTAAACTACTATACGGGCACGCAGCAGGGCGTAGAGGGAATGGAGCACCGGGTGGTTTTTGGAAGGCAGATTTTGCTGGACTGGTTTTTTGACACCATGTGCCATTTGAAGCCCCCCTGATGCACCCCTAGAGTAGAAATGTCATAAAAGTGACCCCCCATCTAAGAAACGACACCCTCAAGGTATTCAAAACTGATTTTACAAACTTTGTTAACCCTTTAGGTGCTCCACAAGAGTTATTGGCAAATGGAGATGAAATGTAAGAATTAAAAAAAATTGGTAAATTTTCCATTTTAATCCATTTTTTCCAGTAACAAAGCAAGGGTTAACAGCCAAACAAAACTCTATATTTATTACCCTGATTCTGTAGTTTGCAGAAACACCCCATATGTGGTCGTAAACTGCTGTATGGGTACATGGCAGGGCATAGAGGGAAAGGAGTGCCGTGTGGTTTTTGGAAGGCAGATTTTGCTGGACTGGTTTATTTACACCATGTCCCATTTGAAGCCCCCCTGAAGCACCCCTACAGTAGAAACTCTATAAAAGTGACCCCATTTTGGAAACTACGGGATAAGGTGGCAGTTTTGTTAGGACTATTTTTAGGGTACATATGATTTTTGATTGCTCTATATTACATTTTTGTGAGGCTGGGTTGCCAAAAATAGAAATTCTGAAATTTCATCTCCATTTGCCACAAACTGTTAAGGAACACCTAAAGGCTTAATAAAGTTTTTAAAATCAGTTTTGAATACCTTGAGGGGTGTAGTTTCTTATATGGGGTCACTTTTATGGAGTTTCTACTCTAGGGGTGCATCAGGGGTTCTTCAAATGGGACATGGTGCCAAAAAAAAGGCCATCAAAATCTGCCTTCCAGAAACCATACATTCCTTTCCTTCTGCGCCCCGCCGTTTGGTCGTACAGCAGTTTACGACCACATATGGGGTGTTTCTGTAAACTGCAGAATCGGGGTAATAAATAATAAGCTTTGTTTGGCTGTTAACCCTTGCTTTGTTACTGGAAAAAATGTATTAAAATGGAGAATTCGCTAAAAAATAGCTGTTTTTTGACCATGTTCATCTGAGGGGTTAGGTCATGTATTTTTGTTATAAAGCAGATTCTTACGGACGCGGCGATACATAATATGTCTACTTTTTTAAAATAAATTAAGGTTTTACACTATATTATCCTTCTTTAAACAACAAAAAAAAAGTTTTACTATCTCCATAGTCTAAGAGTCTTTTTTTTTTTAGTTTTTAGCCAATCGTTTTAGGTAGGGGGTAATTTTTTGCGGGATGAGAGGACAGTTTTATTGGCACTATTTTGGGGGGCATACGACTTTTTGATCGCTTGCTATTACACTTTTTGTGATGTGAGATGACAAAGAAAAACGTTTTTTTGCACCGTTTTTATTTTTTTTGACCGTGTTAATCTGAGAGGTTAGTTCATGGGGTATTTTTACAGAGCAGACTCGTACAGATGCGGCGATACCTAATATGTCTACTTTTTTAACTCCTTAAGGACGAAGGGCGTACATGTACGCCCTTGCGTCCTGGTACTTAAGGACCAAGGGCGTACATGTACGCCCTGTGAATGTCCGATCACCGCTGCGCACGTGGCGGTGATCGGAACAAGATGCCTGCTGAAATCAATCAGCAGGCACCTTGGCACAATGCCCAGGGGGGTCCTGTGACCCCCCCATGTCAGCGATCGCAGCAAACCGCAGGTCAATTCAGACCTGCGGTTTGCTGTGCTATCTGTAGTCTCTGATCGGGGATCAGAGACTAAAATATGCCCCAAACGTGAAAATATTAACCCCCTCCCCTGCACCTCGCCATTTTGTGTCCCCCCCGGGCGGTGCAGGGGGGAGGATTGCGGGCGGTGCTGTGGGTGGGTGGCGCGGGAGGCAGGCGGTGCGGCAGGCGGGATCGCAATTGCGATCCCCCGCCCGCCTCCTTTCAAACGCTTTCCCTGGTGTCTAGTGGGTATAGCAGGGGGTCAGCACATTGCTGACCCCCTGCTATAAACTGCTGACATCTGTGCTGCAGATGTCAGCAGTTTAACCCCTTCTATACCGCGGTCCGTAGGGACCGCGGTATAGAAGGTGTTAACATGGAGGGAGCTCCCTCCCTCTCCCATCGGGGGGCTGCTGTACCTTTGCAGCCCCCAACGGGATAGGATAGCAGAGGGAGGAGCTCCCTCCTTCCCATCACCCGCTGCTCTGTAATGGCAGCGGGTGATGGCTACCATGGCAGCAGGACGCTTTCAGAAGCGTCCTGCTTGCCATGGTACTGAAACTCTGAATGGGCTTTTGCTAAAGGCAAAAGCCTATTCAGACTTTGTAAAGTAAAAAAATACAGTAAGTACACTATATAGTGTACTTACTGTATTATATAGACACCAGATCCACTGGATCTACAAGAACCAAGTGGGTCTGGGTCAAAAAAATAAGAAAAATACATATCACTGAATAAAAATAAAAAAAAACAAATACACTACACATATTAGATATCGCCGCATCCGTAAAAATCTCCTCTAGAAAAATATCACGTGACCTAACCCCTCACGTAAATACCGTAAAAAAAACACAAACAAATGGTGTAAAAAAGCCATTTTTTGTCACCTTGCATCACAAAAAGTGTAATACCAAGTGATCAAAAAGGCGTATGCCTCCCAAAATAATACCAATAAAACCACCATCTCATCCCGCAAAAAATGAGTCCTTATATAGGACAATCGCCCAAAAAAATAAAAAAATATGGCTCTCAGACTATGGAGACACTAAAACATAATTTTTTTTTTCTAAAATGATATTTATTGTGTTAAAGTAAAATAAATAAATAAAAAGTACACATATTATGTATCGCCACGTCCGTAAAAACCTGCTCTATAAAAATATCACATTATCTAACCCCTCAGGTAAATACTGTTAAAAAAATAAAATAAAAACAATGTAAAAAAAAAACATTTTTGTCACCTCACATCTCAAAAACTGTAATAGCAAGCGATCAAAAAGTTATATGCACCCAAAAATAGTGCCAATCAAACCATCATCTCATCCCGCAAAAAATGATACCCCACATAGGACAATCACACCCCCAAAAAAAAAAAAAAATAGGGCTCTCAGACTATGGAGACACTAAAACATGATTTGTTTTGTTTTAAAAAATGATAATATTGTGTAAAACTTAAATAAATAAATAAAAAGTATACATCTTTGGTATCGGCGCATCCGTCGCAACCTGCTCTATAAAAAAAACACATGACCAAACCCCTCAGGTGAACACAACAAAAAAAAAAAAATAATAAATACGGTGTCAAAGGCCATTTTTGTCGCCTTACATCACAAAAAGTGTAATAGCAAGCAACCAAAATGTCATATGCACCCCAAGATAGTTCCAATCAAACCGACATCTCATCCCGCAAAAAATGAGCCCCTACATAAGACAGTCGCCCAAAAAATAAAAAAAATATATGGCTTTCAGAAAATGAAGACACTAAAAAATCATTTTTTTCAAAAATGCTGTATTATGTAAAACTGAAACAAAACCCCCCAAAAAGTAGCCATCTTTGGTATTGCCGCGTCCGTAGCAACCTGCTCTATAGAAATAGTACACAATCTAACCTGTCAGTTCAACGATGTAAATAACAAAAAATAAAAACGGTCCCAAAATAGCTATTTTTTTGCAAATTTTCCATTTTGATCAATTTTTCCAGTAACAAAGCAAGGGTTAACAGCCAAACAAAACTCACTATATTTTGCCCCGATTCTCTAGTTTGCAGAAACACCCAATATGTGGTCGTAAACTGCTGAATGGCCAAACGGCAGGGCGTAGAAGGAAGGGAACGCCATATGGTTTTTGGAAGGCAGATTTTGCTGGACTGGTTATTTGACACCATGTCCCATTTGAAGCCCCGCTGATGCACCCCTACAGTAGAAACTCCAAAAAAGTGACCCCATTTTGGAAACTACGGGATAAGGTGTCAGTTTTGTTTTATTATTTTAAGGTAAATATGATTTTTGGTTGCTCTATATTACACTTTTTTGAGGCAAGGTAACAAAAAATAGAAATTCCGAAATTTCATCTCCATTTGCCAATAACTCTTGTGGAACACCTAAAGGGTTAACAAAGTTTGTAAAATCAGTTTTGAATACCTTCAGGGGTGTACTTTCTTAGATGGAGTCACTTTTTTGGAGATTCTACTCTAGGGGTGCATCGGGGGCTTCGAATGGGACATGGTGTCAAAAATCCAGTCCAGCAAAATCCGCCTTCAAAAAACCATATGGCGTTCCCTTTCTTCTGTGCCCTGCCGTTTGGCCATACAGCAGTTTACGCCCACATATGGGGTGTTTCTGAAAACTACAGAATCGGGGCAATAAAAATTGAGTTTTGTTTGGCTGTTAACCCTTGCTTTGTTACTGGAAAAAATGGATTCAAACTGAAAATTTTCCAAAAAATCGAAATTCTGAAATTGTATCTCCATTTTCCATTAACTCTTGTGGAAAACCTAAAGGGTTAATGACGTTTGTAAAATCAGTTTTGAATACCTTGAGGGGTGTAGTGATGGGGTCATTTTTGGATGGTTTCTATTATGTAAGCCTCACAAAGTGACTTCAGACCTGAACTGGTCCCTAAAAAGTGGGTTTTTGAAAATTTCTAAAAAATTTCAAGATTTGCTTCTAAACTTCTAAGCCTTGTAACGTCCCCAAAAAATAAAATGGCATTCCCAAAATGATCGATACATGAAGTAGACATATGGGGAATGTAAATCAATAACTTTTCTGGGCGGTATTACTATGTATTATAGAAGTAGAGAAATTGAAACTTGGAAAATTGCAAATTTTTCCAAATTTTTGGTAAATTTGATATTTTTTTATAAATAAAAATGAAATTTTTCGACTTAATTTTACCAGTGTCATGAAGTACAATATGTGACGAAAAAACAATCTCAGAATGGCCTGGATAAGAAAAAGCGTTTTAAAGTTATCACCACATAAAGTGACACTGGTCAGATTTGCAAAAAATGGCCTGGTCCTAAGGTGAAAATGAGCCCGGTCCTTAAGGGGTTAAAATTTATTTAGGTTCTACACTATATTATCCTTTTAAACAAAAAAAAAAAACATTTTAATATCTCCATAGTCTAAGAGTCAGTTTTCTTTTTAGTTTTTAGCCGATTGTCTTAGTTAGGGGCTCATTTTTTGCGGGATAAGAGGATGGTTTTATTAGCACTATTTTGGGGGGCATATCACTTTTTGATCGCTTACTATTACACTTTTTGTGATCTAAGGTGACAAAAAATACCTTTTTTTGCACCATTTTTTTTTTGACCGTGTAAATCTGAGGGGTTAGGTCATGGGGTACTTTTATAGAGCAGGTTATTATGGACGCAGCGATACCTAATTTATTTTAGTTTTACAAAATATCATTTTTGATCCCCCTCCTGAAACACTGTAGAACCTTTTTTGGGTCTGTCCCTTCTTTCCAGTATGAGGGACCACACCTGTAAATTGTTGGCTAGGGACGATCCGCGCGCCTCCAGTTCCCGAGGTACTCCGGCCTGCTCTTTCCCGGTCAGAAAAGATCAGGTCCTTGAGGACTGCCTCATAGAACTGAAGGAATTTCTCTGTGTTGCCAGTGCTCTGGGACAGCACAAAAGAGTTGTACAAGGCAACCTGTAGCAAGTAGACCGCAACATTTTTGTACCATGCCCGGGATTTGCGCATGGCGTTATATGGCTTGAGGACTTGATCAGAGAGATCAACTCCTCCCATATACCCATTGTAGTTGACGATACAATCAAGCTTGAGGACCGTTGCCGCAGTACCTCGCACAGGGACAGGGGTAATGCCGTTACCGTGAATTGTGAACAGTACAAGGACATCCCTCTTGTTCTTATATCTGACCAGCAACAGGTTTCCACTGGTAAGGGCACGGGTCTCAGCCCTGGGGATAGGTACCTGGAGGGGTAGAGTAGGGAGGCCACGTTGATTTTTCCGCACAGTCCCACAAGCGGACGTGGATCTGGCGGCGAAGGACTGGAACAAGGGGATACTAGTGTAATAGTTATCCACGTACAGGTGGTAACCCTTATCTTGCAGTTGGTGCATAAGGTCCCACACAAGTTTCCCGCTAACACCCAGAGTGGGGGGACATTCTGGGGGTTGGATAAGGGAATCTCACCACTCGTACACACGAAACTTGTAAGTGTACCCTGAGGTACTCTCACAAAGTTTGTACAGCTTCACGACATACCTCGTCCGCTTAGAGGGAACATACTGGCGGAAAATGAGTCTCCCCTTAAAGGAAAGGGGAGACTGATCAACCGCGACCTGCCTTCCAGGTACATAGGCCTCCAAAAATTTGGCCCCAAAGTGATCGATGACCGGCCTGATTTTGTACAGGCGGTCATAGGCAGGATCACCTTGGGGGGGGGACATGTTTCATTATCTGCATATTGCAGGCATTTCAAAATGGGAGCGTGTAATTACTGTACTGTAAAGTGGGGTCTGGTAGAGGAAGTCCCTACTTCAGTACAGCCTGACACAGGGTTTTTTGACTTGGCCCATGTGCAGCACGAGACCCCAAAACGTCCTCATCTCGGCTGCACTGACTAGAGTCCAGCCACCGGCCCTAGCCAAAAAGGAGGCCGGGTGTTGAGCAATGATTACTGTTGGGCGTACAAGTTCGTTTGCTCCACCATCAGATTCACAAAGTGGTCAATGAAAAAAAGACTAAAATAGTCATATTCAGCGAAGCCCACTGTGGGAATCTGGATTCCTGGTTGGCCAACAAAATCAGGAATTACGGGCTCAAAATCCTCTGGGGTACTCCAGGCAAGTTCACCGGTAGGGGGCTCAGATGGACTTGCCTGGTGGGCCAGAAAACTAGTACGAGTCCCAGAGCTGCTCGTACTAGTGTGGGCCACAGGGTCCCTGGCATGGCTGTACCCTTGCACGGATGACGCGGATGACAAGAGGAAAGTGGGGTCATCCTTGTCCTCACTGGGGCTCTCGGAGTCAGAGGCAAGCTGGGGGTATGCCTCCTCGGCCAAGAACGTCTGGCGGGCCATAGGGAAGTGTGTGTGTCCGTGCGTGTAAAACTTTATTTAGTGTGCGGGTGTGTGGAGGCATGGGTGTTCACGGACTTAAAAAAGATTCAAACTCGGGGTGAGGAGATGCGCTAACAGTGGCCGGACGATGAGAGTGCCAGCCACAATCAGCGTACGCAAAAAAAAAACCCGCTTGCGCCCCCAAAAATGTGTGTGTGTGGGGGGAGGGGGGCAAGGGGGCAAGCTGCAGCACTCCTGGGGGGTCTAGGGTCACACATTGCTGTGGACCCCAGACACCCGATCAGGGTGATGCAACAGTCAATTTATTTTTTTTTTATCCTAAACTTTCCCTTAGTATCCTTGCCTAACCTAACCTGTCCCTAACCTGTCCCTAACGTACCATTTAGTGCCAGATGGCACTGTGGATGGTCAGAAGAGGGGTGCTGGCCACAGATTCGGGTACTGGGGTCCTGGGTCAGGAGATCCACGTGCAGGCTGCTCTCTCTCCTCGCTCCGGACGCAGAATGGAGGAGGAGAGCAGGGGGGGAGTTAACCCCCGCCTGCCCGTGCAGCCAATACGAAGCTAAGGATGGTGATTGGTGGTATATTATCACACCACCGATCGCCATCCTATTCCGGGTTATCGGGTCACCAGAGACCTGAATAACCCGGAAACGCAGCAAACCGCAGGTCTGATTTGACCTGCGGTTTGCTGCGATCGCCGATACGGGGGTTCAAGAACATGGCCAGGTATCTGGTATCACTAATCAACAACATTACAAGTAATTAAAGGTAAAGCACCACTACAATAAACGTTGACACATACAGTTCAAGGGATCAATACATCAGACAGAATTTTCTGGGTCAGATATATGGCGTCCCATGGAGCAGAACCAAGTTCATTTGACTATAATCCAATACATCTACTACAAGACCCCCTGACCCTAAACAGCAGATTCCCTAACTGGGTATCTGGGGTTGCATACTGTAGAACGCATGAGAAAGTAAATGTTGGCATCTGATACAATGAATATTCTTTACCAGTCAACATGTTTAGTGGATCTTAGATGAGTAAACCCAGCAGCCCATCCCTCCGTCGTGGTGAAGAGGCTGCAGCCCTGGACTGTGTCTGCCTCAAAGTAATTAGCTACAAGTGTACCATCCATTAAATATATTTGTGTTGCCATCATTGTGGAGAAGAAGCTATTGAACGGAAGGAATAATACAATCTGTGAGCAGCTGCTGCATTTCAGTCAGTGCCTAATTGATAAGAGGCCCCCTCCCCCATCATCTCTCTGTTTCTAGATCTGCATGCAAGAAGCAAGGGAGCCGATGACAAGCAGCCAGTATGGAGTCCAGTTATGCCAAGTATAGAGGACTGCGTACACTAACATTTACAATGCATACAATACAATCAATGTGTGCTCTAAGCTAACTGTAAAGATTAATGCGGTCAATACCTGGAAAATAACTTCCATCTACCTAAATCATTTGCAATTTTATGCACTTACTATAAAATCGCAACATTTGGGATTTTGAAGGAGGTGCTGTGTGTTCCCTCTATTGCCAACCTGGTTGTTTACCTGAGAGTGGATATAATGGGTGTAAAGATACATGACTAATATCTAAGGCGACTTTCACACTAGCGTTTTTACCAGATCCGGCAGGGTTCAGCAAAAACGCTTCAGTTACTGATAATACAACCGTCTGCATCCGTTATGAGCGGATCCGGTTGTATTATCTTTAACATAGTCAAGACGGATCCGTCATTAACTTCACTGAAAGTCAATAGAGGACGGATCAGTTTTCTATTGTGTCAGATAGTGTCCCAGGACGGAAAGCAAACTACAACATGTTGCGGTTTGCTCTCCGGTATGGGAACACAACTAAACGGAATGGAATGCATTTTGTAGCCCTCCGTTCTGTTCAGTTTTGTCGCCAATGACAATGAATGGGGACAAAACTGAAGTGTTTTTTCTGGTATTGAGGCCCTATGACGGATCTCAATACCGGAAAATAGAAACGCTAGTGTGAAAGTAGCCTAATACTGATTCCTTACATACTGTCTGCTGACGGAGTTCCTGTGTACATACCGTATATTACATTACTTATTCTGTACTGATCCTGAGTTACATCCTGTATTATACTCCAGAGCTGCACTCACTATTCTGCTGGTGGAGTCACCGTGTACATATATTACATTACTTATCCTGTACTGATCCTGAGTTACATCCTGTATTATACTCGAGAGCTGCACTCACTATTCTGCTGGTGGAGTCACTGTGTACATACATTACATTACTTATCCTGTACTGATCCTGAGTTACATCCTGTATTATACTCCAGAGCTGCACTCACTATTCTGCTGGTGGAGTCACCGTGTACATATATTACATTACTTATTCTGTACTGATCCTGAGTTACATCCTGCATTATACTCGAGAGCTGCACTCACTATTCTGCTGGTGTGGTCACTGTGTACATACATTACTTATCCTGTACTGATCCTGAGTTACATCCTGTATTATACTCTAGAGCTGCACTCACTGTTCTGCTGGTGAAGTCACTGTGTACATACATTACATTACTTATCCTGCACTGATCCTGAGTTACATCCTGTATTATACTCCAGAGCTGAACTCACTATTCTGCTGGTGAAGTCACTGTGTACATACATTACATTACTTATCCTGTACTGATCCGGAGTTACATTCTGTATTATACTCCAGAGCTGCACTCACTATTCTGCTGGTGGAGTCACCGTGTACATATATTACATTACTTATCCTGTACTGATCCAGAGTTACATCCTGTATTATACTCCAGAGCTGCACTCACTATTCTGCTGGTGGAGTCACTGTGTACATACATTATATTACTTATCCTGTACTGATCCTGAGTTACATCCTGTATTATACTCCAGAGCTGCACTCACTATTCTGCTGGTGGAGTCACTGTGTGCATACATTACATTACTTGTCCTGTACTGATCCTGAGTTACACCCTGTATTATACTCCAGAGCTGCACTCACTGTTCTGCTGGTGAAGTCACTGTGTACATACATTACTTATCCTGTACTGATCCAGAGTTACATCCTGTATTATATTCCAGAGCTGCACTCACTATTCTGTGTACATATATTACATTACCTATTTGGAACTGATGCTGAGTTATATCCCTTGTTATACTTCAGAACTGCATTCACTATAATAAAGGATGTAACTCAGGATCAGTACAGGATAAGTAATGTAATGTATGTACACAGTGACTCCACCAGCAGAACAGTGAGTGCAGCTCTGGAGTATAATACAGGATGTAACTCAGGATCTGTACAGGATAAGTAATGTAATGTATGTACACTGTGACTCCACCTGCAGAATAGTGATTGCAGGTCTGGAGTATAATAAGGTTTAACAACATTACTGGTGTGTAACGTGTAATGGATCATATTTTTTGTGTATAACGTATGATGTTCACGCTTTTTTTTCTTACACGTTATGACAGAAATATCAACTTATACTCGAAAGTCATTATTCATGATAAATGGTTATTTTTTCTCGTAGTAAACTAAGCATCAGCAGCAAGGAGTTAAAGGGGTTATCCAATCCCTATAATGCCCCCCAAAATGCCAGAGCTCCTCATAGAGGTAATACTTATCCTGCTCCCGGCTCCCGCATCACTGATGCCAACACGGCCGCCACTGCATCCCCCCGTCACATGAATGAAAACATCCAGAGACGTGGGGGCAGTCAATAGCAGGCCACAATGGAAACGAGCCTCCTTAGCATCACGGGTGACGCTAGGGAGGCTCATTTCCTTCGCTGCCCGCTATCTGCTGCAACCCCCCGGGCATTAATATTACCTGTATGCGGTGGCCAGGCATTTTGGGGGGCATAATAGGGGTAGGATACCAGCGTTTTTTTTATCATTTTCATTTTTCTTCCCTATCTTCTTTGAGCCATAACTTTTATTTTCTATTTATTTTTATTTTTGCGGTCACATATCCATATGAGTTTTTTTTTTTTACGAGACAAATTGTACTTTCTAATGCCACCATTTAATATGGCTTACGATTTAGTGGAAAGCAGGCAAAAAAAAACCCACAATTCCTCCACCATTTTACGGGTTTTGTTCCTACGGCGTTCCCTTTTCGGCGAAACTGACCTGTGCCTTTCATTCTCTGGTTCAGTAGGAATACAATGGGGTGTGGCAGGGGAGGAGCCAGGGCAGGTGGTGGGATGAGCCAGGGGTGGGTAGTGGGCGGAGTTAGGGGCCCAATTCAGATTCTTGCTATGGGGCCCAATGATTTCTATGTACGCCCCTGGTTAGCTCTGTTCCTTGCCAACCTTTGCCAACCATCCCTGCTGGAACTAGAGCCAGAGGCAATCAATAGAATACATAATGCACAACAGTATAAACTTTGTAGTCCCCCAAGTCTGGGGTATTACAACCTCACCGGCAGAATAGTGAGTAGGAAGCAGATTCTTTACTACTTTCTGTGTGCAGTGTATGGGAGCTGGCCTCCACCTACCATCTCTGGAGGGAAGAACTGCAAACTGGACAGTCCGCATGCACAGATGAAAACTGCTAAAAACTGCAAAAAACTGCCAAAAACAGGTTGTTTAGTGGCCAGAAATAGAATGATACCTCATGTACAAATACTGTACCATTGATTAATGCAGAATTTGTTAAAAGGTTAGCTATGCTTTAAAACAGGCATCCTCAAACTGCGGCCCTCCAGATGTTGTAAAACTACAACTCCCAGAAGGCCCTGCTGTAGGCTGATACCTGTAGGCTGTTTGGGCATGCTGGGGGTTGTAGTTTTGCAACAGCTGGAGGGCCGCAGTTTGAGGATGCCTGCTTTAAAATATTCTCCAGAATAAGGGCTCATGCACATGAGTGTTTTTTTTTTTTACAGGTCTGAAAAAAACATGTAAATGACTCTGTGTGCATTCCGTTTCTGTATGTCCACATGTCCATACCGCAAAAAATGATAGAACATGTCCTATTTTTGTCCACTTTGCAGACAAGGACAGGTATTGTTACAATGGATTCGCAAAAAAAAAAATGGATGCAATACGGATATCATCCATTTTTTTTTTGCAGATCCGTGTTTTACGGACCGCAAAATACATATAGTCGTGTGCATGAGCCCTAATAGGAAGTAAAATGATGAATTGTAAATATATACATAAATAAACAGTATATTGATGTGGAACATAAACTGGTGTCTGTATTATAGCAAAGAAGATTTAGAGATTTTTCCGTACTTATGTGGCGCCATTTCGGTGTCCTGTATCAGATTCATCTTATACTGTATACAGTCACAGGAAAGTAAAAGAAAATCAGACGATGGTCACGTGTAACAAAGCAAAATAGACCAAAAATAAATAAAAAATAAGCAAAAATCTCTGCAGCAGAAATACTTGCTGATTCTCCGTTTTCTTCTCCAGTAACGCCATTGTTAGCCTTGTTTGCTGCAGTACAAATTACAATACTGGAGGGCTTCGATAATAATATTGTGTCGCACGTAATAATGCACACTACAAGCGCACACTCCGGTTTAATGAATATTTCTTTCTCAGGGATTTCAAACACCGTATAATGTTCTTTTTTTTCCGTCCCCTGCCAAGAATACATCCTTCAGCCGCAGCCGTACACAATGTTATAAGGCAGCAATATATCTCCCGGATGCAGGTGACCAACATAAATCCTGGGTTCTCCATTCTCCTGCTTTATAAATGTCCACAATTCCTTGTAATAAATTACAGCATCGCCTCACTGGGCTGACTGTATTATTCCTCGCATGGGTCTCATGTTATTACGCGAACCCCTTGTGCAGGCAAAATCCGATATAAATATACGTTTCTGCATTAGAGGCATCTCCTCCTGTAATATTATTCAGTTTTGGAGCGTTCATACAGATAGAACACTTCTGTAGCAAAAAAGAAGATTAAATGGGCTCTTGTTTCATGGAGGGAAACTCTGAGCGAACTGTTTGGTGACGCGTTTTAGTCTTTTTACTCCATTTTCTCGATCACTCTTGGTTTATGGTGTTGGAAGTTTTAATTATATAGTCAGGTGGGGATGTAAGATGAATACATATCTTCACAGCAAGAGTCCTAAATCCTTACGGCATAAACAGCTCCACTTGGAGGCACCTGGAGGCATGGAATGGCCTGGATCAGGCTGAGGCATATAATGGCAGGTGAAAAGGAGGAACTCCAACATCCATAAAACTGTGCTTTATTTCGCCAAGGATACAAAAGCCAAATACAGAAGATGAGCAGTGTCTACGCGTTTTGGGTCACCACATCAGACCCTTACTGCTGTGTATGAAATACCATACCTTCCTCTGGATCAACTAGTAGGAAACAGGCCAGACTGGATGGACAAATGTCTTTTTTCGGTCTTATATACTTATATATGTTATAGTCAGACAGCCATTAAGCATGTATCATTAGGAATTCCAAATGACACGGACACATATCATAATGAACATATACAAGAAGAAAGTGATTACCCCGGAGTAACATTACTGTAAACCGTGTCCTTTATTGAGGCAGTGAAGGCTACATGTATTTAGTTGGAACAGGCAGAAAGACCCCTTACCAGCTCTTGCTGGAGCTGTAACCCTTTTGTTATGCTGGTGGCCCATATCCGTTACTATCTGCTCCGCTCACCCTGTGTGTATTGGGATTAGTGCTCAGTGAACTTCTCTTCAGCACTGTGAGAGTTAATCCTGTCCTCTTGCTTCTTGCTCAGCCGCTGACTAATCTGCTGAACAACCTGCTGTAGTTCCACCTCCTTGCCTGAGCTTTGAGGTTTTCTAGTATCTTGAACCAGTAAAGGTGTGATCTCTTGTTTTACTACCCATGTACTGTACTTTCTAGTTCTGCTGCTGACCACCTGTTCGGACCTTGGAATTGTTATCTGGATTATGCAAGTACTCATCCTGCCCTGACCTTGGACTGTTTACAGACTACGCCTTATGCCTGATCCCTTGGTGCTTCGCACTGGTGTCTCTGACCACCCTTGGGTAAGCTGCCAACTACACCAGGACTATTCCAGGAGCTAGCGGCCTGGTTGGTTTCCTGCAGTGAAGTCCAGGGGTTAAAGGATGAATATCAGAGAACCGCAAGGACACCGCCCTTCGGTTTAGTCCAAAGTCAAAATGGTTAATTGGCACAGTGGGTCCACACTAGTGTTGAGTGTCCCCACTTAGCGTACAAGGTTCGGGTTATCTAAGAATTCCTTTATGCAATCTGCTACCATGGACCATAACTTATGCTCTGTGGTAGCGGAATCCATAACGGACTTCTTAGATAACCCGAACCCGAACCTTGCATGCTGAACTTGAAACACAAGTTCGCTCAACACTAGTCCACACCTTTTGTCGTTATTAGAGATGAGCGAACTTTAAAACGTCACCCCAGGTCCTTCGGCTGTTCAACAGTTCGGGTTGGTGGCAGCCACCCCTTATGGATTCCATATGCCGCTATAGTGGAATCCATAACGGGATGCGCGACTTACCACAACCCGAACGCCGAACACCGGACTTTTTTTTAAAGTTCGCTCATCTCTAGTCGTTATACCTTTCAAGGTCTTGTACCAAGAAAGCAGAAGTGTCACCATCATGAACAACGGCAAAGTGTAGTGAAACTGCAGAATCATTTTGAGTTTTATAATGTGGTATGTCTGAGATGTGTTTACTCGCCCTGGTTTTTATTCCATTGGTGGTAAATCCCACAAGGAATAAAAATGGGGCCACCTTATTACTGTCCAAACAATGCACAGATGATCCCATACAGAGAAAAGATTACTTTTGTCACCTTCTCCAGCTCACGGAGGACCTACTAAGGTGGGTCATTCAGATTCTTCAAGTATACCTTATCTATGTGCAGCCTTCACGCCTGGTTTTGGCTCACAATCACTGATGGAATTCACTGACCCAACACTGAGGTGTGAATGAGGTCTAAATCTATTTTTCTATACAGGTTTAGTGGTTCTATAGATCTGCACAGGGACGACGACTGCCACATCAGCAGTGATACTTACTGTCATGAGAGCAGACCGTGCATCTCATATTCAACACCAGACACCATCCAATTTGATGTGTCTTCATATCAATTATAGAAAAATCAAGAAATGAAACATTTGACAAAATGCCACACGTTATCTTTAATACACTGCAAGTGTCTAATCCTACCATGCTATTAGGTCCTCAATTATATAGCACATTGTATCAATTAGTTGCACCTTTATATCATTTAACGTCCATTTATGTCTATTGACTGCTCGCCGCGTGTGTATTAGAGCTGAAAACCATTCTCAGCTATCAAAAGAAAATCTCCTTTCATTGAGACGTGAATGACAATGTTATACAATGTTACAATTCAAGCTGAAGCAACGTTAACAAACTATGATGCAATAAACCATTCATTGCTGTCATTGTGTGCGCTGATATATTATTACATTATATAGTGCAGGATTCTTCTACCGTAAAACAAGTGGTGATGCTTGGACTTCGTTCTCAGTATGACTATGATAATAGTGACATAGTAACTTTGTTCTTAAGGCTGGGAGAACACATCTGTCCATCCAATTCAGCCTGTTATCCTTCAAAGTTGTTCCAAAGGAAGGCAAAGAACCCTCATGAGATAGAAACCAATTTGCCTCATCTTAAAAAATTCCTTCGCGACTCCACTCAGGCAATCAGAATAACTCCCTGGATCAACGCCCAGAGACGATCGATTGGGTTCAAGTCAGGGCTCTGGCTGGGCCACTCAAGGACATTCACAGAGTTGTCCCTAATCCTCTCATGTGTTGTCTTGGCATTGTCTCGTTGGAAGGTGGACCTTCAGCCCAGTCTCTGGATTAGGTTTTAATTAAGAATATGTTTTTACTTTGCTTTATTCTAGTTTCCCTCAACTAAGACCAGTCACCCTGTCCCAGCCACTGAAAAACACCCCCACAGCACGATGCTGCCATCACTATGCTTCACATTAGGGATGGTATCGGGCAGGAGATGAACAGTGCCTGGTTTCCTCCAAATATAACGCTTAGAATTGAGGCCAGAAAGATGAATCTTGGTTTCATTAAACCAGAGAATCTTGTTTCTCACAGTCTGAGGGTCCTTTAGGTGTTTTTTTTCTAGAGGCTTTTTCTGGTCACTCTGCCATAATGCCCAGATTGGTGGAGGCTGCAGTGATTGACCTTCTGGAAGTTTCACCATCCGCACACAGGATCCTTGGAGCTCAGCCAGAGTGACCATTGGGTTCTTGGTCACCTTTCTTACCAAAGCCCTTCTCCCCTGATTACTTAGTTTGCTGGGGTGACCAACTCCAGGAAAAAAAACTGGTTTTTCCACTTTTCTTCCATTTATAAATTATGGAGGCCGCTGTGTTCTTGGGAACTTTCAGTACAGAAAAAGATTTTTGTCCCCTTCTCCAGATCTGTGCCTCCTCAAAACCCTGTCTCTGAGCTCTACAGGCACTTATTTCCTCCTTATGGCTTGTTTTTTTACTGATAGGCATTGTCAGCTGTGAGACCTTATACAGACAGGCATGTGTCTTCCCAAATCATGTCCAATCAACTGAATTTACCAAAGGTGACTCCAATCAAGGTAAAGAAAGATCTCAAAGATGATTAATAGAAATGGGAGGCCACAGAGCTAAATGTCAAGTGTCATAGCAAAGGGTCTGAATTCTTATGTCCATGGAAAGGTTTATTTTTTCCTTTATAATAATAAAGTAGAAAGAATTTCTAACATTCTGTTTTCACTTTCTCATTATGTGGTAATGATGAGGAAAACTTTGATTTTTGCACAGTGATGGAACAGCTTTTCACCATATTATTTGTATGGCCCATTTATATATTTGTATAGGTTAATCATGCCCCCCCTTATACGTCTCTTCTCAAGACTAAATACATTTAATTCTTTTAATCTTTCCTGATAGCCCAGACCCTCCATGCCCCTTATCAGTTTAGTCGCTCTCCTTTGTACTTTTTCCAGCTCCAGGGCATCCTTTCTAAGGACTGGTGCCCAGAACTGAACTGCATATTCCAGATGAGGCCGCACCAACGCTTTATAAAGCGGTAATATCACATTCCTGCCCCGCGAGTCCATGCCTCGTTTAATGCAT